>JAEOAD010000011.1:42812500-43412500 GCA_036365145.1 Orientallactaga sibirica | reverse complement strand
CTGGCAGTATTCTGAGCCAGAGAAAGGAAACATCCAAGGCTAGCAAAACTCTATCACTGTATGTGGTGGCGCATGCCTTTAATCCCAGCACTTGGGAAGCAGTGGTAGGAGGATTGCCATGAGTTCAAGACTACCCTGAGACTACTTAGTGAATTCCAGATCAGCCTGGTCTAGAGAGAGACTCTACCTCAAAAAACAAAACAAAACAAAAACCTCTAGCTCTCATATAAGTGATGACCTTGCTGAGACAAATGGCATTTGAAGGAAGAAATAGAACTGTGCACGTAGATTTCTAGGGTGAGAGTGTTGCATGCCAGAGCTCAGAACCACATGAGGTGGGAATCTGGAGCTCCATGGAGGCCAGGGCAGCTGCAGCAAGGAATGAGGGGAGGAAAGAAAAGGTGGTGCCATGTGCCATGAGGAGCCTGAAGGATCACACCTCTTCATAACAGCTACAGTGGTCAGTAGACATCAGGACTCACATCCAGGAGATGGAGAAGGTGTGGAGTGAGGAAGCTCAGACAGCTGTTTGTGGTGATGAATTTGATCACTGGCTACATACAGATTAAAAGCCTGGGGCTGGAGAGGTGGCTTGGCAGTTAAGGCACCTGCCTGCCAAGCCTAAGAATGCAGGTTCCAATCTCCATGTCTCACATTTAGCCAGAGGCAAAAAGTGACACAATGGCACAATGCCGCACTTGCCCACAAGGGGGCGCACACGTCTGGAGTTCATTCACCATGGCTGAGAGGCTGCTAGTGCGCCCGTTCTCTCTCTCTCTCCCTCTATCCTCTGGAAACCTAAACTACCTGACTCTTGTCCTTTCAGTGGCTGGCATTCAACACATGTGTTTATTGCCACTAAGCCACGCTTTCCCCATCTCATGAGGTTCAGGTGGTGTGACCGCCACTTCCCAGCTCCAAAGGTAGTCACAGGAACCCAAAGAAGCCAAAGAAAATATGACTTCCTTTTGGCCATTGCTATTGGTCCATGAATGAGAGCACTTGATCCCAGATATTCAAAGTTAATTCCTAGATTGTGCTAGAGATGTTATGGGAGAAAAAGGTGATTTATGAGCAAGATGAACCTGAAAGGTTGATGCCATCCTGGAGCTCAGTGCCACCTAAAGACTAATGCCAATACAATACCAAGAGAAGCACAGCAGTAGGTAAGGCCTGATTGTCTCAGGAAGGCACAGGCACAGCCTCTCGCATCCAAGAGCCTACATCTTCTGATGTCAGTGTCAATAGCCAGAAGTCCCTACTTTCTTTTTTTTTTTTTTTTGGTTTTTCAAGGTAGGGTCTCCCTCTAGCTCAGGCTGACCTGGAATTCACTATGTAGTCTCAGGGTGGCCTCGAACTCATGGCGATTCTCCTACCTCTGCCTCCCAAGTGCTGGGATTAAAGGCGTGTGCCACCATGCCCAGCTCTTTACTTTCTTATGATTAACCTGTCTTCCAATGATTTTTCTGTCAGTCACAAGTGGCACAATACTGACTCCCACTGCCTCAACCTCAGTGTTATCCATCTGAGTCAGAGGACACAGCCTACCTATGCCCTGCCCTTCTTACCTCCTAAACTCTTAGGTGACAATGCTTCACTCAGTGGCCCCTCTACATGTCTTCAAAATGCTTCCTTACTGATGGCAGTTATATACCAGGGACACACTCCCTCCATTCTTCCTTTTCCCCTCTCAGTGTGTGCATCCTCCAAGATGTGGTTCAAATTCCTCCTGGTCTCTGATAACTGTGACCTCCTTGTAGCTTGTTCTCCCGAACTCCCCTCAGAGTACAGAATCTAGAGCCAGCTGTCAGATTCCAGTCCCAACACTACCACTTTCCATTTGGGTGATGTTAGGCAAACTTCTTAAATTCCTACACTTCAGTCTTATTGTCTGAAAAACAGAGGTGCTATGTGGAGAATGACTGAAGCTCTTAGAACATGGCCAAGCACCTGTGATTTCTGGATCTTGCCAGAAAACAAAAAGATAGCCAAGCTGGGTCTCTCAGAGTAAAACAAATGCATGTAGGGAAGCCACAAAGCACAATGTGAGGTGTGAGGATGAGCAACAAGGAGCCATTTCCATTGTTTTGTCTTGAGGGGTGTGGTAACCCAGAAATACAGGCACGCAGAGGGGACCTAGTTAGCAGGAGTATCCTTTACCTATCCGGGAGTGAGCATTCTCAGAAGTGCAGGCTAATCCTTCAAGCCTTCAGGCCCTTCCCTCATGTCTGCCACTGAAGGTTCCCAATGGCCAAACCCAACTGTGAGTGAAGAAAGCAGGGACCAATGGCTACATAGTCTATACTGCTTAGCCACTGTCATGGTGCAGGGTGGAGAGTGGTGGGTGAGCCTAAAGAAGACATTCAGGTGGTCAGTGTTAGCTACTACTGTCCTTTGGACCTGAGCTGGAGCTCTGTTCTGAACACCCTATGCATGCACTCCGTACTTTGAGGGTTCTGCATTCTAAGCATTCCACGTGTACTCTGCCTTCCCTGGGTGGGGTCTGCATTCTGAGCCCCACCCCACCATGTGCTTCCATTCCTGAGTACTTGATGCACTTTGCACCACTAACCTCCACATTGACCCCTAGAAAAAGCAGGGAAGCCCCAGGCTAGAAAGCTACAAAGTGAGTCACCAAAAGTAAATAGTCTTTTTAAAAAGTTGAATTACTGATCAATATTCAAAAGTTGAACAATGACATGTAAAAATTCAGATTGATAACCTCTCCAAAGAGGTCAGTGGAACCACTTCGAGCCCATATTCTCTCTTGACCATGGCTCAGCAAACACTTGAGGATGATGCCTTGCCGAGACCTTTTTTAAAGTGATCAAAACTCACTAGTCATGGAAGCTAATGATTATGGCCACAAAAGAACAATTAGCAAATTCAGTTATTATGCCTTTGTGTGCACTAATATTTTCAAAGATAATTGCTTATCTAATTAAGGTCTTTGCTGTGATCAAGGATAGTACCCTAAGAAATTAGCTGATATTCTGCCTGATTGGTGCACTCTCTAACATATATTACACAAGCAGCTGTGATAGGCAAGGGCATGCAGACCATGTTCCAGACACAAAGTTTCAGGCAGGAGGTCCTAGAGAGGAGACCATCCCCTCTGCAACTTCCCTTGAGCCTAGACCCTGACCTACCCCTAGGCTCAGCCAACCCAGAATTTCCTCCTCTTTCTGGCATGCCCCCATTCCTTGCCCAGGAGTTCCTGTGCACTTAAATCCCTATCTCGTACCATGCTGCTATGAAACTGTACCAAAGCCCTGTACCTGGTTGTGTTCCTATTGATCACTTCACAGTGCTTACCACTATCTGAAAATATCTAGTAGACTGCTTTGCCAGCTTGTTTTCTCTCCTCTGCTCTTACTATAAGCTACTAAAAGCAGGTGATCCATGTCTGACATCCTTCAAGATGAGAATGTCTGAAATATTACATGAATAAATGAATGAATGAGTGAATAAATGAATGAATGAAAGAATGAAAGCAGGAAGTATGCCTTCCATAAGTGACTAGCAAATGGCTGTCTTCACATAGCCTGGGCCATTACCCTTCCCTTTTCAGATATCAATTTGTACAAATATACTAATGCAATAGAATATTTCCATTCACAAATATTCCTCCCACTGGGGTCCTATAAGCCAGTATACACGAGGAATGGCTTATTTCTCAATTCAGGGATAAGAAACTTCTAGGCCATTTCTATTTTTTCAATACAGATCAGGATTAGTGCCATCCCATAGATTCCATGATGCTGTAGTTATGTTAGCAAGAAGAATGATTACCCCTACTAAAGTATAATCACTGTGGTTCACATCTGTTCTCTGTTTCATGTAAACTCTTATGTAATCCTTAAAACACAGGACCAAACACAGAGAGCAAAGCCACAAGTCAAAATCCACAAAGCACAGCACACTTCAGGAACTCCTACTAGGCACACTTTGCATATCTTTAGATTGAAATCCTAAACCCACCACCACACCTTAAGATCAGCCCAGTGACATTGCCTCCAGCAAGGTGGCTGCAGATGCAAACTATAAACTAATAAAACACTGAATATATTGGGGGACATCTATTCAAACTACCACAGAAGGAATGGATATTTCTGTAGTAACAAATCAGGGTTTTTAGCAGAGAAAGTCAGGTAGTTGTCAGAAACAAGGAGGAATAAAGCTAGCTCCTGTTACATGCACGATGGTGAACCCACCTTACCTTGACTTAAGTCTCTGTAAATATATGTCTGGCATTTCATGTGTGGGCACCTGGCCTGTACAAGCACCACACGGTAGCTATCAGGCCAGAGGTTGAAACATCACAGTGAAGAATCTAGTCATGAGATTATAGAATTCTAATGAACCTCAAAGTCGGGATTCCTGCTCAGAATTGAATGATAAAACCAGAATGTGAAGCCAGGTGTGGTGGCTCACACCTTTAATCCTAAAACTTGGAAGGCAGAGGTAGGAGGATCGCTGTGAGTTTGAGCCCATCCTGAGACTACATAGTGAATTCCAGGTCAGCCAGGGCTAGAGTGAAACCCTACCTCAAAACAAACAAACAAAAAAACCCAGAGTGTGCAAAGTCAAGGGTTGGAAAGATTGCTCAATTGTTAAAGTAAGGTGCTTGCCTACAAAGCCTAATGATCTGGGTTCAATTCCCCAGAACCCACACAAAACCAGATGCACAAGATGGCACATGTGTCTGGAATTGGTTTGCAGCATCTGAAGGTCCTGGCATGCCCGTTCTCTCTCCCTCTCTCTCTCTCTCTCTCTCCTTCCCACCTTCCCTCCTCTCTCTGTATGCAAATAAATAAATACTTTTTTAAAAGAAAAGTCATAGACACTGGCCTCTGGACATGTTTAACTGGCACCCAGTGCTTTGCTTTGTTCCCTGTGGGTCACATCTGTTCTCTGTTTCATGTAAACTCTTATGTAATCCTTAAAACACAGGACCAAACACAGAGAGCAAAGCCACAAGTCAAAATCCACAAAGCACAGCACACTTCAGGAACTCCTACTAGGCACACTTTGCATATCTTTAGATTGAAATCCTAAACCCACCACCACACCTTAAGATCGGCCCAGTGACATTGCCTCCAGCAAGGTGGCTGCAGATGCAAACTATAAACTAATAAAACACTGAATATATTGGGGGACATCTATTCAAACTACCACAGAAGGAATGGATATTTCTGTAGAACACTCCTTCCCCTTGTCACTACTGTGACTTGGGTGGGATTGATATGCCCCCCACACACAAAGGTAGCTCTGAACTGACCTATGTATTCAGTACACTTTGATTGGTTTTTGGATGTTGAAAGCCAAAGATAAGCAGAGACATTTGCTGGTGCTTCTGAGAAATAGAGCCCTCTGCGTGTATTTTTTCTCTTGCTCTCTAAAGTAGAGGCTGAAAGACTGTGGCTACTTCATTTGAATGCTGTTGTGGTGGTTTGACTCAGGTGTCTCCAGAAACTCACGTGCTTTCAATTTTTAGTCCCCATTTGGTGGCAGTTTGGGAGGTGGAGCCTTGCTGGAAGAGGTTTGTTCCTGGGGCAGACTTTGGGGTGTTATATAACCAGCTTTCCCTTGCTAGAGTTCAGCTCACTTTCTTGCTGTCATTTTCCACCTGCTGTGGCAAAAGTGATGTCCAGCCTATGCTCGTGCCATGCTTTCCCATGCCATCATTGATACTGCAAGCCAAAACAAACTCTTTCCTCCCATCAGCTGCTTTTGATCCAGTGAAGGTAACTGCAACAGCTATAGAATAGAGTTGGGAAGTTGGGATGTGGACAGCAAAACATGTGTGAAATGGACATTGATAAAACTGTAGGATTTCCAGACATAAATATAAGATGCAACTAATATTGTATGTCCCATGTAATGTATCTCATGAAATTTTTGAGACAAAGTCTAATGTAACCCAGGCTGGCTGCAAGCTTCTTTTTCTCTTGCCACCACCTCCCAAGTGCTGAGATTGCAGGCATGGGTTACCATGCCCAACTATACTCTCATGTAATTTTCAAGTGTAAGTATACTAAAAAATGATATGATGTTCATATGAAATTCTAGTTTTTTTTTTTTTTTTTTTTTTTTGTTTTTCAAGGTAGGGTCTCACTCTGGCCCAGGCTGACCTGGAATAAACTATGTAGTCTCAGGGTGGCCTGGAACTCATGGCAATCCTCCTACCTCTGCCTCCCAAGTGCTGGGATTAAAGGCGTGCGCCACCACGCCCTGCTTCAACTAGGTATCTTGCATCTTGGTTTTCTCAATTTGTAAACCTATAAAGGTGACAGCATGGAAGGCAGAAGTATGAGCTGAAGTGAACTCAGTTCCCTTCACAATGGTCTGACTGGAGCTGCTATGTCAGCCGTGTCTGAACACCTCAGCAAAAGAATTAATAAATCCTAACCCTGGGACTGGACAGATGACTCAGTCATTAAAGTTCACGCCTTGCAAGCATAAAGACCTGAATGTGGATCCCCAGCACTGATGTAAATGCCAGGCAGGTATAACATCCTGCTTATAATCCCAGCACTCAGAAGCTGGTAAGCTGGCTAGCTACACTAATCAAGTCAGCAAGCCTTGAGTTCAAGTGAGAGACCCTGTCTCAATAAATAAGTGGCAAGTGATTGTAGAAGACACCCAATATTAACCTCTGGTCTCCACATGCACCCTCACACATATACCATGTGAAGGAAAGAAAGATGGGCTTGGAGGATAGCTCAGCAGTTAAAGGTACTTGCTTGCAAAGCCTGCAGGCCCAGGTTTGATTCCCCAGTATCCACATAAAGCCAGCTACACAAAGTGGCACATGTGTCTGGAATTTATTTGCAGCAGCAAGAGGCCCTGGTATGACCATATACTTTCTTTCTTTCTTTAACCTAAAATAAATTTTTTTAAACTTCTGAAAACTTGAGACAAAAGTTGAGTGAAAAAAGAAAGAAAGGAAAGAAAGGAAGGAAGGAAGAAGAAGAAGAAAGAAAGAAAGAAAGAAAGAAAGAAAGAAAGAAAGAAAGAAAGAAAGAAGGAAATTCTTTTTTGGTGGAATTTTCTATAGCTTTCATTACTAAGCAACTGGGATGAGATGAGGGGTCTAGGCTGAAAGGTCTGCATTGAACCTGAACTACATATTGGTTAGCACATCAACCAGAAAGGGGTGAGGTGGTAGGGAAAAGAGAAGGAGACATAAGTATATGGTCCTTGAATGTCACAATGAAACCCATTCCTGTCTACTAAGTAAAGAAAAATTTAAGGGGCTGGAGAGATGGCTTAGCAGTTAAACGCTTGCCTATGAAGCCTAAGGACCCCGGTTCAAGGCTCGATTCTCCAGACCCACGTAAGCCAGATGCACAAGGGGGTGCATGCATCTGGAGTTCGTTTGCAGTGGCTGGAGGCCCTGGAGCACCCATTCTCTCTCTCTCTCTTTCTCTCTCTCTCTACCTGCCTATTTCTGTATCTCTTTCTCTCTCTCTCAAATAAATAAATAAATAATAAAATATTTAAAAAAAAGAAAAATTTAAAAAGGAATTATTCTTTGGCAGTGATCATTCTAGAAATGGACAGAAGGGCTTGCCCATTCCCAATACATATCCTGTCAAAAAAGGGGATGGACCAGACATATACCAGTCCTTGCGTGTTCTGAACATTGTGTTAAGCTCTTTAGAGGCCTAATCTCATTTAATCCTCATCCTTAATCTATAATGTAGAAACTCATTTACTCCCATTTGATTACTGAGGGATCTGGGGATTAGGGAGATAAACTAACTTGCCAAAGTCCCAGTAAGTGATGAGCGGAGATTAAGTCTGGGCATTCAGTTCTAGCCTCCTGTTAAACACCTCTGCATTTGGGAGGAAGCCAGGAAGCATGGGCATCATTTTCCCTTCCTCACACAGCCTTCTGATGTGTGGCTCTGCCAGCTCTGTAGGAGCAGGCACCCCAGCTGGAGATTATTACTGGGTCCCATGGTGGCTACACACCTCCCACAGGAAGTGCAGGAATTATTCTCTCTACACATCATCCTAATGGGCTTCAGCTGAGGAAGTCTGTATTCCCTTCATCTGATGCCTTCTGACTCCAAATGTTTTTAATTTCATTTGAGATTCTATTTTGCCTACTAATTTCCAATTCCTTTCTTTTCTTCTACTACCATATACTAACTTTGCTGAATAATGACTACCAACATGAACAAGCATGTACACAATGTACTTGGTCATATTCACTCCTTCAGTTTCTCTCTCTTATCCTTCCTCTCCTCTTCTACTACCCCCTTGGTATTCCCACTAGTCCGCTATATTAATCAGAGTTCTTACTTGCTTCCTGATACAATGAAGCTGACAAGTGAAATTCATGACCACTTCCCTTGTCTTTGGGTGTATGAATGTGTGCATGTAGTTCATATTAACTACTGCATCCTCCCTTTATTTTTGCACACACACACACACACACACACACACACACACACACACACACACATCCATATATCCATTTTATGTGTATGCAGTTCATATTAACTACCTCATCCTCCCATTATCTTTGTGTATGTTTATTTATGACCTATGTGTATGTAGTTCATGTGTGTAGGTAGGTACACATGTCATGGTGCATATGTGGAAGTCAAATGACAATGTTGGTTTTCAGTGTTCAGCCTCTACCTTGGTCTTTGTTGTTTAATGCTGCGTTTACCAGGCTAGCTGGTCCTCAGACTTCTGGGGAATCTACTGTTTCTGCTTTGCATCTCACCATAGGAGAGCTGGTGTTATACATGCATCTGCAGCATTCAGTGTGGCATTTTGTGGGTTATGAGGATCAGAACTCCAGTCCTCACACTTGTATACCAAGTGCTTTTTTCCACTGCACCACTTCCATAGTCCCCTCATCCCCCTTTCAAAAGAGAAATGTTTTTATTTCAAATGGCTTCAGTAGGTGATATTATTTGAATATGTAATGCCTCCACATAGGTGCACTGGCTTGGAAAGTTCTAGAAACTTAGGATGTAGGACTGAGCTGGAGGAAGTAAGTCAGTGGCTGCACTTTATTGCTAGTATATTAACTCTGGCCACTCCCCGTCTCACTCTGCTTCCCACTGCCTCACCATGAACAGAGCTGCAACACCACACTTTCCGACCATTAAGACTGAGCCCTCGGAAACCATGAACAAAAATAAACCTTTCCTCCTCTAAGTTGTTTCTGTCAGGTATTTTATTACAGCTATTTAAAAGTAACTAACACAGTTGGGAATTATTTTTCATAGCTAAAAACCGCCATGGGAAGTCTAACCTGATTCTAGTCCATCTGGTAGTCTGTGGGATAAGCAAGGCATCTGAGATTGCAGGAAAATTGATCAATCTCTCCCAGTCCTGCCAAGAGAAGAGAAAACCAAAATGGCAGCCCAAAGCCAGCAGGAGGCACTGTACAGCCCACCCTGCTCTCCCAGAAAGCTTCTATTCTGTTTTACAGGACTCTGAGCTTACCTGCAACTCTGAAGGTAAATTCAGGCCGGCTGGCAATTGGGAGGTCTGTTCCATAGTCTGTCTGGTGTGAGTATCAATCTCAGCTGATAGGCACTGTTGATTTAGAAAAATTTATTTCTTTGTTTCTCAGTATCTCAACTTAATTACTTGTCCAAGACCCCATTTTTTATGGGTTGGCAGAGTCATCAACCTCGATGTCCTTTTGTTTCTTTCTGAGGTCAGGTCAGGAATGAGCTCAGAGCACTCTGTGTGAGATGAGGTGAGATGAATCCTTCTAGTCCTCAGTTCCTGGCCCCATTAGATGATTAAGGAGTGGCCACTGTCCTCATCTTGAGCCCTCTGGTCATTTCAGACAATGCTCTGAGGGACTTGGACTCTTTTCTGTGAAGGGATCCAGCCTGTTTTCTGCTAGCTTTCACCACCAGGCCCCTCTAAAGATTCTTTTTAAAATTTGTTTTATTTTATTTTATGCTTTTTGGTTTTACAAGGTAGGGTCTTGCTGTAGGCCAGGCTGACCTCACTATGTACAATCATAATGTAGTTTCAGGCTGGCCTTGAACTCACAGTGACCCTCCTACCCTGACCTCCCAAGTGCTGGAATTAAAGTATGCACCTATCAGGGAGAGGTGGGAAATGGGTGCACCAGGGCTCCAGCCACTGCAAGTGAACTCCAGATGCATGCACCACTTTAAGCATCTGGCTTTACATGGCTGATGAGGAATCCAACTCAGGCAGTTAGGCTTTGTAGGCAAGTGCCTTAACCACCTACCAATTTCTCCAGTCCAATATTCTATGTCTTGTGTGTATCACCAGGGAGTAAGAGAGTCAAAGGACTCTTCCTTTCCTTCTCCAATGCCCAGGGAAGTCTTCCTCCATCTCAGGTGGAGAAACAAAGCCCACACCTGGTTCCTGCTTCTAGGTAAGACATTTCCCATTTCTTGACTTCTCATTCTTGATTAGGCTGAGATATTAGGTCTGTGTCTCAACTCATTATTTTAAACAATCCTCTAAGTTTCTAAGCTTTTGTGAATTTTAAGTATGAAGGCCCCAAAAGCTCTTAGGTACCCATTCAAGGTTGTTTGAATGAACTGTCCTTACAGGCTAATGCATTTTGAGTATCTGATCCCCAGCTGGTGGCAATTTGGGAAAGTTGTGGGGCCTTTGGGAGGTACAACCTTGCTCTGGTAGGTCTTGGGGTAAAAGCCCTACTTCCTTCCTGTTGTGGTGATATGATGCCCAGCTGACGGTCTGCTCCTGCCATGCTTTCCCTGACATGATGACACCCCCCTCAAAACTGTAAGCCTAAACAAACCCTTTCCTTCTATAAGCTGCCACTGGTCAGCTGTTTTGTCCACAATGAGGGGGTAACTGCACACTATTTGGAGCCAGATATCCAAATAGTATCTGAATGTGTTCATGACTTGGAGATTGTGGTGATTTAAATGTGAAGGTATGTTCCCCATAGACTCAGGAGTTTTATTAAGCTTATAACTTGGGGCTCCAGCCTCCTACATGGAGGCAATGTCATTGGTGGCAGATCTGATTCCAGCCCAAAGATGCAGAGGTTGCTATGTGAGCTCTGGCAGGTACATGCTTGCTGCTTTTTGGTGCTTTTGCTTTGTTTTGATGTATGGGAACAGCTTCTTCAACCATTGATGGAACGTTCCCTGGATTTGTAAGTTTGAAATAAATCCCTTCCTCCTATAAACTGTGTCTGTTTGGAAGTTCATCCCAGCCACATGGAACAGACTACAACAGGGATGGTCTCTAAGCTGAGATTAACTCATGGCTCTAACCAGCTTGAAGAAAACAACAGTTCATCTCCCACTTGCATAAAAGGTGACTTAGTGACCCAGTTTCCTTCCACCTGTGGCCCTTGAATCTTATAGCTATCTGAGTGACCCATGAGTTCTTGTATCCAAGGTCCAACCAGCAGAGGTAGAAGGCCTGGGGAAGACATATTTACTCTCTTAATGGTGCCCTGAGAAACACATGATCCCATAAGAGTCTGTTCTTAGTCACATGATCATATTCAGCAGCAAGAGAAGCTATGAAATATCACCAAGCTCTTGGGAGAAGTATTATATAGGACTGGAGAGAGTCTGTGCCCAACACTAATTTTCATAATACAATGCTACATGCAATCTTCTATTTTATTTAGTTTTCAAAAGAGACCATTGTGCATATGTTTCAAAGCTTATAGGTTTAAAATAAGATATAATTAAGAAACTACAATAGCAAACAAGAGCACTGTAAAATTCTTTATCTAATCTGTCTTCACACAAAGTTTGATGGGTAACTCAAAAGCAAGAGAATCACAAGAACCAGGCATGTCAATAGATACTTCCCTTCGCCTTTCTTTAGTCTTTTATATATCATTGCCTTCAAACTTAGTGTTTGATTACTGTGCCAGACTTCCCACACTAACCCAAGACTGCTAAAATTTATAAGCAATTAAGCAGACTTTCCAAATTAATTTTGATTATACATGATCTAGCCCCTGCTGACATAAACTGCCTCCTATGTAAAATATTCCTTCTCCACACTAGGAAATCCTGGGGAAGACATACTGTGCGTTAGTGTCCTGCTGGATCTTCCTGTCCTTGATGTAGGAGTGTGAGAGCAATTCTACAAAACTAAAGTTGGCTTCCAGTCAGGCTATATTCTTGTTCTTCATGGTCAGCTATTACCACCAAGCCACACGTGCCCCAGTCTTGAGAAATGTGGAAAGCTCTGCCTTTAAGTCATGGTAAGCCATCCCATAGGAGAAATGAGTGACTCATGGTTGTAAGCATGAGTATGCATTTCATCTAAGAGGATTTCTCCTAGGAATATTCTCAAGCATCATGAAGCACAGGGGCTGAGCAGATGGTAAAGTGTTTGCCGTGCAAGCAGGAGAACCTCACATAAAAAAGCCAAGCATTGTGGAGCACACTTGTAATCCCAGTGCTGGGCAGGCAGAGCTCGGAGCATTGCTAGGGTTCCCTGGTTAGCTTCAGGTTCAGTGAGAGACATTGTCTCCAAAAGACAGGGATGGCATTCCTGAGGAATGACACCCACAGTTGTCCTCTGGCCTTCATGTGTATGCTCACACGTTTTCATGTACATCTACACATGGGTACCTGTATACATATGTGAACATTTATGCACACAACGTGAACAGCCACAAAAGCTAAAAACTAAAGAATGTCCACAGCTCTTATCTACCATTCATGGAAACATTATGTCCACCCAGATGCCTGCAGGATGTGCAGAAAGATTGGACATAAAAAGGATTCCTATCATTGGAAATGTAGACATGAGTGCCAATCCCCATGCAATGTACATAAATAATGAGCTGTGTTGCTTCAAAGGTAATTCCAAAAGAATAAGTCACAAGAATATTTTCAGCATTGAAATAAATAGATAATCATCCTGAGGGGAGCAACTTGGAAGGGTCTAGAATCTATATTGGCATAACTTTGACACCAATGTCTGAAGATAAATGTAATCATTTAATCACATATCATCCATTCATTGAACATATACCTAGGAACCCATCCTCTGCATGAGTCCAAGCCGACAGAGGTTCCTAGTCTTGTGGAGTGCACCAGTGGCTGTGTTGGCCGAGGCTATCAGTTACAACAGTAGAAAGTTACACTGACTGAGAGAAACAGAAAAGAAGTTTAACTGAAAAGATACTGAGTGGCTTACAGCATCTCTGAGCACATCTAAGAATTGCAGCTGGGAGATGGGTGAGAGCCGAAAATGGAAGACACACTGGGATTAGGACAAGGGCAGTATTGGCAGGAGCTTAAACCCACTGGCAGTGTGTATTAGTTACTTTGCTCACCACTGTGACCAAAACCTGAAAAGGAACCCAAGGAAGAAAAGGGTTGTTCTGGTTCACAGTACCAGGAGTACAGTCTCCCATGGCTGGGAAGGCATGACACCAGCAGCAGGAGGCCAGCTGTTCTCCTTACATGCACACTCGGGAAGCAGAAAGCAAATGGGAAATGGGACTGGGCTATAAAACATCAAGGGCCAAAGCACTATGAGCTGGGGACCAAATGTATAAACACATGAGCCTGCGAGGGACATTTGAAACATAGCAGCCAGTGCAAAGGTGTTTGACAGAGATGGCTGGCTTGCAGTAGTGGAGACCTTCAGTCCACAGAATGAACCAACCAGAAGGAATCCTGCATGGGTAGTGAATGTGGAGCCGCCAAGCAAAGCCTCACAAGGACTGGGGCCAGGTGCCAAACACTGAGCCACACTCTCCTCCCTTACATTCAGTGTGCTGCACTCTTCCTAATGGCTGAAGTGAACCAGGAGCAAACAGGACAAGGGACTGTCTACCTGGAAGGGGTGTACAGGGAGAATGAAGGCCATGACAGACAGCTAAAGAAGCTGGGAAGCAAGAATCACAGCCATGTCACAAAGAACATCACCATGACTTCATGGCTGTCCCCTACTCATTGTCCACCAATATTCCTCTATTGCCAGATTTTTGTCATCCCTTCTTGTGCGTACCTAACTAGACTAGGATAGACCATGTAGGACTTGATACCTGAATGTGATTGTGTGGATGGTTGTACATGCCTCCAGTGTAGACCAGGTTAGGCCACCAGGGGATTAACACATGGTCATTGTCATAGTGGGTGGTTCTAAGTGCTCAGAAGACATTGTCCCAGCATCTTCAAGGTGTCAGACATGAGAAATTCTTTAGAGTAACAGTAGAACCAGCCAAGCAAGGCCTGATGGAAAATATTTTAGGATTTCTCCTAGGAATATTCTCAAGCATCATGAAGCACAGGGGCTGAGCAGATGGTAAAGTGTTTGCCATGCAAGCAGGAGAACCTCACATAAAAAAGCCAAGCATTGTGGAGCACACTTGTAATCCCAGTGCTGGGCAGGTGGAGCTCGGAGCATTGCTAGGGTTCCCTGGTTAGCTTTGGGTTCAATGAGAGACATTGTCTCCAAAAGACTGGGATGGCATTCCTGAGGAATGACACCCACAGTTGTCCTCTGGCCTTCATATGTATGCTCACACGTTTTCATGTACATCTACACATGGGTACCTGTATACATATGTGAACATTTATGCACACAACATGCACAGCCACAAAAGCTAAAAACTAAAGAAGCACCTACTATGTGTCAGGTCGATCTCATCACTGCTTTCTGAGAGCTGCCATAGCATCCTGGGATCTTCAGGACAAGGCTGCCTCTATGTTAATGGATCTCCAAAAATCAATGTCAAATCAAGTATTCTCATAATGAAACCCCACCTCTGTACTTACTTATTGCTAGGCAATAAATAGCAATTTACTGGTTCTTATTCAGCACTTCAATGATTTTGTGCTATAACACCATGAGATTCTGCACTGGGTTTCAAAGTGAATTCATTAGTGTTTCTTCCATTTCATTTGTAGGATGGATTCTGCAATGAGGAACACCTTTACCATGCTGTAATTCTGAGCCTATCTGCAGAGCTCTTTCATGATGCTTGAGTTAATTAGTGAGGGGGCATCAGGGCACACTGAGTTCATTATCACCACGTTGATGGGAAAATCTACGCCCTACAGCCCTGCTTCAGCATTATGAGAACAAACACTGTTTCCTTCAGTAAACACTTCAACAAATACAGATTCCTCTGCAATCATTCTCAGTCTCAAAATGCAAGGTCAAAGGTATTTAGAATTATAAGGTATTTCAATTTCATGTGGAAACCCTCTGCCCTTTCTTCACAGAAATACACAGTCAACTTCATGGTACCAAATAGAGAGTAAGCTTAGCTTCCAGTCAGATTTTAGGATAATAGCATATCAACACCAGCAATACAAGTGTATGCAGCTACTCCACTGTGTTTGCTGGTTTGGGGTGTCATTGCTTCTAAATACCTTACTTTCCTCCCCTCAAGTGCTATATCATTCAAAAGCCACCATTTGAGGCTGGCAGCCCTCCACCTTAAAAGATGTTTTTCCACCAGCAAGATTCAAGGGGTGTCAGGTGGTCATTTTCTGTTTCCACATAGCCAACTCCTCACCTTGACCTCAGATAGTGAGAGAACTCACCTGTATAATGAGAAGTATGTCTTGGACACACTTTTCTGGACATACAACATGATGTATTCTTTCCAAGTATCACTGTGCCCACTCTCTTTTCCATTCCCATGTGAATCATATTGAAATGACTGGCCTCACAACTTCCCATGTCTGCAGACAGACTAGGAAGCTACAGGGCATCATCCCAGGAAAGAGAGGCAACAGTTGAGGATTCAGATATTGTTGGCATGCTAGTGTTGGGAAATGTCACTCTTGGCTGTCAGATGTGGATGAACCTCCTTACTAGAGAATTCCAACACTAGAGGAGGGAATGAGAATTTGGTATACATGTCCCTTACAAATGTCATCATTTGAGAACAGATTCCGGCACTTAACAGTTGCAGACATGAGGTCTGTCCAGTCCTGTGCTTAGGCCTGAAGTGCAGAGAACATCTACAACACACCACATACTTGAGATAGCAAGACATATGCTTCCCAAAGCAAATACGTATGCTGGCTTTGAGACTTTTCTCTTTAGCAATTTTCATACATGCACTTTTGGAGAAAATAAGATGAGCCATGTACAAGGGTTAGATACACCTTGTTTTAAGGAGGAAGGGATATAACAAGACAGTCCACTTTCATATTTCATATGAAACTTTCAGTTTTCATATCTTTGGCACCATCTTAATGAGCAGAAAAACATTGGTTATGTGAGGATATAATTTATTCTAAACCTTGGAAAGGTCCTTCCATTCCAGAAGTGAATGGGACTGACAAAGCATGGAAGAACGATGCTGTTTGGCACCTGGGAAATGTGTGTTGTAGGAGACACTCTGGATCCCACTGCCTGTCATTCCATCTGTGGCTTCCTTGGGCCACTTGCCCATTTCTTCAGTTCCTCTTTTCCACCAGCTCAGGCCTCTTATATCTCAAAGGAAAAGCCACCTCTGTGGTTGTCCCCTGAGCTTTTAGACCAGCACGTACTTTATCCTCCCTTTCCCTTCTCATACTCTGTCCTCCAGAACGTTGATGCTCCCTCTATGTTTCCGCTCTCTTACCTCCATCTACAGTAAAGCTCTCTCAGTTCCCATGTGGCCTTGTGTATATATGAAGCTGAGGGATTCAGAACTAGTTCATACTCTCTGGTCAGTGCAGGCATGGCAATTTCTACTCTGCAATCTTTGTTTTAGAATATCTTTCTCCCAGACATGATGGCTCACTGTGTGAAGTGAGTAACCAGGGCTTGTGGGTACCATTCTCCCTAGTGAGGTGGTTTTTCTGGAAAAATGACAAGCCAGAACATTCACATGGTGTCTTAAGGGGCAGTAGCCCCTGAACTCGGACAAATGTTGCCATGCCAAAATGGCACCCAGGGCAGGGGACCCACCAGCTGCTCAACAAAAGCCGTCATTGTGTATTTTGTGTGAAATGTCTTGACTTTTAAAGGCTGACAGTTAATTTCTTTCTTTTTTTTTTTTTTAACATAAGGCAGGCTGTACTTAATTCACCTCAGGCCAGATCTGGGTTCTGACTGGACTGTAAGTTCTCATGTTCTGATTCATATTGCCTGTATTTTTTTTTTCCTCCTACCACTGTGCTTCCCTCTGAAGATTTGGCCACAACCCGATAGAAGTAGGGAAAAAGAAAGTTATTCACTTATCAACTGACATGAGAAGTCTAATGCAGGAACAACGCAGTGTGTAGAAAATATCCCAATGTAATAAAAATATTGGCTGTACCTAGACACTTCTAGGAGCTGTACTCATAATCACCAAGCTTGAGAAGCAAACAAGATGTCCTTCAATACATGAAGGCATAAACCAAGGCCCATCCATCCAATGGAATAATATTCAACACCAAGAAGATATGAGCTGCCCAGCCATGACCATGTGTGGAAGAACGTTAGAGACAGTGCTACGTGAAAGAAGCCAGTCTAAAAAGGCTGAGAGCCATATTGTTCTTGTGAAAAAAAATAAAACAATGGAAGCAAGAAAAATATCAATAACTATCAGGAGTTGGGAGGAGGAGTAGATAAGTAAGTATAGGGAGTTTGGGGGCAATAAAGCTATTTTGTGAGATGCCATGATGGGGGTAAACACTCAGTCAGAGTCACTCAGTGCATCTGTCAGACACATAGACCCATGCAGGATAAATGGTGAGCCTTAACTATGGACTTCCGCTAATAAGAATGTGGGGCGGGGAAATACAGCTTGTTTAATAAAGTGCTTTCCTCTCAAGCATGAGGACCTGAATTCACATCCCCAGCTTCCACATAAAAACTGGGTATGGCAGAATGAATCTGTAATATCAGTGCTGGGGAGACAGAGACAAAGAAGCCCTGGGCCTCACTGGTCAGCTACTCTAGCCTAATCAGTGAGCTCTAGGTTTAGAAAGAGACCCTATCTCAAAAAGTGAGGTGGAAAGTGATTACTGAAGACATGGAACATTAACCTCTGGCGTCCACATGTGTGCACACACACCCCTGCAGGTACACTCATACATGCACACATGCAAACATGTATGCACATGAGTATACAGACATACATGTATAAAAATAATGATAAAGGGGCTGGAGAGATGGCTTAGCGGTTAAACGCTTGCCTATGGAGCCTAAGGACCCCGGTTCGAGGCTTGATTCTCCAGGACCCACGTAAGCCAGATGCACAAGGGGGTGCATGCATCTGGAGTTCGTTTGCAGTGGCTGGAGGCCCTGGCGCACCCATTCTCTGTCTCTCTCTACCTGCCTATTTCTGTATCTCTCTCTCTCAAATAAATAAATAAAAAATAAAATATTAGAAAAAAAATAATGATAAAGAAGAATGTCAGGAAGAGCCAAAGAAAGGGTATGACTCCTTACAATGCAACTGCCCAGACAGAAATTGGCCTCGATATCCATGACCTTGCTGTGCCTAGCAATACCTTCGCAAGACCCTCATAATAGAAGAAAAAGATGATGACATCAAATTAAAAGAGAGACTAATGGAGAGAGGGAGGGGATACAATGGAGATTGGAGTTCTAATGGGGAATGGGGGGAGGGGAGGGAAATATTATACTTTTTTGTATGTAAGTATAGAAGTTGTCAATAAAAAAATAAAAAAAGAATGTCATAATGAGCTTTGTTTTAGACCTAAATCTGTTCAAAAACAGCATTAATTAGTGTTAGTCGGGTATTATTATTGGTTTGAATTTGAAGCAAGCTGTGCTCTACATGCACCCTATAAGCCCAAGCAACCTCATTAAGTAACTGCACCATCTCCCCCCAGGTGGGCATTGTGCACTCACCACTCATGAGGCATTACCATCTCCACCTGTGTCAGTCTGGGTGCCACACGTGCCTCACATGTGCACAGCAGCAGCAGAACAAATGAGGGGACAACATATTTCTTCAGTCTGTGAGGAAGGTGCTCTTAGAATTGGATTTTTTGCTTAATGAACAAACCCACCTCAAGTCTCACCTCTCTGCTTTTCCTCCCTTGTCATTCACTTCTTGCCTTTTGTGATTTCTTCACTCTTAACTCAGAACTCATGAAGGTGTCTGACACATACCCTCTATCTTGTGGCCGGTGACAGGACGCTTTCCTCAGCATTCATCCTGTTCTCATGCTCCTCCTCTTGCTCTTCCATCCCTTAGAAAAGTGACTGTTTCCTTCCCTGGAGAGGAGAGATGTTAGCATTCCAGGTATAAACCTGAGCCAGCTTCTCCCTTTGTTTACTCAAGAAAGCAAAGCCAATCAGAATTAACCACATGATTAATTAAAACACCAAGATGTGGCATTAATAGAAATAATTATCTAAGATATATCCTATCAGCTATTAGCTAAACCATAAAAAATTAATCAAGAATAATTTGCTATTTAATATTGGCATTTTACATTTCAAGCTAAAGGAAATCCCAGTAAAGAATCTAATTTAGTTTGCATTAAGGTTATTTTTACAAGAATTGAAATCAAATCTTGCCAGGTGATAATGTGAACCAGGAGAGTTAGTGTGGAGACCAGGCCATAATAGGAAGGAAATAAGCCAGAGGCCAAACTTTATGGCTATCCCCATGTGGTTGCAAAATCATATTTGTTCAGCTGCTGCATGTGTGTGCAGTACAGCACAAGATTAAAGCTGCCATCTAATCCCTGAGCTCTTGAACACACCACACTTGAACCAATGTCACCTAAATATGTGGTGTGTATGAATCTGTGTAAATTTAGCTTACAAAATATTTGGCTGATTCAAAACCTTGCTCTGATTGTAGCTGAATGTTCTCATTGATAAAATGGAATCAGAAAAACCATGATGTGTTTGTAGTGAAGTACAAGCATTTTATCTCACAACAAACACAAGAGTCCATTTGCCAAGGGTAGTTAAGGATTCAAATGTAGTTGATTCGTCTTTACAGGTGTACATATGTTCATGTGTGTGCATGTTCATGTGTGTGTGTTTGTGTGTGTGCATGTATTTGTGTGTGTGACTGTGCAACATGTATTTGCTTTGCTTTGTGGGAAAGAAGAATTGACCTGAAGTATTGTTTTTTTGTTTTTTGTTTGTTTGTTAGCATTGTTAATTATTTTTTTACCACATTGATTATCCCACACAAGGCCTTGTGCATGTTAGGCAATCATTCTACCACTCATACATTCCATTCCATTTATTTTGTTCTTGTTTTTTAATTTGAGTTTCATTTTATTTCTTATTGGTTTGCATCTGTGTGTACATGCATGTTTACATGTGCCATGCTTTCTTGTCACTGCAAATGAATGCCAGGCGCTTGTGCCATTTTTGCCTATGGCTTTAGGTAGGTGCCGGGGAAAACAAAACTGGGGTGGCAGGCTTTGCAAGAAAAATCCTTTAACTGCTAAGTCATTTCCCCAGCCCTGTTGTTTTGTGATAAGTTCTCACTCTGAGGCCTAGGCTGGTTTCAAACTTGCAGGTCTCTTATGTCAGTCTCTTGTGTGCTAGGGTGACAAATGTACACACCTGTCTCCAATGGCTGCTTTTTAAAACAGAGTTATGAAGAGTATTCTATACTTTGTAGCAATAATGGAATCTTTTGCCAGTGTCTTTCTGAAGGATAAATGGGGCAGCTAGCCCTTGGGTCTAGTAATAATAAATAAATATCTCCAGGCTAATTATGGAAAGTAAGAACAAGTGCCTCACTTCCAAAAGAGAAGATAAAGAGAAACACGAGAGAGAAGACTTATGTAAAATAAAAAAGGCTAGAGGTTTGGAGAGATGGCTTAGCAGTTAAGGCACTTGCCTGGGAAGCCTAAGGACCCATATTCAACTCTCCAAGTCCCATGTAAGCCAGACACACAAGGTGATGCAAGCACACAAAGTCGCACATGTCCACTAGATGACACACGCATCTGGAGTTCTATTGCAGTGGCTGAGGCCCTGGCATGCCAATTCTCTCTGTCTGTCTGTCTCTCTCTCCTCTCACTCTCTCATAAAATAAGTAAATAAATAAATAAATAAATAAATAAATACATAAATGAACATTTTAAAGGCTAGACAAAAAAGAAGTAAAATAGTCTAAGATCCTCTGCAAAGATAAAGCAGAAACACATAAAGCTCAAGAGGAATGAAGTCATATGTATATAAGGGAAATGACTGATGAAAGATTATCATGGTCTCCAGCGGGGTTGCAGGTATTCACTGTGGGGACCAAAAGGCCTCAGTCATAAATTAAAAAAAATCTTTATGCTGAAGTACAATGATTAAAAAAAAGATGATTAGGTTCTGTAATTAGAAGATTCATGTTGCCAAGCTGGGGCAATCTAAAACATAAGGGCTGGAAAAGATTGAAAATAAAAGGTTGGAAGCATATCTTGCTGTACAAATGAACATTCTCTCCATGTGCATAAAAACTTAACCAAAACAACACATACCTGAAGCTTTACTCTCCTGTTTCATTGAAAAACCACTTTAGCAGGCAGAAAGATAAAGGCTGCACTGCAGAGCAGGTCAATGTGAGAAGCCCTAAAACCACCTTCCCTGGCATCTAGCAGAACAGGTCAAAGGGCATTTTCAATAGCATTTTGATTGATGGGCCCTAGAGTCTCCATTGAACCCTTGAGGGCATGCAGAATGCACCTCACTAAGGGCATTTTGGTCAGAAGTCCATGGTCAGTGGAACAGTTTCTGGAGGATCTCTTGCAATGGTCTTCAGGGTAACATGCTTTTGCTTTTGCATTTAAGTATGGTTCAGTCTTCCTGCATGCACTCACCTAACACCTATGGGTGCTGAGTATGTGTCATCTACTTGGCAACTGTTTTCTTTTCTCTTTGCATGTGTGTGTGTGTGTGTGTGTGTGTAGTATGTTTGCATGCATGCATCTTCATATGCACATAGGTACAAGTATGTGTGTATGTGGGTGTGTGTGGCATGTATGTATGCATGCATATTCATATGTGCATGGGTACAAGTGTGGTGTGTGTGTGTGTATGTGTGTGTGTGCACTAAAGTTCAACATTGGAAGTTGTCCTCACTCTCCACTTTATTCTTTGAGACAGGGTCTCTTGCTGAACCTAGAACCCCAAGAATCCTCTTGTTTCTACCTCCCCAGTGCTCGGACTACAGACACTTACCACCACCCCCAGCAATGTACATGAGTTCCGGGTATTTGAACTTAGGTCCTAATGTTTGAGCAGCAAGCACTTTACCCACTGAACCATCTCCCTCACCCCCTCAACTTTCTAAAGCACTGTGTAGGAAGCAAAGATAAAATGCATACAAGGCATGTGTGTCTCTAGGGAGCATAGAGTCTAGTGAAGAAGATAAATTTTACTCAAATAATTACATAATTAACTATAAAAGATTAAAAGATTATCTATGACAAGTGTTATGCAAGAGAGACTTAGTGAACCAGAGCTACAGTAGGGGCTTGGCTGACAAAGAGAAAGCTACAATGTTTCCTACCAGCTGCAGTGTTTCCTCCTTGAGACCAATAGATGAGTGTGGGGTGAGCAGGGTACTAAGGGAGCACGGGGGAGGGGGGGCTCTGGATTGAGGAAGCTGCATGTGTCAAGGACCTGTGGTTGTAGGCAGAACACACGCAGACATATAGGACTGTGGACCAGAGAACAGGAAGAAGAGTGCATCTGGAGGTGCATCTGGAGCAGCAGGAAGTAGCTATGCCACTCAGAACCTTCAGGGAGCACAGCATTACTTCCAAAGCACTGGAAAGCCACTGATGTTGGTTTTGTTGGAGGAAAGAGGGAAGAGATTAAGAGATAGGAAAACAGTTTCCTGACAAGAACATAGAGAACTAAGAATTAAATAGCATTTATAGGTGAGAAAGCCTCTAGTTAGGTATTTTTAAATTTTTCCATATTTATTTCTTTTTTGTTTTATTTTATTTATTTGAGAGAGAGAGGGGCAGATAGAGTGAGAAAATGGGAACACCAGGGTCTTCAGGCACTACAAATGAACTCCAAATGCATGTGCCACCTTGTGCATCTGGTTTATGTGGATCCTGGGGAATCAAACCTTGGGCCTTTCGCTTTGCAGGCAAGTGCATTAAACACTAAGCCATCTCTCAGCCCTATATTTATTTTTTATTTGTGTGTGTATATGTGTATCCATGTATGTACATGTATGTATATGTACATTATATGTATATGAACATTCCCATGCCATGGTGTGTGTGAGTGTGTGAGTGTGTGTGTGTGTGTGTGTAGGTCAGAGGACAACCTCTAGGTGTTTCTCCTCTCAAGGTCTTATTTGCTATTACTGCTTATGAGCTTCAAGATTCACTGGCTCCATATCCTATTACCATAGGCAGGTTGAAATCACAGATGTGCGCACCGCTTTGCATTCAGCTTTATAAAGGTGGTGGAAAGAATAGAACTTTGGTCACAGGGCATGCACACAAGTGTCTTTAACCACTGAGCAATCTCACCAGCCCTTCTACTCAGGTAGGATTAGACATGGGTAAAAGGCTGTGTGGGCTGAGTTGAATGTGATGGGTGCAAAAAGAAAGGGAGGTGGAATGGAAGGGACCTGATGATGGATGGACAGAGAGATAAAGGAGGCTCACAGCAGCCTCCTGGGCTCACAGACTGAATACTCAGAGAGAAAGTGCTGTCTTTCTCTGAGACAGAGATAACTGAAGAGAACTGAGCTTGTGGGGGAAATAGTCACCTGCAGTGTGTACACACTGAGCCTGCAGTACCTTAGAAACTGCACATTAAGTACAGAGATAAACAAATCCCAGCTCCTCAGTCTGACAGAGAAAACATCCATGAAAAGATAATAGCAGGTGAATCTAACATTTAAAATTGCAAAGGATTTTTATGGCTGTTAAGTCATAGAAAAAGAAAATGTTCTACCTGGTGATCCTGATAGCTGTCCCAGTTCTTCTCCTCTATGATGCTTTATTTAGGAACAGTGCACAGTGTAAGCTGAGAAATTATCTTGTGGGACAATTCTGAATTTCTTTCCCATTCAACAATGTTCTCTTGAGCATTTACTGTACTCCCTGTACCTAGTTCTGTCTTTGATGTGCTGTCTACTTGAGTATCATAACGATTGCCACCCTGGGGGAAATTCAAACCAATTTGTTCCAACTCAAGACTAGCATTGAACAAGCTTAAATTATCAACAGAATGGGAAATGGAAGGTATCCATGGATACATAAAAGTAAGGCCGGGAGTCATTTCATACACACACATATACACTGATATTGGAAATGGTCTGGAGCAGGCACGAACATGATTTTAATAGTGCTTCTGTCTGAATGTTGGGGTTTTCCACATGCTGTTGTTTTCTTCTTTATGTGTACATGAGTTTTCTAAATGCTCTACAACACATCCCATTCATCTTTTATCCCATATGAAAGGATATGGCTTTCATCCGTTTGGATTGGGAAGAAGCATCACTGATAGCCAACCTAACAGCCTTTTGTTCCAAACATTGGGAGGGAATATGTTCAGTAACTCTGGAGCCAGACATGAGACTAAAATCAAAGGTCTGGGGCTGCCGTACCTAATTTCTACAGGCTACATGGATTCACAGAACATTTCTGCTCTCACAGTTCACAAAGGTATATCAACAGGGCAGTGCTCTGCCCTGCAGACATAGTGGGTGATGCTTACTTGTTTGCCCAGCGTCAGTTTTGACAGCCATCCCTGAGAGTCCCTGGCATGAAGATGCATCACTCCCATCTCTGACACTCTGAGCCCCTGACATGCCTTCTGGTTTTGTGCCTGTCCCTAGATGTCTCTCTGCTTAGAAGAACACCAGTCCATAGATTAGGATCTTAACTTGATTACATCTGCAGGGATCCTATTTTAAAATAAGGTCATATCCATAGGTACTGGGAGATAGACGTCGCATGCTTCAAGGGTATATGAAATGATCCTCACAAAATCTGGTTACATTACAATCACCTTGAAGTATTTTAGAAAATAACAAAGCCATGCTACTCCGCATACCAATGGATGAGAGTCTAGATGGAAGGCACAGCCCAGTATGTGTCCAGCTGCCCTATGACTCAAACTTGTAGCAAGATCTGAGAACTAGCTTCTTGGTTCAGTGAGCCAGCGATCCTGACTCCAGGACTTTTCAATGAGAATCTCATGATAAGGTCTAGACTTCTGATTAAGAGTGTTGGAAAGGAAATTTCATTTAAAAATGCAAATAAAAAAATGGAACAAAATTAACAAAAATATTTTATCAACAAAAACATTGAGACACATAACTGCATGCAAAAGAATGAACTAGGCATTTACCTTATCCCATATGCAAATTTAACTCACCATGGACTAAAGACCTAAAAGTAAGAACTAGGGCTACAGAAGACTTAAGAGGAAGCAGGGGAAACTCTTGGTGACTGTGGATTTGTCCAAAATTTCTTAACATATGAAATTAACCATACCATGTTTTTATTTATAAAATAAACAACTCTACTACAAAACTATCCCAGGTGTCTATCTAGAAAATAAACAACTCTACTACAAAAAAAATAAATAATTAATTAAAATGAATTAAGGAAGCATTTCTCCAAAGAAAATATGAAAGTAGCCAATGAGCATATGATAGTATATTTATTAACATAATCATCTATTCAAAACCACAATGAGCTATTACTTTGGTCTCCACTAGAATGTGGAGCCAAGCATAGGAAAAGGATGTAGATGCTGGACATTTGAGCCCTGTGAGGATGCACAAGTGCACAGCTTCTGTGGGAAAGAAAATGGTGGGTTCTCAGAAACTAAAAGTAGAGCTACAACCTGGATATATAAACAACATAACTGAAAGCACGGTCCCAAAGAAATATTTGTACCCACATATTCATTGGAGCATTATTCATAATAACTGATAGATGGGAGAAACCCAAGTGTCCATCAAAACATGGCCTAGCCATCGATGGAATATGATTCAGCCTCCATGGGTATATGCTGCGGAACAGGTGAACCTTAAGGACCTTAAGCTAAGAGCAATAAGCCAGTCAGATGAAAAAAAGAATGCTTCAAACACTGCATTTTCCAGCTTCACAGGGTATCTAGAGTAGTCCTAATTTAAAAAAAAAAAAAATGAAACAAGGTCTTATGCAGCCCTAGCTAGCCTCCAACTCACTATTTAGTCAAAGATGACTTTGCATTTATGATCCTGCTGCCTTGACCTCCCAAGTGCTGAAAAGGCATGTATGTTGCCACCATCCCTGATTTCCCATGATTATAATTTTAATTAATACCCTTGATAAACATAGATGTAAAAATCCTTAATAAGAAACTAGCAAAGCAAATCCAAGAGTAATTAAAAAGATTAATTATCATGGTCAAGTGGGAGTCTTCCCAGGAATGCAAGGAAGGATGGTTCATAAGAGGAATATTACTCATCAATACAATGGAATGAGTTATTGATATATTAATACACAATATCTTAAATGAATAATTATGTTAATTGAAGCAGAGAAAATGGTATTTCTAAATTTTTCTATTTATAACAAAATCTAGAAATTGCAAGCTAATTACAATGAAATAGAACAGATCAACAGAAAACAGTGAAATGTCAGGATTACCAAGGTTCAAAAGGAAAAATTTTGAAACTGATGGATATGCTAGTTGTACTCGTACAGATGCATATACTAGTACATACATGCAATGCTTAAATTTATTGCATTATTATGTATAGACATATATATGTGTAATATAGTTATTTCTATCTACATAGACATAAAATAAGCCTGCAACTCACTTCACACATCATGGTGAAAAGTAAGATTTTTCTCTAACATCAGAAAAAAGACAAAATCCCCCCTCTTGTGCTTCTATCCAACAAAGTGTAAAATATGAAGACAGAATCCCCACTCTCATGCTTCTGTCCAACATAGTGTTAAAAGTTCAAGCAGTATTCCTCCAAAGAAGATGTGAAAAGATACTTGGCACTGTTAGTCATTAAGAGAATGTGAGTAAAAACCACAATAAGATGTCATTTAATATCCATTTACATGTGAAGAAAGAAAACAGCTAGCATAATTCTATAGGGAAAAAAAGATAGGCATCTAAATAAGACAGGAAGAAACAAAATTGCCTCTGACTGAGGGAAGATGATGTTGTATAAGAAGCCCAGGCACAGCACTGCTGGACCCAAGGAACAATTCATAATGTGGTAGTATTCAAAGCAAGCATACAAAAATCAATTGTGTTTTTATACACCAACAATGGATTCCCAAAAACTTAAGAAAGGAAACAATCCCAC
This sequence comes from Orientallactaga sibirica, assembly GCA_036365145.1. Classification (NCBI taxonomy): domain Eukaryota; kingdom Metazoa; phylum Chordata; class Mammalia; order Rodentia; family Dipodidae; genus Orientallactaga; species Orientallactaga sibirica. Next base: position 43,385,301 of record JAEOAD010000011.1, on the reverse strand, counting down.
ATATAATAGCTTCAATACCAAAATATTTTGCAATAAATTTAACCAAGGAGTTTAAAAACTTGTGCACTGAGAATTATAAGATACTGTTGAACAAAATCAAGGTGGGGGCTAGGGAAATGGCCCAGTGGACAAAGATGCTTGCTTGCAAACCTGACAACCCAAGTTTAATTCTCCCCAATACCCACATAAAGCCAGATGCAAATTGAAGTGCATACCTATGATCTCAATACATCTACAGCAATGGATGGTTGAGCCAGAAGAATCCAAAGCTCATGGACCAGACAGTCTAGCGTTCATTTGCAGCAGCAAAAGATGCTGTTTCAAGGAAGGTGGGAGAGCACAGACTCTTCAAGACTGTTCTCTTCCCTCCACAAATATGTATGGCACACATGTGTCCATACATATACACAAATAAATAGCATTTTTTAATTCAAGGTGATACAAAGAAATGGAAAGATATCCCATGTTTGTGGTTTGGAAGCATTAACAATGTTAAATGTTCACACCACACACATCAATTACAATTCACTGTAATCTTTATCAGAATTTCAACAGCAGTTCCCCTGAAATATTTTAAACAATTCTAAAATGTATCTGGAACAAGAGAAGGCCCCAAATAACCAAAGCAATCCTGAAAATAAAGAACAAAGAAGAGGGCGCACACTGCCTGATGCTTGCAGATGTAACATCACATGATAAATATGTGATCAATTATTTTGTTTTTGTTTTGTTTTGTTTTTGGTTTTGTTTCTTTCAAGGTAGATTCCCACTCTAACCCAGGTTAACCTGGAACTCACTATAATCCCAGGGTGACCTCAAACTTATGGCAATCCTCCTACCTCTGCCTCCCTGGTGCTGGGACTAAAGGCATGTGCACCAAACTCAGCCTAAAAATGATCAATCTTTTTTATTTTTGGAGAGAGACACAGAGAGAGACCGATAGAGAGGGAGAGGAAGACAGATAGAGATGGGCGCACCAGCAGTCTCTCAGCTGCTGTGAACGAAATCCAGATGTGTGCGCCCCCTTGTGGTCAAGTGCAGCATTGTGCCCTTGCATCACTTTGCATCTGGCTAAACGTGGGACCTGGAGATTGGAACGGGGTTCTTAGGCTTAGCAGGCAGGCGCCTTAACCTCTCCAGCCCCAAAATGATCAATCTTAAAGCTGAAATACTATGAGAAAGAAACAAGTCATGAAACATTCTATGTCATATGATTACTTAGATATGTGAGAAGCCACAGTGGAAAACAGAAGGAGTAAAGTAAGAACTGATTCCTGAAGAGATGGGATTTGGTCTTGGGGATGGATACTCCAAAGCTGGGACTTTTGAACAATTGTATGAGTTTAGTAAAGCTCAGCAAACCGTGCAGGAGTTTTGTTTGTTTGTTTTGTTTTGTTTTGTTTTGGGGGGTGGTTTTTTGAAACAGGGTCTCGCTCTAGCCCACACTGATCTGGAATTCACTCTGTAGTCTCAGATTGGCCTCAAACTCACAGCAATTCTCCTACCTCAGCCTCCCAAGTGTTGGGATTAAAGGCATGTGCCAACATGCCCAGTGAGTGAGTGAATTTTTATATCTGAACTATTACCACATAGAGCATCTATGCAGAGCATGGCATGACAATGGCTGATCCCTGGTTAGGGAGAAAAATTCAACACACTGATCTTTTGTCAATGATGGAATGGGGGTGACATAAATCCAAGTTTTAATTTGACTAGTATTTTTATTAAAGTTATGAGGTTAAGCTGATTGTGTTACTCTTAATGAAGTGTCTCAAATGTGGCTTAAATACACATTTAATGTACATCTAATGAGATTCTTTGGCCAACTAATTATTAATCGTGTTTAATGGAGTCGAACAATTGCATGTGAAATGCATAGTCTTTTTACATAGATCTATTCTTATCAAAATACTCTTAAGATAATGGATTTAGCCCACATAGATTGCCTTTGTGAAAAGTAATTATAATCTCCTACAATAATGGAGCTTATATTCCTATCAGTTATTAAAAACCTATCCTATTAGCATATATAAGTCATTACTATTGGCATTCTTTATGGAGTTCTGATTCCATGTGCCTACAATATTTTTAAAGATTTGGACAAAACAGAAAATTTTATGAAATGTACTTCATTGGGGAAAAAATGTCAGGGAAATAAATACTGGCTCTGTGTTTGGGGCAGGTGAGAACAAGCCTACGAGTCATTATAAATCAGATTTTGGAGAAATGCAGCATTTCTGAGGGAAAGCCAATTTGAAGAGCAGATGTATTTTCTTGAGCACACAGCCTGAACGTTAACATAAATTCTCCTGCGGCCTCCTGAAGATGAGCTTTTTAGCAGTTACCACTGAACCCAGAAGAGAAGGGGTGAGGATCCATCCCTGGCTGTCAGGTCTAAGGGTGCTATTTCAAGACAGATCTTATCCTTTCCTAACAGTGCCTCAGCAACCACATCTTAGACCTCCCCGGATTTGCAAATGACCACTCACATTGTGCATGCCTGTTCTCTTGTTTAATTTCCATGCTTGAATTTCTTTAGCACCCTTCCGTGTGGAGTCCATTTCATTCAAGAACTTTTTCTGAAATGACTCAACCCTTAAAATATTTTGCTATAAATTAAGGGAGGGGTAAATTTCAAAACCTAAGTGTGCTCCCATGTCTGAGTCAGTAGATGAGGAAACTCAGTGATCAATATAGACTTCACTAACAGAGTCAGCTTTAAAGTCTCAACACTTTCACATCAATGTCCTTTTCTTTCTGTTCTGCTTAAAGCATTCACTCTGCAAGTCAGCTGAATTACAATTTTTAAAATGCATACATTGCTGTTGTTCTTTGAATAAATTCTGTATGGAAACAGTCTCAGTCATGTAAAAATAATATTAACAATTCTAATTTCTAATTTCTAGCTTTGCTATCTTGATACATTGACATTTGTCACCTTGTACATTTCAGTTCTCCAAAATTGCAGGGCCTCAAGAAGATGAGACAATTTAGTTCCAATGGACCCATATCTTCTCACATAACTATAAAGCTCTTGGGCAGAGTGGGGGTGGCTACCTCAGCTCTCTGAATTTGAGCAAACCTGCAGACTGTTACTTGGAACAGAGCCACATTAACACCACCCTCCATCCAGCTGAGTTACCCAGTAGCCGATGTTTTGTTGGCTGCACATGGTTGTAGCTCTCCAGTGAACGTTCAGCTTAATTAAATGTCAAGCAGGTGGACTGGAAAGAGGACTTAGCAATTAAGGCACTTGCCTCTGAAACCTGAGGACCCAGGTTTGATTCCCAGTGCCCATGTAAGCCAGATGCACAAGGTGGTGTATACATCTGGAGTTCATTTGCAGTGGCTGGAGGCCCTGGTATGCCCATTCTCTATCTGCCTCTTTCTCTCTCACACATAAATTATTTTTTAAAAAAAGAAAAGAAAAGAATGGTAGAAATGCAAAGTAGTGTTATGAATGAAGCCCCAGTCTCTTGTGCTCCTGTGCTGAACCAGACAAAAATCTAAAGGAGACTGGCCACGTGATTCTTTTCACCTCCAGCTTTGGGAGGTGATGAGATGTCTCAGCTCTGGCTCGGAGCTGTTGGAACCCAGAGTGATCTACCAGGAACCACCAGTGACATATTTAGTTCCCAAAGTGAAACAAAGTGCTCATGAGAATATGACCACAGTATAAATTATCTGTTGAAAATGCAAGTTGATAGAGGGACTTAAAAATGGATTCAAGAAACAGTGGGCTAATAGGATACACTTAGTGGACATGCCAGAAAGGCATGCACAGCCTCTCCTTGGCTTGTTAATGCCAGTGGGACAAAGGCCAGAGACACAGGTCCATGTTGCCTCCAGCAAGACCCTGAGGAGTTCTGGTCAGAGACCTCCCATCAGGTGAAGCCAAGGTTCTTGAGGTCACTGCAGAAAAGAATTTCAAGACAGGGAGGTATTATGAAGCAGAGTTGAAGTTTATTAAGAAGACATTTCAACATAAATTTAAGCATGGAATTTTCTAGAAAGCAGGGAGTGGACTTCTCAAGGGAGAGTTGTGCTTTATTTAGAAATATCTACAATTCTGGTGAGTTCCGAAGTGACATCAGAAAGGGTTCCTGCGGATTTTCACTGAGGTGGTAGGCTGATTCCTGAGGTTTCTTGGATGCCATCACAGCTAATGAGGTTAGATCCAGATTGCAGGGCTTGCACAGATGTTTTCACTATGAGCAAGAGTTTATAGTAATGTTCACGAGTTTTCCAGAAAGGTTTGGGTTTACATCTGGGAAAAGAGCAAAGCTGTATAGGCTTTGGGCTTGGGCATGGTTCATTGCTGTTTTAACTCTCATCTATATGAAAGAAGTACTGGGCTGGGGAAATGGCTCAGTAGATAAAGTACTTACTGTGCCAGCTTGAGGGCTTGAGTTCCTTCAGATCCCCAGGGCTAAAGTCAAAGCAGAGTATGGAGGAGCATACCTGCAATCCCACCACTGGGGAGGCAAAAGGAGAAGCCTTGGGGCTCTCGGTTGTAGAATCTTGATGAGCTGGACAATGATTGAGGAATGTCAACCTCTGGCCTATACATGCAATGTTCATACATACACACATGCCCACAAACATATCAACATGCATATATACATATATGTACTACACACACACATACACACATTGAAATCTTGTCTATATCAGCAACCATTATAGCAAATATTAATTTGCTGGAATTTCTCCTTTTGCGTGTGCATGTATGTGTAATACATATAGTGTGTTGTGTAAGTGGTGTATACATGTATGTGTAAAGAGGCAGATACCCTCTGCACATGCACATATGGCAGCCAGAGGAGAATGTCAGAAGTCTCCCCTTTATTGTTTTTCTGTGTGCTTCTTTGAGACAGAGTCTCACACCAAGAGTCCCAGTAATTCTGTGGTCTCTGATCCCCACCGGACTGGAGCTACAGACATGGAGCTTGTATTTGGGTGTAGCCAAATAAGCAGCAAGTGGATAGGAAAAAAAAATCATGATCCTGAGAATGACAAGACCTCTGTAGCTTGGCTGCACTTTTCATGGTGGCTTGATTTATGGAGCTTAGAATGGAGAGAGAGTGGAAAGGGGATGGATTGATGGGCCATGATGGAGATGGTTGCTGCAGGATGCTCTGATAGACTGGACATTGGGACAGGCAGAAGAAATGAACACTGACTCCTGGATTTGTGCTTTCACAACCCAGTAACTGCAGGTACATTTTTCTTTCCCTACTTCTTCTTTTTCCTCTTCTTTTTTTTCTTCTCCTCTTCCTCCTCCTCCTCCTTCACCTCCTTTTCCTTCTTTTCTTGATGTTTCGAGGCTGGGTCTCACTCTAGTCCAAGCTGACCTGGAATTCATTTTTTTTTTTTTGAGAGAGACACAGAGAGAGACAGAGAGAGAGAGAGAGAGAGAGGGAGGGAGGGAGGAGAGGAAGACAGAGATGGGCATGCCAGCAGTGTCTCAGCTGCTGAGAATGAAATCCAGATGCGTGACCCCTTGTGGTCAAGTGCAGCATTGCGCCCTCACATCACTTTGCATCTGGCTAAATGTGGGACCTGGAGATTGGAACCAGCATTCTTAGGCTTAGGAGGCAGGCGCCTTAACCGCTAAGCCATCTCTCCAGCCCTGTAATTCATTTTATATAGTCTCAGGCTGGCCTCGAACTCACAGTGATCCTCCTACCTCTGCCTCCCCAGTGCTGGGATTAAGGGCATGCACCACTATGCCTGGCAGGTACCACTTTTTGAGTTGAGCATGCTGACACAGGAGCAGGTATGAGTATGGCATCAGGAGGTGGACCTTGATCCCAACAAGGCAGGGACATCCTGGCAAAGAATACCAGGGCTTATAAAAGAGCTCAGGGCAGACACCAAAACCCAGAACCAGTCAGCACACCAGTTCTCCTGGGCTGGCTGAGATCTCTTCCCAGCTCTGGTATCCGGAAACAGGACAGCCACCCATTGCACAAACATGCCGGCAGCAGGGCTACCTTGCTATACCTTACATGCCTGTGCACTTTCAGACAGGTGAGAGTGAAACCAGTGTCCACCACCTTGATCACAGAGCTTTCAAGAGAATCTGACAATTGTACTCCTTTTCTTCAAGGCCTGCGATTTTCATCTGTCTTTCATTCTGTGTAGTGTGAGGACAGCTTATACCAGGGACAGAGCACCACGATGTGTGGAGTAGCACCATGGTGGGATTTGGGGAGTAGGGACTATCTTGTTCTTCCTACAGGTATCCCCAGCTCAAAGAAGGGAAAGACAGTTTGCAATATGTTCCTTTAGTCAGTAGTCTAAGGCGATGCATGGATAACTCAGCTCCAGGGGATTCCATGTGTCTCTAAGAGTAATCTTGATAGCATACAACCTTTTCCTAATTAGTATAGGCTTCAGACATGCAAATTCATTTTTACATTAGCCTGAGAAAAATGTAATTAAAAAGTTTTCTACTGAAGGGGGAAAAAGAGCATAATGTATTCCGGACCCAAACTGCACATGACTTTTGCATGCCACAGTGTTTGGGATTAGCCAGGCCACTGCATTCTCATTAGCATAGATTATCAGCCCTGGTGCAGGCTCCACGTGGGTTTACTGAACGCCTGAGGCCTGCAGTTCCAAAAAGGACTGAGATGCTCAACAAGAGCCTCGCCTTTTGCTAAGTGCACCCTGCGAACAACCCTTTGATGTTTATTAATTTTGTCTGTCCTTCTTGAGCCAATTGAATTACTTCTTTAGTTTCATGAACCGTAAAACTGACATGCTTCTTCCAGCCTATGGAAAATTCTGTCACCTTTGACAATTTGACATGCATTTTTCTGTGGTGATAGAGGAGTGGATGAGAGCCCATTTGATTAAATGCTACAGGCAAAACTTCCCCCAGTTTCAAAGAGTGATACTTCATGCTATCAGGAGGGAGCTATCAATAGGCATTGATTAAATATTCATGCTGCGTTGCATGGGGCTGGTGTTTGAAGGCCATGAATGAAATGGAAGTGTCTTAGAGCCACCATCAACATCCACAGCCATCAGACTGTGGTCTATGCCAAGTGCACTTAACCACCTCTTGTCATACTGGCAGGCTTTCTGATGGATCACTGGACATAGTATCTCTGACAGAGTATTTTGCTTAAAAAAGAAAAGTTATCAGTGAGGCCCAGTGCTTACCTTGCTGGCCTCCTGCTTCTTAGTCATCAGTGAGGCCCAGTGAAAAATTGCTCATGTGTTACCCCTCCAGAAGCATCTAGCCAGGCTTATATATCTGAAACTTCCTGAAGAGTCTTGAGTCTCTCCATGCAAAGGGGGACTCCACTCAGAGTGATAGGCTTCTCTACCCCTCTGAGTTGGGGCCCCACAAGGCCTAAATTTATAATTTTTTCAACATATGTAGGCAGACACCTAGATTTTTGCCCATTTGTTCACTTTTAAATGTGATACAGAGGTTGAACAGATAGCTCAGTTGGTAAAGTGCTTGCCTTACAAGCATGAGTACTTGAGTTTGAGTCCCAGAACCCACATAAAAATGTTGAGCATCGTGGAGCATGTGTGTAATCCCAGCACTGGGGAGGTGGAGACAAGTGGATCCCTGTGGCTTAGCCTGCCAGTGTATCATTATTGGCAAGTTCCAAGCCAATGGGAAACCCTTTCTCTTAAAAAGTAGACAGTCCTCCTAAGGAATGACCCTGAGGTATCCTCTGTCCTACCCATGCACATATGTGCACATATGCATAAAAAATTTTGTGAGCCACAGAAAAAGAATTAAATCTGTAGAGTCAAAAAAACATATCTATGGATTAATTTCATCCTGTAGAATCTAGTCCATAGAATACATTTAGTTAATAAACTCATTTTGTCAGCATCCAAACAACTGATGGTTGCTTAGTGGAAGTCATTCCACTCTGTGCTTCAAGGAACACAATTGAGTCAGAACAGAAATATGATACTGACACATGTGACAGCCATGGAAGAGCCAAGTGGCATCATGCCAGGTGGACCAAACCAGACACACAAGGCCACCTCTCAGCATGATTCAATTCACACGCTACCTCCATAGCAAAGAAATTTGTGGGCAGGAATAGTTGGAGATTGTCTGGAACTGGCTGTAAGAGATAGCTAAAGGATACAGAAATTCTTTTGGTGGTGATAAGATTCTGATATAATAGTGATGATGTTGCATAGATCCATGACTATATTCAAAATGAACAAATTATATATACTTTAAATGAGCTTGAGTATAGATAGTACTGAAGGTTTCACTACCCTAAATCTGTAGGTTCCACATCTCCTCAGTGTGCTAGAAAACTCCTCACTACAAAAATTTTATTTAAATGCTAAATCTCCCACTCTGTGGGAGGGACTATATGCCTGATACTGAAAACCTAATTAAAAGCCTATGGTGGGGGAGGTCATGAGCCTTAGGAGTGTAACACCTGCTCTTGTCTGGCTAAATGCATATAGTATGCTCACCAAACTGCCCTCTAAGCACTTTACTTAATGTTCATACCTATATATTAATGCTACCCTCACTTTTGGTTAGAGAAGTATCTCTTTTCAGATGGCAGTGACCACTGGGATGATTCAAAAGGCACCATAGTGCTGAGAAGATGTGATAGCGGAGTTTTCAACGCTGAAACATCTCTATCACAGCTTCCAAGGCTAAGAGTCCATTGTGGAAGAGGTGGCAGAAAGAATGTAAAAGCCAAAGGAAGGGTAGGACTGCTTACAATGCAATCGTCCAGAAGCCGGGCATGGTGGCGCATGCCTTTAATCCCAGTTACTCAGGACGCAGAGGTAGGAGGATCACCAAGAATTCGAGGCCACCCTGAGGCTACATAGTGAATTCCAGGTCAGCCTGAGCTAGAGTGAGACCCTACCTTGGAAAAAAAAAAAAAAGGAAAGAGCAATGGGCCTCAATATCTATGACCTCTCAGTGCCTTGAACTACCTTCACAAGATGCACATAATAGGAGGAAAAGATCATGACATCGAAATAAAAGAGAAACAAATGGAGAGAGGGAGGGGGTATGTTAGAGTGTGGATTTGTGAAAGGGAAAGTGGGGGTGGAAGGGAATTATCATGGTTTATTGTCTGTAAGTATAGAAGCTGTCAATAAACAAAAAAATTAAATCTGGAGACCAGGGAGATGGTTGAGTGGGTAAGAGTGCTTGTCATGCAAGCTTGAGGATCTAATTTCAATCCCCAGCACCCACATAGAAGAAAAATCAGCTTTAATAATTTACTTTTTTTCTTTTTTTATGAGAGAGAAAGTAATGGCATGCCAAGGCCTCCAGCTACTGCAATAGAACTCCAGATGTGTGCGCCATCTTATGTGCATATGTGATCTTGCACTCTTGCATCTCCTTGTACATTTGGCTTAAGTGGGATCTGGAGAGTCAAACATAAGTCCTTAGGCTTCACAGGCAAGTACCTTAACCCCTAAGCCCTCTCTCCATCCCCAATAAGTTATATTTTTAAAAAGTTAAATTTGGGCTGAGAAGATGAAGCAGTGGATAAAGTACTTTCCACACAAATGTGAGGACCGAGTTCAGATGTCCAGGACCCAAATAAAGTTGGACACAACTGCATGCATCTGTAATCCCATCATGCTTAAGGCAAGATGTGGTGGAGGCTGGGAGTACAGACAGAAGAATCCTGGAAGCTTGCAAGCCAGCCAGCCTGACACATGTAGCAGAAAACAAGAAAGAGACCCTGCTTCAAATAAGGAGGAATGTGAGGGCATATACTGAAGGTTGTCCTCTGACCTCCACACAAGGATTGTGGCTTGAGCATGCATACACACACACACACACACACACACACACACACACACACAAAAAAACTCAAATAATCAAACAAACAAGTGGAATATACCATGCTTCTGGAACCTCAGTTGAGTGTGTGTATGTGTGAGTGTGTGTGTGTGTGTGTGTGTGTGTGTGTGTGTGTGTGTGTTTTCACATGAGTACATAGGTCAGAGGAGAACATGAGTCCTCTTCTATCACTTTCCCACTTTATTTCCTTGAGACATAATCTCTAAACCCAGGACTTCTGTTTGTTCAGTCACTCACACTGGCTGACTGGCAAGCCCCAGGCAGTCTCCTATCTTCATACCCTGTCAGTACTGAAGTTACAGATGTGCTTGGGCGCACCCAGATGTTTATGTAGTGTTGGGGAATCAAACTCAGGCAGATTAAGGGTCTCTCAAGTTCTCATGTTTACATGACAAGTGTTTTACCCACTGAGCCATCTCCCCAGCCCCTGTTTTTTCATTATGTAGCAGAGAATGATGTTGAATCCTCATCTTCCTGCCTCTGCTTCTCAAGTGCTGGGATGAGAGTTGTATACCACCACCTCTGCCTGGCATGTTCCTTTTTGACATTCCATCCCCTTCATGTTTTGGGTCATCCATCCCTTGGTTACCACTAAGGATGGAAAAGGAAGGAATTTCATCACTCTGCTCTCTCTAGGACTGGTTTCCTGGGATGTGCATCCTGCCTCCTTGGCCTCACATGTGTAATGAAACATATACTTGGCTTTCCCCTCCTTCTTGGAAAGTCCTCTTTAGAATACAGTAATTTTAAGGATGAAATTAGTTTAAAGTCTTAAACTTGTTCATGTGCTTTTGTCTTATTTATCAAAAGGAATATGCATCCCATTATCTGGAAGACAAAGGTTAATCAAATCCCCTGGTAATACAATAGACCAAGCACACAGAATTTTGATATAAAGAGCTCTTAGAAGCTCCCTCTTGTTGTTATGGATTTGGTGAATACAAGATATGTTTTCTCATCAGTTCTAAAGTTCTTTAGGATGCTAAAGCATGTGGTTGAGCTAGTTAGCAGCTTCTGAATATAAATGGAAGTGATGACATGACCCTGGGTTCTTCCCACAGTCAGGAATTCCTTCTTGTGGGAATTTCAGTTATGCCACCTAATCAGTTCCAGGGGTTAATGAAACAGCTGACACTTAGTGTCCTCATTCTGAAACTAGAAGATAAGTAAGATTTGAAATTAGTTATGCAAAACTAAGAAGCCCTTTGTGATGCTGGGAGATTTCTCTAGGTAGCACAGGATGAAGGAAGCATGGTTTTCAGACAGCAGACCCTGCTACAGAGGACAGAATCCATACCACCTTGCTACTTTGGAGATGAGCACCATCTACAAGGGCGAAGTCTCAGGATACCACCCATGAGTCACTCTAAATGCTCCAGGACTGGGGAGATGGTTCAGTAGATAAAAACACTTGCTGTGTTCAGATCCTCACACCTTAGCATGTGTGTAAACCCTGACAATAGTGATATAGAAGGAGACAGGAGAGTTTCTATGCCAGATAGTCTGGAATACACAGTGGCAAAAAGAGACTCTGCCTCAAATAAGGTGGAAGACTGGGACTGACACCCAGGGTTGTCATCTGACAGCCACACCCACACATGGTGCACTATACTCCTTCACATGCACACACAAGCACACACACACACACACACACACACACACATACACACTGTACACACATACAAAGATAACGCTAAACTGGGTTTCACTCAGGCTTTATGTGGTTCCCACAAAGGCCAGCTGAACCTCTGGCATTGCAAAGGCATGGTTCTTACCTCAAAGGGAATAAGAGCTACTTTATTCTAGAGCCAAACCCCCTACCCATCACTTTATGTTCTCTGGCATCCATCTTCACTTAACACACTACCTGTAGTGAGCTATAATCCAGGTTCATACTCACTGTCTCTATCTGAAGAGATTTAGACAGACAGTCAGGATTTGAACCAGGCCTTGAGCTTGATATTTTAGTATAATTTTTAATACTCCCTAGCTTCATTGAGCTCCTAGGGTGCCATACAATATGATTTAAACCTTGATTTATGGGGATTGATGGGGGCTGAGGAGATGGCTCAACATTTAAAGGCACTTGCTTGCAAAGCTGTCAGCCTAGATTCCATTCCTAGCACCCAAATAAAGCCAGACTCTAAAAGTGACACAAAGCATCTGGTATTCATTTGCAGTGACAGACACCTTTTGTGCTCACACACACACATACAAACAGAGAAATATTTTTTTAATCCTTGATTTATGTTTACTTACAAGGGTGTATTTTCTTGGGAAAGCTAACTGGTCTCACAAAGCTCTGTGGTGCAGTCAACACTTTGCTGCCTGTGTGATGAAAATCAAGAGTTTTCTTTTGCTTCTGCATTATAGGGATTTCTTCCATTCTCTGTGTGTTTGTTAAAACAACTCTGCATCTCATGGGGATTATTTCTCTGCAGTGGGTACACAACCTATCAGCTGAAGCAAAAGGAGAGGTGTTCTGATAGGTTGAGCCACAGGATGACGGTGAGGTCTGGGAAGAGCTTGACAAAGATTAAGGTAAATCTTGAAGCAAGGAGCAAAGCAATGAATGACTGAGGCACAGGGTATGGTACTGAGAAGAAATGGAATCCCAGGCAGTACTGAGCACACAGAGGTGGTCCTCAGTGACAGAGACTGCCCCCAGGGACACTCATTCATGTATGGAGACTGTTTTGGTTATCATAAACAAGGCTGAAGGTGGGAAAGGGTGTGTGTGTAAAAAAGATTTCTTGTCACCATGACAAGTACCTGAGAGAAGTGGTTTAATGGAGGAAAGATTTATTTTTGCTCATAATTTCAAAGGTTTTAGTCCATCAAGTTCAGGGTGTGGCAGAGCACAGCTGCTCACATCGTGGCAGCCAGGGAAACAGATGCCTGTGCTGGCAGGCTGAGCCTTCTTCCCCATTGTTCCAGTTGGCCCCCAGTCTATGGAATGGTGCTACCCACATTCTCCCCTTAGCTAGTCCTCTCTGGAAATGCTCTCACAGACACCACCAGAAGTGTGCTTTACTAATCTCCTATGTGCTTCTCAATCCTGTCAAGTTGTCAATCAAGATTATCTATCTTACGGTACTCCTGGCATCTGCTGGTATCCTCTACAGTGCAGAGAACATAGCTGAGAACAGAGAACACTCCATGTCCAATGTGTAAGCTCAGAAGCCCTGATCCACAGTGAACATTTTGGGTGAACCTACTAGACATATTCCTGCTTTAACATTTAGGTTCCACCTTGAGACAACATATGGGTAAGTCCATTAGATGTCATATCACAGGTCGAGGCCACCAACAACAATAGTGTGAAATAGAAGTTAGACATGTAATGGGGTGGTAGGGGTTCACAAAAGTTCTTGAACCCCAAACCCTAAGTTTGTTTCTAATTTTAATCAAAGAATTAAATAAAATTTGACTGAGAAGGATAATTACAAAATTATTATACTTATTGAGTGAAGTACAGAGCCAAAGAAAGACACCCACATGGCTTGAGAGACCATGTGGTGGGACTAGGAAAACCATGGGGGGGGGAGTTCAAAGAGCTCCTACCATGTGGGGAGCTGAGGGGGTAAAGAGCTCACATGAAGAGGAAGGGCTGGGGGGGCTTCCCCTCCAAGCCAAGAAAAAATTCACCAACTGCGGTAAGTTCAGAAGAGGTCAGGCAGCTCAGAGAGTGTGCCCTCCCCTTGTAAACATATTTATAACCTTACGGTGGTGGGCTCTACCTTCTGGCTCAGGTGAGTCAGAGGGACAGCTGGTTGGTTAGAGCTAAGGGCTGTCTCCAGGAAGAGGCTAGCCCTGACACCAAGTTACAGAGACTGAACTTGACCAGCAACAATGTTTAAATCCTAGGAAAGACCTCCCTCCCAGGAGGGACCCAGGTTGTTTGTGGAAAAACAGGTCTAGGGAACCAAGGAAGAGATAAGAAGTCAGATCATCTTTGATTTCTAGCAAGTACAGACCATCCTACCTTTTTACTTTCAGGGGTCACCCTAACTACCTAAACTACCTGACTACCTCTCAGACATGAGGAGAGCTGGATAGTCAGCATGTGGATGAGCTAAAGTATGGTCAAGCTGGACTTACACTCTCATCTCATACTTGGCAGGGGCAGTGACCCACTGCAGCCTAAGAAACTATCAGACAGTAGTCACAGGAAGCTTACCCATATCCATTTATGTCATGCTTCTGGAGTTACCTGAACTCAGCAGGTGGCTCCTGACCAGATTCCTTGGTCCAGTACAATGAGGTGGTGCTAGGAATCCTCACAAAGGCCTCTCTAGTCCCATATCCAGTGGTAAAATGCTTCTGAGCTATTGACCAGATCCCTCACACACAGCCTCTCCACACCGCCTGGGCTTCCTCCCAGCATGGAGGCTGGGTTCCGAGAGCAAGCTCCCCCAGGTGAGAGCTGTATTGTCCTTTATGGTCTAGCCTCAGAAGTCACACAGCATCCTAGACTGCATCCATGCATCTCTGGCACCAGGCGGAATGGAGGGGATAGAGCAGACTCTACCTCTGAGTGGCAATGTCAGACAACCTGCAGGCATTTCCAAAGTATTCAGGGACCCAGGCGTCATCTCCTTTCCTCCCAGCTTTATTATGGTATCATTGACAAATAAAAACTGCAAATAGTAGGGTGTGGTGCTTTCATTACATTGTGACGTGATTGCCACTATCAAACTAGGTAATAAATCCATTAGTTCACATAGTCTCTGTTTACTTGTTTATAGTATTGGAGTAAGAAAATTTTTACTCATTTGGAAAACTTGAAGTATATGTTTCAAAGATAGATATTCATATCATTTGATCTCCAAAACTTAAATCTCATAACTGCAGATTTGTCATCTTTGGCCAAACCTTGCATTCTAGTTTCTGTCTCTGAGCCCTTCTTCCTTACTTCCCAGGATGTGAGAGGTCCTGCGGCATTTGTCTTTCTGTGACCTTATCTCCTGGTGGGACTATTTCTTTGTGTTGTGTGAACTTTTCCTGAGAGGATGCTAACACATGTCTACTCAACTGAGAAAGAAAGGATTCCACATAAGGGTTCCTGGTGAACCAATGTTCTTACAGAACATGGGTGAAGAGTTACTAACAGAAGCACAAGCAACTTGTAGGCAGCCACACAAGTGAAGAAAATCCCTCTCCCCCTGGTAACTGTTTATTGACTATAAATCCTTGGGGAGCCGTGGCACTTTGTGAGCTCCTCCCCTAACAATGGTTAGCAGTCTATAAGTTTTGGAGAGAGGCATGGGCTCATGAGTCCCTTTGCCCCTAGTAACCACTAAATGTCTGTTAATTCTCAAGGAGGGGTGAGGCCTCAAGAGTCGCTCTCCCCTAGTAACCATTAACTGTCTGTAAATCCTTGGGAAGGGGCACAGCCTTGTGAGCCCCTGTCTCTAAATGGGCCCAGGCTTGTTCATGTCTCCTGGCAATCCCAGCTGCTGACAGTTCAAAAGGGCCATGTTATGCCTGGAGGACAGCATTCCTCAACACTTGAAATTGTAAATATAACTGGTAGAGAAACCCAACCAAGAATATGTCCAGTGACTAAGGAAGGAAGGAAAATAGCATATGGTGAGATGAACATCACGCCAGCACACTGTCATTCAGTAGGTCACACATAAACTGCTGCAACAAGGAAGGGCACAGCAGTGTCTTATTTCAATGTTGGCGAGTCTTTGTAACATAGGCAGGAGACTTGGATGTCTATTTTATTTCATCAAATATTAATATAGCAACACCCACTTGTGTCTTATTTCTATTTGCTTGGAATATTATTTTCCATCCTTTCATCCTAAGGACATATCTATCATTAGTGGTGGGGTGGTATTCTTGAAGACAACAGATACAAGGGTCCATTTTTTCTGATCCACCCTATTACCTTGTGTATTTTGATGGGTGAATTAAGATCATTAATATTTAAGATAATAACTGTGAGGTTTGGTTTAATCCCTGCCATGTTGGGGTGATTTATGGGGTTTGGTGTTTTCTTGGGTGTATGGCACAATGCAGGTCTGGCCCTAGCCAGACTGCATGTCAGAAGAAACCGGGAAGTGTCTTCTGTGAACATGGCATCCTGTGCAGGCTTGGCGTGACAACAGCTACAGTCCCATGCTCGCGAGAAACCTGCTATGAGATGACCTGTCCAGAGACAGGCTGTCATTGGTCACAAAAAGAGGACCACCCCATACAATGATTGGCCAGTCAAGCCCCTTAAAACCCCCTGCACTTTCTCAAATAAATGAGTTTGCAGCAGCTCGCCCTCTGTTGCTTCCACCCAACTCCGGGAGTCTGTCGTGACTCCGTGCCTCTCACCCCCAACTCAGCAGAAACCCTGCCATTCCTCCTGGGCTGGACCCCAACACTTGGGCTTTGTGCTTTTTTAATTCTGCTCTGGTTTTTGTTATTGTAATCTTCTTCTAGGCTCTTGTGATTTTTTTGTTTGACTCTTGTATATGGAGTATTCCCTTTAGGTTTGGCCTTGTGTTCATATAATCATAGAAATGGCTATTTTCATGAAGGTTTCCTTTCACCATCTATTATGAGGGATTCTTTCACTGGGTACAGTAGTCTGGGTTGGAAGCCATAAATTTTTTAGATTTTTAAGTGTTCCATTCCAGGCCCTTCTGGCTTTCAGGGTTTCCATTGAGAAATCTGAGGCAATTCTGATGTAATTGCCTTTGTATGTAATGTGTTGTTTCTCTCTTGCTGCTTTGAGCACTCTCCTGTTTCATTGTTTAGAGTTTTCATGATGATGTGCCCTGGAGAGTTTCTTCTTTGTTCCAGTCTGTTGGAGTTCTTTTAGTTTCTTGTATCTAGATGAGTCTCTCTTTTGAGAGGGTGGAAAAGTTTTCATCAATAATTTTGTTAAGTTCTCCATGCCTTTGGTCTGAATTTCTTTCCCTTCTGGTATACCCATAATCCAAATGTCAGAACATTTTAAGGTATCCCCTAGTTCCCTCATGTTCTGTTCACAAGATTTTTTGATTTTATCAAAATTCTTAGGCTCCTAAACTGTTTCTTCTGTCTTGTCTTTCAGCTCTGAGGTTTTGTCCTCTACATGATTAACTCTGTTCATGAGAGTTTCTAGAAAGGTTTTCATTAATTCAGTTTAGTTTGTATCTTCTGTTGCCTTTCTCTGTATATCATCCATCCCTTTGTCAAGTTCCCATTTCAGGTCATGTTTTATTTCTTTTCTTTTCTTTTTTTTTTTTTTTTTTTTTTTTTGGTTTTTCGAAGTAGGGTCTCACTCTGGCCCAGGCTGACCTGGAATTAACTATGTAGTCTCAGGGTGGCCTTGAACTCACGGTGATCCTCCTACCTCTGCCTCCCGAGTGCTGGGATTAAAGGTGTGCGCCACCACACCCGGCATGTTTTATTTCTTAATGTTTCTTTGAATTAATTCTTACATTTACTTGTGTCTTCATTAAGTTTAACCAGCTGGTTATTGATATCCTCTATTTTTTCTGGCTCACCTTCAGTTCATTTATCTCTCTTTTAAAGTCTGTCTGGTTTTCATCTATTAGGTTAAGCCTAGCAAAAACAACTGTGTGGATTTCATTTATGTGATTATTGTTTTTTGTTGGTTTGTTGCTGCCAGTTCTTCAGTTTGCTTGGTCAGGGTTACATTCCTTGTGTTTTCATTTCATTTCATTTCATTTCATTTCATTTCATTTCATTTCATTTCATATTCCTGTTACCTCCTCTATATTTTCATTAGAGACTCCTATTGTGGGACAAGGCAGCCTTGTTGGAGATCTCTCACTTTGCTATTTCATGTTGTTTCTTTTGCATTGTGGCCTACCCATATCAGTGTTGGAGTCTTATTTAATTAAGGAGGAAACAAGAGTTTTTCCTTGTAGTGTCTTTAGTGAGTGTTCTATTTTATGTTTCAGTAGAATAGGCTTGTGATAGCTTTATATTTTGGGATGTGCAGGTTGTGGAAGGTGTAAGTACACCAGCAGTGCTGTGCTGGAGCTTAATACCAAAGGTGTGATTGGAGGTCTGGGTTCTCTTTGACCTGGTCTCAGCAGTGTCTTGTCTGTGGCCCTGGGCTGTAGCACTTGCCCTTGCTCTCCTACTGTACCAAGATGGGCAGGTTATGAAGGACTTACTGGTTCCTCCTGGTGGGTGATTGCCTTATATCCTTGTGCTCCCCTTCTGGGGCTGAGGTGATGCCCCAAATACTTACTGGGAATGGTGTGGGATATTGAAGACATTGTGGGGATTGCTGGGTTCCACAGCCCAGGCCAGATCAGAGAGTTGGCTGGTATACGGGAGACAGAGGCAGTGGCCAAGGGCACCTGTAGGCAGTACAGGGTATGGAGGGCCTGAAGCATGGGGAGTGAGGCAGCCTGCAGGTCAACCCACCACGGAGGTGAGACAGGGAAGCATGTGTGAGCCATGAAGGAGCCTGTGGGAGTGCTTTGGGAGAAAGGGAAATGTGTGTGGGCTGAAGGCACAGGGAGAAACCTGGGGGAGCTTGAAATAGACAGGGAAGTGCTCCCAGCCTCAAACAGAGGCAGTGGGGAGAGCCTGAAGGTAGCATGGCAGGAGATAGGGAAGCTGAGGGATGCAGCAGTTGGGAGGAGTCTGAGAATAGCCTGGTGGGAGAGAGGGAAGCATGTGGGCCACAAGTATAGTCAGCAGAGCCTGCAGATAGTGCAGCAGGGAACCTGGATGGGGATTCAGGGGCGCCAAGGTGGGAGCAAGTGGTTGGGGAGCCCAAGAGTCTAATAGGCTACCTGAGAGCATGGGAATTAGCAGATACCCAACTGTGCCCCTCTGTGTCTGTCCAATGCTAAGAGCAACTCGAACTGGAGCCCCACAAATCTTTCCTGATATTATCCCAGGAGCTGAAGCATGGTTAGGAGGCCACCATCTTGACTGGAAGTTGAAAGTGATTTTTATAACACCTGAATTCAATTGCAAGCTGATGTCTCTGGGTCTCCCTGGTGATCACATCCCTTTATCTTTCCCCTAGGCTGGCATTTCCTTATAATTGAGATGTTTTTGCCTGACCTGCTCCAAACTCAACTAGCCCAAACAACTGTCTACATTTTGTTTCCCTGACATCATGAGATCCTGTGTCCAAGAGTGAGTGTGTACATTGTGGAACATCCGCACAGTATAGGATGTTCACACAGTGTAGGATGCCCACATGGCATGGGACATCCAGCCTGCAGTGGAGGGAATGCAACATTTCCTTAGACTATTCTGGAGGGTTAGCCCTTTGCCGATTCCAGCTACTATGGATAACAGTTGCAGCCTCCACACATCCTGACCTTGGCTTTCCTTCCTCCCTGCCCTACTGCTCACTCCATCAGTAACTACACTCAATCCTTCTTCTTATGAGGCTTTGGTTTGGTAGCTTGGGTACCTGGGGATGATACAAAACACATACCACATGGGATCCATATTCATCAATGAAGGCAAAAGGACTAATTCAAATGCTGCATCTTGAGGAGGGTTTGGAGCCTTGCAGACCATTGGCTTTTACACAGTTCCCTGGTGGTCCACCTTAAAATGGCAAGTGATCTCTAATTTATCTGCAATAGTGCTAGCAAGCACAAGTATGAGAACCAGAGTTCAGATCCCCAGCACCCATGCCAGGGTGTACATTGTGATACACCATTCCCAGCACTGAAGAGGTAGAGACTGGGACTCCCTGGGCAAGCTGTCTGGGTTCAGGTGAGGGACACTGACTCTCAAAGGCCAAGAGCTATCAAGAAAGACATCCAACACTAACTTGTGGCCTCCACATGTAAGTACATACATGCACATGCACCTGCATAGCCATACACACACATACACACACACACAGGAACACACATACATGCTCACAAGACACACACAGGGAGAGAGAGAGAGAACACAATAGACTATGGTATAGCTCAGTGATAGAGTGCTTGTCTAGTATGTACAGGGTCCCAGGTTCAATCCCCAGTACTGCAAAACAAAAACAAAAATGAGAGGGGGGAGAAAGAGAGAAAGAAGAGAGAAAAGGAGGGTGGTATGTTTTGTTTTTTCTTATTAGGAATAATAAAGCACTTTAACATATTCATTTCAGCTTAAAAATGGGAGATAGGGGGCTGAAAAGATTGCTCAGTGGTTAAGGCATTTGCCTGCAAAGCCAAAGGATCCCGGTTTGACTCTCCAGGACCCATATAAGCCAGATGCACAAGGAGGCACATGAATCTGGAGTTTGTTTGCCAGTGGCTGAAGGCCCTGGCATGCCCATTCTCTCTCTCTCTCTCTCTCTCTCTCTCTCTCTCTCTCTCTCTCTCTCTCTCTCTCTCTCCCCTCTTTCTCTCTCAAATAAATAAATAAAATATACTTAAAAATGGGAGATAAATTGTGGCTATCTAAAAATGCAAGAAGTAATTCTCTCTCAAAGGTGTTTGTAGGTAGAAGAAGTTCAAGATCAGTGCAAGGATGCATCTAGCACCCTGGCTTTTTGTTCCTGCTCACTCACTGCATTTGTTTCCATGAGCCACCACAACAAAGCATGGAGAATTTGGTGGCTTAGAGGAAAGTGTCCCTCATGACCTGGTGTCAGCATGGGAAATCAAGATGTCACACAGATGGCTTCCTCACTCCTATGGCTCTGGAAGCAGAGGAGCTCTTCCTGCCTCCCCTAGCTCTGGCTGTGGTCAGCCCTCAGCACTCTTGGACTTGGGGCTACAGTATACATCTCAGCTTCCACTTTCACATGACTTCTTCCCTGGGTGTCTGTGATTCCTCTTCAAACAAAATCACCAGTCACTGGGTCAGGACCCACCTTCATCCAGTGGCACCTTGTCTTAACTAATCATCTGAACAAAGACCCTCATGTTTCCAAACAAGGTCACATGCTGAGTTTCCACATAGATGTGAGTTTTGTCACAATTCACACTGATTCATTATGAAAAAGTGAGGTGACACAGAGATCAGGTTCTCCCCTAACACTTTCAACACAGTCTAAGATGTACAGACAAGCCAGCCCAGTGGCACAGTTATCTCCTCCTAGCTACTTGGGAGGCTAAGGCAGGAGGATTTCAAGTGCAAGGCCTGCCTGAGATGCAGAGTGAGTCTAAGTCTGGACAAGCTATGAGACCCTATCTCAAAATTAAAAAGTAAAAAAAGAGGGCTGGACATCACCTGCATATGCAGCAAGCTGGGCACTGGGATTGTCTGTCCATCCACATCCTGCCTCCCTCAAACTCAACCCTCAGTGCAATCATTTATAGGTGTGTGCTTTATAAAATTGCCTGCAGAGAAACACACTACAGTAGATTTTAGTATGTTGAACTATACAAACATTTATAAGCAGAGAGAATATGCATAATAAATCTCATGGTGCATGTTAATTTCTGTAGGGCTGAGTTCCAGGCATCCACTTTGTTCACTGTGTCTGTATCCCTGCTCCTCTTGCCATCCCTTCCTGATGTTCCAAAAGCTCCCTGATGAGGAGTTTCCCCAGGACCTGTTTCCAGAGGCACCCACGCTAAGACATGGTCCATCATTTCTCCAGCAAAATACAGACTTCTATAGTTCCCTGCCATAGTTGATAATCCATTAGACTCCAAGAGAAGACTCTGTGACCTCATTTCAGTGGTCATACCTGTTCATTCCCAGACCATGCCCAGTCTCTACTTCTCTTTTTCTTACCTGTCACAGCCTAAAGTGGTGCTGGCAGATCCCTAGGAGTGCATAGATAAAATACTACAAAGCAGAATGAGGGCTTGGGTAGGCCAATGAAGGTAGTGATTTGCATTTAGAAAGAAGATTGTATGTCCTCACAAGGTCATGCCTTATTTCCTAGGTTTGGAGAAGCTGTGGTGTCTGAGTGGATGGCAACATGGTGGCTGGGCTATTAAGGGTCTCACAGGATGCAAGCATCAGGGCTATAATAGGTCATGTCTCAGCCATAGCTGAAGCTATATGGGCATTCCATCATTGAACAAGGTCCCCTTTTTTGAATATTTCTGTGAGTTATCTGAACATCATTCACCTCTATGGAAAAATGGAACTCAGCCTGAGAGAAATGGTTTGATGTGAAAGTATTAGGAACGCAAAGAGGAGACCCCACCTGAAAGCAGAGCTGCTGGTGCCCACGAAGATCCTGTGCCTGAGGTCCACGTGCTGCTAGAAGACAGAACAACACCCAGACAGGCAACATGCAGCTGCCTCATTCTCAGTTATTTCCAGCACTAGTTCTCATATGCCAAATGAGGGCACAAACACACAAAGGCCAATTTGACCTCTGCTATTGGGCATAGATGCTCTCTACCTTTCCAAAGCAGTGTGTGGCATGGTTTTCCTGAGCCTAGAGTCAATAGATGATTCTGTTCTTCCATAATTTGCCTTTTTTGCCTCCTAAGGCAGTGGGAAGTAGCGTTATATTCATGTTTTCCCTCTTCACAATGAAATGAAATAGGAACTCCAAGCAAAAGATATGTCAGCCATGGGGTATCTGGAAGCTTATGCATACTCAGTGTCAGATGTGGACTTTGAATTCAAGAATGACCCAAACAAAAAGTCTTGTTGAGATTTAAAATACAGAAAATAACATTCTCCATCCTAGACAGAGGCTAAGCCGAATAAGATGGGTGTGCTGTGAGCCTCATCCTGTAAAAAAAAAAATCACACCTTCTATAGGATGCAGTCTCCATAAGGAAAGTGGTGATGTCATCAGGGGATGGCAAGCTTCTTTCTATTGTGTCTCCTGGCCTGATACTCACAGGCATTCTAGATTTCACATGAAAATCAAATTCACAAGACTGCCTGCAATCCTAAAAGGGATGCCAACAGACCCACTGGAGCTTTTAGAACAGGGTAAACTGAGCCAAAGCTCAAAGTAAAGTGACAACCAAGTTAGGAGAAACACCCCAAAGTCCAGAGCAGGGCCCGATTTTCTGTTGTTCTATCAAGACAGGGCCAAGTGAGCTCAGCTATCACAAGGAATACAATGTGTTATGTCACAGAAAGGCCTCTTGGGACACTGTTGGAAGAAAGATGAACTGGATTTGAACAAACATGCTAGGATCTGGGGCTTGGAAGTGTAGGCTATTCAGGGACTTGGGAGGAAGGAGCTTCGTGTGATAGAGGGAACAGCCTCTTTAGGAAAAACTGAGCCACTTCCTAGTCCTTGGAGCTCAATTTTTCTCACCTGGAAAATGGGCTTGTAGGATCTCCAGGACCACCTATTCAAATACCACAAGAAATCTTCATTGTAACCAAGACATGCTGGAGTGCTATCTACAGTGTCATTCCTGCCCAATGGCTGGAAGCAGTGAGAGAGATGGAATAACTTCACATAAGTAATGTACCAATCATGCTAAGGATGGCCAGAGAGAGCGAGCGAGAGAGCTTGTGATGGAATTGGCTCTGAAAGCCAAGCCATCTTTAAAGACAGGACTTCTTTCTCATGATTTAGCAGCAAAATGCATCATTGTGTGAGTGAGTATTGTGTAGATGTGTGTGCCACATTGGTGGACTTGTGGAAGTATGATCTCAGCCATAATAACATTCCAGTATGCAAGGCTAGAACCCAGAAAGAACTTGGAAAGATGCAGTGAAGTGAAAGAAACAGGGCACAGAAAACTGACAGCCAGGGTCTCTCCCATCTTCTCATCTCCAGCACATTTATATGAGGTAAAATCACCCACCTAAGCAGCTTTCTCAACACCTTGCCCTTCCGGTCAGTAATTACATGCTTAAGGTAGAATTGTCTCTAAATTTAGACCTACTTGGGCTGGGGAAAAGGCTCCTTGGGTAAGAGCTATTGCTGTATAACCACAGACTTGAGTTCAGATCCAGCATTCATGTAAAGAACCTGGCACAACTGGCCACACCTGTGATCCCCCTGCTGAGGGACGGACACGGGAATATTCCTGTCAGAACCAGGCATGGCCGCTCATACCTGTGATCCCCGTGCTGAGGGGCAGACACGGGAAGATTCCTGTCAGAACCAGGCATGGCCGCTCACACCTGTGATCCCCATGCTGAGGTGCAGACACGGGAAGATTCCTGTCAGAACCAGGCATGGCCGCTCACACCTGTGATCCCCGTGCTGAGGTGCAGACATGGGAAGATTCCTGTCAGAACCAGGCATGGCCGCTCACACCTGTGATCCCCGTGCTGAGGGGCAGACACAGGAAGATTCCTGTGTCAGAACCAGGCATGGCCGCTCACACCTGTGATCCCCGTGCTGAGGGGCAGACACGGGAAGATTCCTGTGTCAGAACCAGGCATGGCCGCTCACACCTGTGATCCCCGTGCTGAGGGGCAGACACGGGAAGATTCCTGTGTCAGAACCAGGCATGGCCGCTCACACCTGTGATCCCCGTGCTGAGGGGTAGACACGGGAAGATTCCTGTCAGAACCAGGCATGGTCACTCACACCTGTGATCCCCGCTGAGGGGCAGACACGGGAAGATTCCTGTGTCAGAACCAGGCATGGCCGCTCACACCTGTGATCCCCGGACTGAGGGGCAGACACAGGAAGATTCCTGTGTCAGAACCAGGCATGGCACACCTGTGATCCCCGTGCTGAGGGGCAGACACGGGAAGATTCCTGTGTCAGAACCAGGCATGGCTGCTCACACCTGTGATCCCCAGGCTGAGGGGCAGACCCAAGATGCAGAACCAGGCATGGCCGGTGATCCCCGTGCTGAGGGGCAGACACGGGAAGATTCCTGTCAGAACCAGGCATGGCCGCTCACACCTGTGATCCCCGTGCTGAGGGGCAGACACGGGAAGATTCCTGTCAGAACCAGGCATGGTCACTCACACCTGTGATCCCCGTGCTGAGGGGCAGACACGGGAAGATTCCTGTGTCAGAACCAGGCATGGCCGCTCACACCTGTGATCCCCGGACTGAGGGGCAGACACGGGAAGATTCCTGTGTCAGAACCAGGCATGGCCGCTCACACCTGTGATCCCCGGACTGAGGGGCAGACACGGGA
Source organism: Orientallactaga sibirica (assembly GCA_036365145.1). Taxonomy (NCBI): domain Eukaryota; kingdom Metazoa; phylum Chordata; class Mammalia; order Rodentia; family Dipodidae; genus Orientallactaga; species Orientallactaga sibirica. Next base: position 43,360,500 of record JAEOAD010000011.1, on the reverse strand, counting down.
AGATTCCTGTGTCAGAACCAGGCATGGCCGCTCACACCTGTGATCCCCGTGCTGAGGGGCAGACACGGGAAGGGGCTGGGATTCCCTAGTCAGTCAGTTTAACCAAAAGACAGGAAATTCAAGGTTTATTGAGCGATTCTGTCCAGAGAATGAGGCAGAAAAGTGATAGAGGAAGATACCCAACGTCCTCCACTGCCCTTGGCCTACGGGGTGTGCATATGTATACATACACATGCGTGCACTCACACACATACACACACACCCAAAAAAAGAAACTTAGATGTATTTTAGTCATTAAAGCATGGACTCAGGAACCAAAATTCTGGGGTTCAAATTGCACCTAGGTTTGCACCTACGTTTGTGACCTTGGACAAACTATAAACTGACTGTCAATGACACAGAGACAAGTGTTGCCTGGCCTCATCAGGGTACCAAGAATTACTGGATCAATACTTGTGAAGTGCATAAGAGAGTGCTGAGCTTGGAAGCAAGTTTGTATAAGTGTCTGCCAAGCACAGTATTAACTATTTACTCCACTCTTTCTCATCACATCCTCCCTTGCAGAAATCTGGGTGGTAACAAAAATGTCCTCTTGGGCAGCTGGCTGGTGAGCGCTGGGCTTCCTAAGCCTGAGTGAAAGGTAGTCCATTACCAGGGAGGCCAGGGAGAGCCGTCTGCACATTCGAGGGGTGGGTCACTTCAGGAGAGGGTAATGGACAGTGTGTTTGGTCTTCCAGGAGGCAGAGATCCTGAACACAGCCATCCTGACCGGGAAGACGGTGGCAGTCCCTGTGAAAGTGATCTCAGTGGAGGAGGACGGAACGGTGACAGATCTGTCGGACTCAGTGGAGTGCAGGTCTTCCGATGAAGATGTGGTTAAGGCAAGTAGACAGCTCCCCACCCTTTCAGAGCTCACATCATCATCAGAGTTCCTCCTCAGCTAGGATTCATGTGTCCCTCCTGTCCAATTCCAGCTATCCTGCCACTTAAATCAGTGGTGTCTCCCAGCCCCAAGCAGAATGTAGTGAGACATGACTCTGGCTCACTCTGGGGCTGGGAAGCTTTCTACTTACCCTGTGGGTTTGCCACACACCTTTGGCATCTTCCTGGACTCTGAGAGGTGACCATGGGATGCAGGTACCACCACACCAACAGCAGAGACTTCTTTCTACCCACCCAGGCTGCAAAGGGTTGGGAAGGAAAGCTGGAAACCAGTCTGGTACAAGTCCAGCCACTCTCTTGGATGCCTGTACAGCTGTATCTTTTGTGTGAAATCAATGAAGATATAAAGTATGCAATTACACCCAGCTTTGATTTACAAAACCAGGCACAGGAAAAGGAGTTGACTCCCATCCCCAGCACAGACACAATTCTATGTTAGTGAGGGTTGTGATGAGCTGTGCCCTCCCTCCTTTATGTTTCCTGATTCCATTCTTTCTCCCAGCCTCCTCTTTCTCTTTTTAAATTGAATATAAAAATATTTTTTTAAAAAATAGGCTCACTGGAAGAAGCCCGAGACCAGAGACTCCAATCTGTCTCTGCCAGGAACCTTGCAGCTCACTTCCAGACAGCAGGAGGGAGCGATTCTAGGCTTCTACCACACCCCAACCCAGACCCAGAGCCAGGATGACAAACACCACCTGCCTCAGGTCCTCAGGGAAAGCAAGGTTGCTGGGCTTTCTCACACAGACTTCAGGTCCTTCTGGACAGTAATTACTCTAACCTCCCCGCTCAGAAGAACATCTCTGGCCACACAGACAGCAGTCACTAAACACAAATCAAATCTTTGTCAAGTGCTAGGATGTTAATCTGAAACCAGAGGCACACATGAAGAATGCATAGCTATAAGGGAGCAACATATGTTACCTAACACACCACTCCAACCTTGTTCCAGAATCTTCTTCATAATGCATAACAATTCCTTTAGTTTCTCAGGCCACTATCTTAGCTCATCCTTGGTTTTGCCTTTCTGTCTCCCACATCCAGTCTTCTGTAAACTTTGTGAGGGATGCCTTCCCAGTGCATGCAGATCCAACATTTTTGCTCTGTGGTATGCCTCACCCTGGCCCAAGCCATTGTGGCTCTCCTAAATCAAGCTATTGCCACCTTTTGCAGGTTCTCAAACTTACCTGTGCCCTTCTGACCTGTTTCCATATCTACCATACCTGCAACAACCAGGATGGTCAGTGACCCTATCATGTCATTCCTCTGCTGAGCACCATTTCCTGGCTTTCCTTCTAGTTTATGGGAAAAGCCATGGCTGGTCCACACAGGCCGCACACCTCAGCACCCCCACCTCACTCTTTGTATGCCCCTCTCACGTTCTCATTCCAGTCTGAGAACAAGCACTCCTTTCCTATCCTTCTATCTCTCCCTCCAAGATGTCGGTTACACCTACTTGTTCACTTCCTCTCACAGACGCCCTAATTAGCCCATGTTTGCAAAATCTTCATAGTGTTCAATGGTGCTGTCTTTCCTCATTCCTGCTTAAAGTTGGCTCATATATTCAAATATGTGTACACTGCGATATACATATCTATGCAATGCAATGCATATCATGTTTTATATATGAATACATGTTCATTTACTGTATTCATTGCCTGACTAAAATGTAAGCTCCCTGAGGGCAGAGCTATTTTGATTCATTTTGTTCATTACTACACCCTGAACTATAACACTAGAAAAATAATAAGTGCTCAATAAATGTTTGTGAGATGAATGAGTACACAAATCATAGATGGTCATTTAAAGACAATGCAGTGACCTCCTAACATCCCACTGTTACCACTCAGCTGATGGGTCCTTCCTGTCCACCTGGATAGAAACTGTGAGTAGCTTGGAAAGAGCTCTTCTGATGCTGGCAGTCCTGGGCCCTTGAGTACCAAAGTCCTGGGTCAGATAACAATCTGTAACAGACAAGTAGCAGACAATTAAGTCACAAAAGAGTCCACAAAGGAGGTGTGTATGTAAACTAAGACAGGAGGCATGGATATATGTCCAGTCTGCTAGACTGAGAGGAGACCAACAGCCATTGCACAGCATAAAGAAAGGTCATGGAAAGGATTCTTGGTGCCCTATGGCTGCATCCTTAGTCTGCAGCAATAACCATATGAATCAAGCTGGCCAATCACAACACTGCATCCTTCCACAGCCATTGGTTAAGAAATGAAGACATATCCAATCAGCACTGAGATGCAAAAAATGCCCAGACCGGTGGAACTTCTTTCCCATGTTCATGAGGATGACTTCTGAGCGCCCTAGAGGCACACATGCAGGGTAAAGTGGAAAACTTGGTCACTCCACATCAATCAACAGGCTTCTCAGCTGATCAGGACTACAAAATCAAACCTTACACCTTCTGCCACTGTCACCGTGCTGCTCCATGCACCATGGATGGTGACAGGACCCTGGAACGCAACGCACTTCTGTATCATTTGGAGGCCTTGGGATCCTTGGAGGAGCATCAGCCCACCTGTTCAGAGTCCCAGAAAGCTCCGGGCAGGCGCTGTGTCTCTTCAAATCCTCATTCTCTTTATCTTCATCAGCTTCCTTCCAGACCCTGCCAGAGACTGAATAATCCCCACAGGACTCTCAAGTTCTTCAAAAAGAAAGAAGTGGCTCAAGTGGAGAGGGACTAGGGGAGAAGGGACAAAACATGGTGATGGAAGGGGATTATGATGAGGTACATTGTGTATATGAATGGAAGTTATCAATAAAAGATAACAATAAACTAATTAATTTTAAAAAAAAACTCCTCTTAGGAAATCCACAGGAAAACTCATTCACATATTACTAACACCTATGAGGATGCCTGAGTTTGTCTTTTAAAGGGCAGCAGATTCCCAGTGGAAACATTTCAGGTCTCAGTAATCTTATCCAGTGTGACTCTTGGGGGTTGGAAATAACAGAAAATACCACTAACTTGTTAAAATATTGTTTGTTGCCTGGGATAATTGAAAAGATCAGAGTTGGGACTACTTCAAGGGGATTTTTATTGAGAACATCAAAATATATCACATTCTCCCACCCTTCCCTTTCTTCTCTCTCCTCTCCCTTCTGCCTCCCTCTTTCTTTTTCCATCTTCTTCTCCCTATCTATATCCTTCTCTCTTTCTCTCTTTCTTCTTCTCTATACTCTTACTGATAAGACACACACTTTCTTCTGTGTGGCCTTCATTCTTACATCAGCTGCCTTTGTGGATGCCTCGGGACCACAGAAGAGGGAATATCTGTTCTATAGAACATCCCTACATAAATTATGGGGCACGTTCTGATAAGACCTATCCAGATGCCTCCTATCCCCCAACCAAGCACCATATCCCAGGATCAAACATACACCCCAGCACCTCAAAGCACCTGAACTGAAAAATCATTTAGGACAAGAATCCCCTGGCCAGATCTCTGGGCCACTGCCCCCAAACAGCAATAAAAGCATGTCCCCTGCAGTTATTCAGCAAGAGATGACTCCAAGGACTGCAGACCTTTTAAGCACCCATGGAGAAGCACAGTGGGACCATTTCTCTGGTGGGACCCTTGCTTGGTACCAAGGGAAAAGTTGATCAGACCTTAGCATCCTCCATGAAGAGTTGGCCAAGGCTCTTGTCTGCATTGCTTTTGCCACTGGTGGGGACAACTGTTCACTTCCAGTATGCATTTCCAAGCTCCGCAGTGTTCATGGCTAGCAGCAATGGGCACTTAGCCCTGCCCAATCACAACTGATCACAGTGTCCACATTCCAGCATGTTGGAGCAAATCAGTGGTGTCAGACCACCATAGCTTCTTCCCAGACAACCACAGCAGGAAAAGACCATGGAATCAATCTGTATACATTCTGCAGAGGCTGAGACACACTGACATCTTTTCTCTATGAGAGTAGCAACCTACAGTGAGTGGAGGAAGTATTATACCTGGGACAGAGATGAGAACAAGGCACTTGACCAATAGAGTAACACCAGGGAGAAAAAGAAGGATGGATAGGTAAAGAAGATTTTCTGACAGTGCATGGCATTCCTGGTGGGGAATGGGACTGAGTGAGCCTTGTTCCTGGGGAAAAGAGGAGTGCCTGGTGCCAACATACGGCTTGTTTCTCTTTCAACCAACCAACCAGACTTCCAATCATCTGAACAGCCACAGAGATGCCACCTGGAGGGACAGCCCTAGTCTCTTCTCAGTCTGGCGATTCTATACTCCTCTGAACTCTGTCCCCACCCCAGCCCTACCTTAACTATCTAGCCAGGGACAATTCAAGGTAGGGGTTTTGCCACCCCATGGGCTCGTATTGCCTCCCGGAAGACCCCAGCTTCATCAGCAGGGACGAGTTCTCAGGAAACAGCTGTGTAGATTGGCAGTATCGCTGTCCTTCTATGAAAATAACACTCTGAACATGCTGTGGCAGGAGCTGCACTTTGTATCCAGAGAACAAATGAATTTATCTCCCACACTGATGGATTTGACTGCCCTCTTCATAGACACTGTCTTCTGTTCATTAAATAGGCAGAGTGTTTGTTTGTTTGTTTGTTTGTTTATGTATTTATTTATTTATTTATTTTATATGACAGGGAGACGGGGGGTAGAGAGAGAGAGAGAATGGGGCACAGCAGGGACTCTAGCCACTGCAAATGAACTCCAGATGCGTGTGCTGCCTTGTGCATCTGGCTTATGTGGGTCCTGGGGAATTGAACCTGGGTCCTTTGGCTTTGCAGGCCAGTGCCTTAACCACTGAGAAATCTCTACAGCCCAAGAGTATCGGTTTTCTTCATTTTTATTTGAGAAAGAGAGAAAATGAGTGTGCCTGGGCCTATAGCCACTGCAAACAAATTCTAGACACATGCACCACCTTGTGCATCTGGCTTACGTGGGATCTGGAGAATTGAACCTTGTGTCCTTAGGCTTCTCAGGCAAGTACCTTAACCATTAAGCCATCTCTCCAACCAGAGCATAATATTTTAATATTTTTATTAGTTATGTATATTGTATATATACATCCATGATGGTACCATCATTAGCCTTCTTCCTGTCCTCCCCCCATGGGTAATGTGGGTCTTGCCTTATGGGGGTAGCCATCAGTTATGCGGGAGAGGCAATGACTCTGTGTATGATGACCCAACTCATGGCTCTAACAATCTTTCCACTCCTCTTCTGCAAATTTCCCTGAGCCATGTTGGGTTCATTTTAGGTCTATTTCAATGACGAGGTTTTGTGAGTCACTGTGTCTCTGGATATCTGATTTGGTAGGGATTGAGTGTTCTTTGTGTCTATCTCCTTCAACCTTGTGCTGGTACCAGGTTCACCGATAAAGCAGCACTCTTGCTCATTTCCCCTATGACTCTATGGCTTCAGCTGGTTCCCTGGTGAGGTGTGATGGGCTGATTCTCTCCTCAGGATATGAATCCATCTGAAAGAGAGAAGCAAATTCTCCAATGGAGAGTGAGGTCAGTGCAAGATACATGGGCAACCATTATTATTTTGAGAGAATTTAGTAGGTGTAGGCCCTCTTGTATCCCAATATTGGTGAGAGCTTGATATTGGAGAGTGGGCTCATTTTTGGACATGGTTCTGACTTGTTTCCCATTTCCAGTTATGGGTTCCATTCCACTAGCCAAACCTAGAGCAGTTGGTGATGCACCATGGCTGTGTGCCACTACTGCACTTGTGTGAACATCATGTCAGGCTGTTTGCTGCTGAGTAGCTTAGACCACGAGTTGCTTAGAGAGATGTTGGTCATTTTCCCCCAGTCACTTATGTAGCGCCTTTTAGCACTAGACAAGTTAACTGTCTGGGGCTGACTGTCTTCCAGATTCCAGCCAGGTCTCTCCAAACAGCATATGATGTCTTCAGCAGTAGGGTCTTACCAATAACCTTTGGTGAGTTATCAAGTACTCTGACAGAAATCTGTCTTCTTTTGGGAAGCCTTGTAGGTCTCTCTGATCATCAGTTCATTGTGGATGTTAACCACATGTTGTTATTGGGAGTTACAGGTCAGTGCTAAGGGAAAAGAAGGGGGAAAAAGTATAGGTAATATGAAAGAGAAAGAGAGGAGAGGGAGTGATAGAGAGAGAAACAGGAGAAGATAGAAGTTAGTCTTCATCAGGCCCTTGTGATTCAGGTGTTCTCTCCAAGCACCTAATGCAGGTTCGACCTTTTAGAATATCTTTCAGGATATAGGATTTTATGGTTCCATTTCCATTTGGGTTAATTTTTTTTCCACCCCCCACCCTTTCCCTGCCTTCTCACCCACCATCCCTATTGTCCAATCCTCAAGATGTTTATTAGGTGTGTCAGCATCTCGGGAAAATACAAATTAGGAGTCACAGATGAATGAGACCATGTGACGCTTATCTTTCTGTGATTGGGTCCAACACTCTGCTGCAACCTGTCTGCAGTGTGGGGATGATCATCTGCTCAGCAGGCTCACTGAACTTGTCTCTTCCCAGTCTGGGGATGCCCAGTGGATTCACATGACAAAGGGTCTGGAGAAGAAAAGGATGAGCTATGTCATAAAGTTTGCACCTATCTGGCATTCTAGATGTTTTCATCATAGCATTCTCCTTGAACACCAAGTAGGGAGTTCCCTTTCCAGGAACTGGTCATTCATAATGTTGGCAGAAAAATTGCTTAGCTAGATGTAAATGTTTTCATTTATAGAAAAATCTCATTTTCCTCCCATACATGGTTCATCTTTATATTTCTCTTCTTTTGCACCCATCTATCAGTTTCCAAAGCTTGTGTGCAATGTCAGAGCTGTTAATTGATGTGAGGCAGACTAAAGGGAGGGAATATTATCAAAGCAATAGCAAGAACAGAAATGGTGGTGTTTTCCAGTTTGTTGTTGGGTGCTTACTGCACAGCAGGTAAGCACCTACCACTTTATCTTCAAGCAGCCAATGAAATATTTTTTTCTTTTCATTGTATTTTTCCCAATAAGAAAAATGAGGCATACAGAGCACTGAGACATCATCAGAGATGATGGTACCTTCATGATTCCCATTCCCAAGCTGGGAGTTAAAAAACTATGTCGTAGGAGCAAAGCTGCCACATCCTTTCATTAATAGTGTCTGGGCTATAATGACAGGGTTGATATGAAAATTACATAAAGTCATTATCCATAAGTAAAATTCTACTGAATATCAGCCAACTCCACATTTCTACATTGGTCACTTCTGTATGACCATGAGAGAAGTCATATCACCTCAGAACCAAAAGTATTACCAAGTTCTTGATGGAAAAAGCCTTCTCATCCCTACTCAGGATGTTGAGGGGACCTTCCTCCATTGGTAGTTATTTCCATAACATGCTGAGGCTGACTCCTCCACAAAACAGAACATTATATAAGGAATCACAATTCTCACACTTTTATGTCTCCCTGCAATTATTTGTGGAAGTGAATATATTGAATGCGAAACTATAGATATAAATTCCTGGCAATTTTTGTAAGGGAAAAATATGTTTAGATCGTTTTTCTCCTAGATAGTCAAAATCAAACAAGTTTTTAGGGACATTGAGAACCTGGAACATAGGATAGATTGTTTCAGAGATCCCCAACCTTACCCTATATTCTGAATCTACAAATATAAACCTCATACAGGATACTTCCCAGTACCATGCCAGTGGCAGACAGCACCAGCTGAATATAAAGAACCTTCGTATGTACTCAGACATGGATCACAATCATTCTCAACACTGTCAGTCATGAGCCTATGAGACGATATTGGACCCTAACTACTAATGATAATGCTCCTAACTACAGAGTTCACCTCAGGGATCTGGAAGAAAATTCAGATTAGAAGGCACAGCACAGAGAATGTAGAAGGCAGGTGGTCATTTACATGAAATAAGCCAATGGGGAATGAAGGGGACTGCCGCAAAAAGGTACACTCCACTGTTTGAAGGTGCAGCCTTACTGTACCCGACCTGACCATGCAAGAAAAAAAGACACTCATGATGCTTAAGAGGTGAGGCTCCAGAGATGAATTGCCCAGATTTAGATCCTGCTTTGGGGTGCTGGGAGATGGATTAGTCTGTACTGCATTGCTGAGCTGCATGAGGACCCAAGTTCAGACCCCCAGCACTTCCTGTAAAAGCCATTCCTGTAATCCCATTGCTGGGGAGGTGGAGACAGGAGATTACCTGGGGATTGTTGGTTAGTTAGTTGACCTGAATTGGTGAGCTTCAGGTTCAATGAAAGACCCTGACACAAAATATAAGGTGGAAATGGCTGAAGAAGACATTTGAGATCAACCTCTGGTCTCCACATGCATGTGCACACACTTGCATTTACCCACTTGAATATGAACACATATATACATCCATACACATGCAAAAAGTAATTAATTTAAATTAATTCCTGGATCTGCCATTTATAAACAAGAATAATCAGGGTGCAATGTCTACGCTATGTTCCACTAGCATTGTAACATGGTTAGGATAGAATTGTTAATGATACATTTAGCTTCTGCATTGAGGTGGAGATGAATGTATTTGTTACTTTGACCACTAGTGAATTCACTTCTGTGTAGGAACAGAACATGCTTTTAGCTATGTTCTTAATTTCAAGAATGTCTGCACAAATCCTTCCTAGTTTAATCATGTAGGACTAGATACCTGTGATCAAGGTTAACAGTCACGTGGATTTTCCATGAGGCTTCTGCCTGGTATTAGGGCTTCTGACTTTGTCCCCTACCTACAAATCAACTCTCAACAGTCAAAGTGATAGGTTGGAAATGTGGCTTATATTGCTAGAAATGAGCCTAGAGTCACCAAAATGACCAAATAATCCAAAATACTTCCTCAAGGCAATGTTTTCCTCTTTCAGAAGGGTGCACAGCTGGAAGAGTTCAGGCAAGCACACCCAATGAATCCCTAAGGAGGGCCCTGTGCCTTGCTCTGATTAGTCAGAGCTCAGCCTCCTACTCTTATGTGATTAGTTACTTTATATAAAACAGTGCAGTTTCTGGGGGAAAATGAAACTTAAGGGAATTGGAACTTTAATTACAGGAACTGCTGACTCAGGAGGGACTTTAACCAAATGGCTTCTTCTCTCAAGATGGAGTTTCCCTATCTACTTGACCTTTGGTAAAAAGACAGAACATCGCTCACCCCTCTCACAATGTTCTATCACTTCTCCACTCAGTCCTTGCATAGCTTCCCTGCCCCCTCAAAGCAAATTTCAATAAATAAAGGTAAATAGCTTACACTTAACTCTGAAGATTACTCAGTCTCCCATGTTCCCTCTTGTCCTCTTACCATCCTGACCTCATTTCCTGAGCCTTCTGTCCAGCTTCACTGACCTCCCTGGAACCTCTCAGGAATGCTCCTGCCATACCAGTGACTTTCATTACAGACTATTCAGGAACTCCTGCTGTGCAGGCTCCCCATCAATATTTCTTAAGAAAAAGATCTTATCAGAGAAGTTTCTGGGAAGATGTGTAGGGTCATCCCTGAAGCTATTCCACAGAGGGAAACACTGCTTTCAAAAGGCAGAAAGTATAGAGTATGTCCCCCTCATTCAATTGATGTTCCCTGAGCCTCCTGGTCAAAATGTAGAGCTATCCCAGGGGTGGCTGGGGAACTCCCTCAGAGCAAGAAAATCTACATGGATGTTATAAGAGCTGGATGGTATGTATTGCTATGCTAGGTGCTTCTGCTTAGCCCATTCAGTAGGAATAAGAAGAGTTGTGGAGACACACCCTGCTTGTAAAGGCAAGGGCTGAGCTTGAGAAGACAGCCACCCAGTCTCACTCCTCCTCCACACTCTCTATTTTCTCCATGAGTGGGGAAAAAAAAAAACAGGACAGGGAGGTAGGGTTCCTGGGCAGCTAAAAGGGAAATAAGAAGCCATGGGCCAAGATTTCTTCAGCAAGTCCTGTGTAAATAAAGAGACCACACAGTGAGTGTCATAAACTTATTTCCAAGGCCCTAAAGGCCCAAACGACAAAAGTCAGGATTAAATGGCCAACTGTAGACAAGTCAAAAAGCTCCAGTAAAGCAATTTGCTCTGTTGTAAAATTGCACCTTTCTTCAGTCACGGGCCTCAGATGAGCTGGGATTGCTGCTTCCACAATGCTGTGGGCCTCAGAAGTGACAGTAACCACAGCCAGGTGTGGACACATCTGATGGATTTGGAGGGATTCCAGACAGAATCATAGCCTGCTCATCTCCGAGTTCCTGGACCTAATGTGAGTCCTAGGGCATGGTAGCTCTTGATAAATAATTCTCTCTTGAATGAATGAATGAATGAATGAATGAATGAATGAATGAGCATAAGAGTATCCAGTCCTTCTCCTTCCCACAGTATCTCTGATTGCATTCACATGGTTAGCACACACATATTGTGCTTGATGGGCTAAGTTAGTAAAACTGTACTTTGAGCATACTATTTACTAAATGCTCCAAGACAGAGTGAGCAATCACACACAATGGACCAAGAGCTTCTCAACGGATCTTGCTGGTAATAGCCCAAAGTCAGCTATGATACCTCCCAGGCTTCTAACATACCTAGAAGGAGGATTCTTGCTCATTCTCTCCATCTCTGTGATGGAAAGTTCTTCTTGGGCTTAATAGTTCTGCAAGTACAAACAACATTGGTGTATAGCCTCGGGTGCACTAAGACATGTGTGATATGCCTGCAAATTAATGTTCACAAAATGAAACGCTGTGTGCTGTGGACAGAAGGTGTGTCATGAGCACAGAGCTTTTTGTTTCTTCTTTGGAAATTTGATGTTGGAAGACGTGTGTTTTGCATGATGATTTAGGAGTCAAGTTTCCACTGGTGCTGAAACGAGGCCTAGAGCTACCACTTCGCATATCACACTTAGAATGTATCAGCATGTCTTACATGCCTGCTGTGACTCAAACCCCCATGCACAGCAGAAAATCTCATTAATTAAGACAGTGGTAGATAATTAGTGTGCAGCCAGCAGCATGTTCCTGTCCTCTGATACAACAGAGTTAAAATGAGTCCAGGAAAAACGACAATAAGAATGTGTGTGTACAAGGCTAGGTTAGAGGCTTCCCTTACTCAGCAGTGCTTTAATTACTGGTCTTCCAGGCTCTGTGAGCTTCTGCATTACAGCAGCTACTACTGGGAAAGTTGGTTATAGACTTTGGGAAAGGGGCTATGGAGCATGGGAAAGGGGGCTCTAGACTGTGGGCAAAGGACTGTAGAGCATAGGAAAGGAGGCTCTGGACTGTGGGCAAGGGGCTTATAGCACGGGAAAGGGGGTTCTAGACTATGGGCAAAGGGCTGTGGAGCATGGGAACAGGGGCTCTAAACTAGAGAAAGCATTCTAGAAAGTAGGGAGTAGAAGTGACATGCCAGCCAGTATGACCTGTTGGGACTCATCCACCATGCCATGGGCCAAGTCAACTGTTTGTCCTACAAATGAGGATCTGCTGTCCAGGGAGGAAATGGTCATGTTCATGTTGTTCAGACATCCTCGGGACTCAGCACAAAGAGAGGTCTGGGTATGAAGAAGGCTGTTCAGATAATTGCAGGTACGAGATGATGAGGTGTAAACCAAAAGGGAAGGAGATGGAGTCATCATAGAGACTGAGCTGGAGCTGGTCACAATCAGATGTGGAGGATGGGGCAGGAGTAGAAGAAACCAACAGTGATCCTGGATGACTTCAGTCTCCTCGTGTGGGGAGCTCTGGGGAAAGCCTAAGGGGTGTGTGTGTGTGTGTGTGTGTGTGTGTGTGTGTGTGTGATGCAAGCAGAAAGGGGACTGTGGAAAAGGAGATCTAGCAGGAGGGATGGGGAGGAACAAGAGAGGGTGATTTAATATATGTTTCAGGAAAATAGAAGGGGAGACTGGGAGAAGGAAAAGATATACAAAAGGGAGAAAGAAGGGCAAATCAAACCAATATACCAAAATATACCAAAGTATATATATATATATATATATATATATATATATATATATATATATATATACAATTGAAACCTATTTCTTTGTATGTTTACCAAAACAATTAATTTAAAAATATGGAAGCAGCAGAATTGTGAGGGATGTGACAGCAAGCAACATTAAACACCACACAGAGTCAGAGGCCTTGGGCTGGGTGTGTTGTACGGTCAGACCAGCAAATGTACTCCTTGTAGGTGGGAATGCTCTGCTAGGTTTCTCACACTGGACCACATTTGAGAGTGAAGACATTGTTGGTGATCACAGGTGACAGTCTGCCCTACCCTGAGCACTCCAGGACACACAGCCAAAAATGGCCAAGGAATATCTACTGTGCTGTGCAACATTTTGGAAAAATTTATGAGTGCCAAAAATTAAGCAGAGAGTATTAGTGTGTTTTGTGAGGGTCAGGAACATGAAGCAAGTGTCTCGCTGAACAGGAATCTGAGTTAATATAGTTTTTGGAGGAATAAGGAAGCTGAGTCAGGGAGCAAACACCGTGGTGGCTTGGAAAGACCTGGGATCAGCATACAGCCACCCAACTTCTAAGGAAACATCATGTCCTAGACACTCTATGCAATGTTTTCTAATGCATAATCCACAAATTTATGTGAAATGGAGAGAAGACTTGCTTTCACATTAGCAGGTTGATGTCTATTCCAGTGTTTATTAGAACAACATATACCTGGGGCTGGGGTTGTAGCTCAGTTGGGAAAGTGCCTGCCTAGCATGCATGAGGCCCTGAGTTCAATCCCTAGGACTGAATAAAACCAGGTGTGGTATCACTTTCCTATAACCCCAGCACTTGGGAAGTGGAGGCAGCTAGGATCAGAAGTTCAAGTCATACACAGCTACACAGTGAAACCAAACTGGGCTGCATGAGACTGGGCTTAGAAAATAACATATATCTGGAACATTCAACTGTAATGTTTTTTTGTAAGAACAGACTAAATTTACAATGAAGTCAGTGTAAAGAAGATATAAAGGAACATGTTATTGAAGAAAAACACAGATGCTGTATGGATGGGGGACAAATATTGAAGGTTACCCACCAAAGAACAGAAAATACTTTATCATGTAACTTCATTAATGATGGGAGATTACTGCCTTCAGAAGGAAGGGCTTGCAAACCTCTCCATGGAAGCAAGTGGTTATTTTGTAGTAGATGGGAGTGTGGCCCAGAGGGAAGAAGCAGCATTCTCATTGCACAAACATTCCTGTTATTCTTTGGAAAAATGAGTGGCCTTGGCTTAATGAGTGTGACAAGCTGCGCTGATTTTGTTTTTGTTGTGTTGTTGGTGCTCAGGATGAAGCCCAGAGGCACATGCATGCTAAGCACATACCCCTTCACTGAGCTGCATGAAGCTCTGGCCCAATTTTTATTTTAACTTCTTTGTTGTTTTTTGAGACAGAATCTTATGTAGCCCAGAATGATCTCATGCCCACTATGTAACCCAGGATAACCTTGAACTTCTGATCCTTCTGCCTTCCTACTAATCCTCCCTAGTGCTGGGAATCTAGGTTTGTGCCACCACATCTGGTTTATGTGGCATTGGGGATCAAATCCAGGGCATCATGCATGGTAGGAAAGCAATCTACTGACTGAGCCACATCCCTAGCCCTTGTGTCATTTTTTTTTTGAGGTGTGCTTTCTTTTTTTCTTCTTCTTCTTTATTACTTATGTACATACTCAGTGTGTAAACAACACATGTTGGTACCATCCTTAGCCTCCTCCATGTCCTCCCGCCCACCACCACTGAAGGGACACTCCTCATTGGGGATGCCAGTTATCCCCATGGGGATTGTGGGTTGTGCATTGTTGGGGTAGCAATCAGTTATGTGTAAGAGGCAAAGTCTCTGTGCGTAATGTCCAAACTTGTGGCTCTAACAATCTTTCCGCCCCCTCTTCCGTGAATTTCCCTGAGCCACGTTGGGTTTCTTTTAGGTCTCCATCAGTGATGAGGTCTTGGAAGCCTCTGTGTCATTGGATCTCTGGTTTGTAAGAGTTGAGTGTCCTCTGTTGTCTATCTCCTTCACCCTTGTGCTGGTACCAGGTCCACCATGAAAGCAGCACTCTTGCTCAATTCCCCAATTACTCTATGGTTTCAGCTGGGGCCCTGAAGAGGTGTTAGCCAATTCAAGTGCAGTTGGTTACCCACCATGGCTGTGTGTCAGTATTGCACTTGGGTGAGCATCACATCAGGTTGTTTGCTTCAGGGTAGCTTAGACCATGAGTTGCTTGGACAGATGTTTGCCATTTCCCCCAGTATCTCATGTAGCACTTTCTGGCACTAGACAAGCTAACTATCTGGGGACCGACTTCCAGATTCCAGCCATGTCTCTCCATGTTCCGTACCAATAGAATATGGTGTATTCAGCAATAGGGACTTACCATTAACCGTTGGTGGGTCATCAAGTACTCTGACAGAAGTCTGTCTTCTTATGGGAAAACTTGTGTGTCTCTTTGATCAACAGCTTATTGTGGATGTTAACCACATCCTGATACTGGGAGTTACAGGCCAATGCCAAGGGAAAAGAAGGAAGACAAATATAGGTAATATAAAAGAGAAAGAGAGAACAGAGAGAGAGAAACAGGAGAAGGTTAAAGTTAGTCTTCATCATACCCTCTCCAGGGCCCTTTGATTCAGGTATTCCCTCTAAGGACCTAATGAAGGGTCAAACTTTTAGTCTGTCTTTCAGGATATAGGATTTTATGGTTCCAGTTCCATTTGTGTCCAGTTCTGTGTCCCCCCATGCATACCCTCCCCCCTTCCCCACCCTCTCTATTGTCCGGTCCTTGAGATGCATATTAGGTATGTTAGCATCTCAGGCAGATCCCCGTTAGGAGCCACAGATGAGTGAGACCATGCGATGATTGTCTTTCTGTGATTGGGTGAGTTCACTGAGAATTATCTGTTCCAAGTTTGACCATTTTTCTTCAAATTTCATTGTGTCAGTTTTCCTTACTGCTGTGTAGAATTCCATCATGTAGATATACATCTTGGTTATCCATTCATCTAATGATGGACATCTGGGTTGATTCTAGTTCTTAGCTATTATGAATTGGGCAGCTATAAACATGGTTGAGCAAATTTCTGTGAACTGAGGCTTGGAGCTTGTAAGGTAAATGTCCAGTAAGAGAACAACTGGGTCTGTTGGTACCTCTATAGTCAGCCTTTTAGGAGTCTCCATATTGCTTTCCACAGTGGTTGTACCAGCTTACATTCCCACCAACAGTGAATGAGGGTTCCTATTTCTCCACACCCTCACCAGCATTTGTTGTCATTTGATTGTTTAATGTTTGCTATCCTTACTGGGGTAAGGTGGAATATCTTAGTTGTTTTAATTTGCATTTCCCTGATGGTTAGGGATGTTGAACATTTTCTTAAGTGTATGTTTGACATTTGTATTTCTTTCTCTGAGAACTTCCTGTTCAGTTTTCTGACCCATTTTATGATTGGGGTTTTTGATTTTTTTATTGTTTAGATTTCTGAGTTCTTTATAGAGTCTAGAAATTAGGCCTCTATTGTATAGCCAGCAAAATTTTCTCCCATTCTGTGGGTAGTCTATTAGTTCTGCTTATCGTATGTTTGTCTGTGAAAAAACTTTTCAGCTTCATGAGATCCCAAAGGCTGAGTGATTGTTAATTTCCTGAGCTACTAGGGTTTTGGTTAGGAAGGTTTTTCCCATTCCTATATCATGGAAAGTTCCTCCTATTTTTTCTTCCAGTAGTAGCAGAGTTTCCAATTTTATGTTGAGGTCTTTGATCATTTTGGACTTGATTTTTGTGCGTGGCAAGATGTATGGATTGAGTTTCATTTTCCTGCATATAGTTATCCAGTTTTGTTCAGCACCATTTATTGAAGATGCTGTCTTTTATCCATTCTACATTGCTAAGGTCTTTGTTGAATATTAAGTAGCTGTAGTTACTTGACCCAAAGTCTGAGTCCTCGATTCTATTCCATTTGTATATAATCCTGTTTTTTTATTATTTTTTTATTTTTTTAATTATTATTTTTATTGACTTTTAATCTTACATACCAAAAAAACCCCACCTGATATTTCCCTCCCCTCCCCCATTCCACTTTAGAACTCCGGTCTCCATCATATCCCCTCCCTTTCTCCATTAGTCTCTCTCCTAATTTGATGACATCATCTTTCTCTTCTATTTTGAGGGTCTTGCAAAGGTATTGCTAGGCACTGCAAGATCATGGATATCGAGGCCAATTTCTGTCTGGGCAGCTGCATAGTAAGAGGTCATATCCTTCCTTTGGCTCTTCCATTCTATCCGCCCCCTCTTCCGCAATGGTCCCTGAGCCACTGGAGGATGTGACAGAGGTGTTTCAGTGCTAGGCACTCCTCCATCCCTTCTTCTCAGCACTATGTTGCCTTTTGTGTCATCCCAGTGTCATCACCATCTGAAAAGAGAAGCTTCTCTAGCCAGAAGTGAGAATAGCGTTAATATGTGGACATGAACATTTAGTGTAGTGTCCCCAGGGCAGCTTGGTGGGAATAATATATACATTTAGTCAGACATGAGCAGGCTTATACCCCCAAGGCTCATGACCTCACCTACCGTAGACTTTTACTTAGGTTTTTCAGTACCGGGTATGTATTCCCTCCTGTAGAGAGGGCCTTCAGTCCAACTATGGAGCAGTTGGTTACCCCAAGAGTAGACACGCCACTATTGCACCTGTTCAGTCATTGGGCCTGTCTGGCCAAGCTTGAATATTCAGCATCCACTATTTTCACTGTTGATGGCTTCTGTCTCCCATACGCTGCATGCAGTGCAGCTTTTTCCAGCTTTCAGTTGGCTGGTCTACAGGGAGAAGGTTTTCTGCTCAGTACCAGCTTGCTTTCTCAGTGTCCTTGCCTCTCAGGCATGAGATGTCTTCAGCAATAGGGTCTTACTATCTATTTCTCTAGGGAAACCAAGGGCTTTGGCAAAAGCCTTAATGTTTTGGAGGCTACTGGGACCTCCTTGGCCAACATCTCACTGGAAGGTATTCCATCCCAGGTACTGAAAATTTTCTAGTAACAGTCTACATCTTCTAGACGTGCCCTTATTCAAAAAAGTAATTTTACATATGTCTTATTGATAATATCTTGAGTTTAGATTGTCCCTCCCCCTGCCCTTTTTGTATGCATTCTCTTCCCATGGCCTCGCTTAGGCCATTCCCCTCCCTGTACTCAGTTCTTCTACTTACATATGTGTATTACCATACACTTAAGTCCTTCCCTTTCTTCCCTCCCTTATAGCCTTTTACCCGCTTACTGGTTTCTGGTACCTATTTTTGGTTCCAGTTCATACACAAGTCTATACATTGGTAGCTAGGATCCACATATGAGAGAGAACATGTGACGATTGGCTTTCTGAGCCTGGGTTACCTCACTAAGTATAATCCTTTCCAGATCCATCCATTTCCCTGCAAATTTCATAATTTCATTTTTCTTTACTGCTGAATAGAACTCCATTGTGTAAATGTACCACATCTTTATTATCCACTCATCTGTGGAGGGACACCTAGGCTGCTTCCATTTCCTAGCTATTGTGAATAGAGCAGCAATAAACATGGTTTTGCAAGTATCTCTAAGGTAGTGAGAAGAGTCCTCTGGATATATGCCTAGGAGTGCTATAGCTGGATCATATGGTAAATCTATTTCTAGCTGTCTCAAGAACCTCCACACTGATTTCCACAGTGGCTGGACCAGCTTACATTCCCACCAAATCCTGTTTTTATGCTAGTACCATCTTGTTTTTATTACTATGGATTTGTAATATAGCTTTAGATCAGGCATGTTGATGCCTCCAGAGGTGTTTCTCTTGCTAAGGATGTACTTGGATATCCAAGGCCTTTCTGCCATTCCATATGAATTTTGAGATCATTTTTTTTCTATCCGTGTGAAGAAAAATGTTGGGATTTTTATTAGTGTTGCATTAAATCTGCATATTGCTTTTGGTAAGATTGCCATTTTCACAATGTTAATTCTGTCTATCCAGGAGCCTGGGAGGTCTTTCCATTTTTTTCAATTCCTCCTCAATTTCTTTCTTGAGTGTTTTTATGTTTTCATTATATAAGTCTTTCACATCCTTGGTTAATGTTATCCCAAGGTATTTTATACTTGTTGCTATTGAAAATGGGACAATGTCACTAATTTCTTTCTCTGTACCTTTGGCTTTTGCATATAGAAAGGCTACTGATTTTTGTGCATTGATTTTGTATCCTGCTACTTTGCTGAAGGAATTATTCACCTTTAAGAGTTTTCAGATAGCGTTTCTCAGGTCACTTATGTATAGAATCATGTCATCTGCAAATAGGGCTAACTTAACTTCTTCCTTTCCAATTTGTATCCCTTTTATTGCTTTCTCCTATCTTATTGCTTGAGCTAGTACTTCTAGTATTATGTTGAAGAGCAGAGGTGAGAGTGGGCACCCCTGTCTTGTTCCTGATCTCAATGGGAATTCCTTCAGTCTCTCCCCATTAAGTATTATTTAGGCTTTAGGAGCTTTGTATATAACCTTTATTATGCTGAGATTTAAATTGTCAATGCCTATTCTCTCCAATGTTTTGATCATGAAGTGATGTTGTATTTTGTCAAAGGCCTTTTCTGCATCTATTGAAATGATCATGTGGGTTTTGTGTTTAAGCTTATTTACATGGTGTATTACATTGACAGATTTCCATATGTTGAACCAACCCTGTGTTCCTAGGATAAAGCCTACTTGATCAAGGTGGATAATGCTTTGGATGTGTTGTTGAATTCGATATGTGAGGATTTTGTTCAGGACCTTTGTGTCTAATTTTATCAGGGAAATAGGCCTACAGTTTTCTTTTCATGTGGCATCTCTGCCTGGTTTTGATATTAGGGTGATACTAGCTTCATAAAAGGAGTTGGGGAGCTTTCCCTGTTCTCTGATTATGTGGCACAGTTTGAGAAAAATTGGTTTCAGTTCTTCCATGAAGGTTTGATAGAATTCAGCTGAGAAGCCATATGGTCCTGGACTCTTCTTTTTGGGGATGTTTTTGATTACCTTTTCAATCTCAATGGGTGTGATAGGCTTGTTTAGGAGATTAATCTGCTCTGAGTTTAGCTTTGGTAGGTGATATGTATCCAGGAATTCATCCATTTCCTCTATATTATCCCATTTGTGGAGCAGAGGTTTTTGAAATAAGTCCTGATGATTCTCCCCACTTCACTGTTGTGATCTCTCCTTTTTCATTCCTAATTTTGTTAATTTGAAGCATCTCTCTTTTTTGCTTGATCAAATTTTCCAGGAGTTTATCAATCTTGTTTTTTTTTTTGTTCAAAGAACTAGCTCTTTGTTTCATCAATTTTCTGAATTGTTTTCTTAGTTTCTAGTTCATTAGTTTCTGCTCTGATCTTAACCTATGGTGTGGTTGCTGATAGTGGAGTATTGAAGTCCCCAAATATGATGTTGTTTGTGGTTATTTCTGTTTTGTTGTCAAGCAAGTTTTGTTCTATGAATTATGGTGTACCTGTGTTGGTGCATAAAGATTGATGATTGTGAAATCCTCTTTTTGGATCATTCCTTTGGTAAGTGGCCTTTTTTGTCTTTTTTGATTACTTTTGATTTGAAGTCTATTTTATCTGATATAAGTATAGCAATACCTGCTTGTTTCTTTTTTTCCATTTGCTTAGAATATCATTTTCCACCCTTTCACCCTGAAGAGGTGTCTGTCTTTAGTGGTGAGGTGGGTTTCTTCAAGAAAGCAGATTGAGGGGTCCAGTTTTCTGATCCACCCTGTTAGCTTATGTCTCTTGATGGCTGAATTAAGGCCATTGATGTTTAGGGTAATAACTGTGAGGTTTGATTTAATCCCTGTGGTGGTTTATGTGGTTTAGTGTTTGTAGTTTTTTGTACCTTCTCTGAGTTTGGTTATTGTGATCTGCTTTTTGTAGGCACTTGAGGTTGGTTATTTGCTTCTTCTATGTGGAGAATTCCCTGAAGTACCCAGGTTTGGCTTTCTCTTCATATAGCTGTAAAGCTGACTTTTTATCATGGAAAGTTTTTCTTTCACCATCTATTACGAGGGATACTTTTGCTGGGTAGAGTAGTTTGGGTTGGAAGCCATAAGTTCTTAGACTTTGCAGTGTTCCATTCCAGGCCCTTCTGGCTTTGAGTGTTTCCAATGAGAAATCTTCAGTAATTCTGATGGATTTACCTTTATATGTAATGTGTTGTTTCTCCCTAGCTGCTTTTAGAACTTTCTACTTGTTACTGATGTTTAGAGTCTTAATGATAATATGTCTTGGAGAATTTCTCCTTTGGTCCAGTCTGTTTGGAGCTCTGTTAGGTTCTTGTAACTTGATGGGACTTTCTTTTGAGAGGGTGGGAAAGTTTTCTTCAATAATTTTGCTGAGTAAGTTCTCCATGCCTTTGGTCTGAATTTCTTCCCCTTCTGGTATTCCCATGACCCAAATGTTAGGACATTTAAGGGTATCCCACAGTTCCCTCATGTTCTGCTCACAAAAATGTTTGAACTCACTCAAACTTTTGGACACATGAACTGTTTCTTCTGTTTTGTCTTCCAGTTCTGTGTTTCTATCCACATGGCTGACTCTATTCTTGAGATCTTCTGTAGAGTTTTTGACTTCTTCAATTTGGTTTGTATTTTCTACTGCCTTTTTACATATAGTATCCATCCCTCTGTCAAGTTCCCTTTTCAGGTCATTTTCTGGTTTTCTTAATGCTTCTTAGAATTCATCCTTGCATTTGTTTATGTCTTCATTGAGTTTAGCCAGCTGATTTTTTAGGTCTTTTTTTTTTCCCTACTCTCCTTCAGATCATTTAACTGTCTTTGGAACCCTTCCTGGTTCTTTTCTATTGAGTCTAATCTAGTGAGGACAGCGTTCATACAATTATTGGACCTTTTTGATTTTCTGCAAGTTTTGCTAAATGCTTGGCCAGCATTGCATAGCTTATATCTTCACTTGGGGGTTCTGATCCTGTTGTCTCTTCTGTGTTTTGATTGGAGACTTCCATTGTGGGACTGGGCAACATTTTTGGATTTACTTGCATTTGATTCTTCATGTTATTCCTTCTGCCCATGACAATGTAGGAATCTTATTTAATTTAGGAGGAAGCTGTAGTTTACCCTTGAAATGATTACCCTTCAATGATTATTCCCTTTTATGTTTGCCTCAATTAGGCTTCTGATGGTAATAGGGCCTGTCTGCTCAGACAGAAGGAGCCCTTGAAGCTCTGATGGGGGTCTGAGGACTGATGAAGGGGCTTGTTGGTCAGTGGTTTGGGTATGGGACTGCATGGTCAGGTGGCCCAAGGTTACAAGGGGTAGGGGGGAATGGGACAGAGCACACTGGTGTGTGGCAGGGTGGTGGAGGGGGTGGATTATGGGACTGTGTGGTCCTGCAATGCTTAGGGATGAGGGGATGGGACAGTGGGGTCCCTTCGGACCATATAGCAGGGTGTGAATGGGACTGCTGGGTCCTATGACATGGCAGGGCAAGTAAATAGTACTGCTACAGGTCAAGTGATGTGGGGGGGCAGATGGGTGGTGGTCCTGGTGGTGGGAAGGGAGGAAACCCACAAAGGGAGGGAGGGGGAATGCTAGCCTGCTGGCCTGGGTCTGAGTATCCTGCAGGAAGTGCAGGAGGACCTGGTTCATGCTAATGGCTGGGACTGTGGTTCCAAGGAGATCTCTATGGCAGGAAACTGAGGGAGGGGAAATGCTAGCCTGCTTGCCTGAGTCCGAGTAGCCTGCCGGTAGTGCAGGAGGAACCTGGTCCATGCACAGTGGGGTGGTGGCTGGGACAGTGCAGGAAGATCTGGGAAAGCCCCAGGAAGGATGGGAAATGCTAGCCTGCTGGCCTGGGTCTGAGTAGCCTGTCAGTAGTGCAGGAGGATCCTGGTCTGTGCACAGCAGGTCAGCTGGGGTGTCTTCTTGAGGAGTTTTGGGGACTGGTGGGCTTGAGAGTATAGGAATTAGTGGTTTCCCTACTTTGCTCCTCTGTGCTGTCCTACTGGAGGTCTACTAGGAACTACAACCCCTAAGAACCCCAAAGATCTTGCCTTTCCTTCCCCACGAGGTGAAGCATGGTTAGACAGACTCCATCTTGACCCAAAGTCCCCTTGTGTCAGTTTTTAAGTACTGCTTAAGCAGTAGTATTTCAGTCTTTGATTTCTGACCTGCCTTGCTGAAAAAGCTCAGTCCACCTGACAGCCTCATTAGAATCCTTGCAGCCTCAACTTCCCTTCAGGCTCTGGCTTAGTATCTTCTGTTAGGATTTTCCTGTTGTTCTTTATCTCACAGTTTGACTGGGTGAAGTTTGCTGCTATTATGAGTAAACCCCATCTTTTGTGTGGCCTGACAATAGGAGTGAACCACTCTCTCCTCTAACAGGGTCCAGCATCTGCAGTCCTTGTCTTCCTCCACAGGGTGACTCCAAGATCCAATATCTTCCCACTGCTGGCTCTGCACCTCTAGGTTCCTTAGGCACAAACTGGTTCAGTTTGGAAAGGACAGAAATGATAGGGGAATTCAGTGGTTAGTGCTGAAAAATATCTCACATCTGCTCACATTCCTACTGGCTGAAACTCAGTCACATGGCCTTGCTAAACTGCAAAGGAGGTTTGGAATCCAGGAAGTAGGAAAGCCTGGAGCAGTGAATGGCATTCAATTGGCAATAATTATTTGATGTGCTTTACATGATACATTTATGACTTCCATCATAATATGGAAGTAATATGTAATATGTGAAAATGTTGTGCCTGGAATGTATTAAGAATTTAGTTTTAATTTTGTGACTTCTGAGCACTCATAAAATATTAACATTACCCAAGTTTTGAGAAAGTGAAATTGTCCTTTTTGAAATTGATTTGCAATTGCTATAGTGGTTTAACAAGTAATGACAAGAATTCTGGCTCCCAGTTAGAAATTGTACTGGTCCTGTATTGCACAGAAGGAAATGGAGGCATTAAGAGGTTAAGGAGTTGCCCCAGTATTCACATGGGCAGCCTGGCTCAGCTGCCCATAACAAAAAAGACAAGAGACAAGGAAGGAAACAGGAAATGGTATCCAGTGACACCAGACCAGATGGGGAAGACACTCCATGCTGGGAAGGCTAACAAAGAGGTATACTACTTTGCTCTCTAGAGGGTGTCTGTGTCCCTTTGCACCTGAGATCAGGCAGCCAGTGGCATGGGGGTTATGAGGGTCAGAATCTCTGCCCAGCAGAGGAAGGGAAGAAGGAGTGGACTAGGAGGCAGAGAGAGCAGGAGGATCATCAGCTGTGGGAGCAGAGCCTAAGCTGGAGCTTTACCCAGGAGGCTTTGGGAGAGAATAAGACAGCAGCAACTTGTGGCTCCTTGGGATGGATGTGTGTGAGGGAGAGGGTCTCCCATTGAAATAGCACCCAAGAGACTCAATATAGCACAGATGCTTGTACCAAAGCCAAGATGCATGCCCAGCCTTTGTGAGTTGACCTGGACCACTGATAAGGAGAAATAACCCAGGGTGGCAGGACAGCAATACCAGCCACCTCCTTTACTGAGATGTTCTGTTCCTTTGCTTGTAAACAGCTTCACACAGGACAGCCTGTGGATAGGATGTTTAGTGAAAGCCCCATATTCCGTTTAGTGGCACAGAGACAGGTGCTTTGGAAACACAGCCACTTTCTAGGCTTCATGTTGGAAATTTGTAGGAGGTAGAGATTTCTATAAGAGAGCAAGAAGCCTGAAATAAAGAGGGACTCCTGCCTTCCCTTGAACCCTTGAAGGCCACAACCACAGTTTTTTTGGCTTTGTTTCTATTCCATGCTGCTGTGCAGGGCAGACCTTCGTAACAGGAACAAGCAGGTAACATCGGTGCATTCTGTGGGGTGTGCATAAAACCGGCTGTTCTCTCAGCTTTCCTGGCTTTCTTTCCCATTTACAGAAAACATGGTCATGGGGAGATTTAGCTATGCCACAAAAACACAGCAAAATTAGCTCTGTGGGTAAGGACAAAAGGTAGGTGCCTCAGCCTCATAAATACACAGGGAGTAGCTTGATCTAGACTGAACTGAGAGTACGTCCCTGCTCAAGGGGGCAGCCCTGCTACTCAGCTCCAAGAATCATCCCTGAAGCCAAACTCTGGTCCAGTGCTGCAGAAACCAGATACTCAGATTTTCACACCGAATTTCCCATGGCCACAAGTACGTACTAAAAATCAAATCAATCCCACAAGCCACATTTGACTCACTCAATCAGCATTCAACCTTAAGCTAAAAAATACTAGTGGTATCTTCTCAAAATTCTATAACTGAAGCTATAGGCTGGAGCTGGGGCACTGACTCAGTCAGTGAAGTGCTTGTCTCAAAAGCATGAGGTCAGATCCTGAGAACCCATATAAATGCTGTGTGAAGTAATGAGCACTTGTAATTGCATCAGTGGGGAAACTGAGGCAGGCAGATTCCTGGAGCTTGCTGGCCAGTCAGTCCAACTTAATTGGTGAGTTTTGGGGCAATGAGAGACCCTGTACCAAAAAGGTTGATGACATTCCTAAAGTGACACCCAAGGTTGTCTTATGGCTTCCACAAGCGCATGCACATACATGCACACTGACCAACACACACACACATATACAAACCATATGCACATGCAAAAAAATGTTCTATAACTTACAAGTTCAAATGTTCAGGAGACCAAAATATACCTGGGGTTCAGGTAAGAGAGAACAGAGCTTTTGCAAACATGACAGTGATAAAAATGAATAAATAAAACAAGGTTGGCCATGGCCTTTGGCCACAGAGAAATTTAGGTTTGAGAAGTCAGTGACAGATGAGGAAGCCCCCTATCAGGAGGAACAAGAGATTCTGCTTGCCCATCTTTTCCCCAGATGGCAAGCACCGGCTCAGCCTAGCATTGGCTGGTGTGATTGATGGTTGCTTTGGATTATAGGATTCCAACAATAAGATGCAGCTATGGGTTTGGTAAGTAGGTGTCTCCTGGGCTTGTTCTTGGAGCACCTGCTCCAGGACTCCACCTATCTCTAAGGGGAGAGAGGAAGTACCATCCCCTAACCCCGTTGCTCTCGGCCTTCCACATAGTTAGGAAATCTTGGGAGTGTAGGGTTGGAGTCTCTAAGTTTTAGGCCCTTAGTCCTACAGCATGGGATAATAAAGAATCTGGACAATGTCATTGCAGTCTGTGGTGGTTGATTTTATGAGTCAGCTTGGCTGAATCTCAATATCCAGATGCCAGACTTTATTCCAGATGTTTTTATGGCTACACAAGTTAGACAGTTACCTTCAGGAATTTCCTGTCTCTGCCTCTCCGGTGCTAAGATTCCACCACACCCAGCACTTTATGTGGGTGTTAGGGACCCAAACTTGGGTCCTCATGTTTATGTGACAAGCACTTTGTAGACAGAGTCATCCTAGCCCCTCAGTAGGTATGTTTTTTTGTAAAGATTTTTATTTTATTTATTTATTAGAGAGGGAGAGAGAGAGTGAGAATAGGTGCACCAGGGCCTGCAGCCACTGCAAACGTACTCCAGATGCATGCGACAACATGTGCATCTGGATAATGTGGGACCTGGAGAATCAAAGCAGGGTCCTTAGGCTTCACAGACATATGCCTTAACCGCTAAGCCATCTCTCCAGCCATCAGTAGGTATGTTTTAAACCTAGCAAATAACTCTCCCTCCCAGAGTCAGGAAGCCTAATCTGAGTGTCATTGTATTAATCCCAGCAGGAAATGGGGAAGCAGAGTAAAGAGAAGAGGACATGCTTTAGGTCCTTATGAAATGTGATTGAGAGCTGCAGGCTCTAAAGCCTGACTGGATGTTAGAAATGAAGACAGAAGGGAAAATGAAACTTAATTCTGATTTGACTGGAATAAGAAGTGCCTACCTGGAGCATGGGCTGTATCTGCCACCTCTGGAACCTCAGACCAGCCTCCATCCTGTTACCTGAACAATTGCAGTCTCCTTCCCACTGGTCTCCATATCTCTTCTCTTGGGCCCATAATCTCACCATATCATGTCCTCTCTCCAGTGAAACATAGTCTAATTTCTTCTCCTCTAACCCTCCAAAAAGTCTAGACTTCTTTCCATGGCCTATAAGGCCCAGCATGTTCTGGCCTCTCCCCTCTCCAGTCTTCCCTCTTTCCACTCACTCACCATGGTCAGCTGCACCAGTACCTGATGGACAAAGAGACTAAGGAGAGAATTGAGGATTTTGCTTCTCTGCCTCCTCTCCACTGTCCTCTTCTGTAGATCAGGAAATTCCCTCCTTGTCTATCTATGCATCTAGCATGTGGCTGGACATCAGCTCCAGTACATGTGGGCATGTAGATGAATTTTTTTAAATTATTATTTATTTATTTTTGCTTTAAAAATGTTTAATGAATCAAAAGGCTTGCTTTAGTGACATGCTAGTCCCACTAGAAAATAACCCCAACAGCCCCTTCTCAATAACGATGTTCAAGTTGAAAGATTGTGCTTTTAGAACCCCTCTCCTGTGCCCCAATTCTGCTGAGGGTCTTCTTTGATGGAGTTAATGTTATTCATCGTGGGGTCCAAGAGGCCTCAGTTTCTGTGAGGTGGGGAACACAATGCCTCAGGCTATTCACACCCACCCTGAGGCTCTTACAATCTTTCTGCCCCTCTTCCACAATGTTCCCTGAGCCTTTGCAGTCAAGATAGGGATCAGAGTTAGTGTTGCTTTTTCTGACACCTCTGGAACTCTGTTTTAATGAAGTTTGAGTGACCATAGTGTCTATTGCCATTTCTCTGGAACTGGTTTTCAGGCTAGCAGTGAGAGCAGTATTCACATCACCACTTTCTTTGTAATGATTTCAGAGCCCTGGGCAGCCTCTCAGCCGCTGTGAACAAACTCCAGATACGCGCGCCCCCTTGTGGGAAAGTGAAGCATTTTTTGTGCCCTTGCATCACTTTGAATCTGGCTAAACGTGGGACCTGGAGAATCAAACAGGCATTCTTAAGCTTAGCAGGCAGGCGCCTTAACCCTTAAGCCATCTCTCCAGCCTGACTCTCTATTCTTGATTATATTGATGTATCATGGTTCTGCCCAGTATTCTCCTCCATATTTAAGACAGAGCAGAATCTCCAACCAAAAGTGAAAACAGTCTGAATTAAAGAGGATATGCCTGGTATCTTTTTATTATATTTATTATATCTTTTTATTTATTTAATTTATTTTAATTAATTTTTTTTATTTGAGGAAGATAGAGAGAGAGAATGGGTATGCCAGGGCCTCTAGCCACTGCAAACAAACTGCAGACACATGTACCACCTTGTGCATCTTGCTTATGTGAGACCTGGAGAATCGAACCTGGGTCCTTAGTCTTCACAGGCAAGCTCATTAACCTCTAAGCCATCTCTCCAGCCCTAGAAAGATATCTTGATGTTTATGTATACTCCTCTTAAAGAGCAATAGAGGATCTTCTTGGTTTCCTACCCTAGGAAATCTGGCTTGGTTCCCAGAGCCAGGTATGAGTTTTCCTCCACTGAACAGGTCTCATGTCTAATTCATGAGTAATTGGTTACCGACATTGGCTGTGTGCCTCTATTGCACAAGTGTATACTTCTTGATCAGCTGGTTGATTTTGTAACTGGCAGGATCTCCTGCTTATTCAATCTGTTGGAAGCTGTTATTCTCAAGCTGCTTGGATACCAATCTCCCACACTAAGAGGGTTAGCCGGGAGGGACTGGATTCCCTCTCAGTTCCAGCATGGTATCTCGATGTCCTGTGGGCACAGGCTATGGTGTCTTCAGCAACAGGAACTTACCTTTTAGCACTTGCAGATAACCACGTGTTTTGTCAATGGCCTATGTTATTTTGGAGACCTCATGTCTCCCTGACCAACAGCTCACTGTGGTGGGGAACCCAATTCTGTCCCTAGGAATTACCACCCAGAGGCTATGGTTTTAGGGTTATGCTTTCTCCACCTATTATGGGGCTTTTCTGTTTGGGACCCCCTCCTCTTTATTGAGGGTAATTATTTGTAGAATAGTGTCTAGGAATATGATTTCTATGGAATAAATTCATGTTGCCATGAGTTTTGTGCATTCATTCCCCCATCTCTCTTTTCTCTACCCCAAAACCTTTCTCTTTCTTTTTTTCTTTCTTTCTCTCTTTCTTTTTGCTGAGTAGTCCTTCCTCCCCCTCCCTATTTCCCCTTTTTCCTATCTTCTTTCTAGTATCATATCCATATTGCTGATATTTATTATGGCTTACAATTAACTGATGCTGGTCAAGGTTAGAAACCACATATAAGAGAGGAAATGCATGGGCTGGAGAGATGGCTTAGTGGTTAAGGAGCCTGCCTGCGAAGCCTAAGATTGCTGGTTTGATTCTCCAGGTCCCATGTTTAGCCAGACGCAAAAGTGATGTAAAGAGGAAATGCAGTGTTTGTATTTCTTGCTTGTGTGACATCACTTAGCATGACTTTTTCTAAGTCCTTCCATTTTCCTGAAAATTTGATTATTTCATGTTTCCTTACTGTTGAGTAGAATTCCATTGTGTATAGATTCCACATCATTAACTATGCATTTGTTAATGGGCATCCGAGCTAATTCCAGTTCCTGGCTATTATGAATAGAACAGCAATAAAAATGGTTGATCATGTGTCTCTGTGGTATATAGTAGAGTCATTAGGGTATATGCCCCAAAGAGGTATAGCTGGGTTTAATGGTAGTTCTATTTTTAGCATTTTGAGAAGTCTCCATACTAATTTCCATAGTAGCTGTACAAGTTTGCACTCCCACTGGCAGTGGATAAAAATTCTTCTTTCCTCACACCCCCACCAGCATGTGCTGTCACTTGGTTTTTTGATGCTTGCCATTCTGATTGGAATGAGATGAAATCTCATAGTCGTTTTAATTTAAATTTCCCTGATGAGTAGAGATGTTGAACATCTCTTTAGGTGTTTAATGGCCAGTTATATTTCTTCCTTTGAGAACTCTCCTCTCGATTCCCTGCCCCATTTTTAGTGGGATGCCTGATTTTTTATTGTTTGTTTTTTGAGTTCATTCTTGATACTAGATATTAAAACTTTGTCAAAGGTATTGCTGATAAAGATTTTCTGCCATTCACTAGGTTGTCTATTGACTGTGTTGATGGTTTGCTTATCTGTCGAATAGGCTTTTATTTTCATGAGGTCCCAGTTCTTGAGTGTTTGTCTATTCCCTGGGCTATTCGAGTCCTCTTCAGAAAGTCTTTCCCTATGCCTATATCTTGGAGTGTTCTCCTTATTTTCTCTTCCAGTTGATTTAGAGTTTCAGGTCTTATATTGAGGTCCTTGATCCATTTAGAGGTGATTTTTGTGCATGATGAGAGGAGAGGGTCCAAATCCAATCTACATGTGACTGTCCAGTTTTTCCAGCACCATATGCTGAGGATGCTATCTTTGCTCCAGTGAGCACTTTTGCCCCCCTTTTCAAAGATCAGGTAGCTATACTAACTTGAACTCATAGCTGGATCTTCAATTCGATCCCATTGATCTATGTGCCTGTTTCTATGCCAGTACCATGCTGTTTCTATGACTATTAAGTTATAGAATAACTTGAAATCAGGTGTGGTGATACCACCAGAGGTGTTCCTTTTGATGAGTACATTTTTTGCCTATCTGAGGCCATTTGTACTTCCATATGAATGTTGAGATTGTTCTTTCTAACTCTGTGAAAAATGTTGCTGGGATTTTGATTGAAATTGCATTGAATCTATATATTGCTTTGGGTAGAATGTCCATTTTAAAAAGTATTTTTACTTATGTATTTATGACCAAGAGAGACAGAAACAGTCAGAGAGAGAGAACAGGTATATCAGGCCTGCAGCCACTGCAAACAAACTCTAGACACATGTGCCACCTTGTGCATATAGCTTACACAGATACTGGGGAATCAAACCTGTGTCCTTAGGCTTGGCAGGCAAATGCCTTAACTGCTGAACTGTCTCTCCAGCCCAGGATGTCTAATCTCTGAGCATGGATGGTCATGTCTCTTCCAGGTCTTCCTTTGATGTTTTTATGTCTTCATTATGTAGGGCTTTTACTTATTTGTTTAGGCAGATCATATTGTTGTCATTGATATATACAAAGGTTAGTGGTCTTGTGTTGATTTTATATCCTGCTACTTTGTTGAAAGTATCACTTGTAGGAGCTTTTGGGTGGAATTTTTTGGATCCTTTAAGTATAGAATCATGTCATCTGTGAATAAGACTAACTTCTTCCTTTCTAGTTTGTTTCCCTTTGGTTTTTCTTCTATCTTAGTACTTGAGCTAAGACTTCAAGTATTATGTTGAAAAGCAAAGGTGAGAGTGGCACCCCTGCCTAGTTCCAGACATTAATAGGACTGCTTCATGTTTTTCCCCATTTAGTATGATATAGGCTTTAGGTCTGTTGTATATTATCTTTATCATGCTGATCTATGGTCCCTCCATCCCTATCTTCTCCATTGTTTTAATCATGAAAGTATGTTGAATTTTGTTGAAGAACTTTTCTGAATCTATTGAGATGATCAGGTAGTTTTTGACTTTTGAGTCTGTTTAGGTGATGTAATATTGATTTTCATATGTTGAACCAACATATGAAAGGTGGATGATACTTTTGATGTGTTCTTTAATTCAGTTTGCAAGAATTTTATTGAGAATTTTTGTTCATCGGGGATATCAGTCAGTAGTTCTCTTTTCTTATTCTGTCTCCATCTGGTTTTTGGTATTAATGTAATTCTGGCTTCATGGAAGGAACTAGAGAGCTGTTGCAGTCAGGTTCACATTGCTGACAGAAAACACTTGACCAAGAGCAACTTGTAGGGGAAAAGGGGGTTATTTTTGGCTTACAGATTTGAGGGGAAACTCCATGATAGCAGGAGAAAATGACGGCATGAGCAGAGGGTGGACATCACCTCCTGGCCAACATCAGATGGACAACAGCAACAGACGAGTATGCCAAACACTGGAAAGAGGAAGCTAGCAATAATAGCCATAAGCCCACCCCCAACAATACACTGCCTTAAGGAGAATTTAATTCCCAAATTACCATCAGCTGGGGACCAAGCATTCAGAACACCTAAGTTTATGGGGACACCTGAATCAAACCACCACATTCTGACCCTGGCCTCCATAAACCGATAATCATACATGATATAAAATGCAATGCATTAATCCAACTTTAAAAGTCCCCATAGTTTTTAATTAATCTCACTGATATTCAAACATTCCCATAGTCCAAGATCTCTTAACTGAGCCATAGTAGCCCCACCACAAAAAAAAAAAAAAAAAAAAGAACCCATAATGGCAGAGAATAAACCAAAAGTCTAAAAGCCACACAGTCAGGTTTCTAGCATCAACAATCCCAGTCCTCTGGTACCAAGCTTTACTGTTGCATTCAAGTTCACATTGCTGGCAGAAAAGATCTGACCAAGATCAGCTTGTAGGGAAAAAGGGTTTATGTTGGCTTTTAGACTCGAGGGGAAACTCCATGATGTCAGGGGGAAATGATGGTATAAGCAGAGGGTAGATATCATCTTCTGGCCAACATCAGGTGGAGAACAACAACGGGAGAGTATGCAAACACTGGCAAGAGGAAGCTGGCTATATCACATAAGCCTGCTCCCAGCAATACACTACCTCCAGGAGGCTTTAATTCTCAAATTACTATAAGCTGGGGACCGAGCATTCAGATCACCTAAGTTTATGGGGACACCTGAATCAAACCACCACAGGAGCATTCTATCCTTTTCAATTGTGTGGAATAAGGAGAAAATTGGCTTTAGTACTGCAGTGAAGGTTTTGTAGAATTTAGCAGTGAAAACATGTGGGCCTGGCCTTTTTTGTTGCTGTTGTTGGGAGGCTTTTAATTACAGCTCCAATCTCATAATCTCATTTGATGTTATGTCTCTATTCAGTAATTTACCTCTTCTAGGTTTAGCTTTGGTAGGTGATATGAGTTATGGAATTCATCCATTTCTTCCAGGTTTTCTAATTTTGTGGAGAATAGATCTTTGAAATATGTCCTGATGATTCTCCCAATTTCATTAGGGTCTGGTGTAACATTTCCCTTTTTGGTTCTGATCTTATTGATTTGAGCCTTCTCTTTTTTTCCTTTTAATCAAATTGGCTAGGGGTTTATCAATCTTGTTTATTTTTTCAAAGAACTAGCTTTCTAATTATTCAATTTTTTTTTATTTTTTTCATTTCCAATTTATTGATATCTACTCTGATCTTGATTATTTCCTCACATCTGGTACTACTGGGTTTAGATTGTTCTTGTTTTTCCAATGCCTTTACAGCTGGATGGTTAAGTTATTGACTTGAGATCTCTCCATTTTTGTAATGAAAGCATTTGGTACTATAATCTTCCCTCTTAAGACTGCTTTCATTTTGTCCCATAATGAAAGCATTTAGTGCTATAATCTTCCCTCTTAAGGCTGCCTATATTGTGTCCCATAAGTTTTGGTATGTTGTATTTTCATTATTATTCAGTTTTAGAAATGTTTTAATTTCCTTTTTGATTTTTTTCCACTACCCATGTATTATTTAATAGTAAATTTGTTCAGCCTCCAGGTATTGGTGGATTTTCTGTTGTTTTCCTTGTTGTTAATCTCTAGCATTATTGTACTGTGGTCTGATATAATGCATGAAATTATGTTGATTTTCCTGAATTTGTTGAGACATGTTTTATGCCTCAATATATGATTTATTTTAGAGACAGTTCCATGAGCTGCTGAAAAGAATGTGTATTTTGTGAAATTAGGGTGGAATTTTCTGTAGATATCTGTTAAGTCCCATGGATCTATGGTATTATTTAACTCCCTTATTTCACAGTTAATTTTCTGCTTATATGATCTGTCTAATGATGATAGTGTAGTGTTAAAGTCTCCTACTATAATTATGTTGGGGTTTATTTCTGCTTTATTGTTTAATATATTTTGCTTTGTAAATTTTGTGCTCCTGTGTTGGTGCATATAGATGTATGATTGTAATTGCCTCTGTTGGATTGTTTCTTTAATGAGTATGAAATAGACTTCTTTATCTCTTTTGAATACTTTTGGTTTAAAGTCTATTTTGTCTGATATCAATATAGCCACCCCTGCTTGCTTCTTATTTACATTAGCTTGAATATCTCTTTCTATTCTTTCACCCTAAGATGGTATCTATCTTTATTGGTACAGTGGATTTCCCGTAGAAAGCAAATGGATGGGTCCATTTTTCTGATCCAGATTTTTAGCTGTCTTTTGATTAGAGCATTGAGACCAATGATGTTATAACTGTGAAGTGTGAGTTTAATCCCTGTCAAGTTGGAGGCTCTGTGAAATTTAGTGTATTCTTGGACTTTTTATATTTCATGTCTATTCTACTCATGGTTGTTATTTTTCCCTCTTGTAGACTTTTGGGTGTGATTGTCTCTTCAGGTTGGGTTATTCTATGCAATATTTTCTGTAGAGGCTTAGTACTCATATAATCATTATAGCTGGCATTTATTATGGGAAGGATTTTTTTTTGTTTTGGGGTTTTTTATTTTATTGTTGTTGTTGTTGTTTTGAGGTAGGGTCTAACTCTGGTTCAGGCTGACCTGGAATTAGCTATGTAGTCTCAGGGTGGCCTCAAGCTCATGGCAATCCTCCTACTTCTGCCTCCCAAGAGCTGGGATTAAAGCCATGCACCACCATGACTGGCTTGGATGTTTTTCTTTTACTTTAGTTATAAGGGATAATTTTGCTGGGTATAGTATTTTGGGTTGGCAGCCATGGTCTTTTAGGACTGGAAATGCTCCATTCCAATCCCTTCTTGCTTTTAGGGTTTCCACCAAAAAATCAAAAGTAATTCTGGTGGGTTTACCTTTGTATGTAACAAGCTGTTTATCTCTTCAAACTGTTAGAACCATTTATTTGTTTTCAGTGTTGACTTTCAAGTATTAATTTGATGTGGGGTATTTGTTCTCTGCTCCTGTCTGTTTGGTGTCCTGAGTGCCTCTTGTACTTTGATGGGGCGTTCTTTTGTGAGGTTAGAAAAAAAAATTGGTAATTTTGTTGAAGATGTTTTATATGCCTTTGGCCTATATTTCTTCTCCTTCTTGTATCCCAATGGTATGAATATTTGGTCTCTTAAAGGGGTCTCACATTTCCCTCATATTCTGTGCACATGTTTTTGGAATGTATCATTGATTCTGGATTGCTGGACTATTTTCTGTCTTGTACTCAAATTATGATAGTCTATTCTCCATGTAGTCTACTCTGCTGGTGAGGCTTTCTGGGGAGCCTTTTGAAAGTCATTACATTGTTGACTACTACATTTTTTTTTGGTATCTCTATCTCTTGTGGAATTCCAATTTAATTTCTTTTTTTTTAAATATATTTTATTTATTTATTTATTTATTTATTTATTTATTTATTTAATATAAAGAGCCAGAGAGAGAGAGAGGGAAAGAGGGAGAAAGAGAGAGAGATTGGAGATAGAGAATGGGTGAACCTCTAGCCACTGCAAATGAACTCCAGATGCATGTGTTCCCTGTGCATCTGGCTTACGTGGGTCCTGGGGAATCAAACCTGTATTCTTTGGCTTTGCAGGCAAATGCTGTAACTGCTAAGCCATCTCTTCAGCCCCTTAATTCAATTTCTTTAGAGTTGCTTGTTGTTTGCTGGTGTTCGTTCCTACATATGATTATATCTTCATTGAGTTTAGTCCACTTCCCATTGATATCACTTTTTGTTGGTTCTCCTCCATTTTCTTTATCCTTCTACTTTTTGATTGTCAATTTCTTGAGACATTCTTTGAGTTTTTTCTGCTGATTTGTTTCTGTTTCCTTCAGCCATGCTTTGAGTTCATTCTTGAATTCCTTTTGTTGATTTTCTTCATTCAGCCATGCTTTAAATTCTTTTGTGAGGTTTTTTTGTTTTGTTTTAATTTTGGTTCTCAACTAATTCTCCCATCCATTCATGGCCTCATTAAGTTTGTTGAACATATTTGTCATAGATTCATTAAGAGGTTCTATGGCTGTGGTTTCCTCCAGCTTTGCAATGGAGGCTTCCATTATGGGGCTGGGTGTAGGTGGGGATCTTTTGGCTTGACGTCTTGCATACTTTATTTTGTGTTGGGTGTTCCCATCTTGAGGTCGTTGTATTGTTTTTCCAGGACTGTAGCAATTAGTATCTCTGGTGGAATGTGCATTGATTGTCTTGTTCAGTGTCTTGTTCAGATTTGGTCATATTTGGTACATTCACAGATTTTGGTTAGGTGCTCTTGAGCCTAAGCCAGGTCTTTGTTGAGTAGTCACTCTTCTGAGAATTCTGGGTTGGGCCCTGGAGTGCCTGGCCAACTCAGTAACCAGACAGGCTCCTGTTGTCTTTGTGGTACTTTCTTCCTGGTCCTTGTTGGTGTGCTTGGCTGTGGTAACCTGTGGTGAGAGAGGGAGGGGCTAGTCACTGTGGTTATGGGGCCTGCCTAGGGCCTGCATTTGGGATCAATATTATTGCAGGCTAATCCCTGCTTATGAGCCTGCCCCAACAAGTCTCTTGTGAGGATCAAGTCATTTTCTACCCACACACATGCACAACCCAAGGAAACTGGGGCTTACCTTCTCCACATGTGCATGTCACAGTGGAAGCCAGGAGCAGGGGCCTACTTGCCCCACATGAGCCACTGGGGAACTGAGGAATCCTGGAAATTAATCTTTCATCATTAACAAGAGCCTTCACTGATAACCCCAGAGATCCAGGTCTAGTGAGAGAGAAACTCCCATTATATAGATGTCATGTGGTCCACTGGTCAAAGCCAGACACCTCACCAAGCCCAAGTTCAAGGGCAGAGACATAGATATTTCTTCCTAGTAGGATGATCAGTAGAGACACACTCTTCACCCAGTGCCAATGCTCATGATTCAGCACAGGAGGAATCTGTGGCTGTCTTCACTATCACCCACATCTTCAGTTCTATAATGTGTAATTTTTCATACACTCATTTCTCACCCTCTTCAAGTTTTTGTTCAAATATCATTTCAACACAGCCTGTGATATTCATCTTACTTAAATATCTTAATTGCCTCTAAACATTGAACATCCCTACTTCCTCATCCTGATGTAATTCCTCATCCCATTCTACTCTATCATGTAAATTATTTATTACACTGTTTACCATCACTCATATATGTCAAAGAATCCATGCAGACTTGTTCATTTTATTGACTGCTCAGGCCCAAATGAAGATCTATCTTAGTAAGAACTCACTGGACCCTCAATAAATATGTGTGTGTATGTGTGTGTGTGTTATGCTTATGTGGGTGTGTAAGTGCACATGTGTGTGCATGTGTGGGTGCCAGAGGTCAAAGTCCAGTGACTTCTTCAATCACTCTCCACCTTACTTTTTGAGACAGAGTTTCCCACTGAACCAAGAGCCCACCAATTGGCTAAGATTGGCTGCCCAGTTTGTCGCAGTCTATCTCCACCTTCCCAGGGCGGAGATCACAAACACACACCACCACACCTAACTTTTGTGTAGACTCTGGGATCTAAACTCAGATCATCATGCTTTCTTGGGAAGCACTCTTACCTTTTGCACCATCTCCCCAGGTCTAAATACTTTTCTAAATGAAAGAATGCATTAACTTTAGAAACGTATAAGAATGAGATACTCTCACTTGTAATTTCATGTTACTTAATGCCATTTTCTACTATCCCATTAACCCCTCATTTCCTGAAACTTTAACTCACCAGTTCTGGTTTGGTCAATATAGTCCTTTCCTGGAGCACAAGTGCCTCTGTAGGAAAGAAACTTCCAAACTCCACAAGCAAGCAGATTCTAGCCCTACCATTGAGTCAGACTCACTGTAAACTAGCTATGCTATGGTATCTTCCCTTCAAATTGTTTAACAGGACATCCCCAGCTCACATCTTTTGTTCTCAGGCTAAATACACCTCAGGACTCAGCTCTCTGCTGCCTAACAGCCATGGTTGGGCAATGCCCCAGATGTCTGTCCAGGGAAAGTGCTCAATTTCTTATAAATAATCACTGAATTTGGTCCTTGCACCTGTGATGAGCCATATCAGCTGCCCTTCAGCAGAGTCAATTATTAGCAGTGAGATGCCTCCTGCCTTCTTGGTGACCACTACAGAAATCTTGAATTGCAATTAAAAGCAATGTGGGGAATGGGGAGATGGCTCAGCAGGTAAGGGCATTTGCTGCACAAGCTTGAGAGCAAAAGTGTGATTCCCCAGAACCCACATTAACATCAGGGCATGGCCACACATAGCTGTAATCCCAGACCTGAAGGGGGTAGAGACAGGAGGGTAACTGGGGATCCCAGTTCAGCCAGTCTAACTGAAAATCAGCAAGTTCAGGGTTTAGTGAGCAATCCCATCTCAGGGAAATAAGGTAGGAAGTAGACAGAGGAGGGCACCCAACCAAAATGACATACTTTGTCCAACTACGTCATTCTGCTGAGAACTCATCTGAGAATCAACCTGTTGATGGAGTTAGTCTTCATAATCTAATCCCTATCCATAGACTCACCAACTAAGTACCCAGCCTTCTACACATGAGCCTGTGCTACATTTTTGTATCCAAACTATTAACTTATTCTGAACTTGAAGGACATTCTGTTGACTGACACAAAACAAGCCTATCAAGGTAAGTTACACATGATCTCATTTGCACTTTTACTGGAATCCAGTCTATAAGCAGGTGTCGCCACTTCTGGGGTATGAGTATTTATCTAGCCATTCTAAGCATGGTATGGTCCAATTTTTACTAAACGCATACACACTTCTCTCTTCTTTTTGACCCTGACTTAATGTGACTCCAGGATTCAGTTTGTAGATAGCCATGCCTTTCTTCAGAATATCTAAAAACAAAAAGAAAATAACTATAAACTTTCATCACCTTTTTAGCACATGCAGATTGAACCAAAAATGGAGTATGTGAAGCAGACTGGCAAGCAGTTGTCTAGGTAGGTCAAGCTGTTTTGTAAAGATGCAAGTGAGGCATTAGCCATCATAAACATTCATAAAATCATCACATGCATGTATATCTTGGCTCATGAACAGAAAGTGGCAGCCTAGAACCAAGATACAAAAGCAAAGTTACAAGCAAAGAAGGCTCTGGAAGGAGGCTAAAATTACAGAAAACCAATAGATTGAACATGGGCATAAACACAACAAACAAAAGAATAGTTAAGACAGGGTGAGAGTTAGAAGCAGAGGTGTTAGGATACACATGAACTTCTCAGAAGAGGGGTTCCTCACCAGGAAATCTATGGTGGAAAAACAATGAGCTCCTGGATTTTTAAAACCAGCTAGCTAAGGCTGGTTGAGCTAGTGCGAGAAACTGCCACCATTAGGGACACTGGTTTATAAGTTTAGGTTCCATACAAAAAGCGCTTCTGGGAACACAATGAATAGTGCCCTTCATTCCAAAAGGAGTGTTTCTTCTATTAGGAAGAATTTTGATGGCACCAATCCTTGTGACTCTTATCCTACAAAAGTTTTCTGGACTTCCTTACTTGCTGGCCATGCTTTCATACACCTGAGCATGTGGAAGCATTATCTGTTCCTTGAAGGATCTTTGCTATGGCCTCCAATCCTGTCACCCTCAGTTGGCATTTGGTCAGAGGATAAAAGAACAGTCCGCCCTTTTTGCCTCACCCCTGATCTGGAAGTAGCAGCTTTAAGTGAGACAAGGGCTTAGAAAACTCATGATTATTCATGAAAAGTCGGAGCACTGTGGTCTCAATTAAAAACTGGCTGTGGTCCAGTGTGGCCACCCGCTGTGACCACCCCAGAGCAGGCACTGTTGTAAATATTTTTCTTAGAAGAAGGTTAAGGGTGTTGTTCAATACCATTGAACACTAAGCATGGAAATGGGTATGCAGATAACCGAGCTGGAGAAGAACTGTGGCAGAAAATCATTGAATCATTCGTTAGTTGCTTCTTGAGTCTCTTTTCTAGATGGTGGAAACATAAAGGAAAGAAAGAAATAGGTGAAGTGACTCCTTTCTTGGGTTGATATTCTAAGATAGGAGACTACTTTTGAGGATCAACATAACAGGACAAGGGACTATAACTACTTAATAATACAAGTTATACTCCCTTCCATATCACATCAACTCAGAGGCTTCCAGTTCCATAAGCAACAATGGAGCAATTCTGTCCCAACAGAGCTCAGGGCTGGTGCCACAATTCCCTTGACTTTAAGCTCACTGTCCCACAGTGGCTCCTATAGTTCCAGCCACCACATCCTTACACCATCCTGTCTCACAGTGATGCTTCCTCTCTATCCACAGTAGATAATGTGTTTGAGACTTCTGTCCACAGCACAATATAAGCAAAACCCACCAGGCCAGCAGCATCAGCCTCACCTGGGAAGCTGCTAGGAGTACCATTACTTTCACTCTACCGCATGCCTACCTAACCAAAGACTCTGGCGATGATTACCAGCAGTCCATTTTAATAATCCACTTGAGTAACACACTTACACATTGAAGTCTAAAAATCACTGCTTCAAGAAAACACTGGGGGGGGGGGCTGGAGAGATGGCTTAGCGGTTAAATGCTTGCCTATGAAGCCTAAGGACCCCGGTTCGAGGCTTGCTTCTCCAGGACCCACGTAAGCCAGATGCACAAGGGGGTGCATGCATCTGGAATTCGCTTGCAGTGGCTGGAGGCCCTGGAGCACCCATTCTCTCTCTCTACCTGCCTATTTCTGTATCTCTCTTTCTCTCTCAAATAAATAAATAAATAAATAAACAAACAAACAAACAAATAAATAAATAAAATATATTTAAAAAAAGAAAAAGAAAACACTGGGACTAGGGAGACAGCTCAACCAGTAAAACACTTTCTTTGAATGCATGAGGACCTGAATTTGATCCCCAGAATCTACATAAAACATCAAAAGCTGGATGTGATGCCAGACTGTGGAGGCAGAGACAAGAGGATCCTCAGAGCTCACTGGCCAGGCAGTCCAGGACATTTGGTGAGCTCCAGGTCAATGAAAAAGTAGACAGCACCTGAGGAACAACAGCTAAGGTTGTCCCCTGGCCTCCACACACATGTGCACACATGAACCTACACAAAGAAAATTCTGCATGGATAAAAAGCAGCCAGGTCTCAGCAAAGGGACGTTTGAAAGGTAGATTGATACCACGCCTCCCATCTGGGCCCCAGTGAGGCTTTGCTCTCTCTGTTGGCCCCAAGCTAGCTAGAGGACTTCAGGAAGCAAATTAACCTTCCTGCACTTAATTTGTTTCCATGGTGATGGTGCAGGGTACAACTGGAGGAGAGCTCCAGCAGGTCAATGGATATCATGCAATGGTGTTTCCCCATCCAGTGACATGTAGCAATATTACCCAGCCCTGTGTCCTCAGTGCCAAGGATGAATGACCTGGGGCTAGAAGAACTTGAAGGCACAGCACAGCACTGGGGAGCTGCCCCAGAGGATCCTGGGAAACTAAAGGAGACCAGACCAGCCTGTCACATGACTGCATGTGTGTGCACAGTACGGGGATGGTGGTTGCCAGGGAGAGTGAGAAAGAAATTGGGTGGGACTGGGTATGGGCACGGGTTTTGTTTGGGGGCTAACAAAAATTACACAGTAGTGACAGTTATACAGTGCTGTGAATCTTGGAAAAAAGAATCCTCTAGTTGACATCAGTAAGTGAGTTTTCAGTCTGTGAATAAAGTTTGCTCAGTAAAGCTGCTATGGGGTAGGGGAGTGAAGTGGATTGAGGTACCTAAATGGAAGAGACCACATCATCCTACAGGTTAGAAAAAGGGGCAAGTGTTCCAGGACTAACATCTTTTCCAAGAAGGATTTCTTTCCTGGGACAAAATACGTAACAAAACTCAGTTTCAGGGAGGAGGGGTTCATTTCAATTTCCACTTCTAGGTTACAGGAACGTTGGCAAAGTCATGACAGCAGGAGCTAGAGGCAGTTGGTCACATTCAACCCACTGTGATGAAGCCAAGGAGAGCACTGAATCCTGGTGTTAAGCCAGCTTTCTACTCCTTAGACCAGGCAGGACCTAGTCAATTCCTCATAGGCATGCCCAGAGGCTATAGTCCACATAATCTCTCATGGGTCGTGTCAAGTTGATGTTCAGTACAAGCCATCACAATACCTTATATTCCCTTTTCAAAAAAAAAAAAGGTGATCATTTTGACAACCCCTAGAAAAGGTAGGAAGGGAAAGACTTGTTTCCAGCATCTTTCTTCAGTCATTCATGGAGCAGCAGCCACAGGCCAACTCCATGCCATCTCCCTTGGCATTATGGGTAGAGGCTGATTCTCTGTGCCCCTGAGAGATTCTATGCCTTAGAACTACAGTTCACAGCTCAGACAGTCTCTCTGGTAGACAAGCTGCCTTTCAAACTAAAAATAGATTATTTTGATGTTAAAGAAATGCACACCTTGCAGACCTGTCACCTCTACTGTGGGGCAAGGTGGACAGAATAAACTAGTGTCTCAGGTCAGTAGAAAGGTGTTCATGAGGGAGTTAAGAATGAAGAGGGAACAAGAGGGGCAAAGGCCTCCTGATCACTGAGTGTTCCCCTGGGATATATGCTGGGATCAGCCAATGGCTGTGGCATACCTGGGTTGCTTCTGCAGATGTGAAAGCAGGCTTGCCCACAAACTGCTGTCTGGGTACCCACAATCTGGTTTTAGATGTCAATTATTTTAAAAAATATTTTTAGGTATTTTATTTATTTACTTATTTATTTGAGAGGCGGCGCAGATAGAGAGAGGGAGAATTGGTGCGCCAGGCCCTCTAGCCACAGCAAAATGAATTCCAGAAACATCTGCTATCTGTGCATCTGGCTTACATGGGTACTGGGGAATCAAACCTGTATCTTTAGGCTTTGCAGACAAGCACATTAACTGTCAAGCCATTTCTCCAGCCCTGTATGTCAATTATTTCTGAAGTTGTCTGAAGAATCTAATGCCAAGTAGCTGAAGACATAGGCAAACAGGAAATTAGGTAAGAAGGAAGTTGTTGTTCTCCTGCCAAGGAAGACCATGTCACTGATCCCCAAGGCACTGAGCTCCAGAGTGGTCCTTCCTGCAGAGATAAGTGAGTTACTGGTCTCAGCAAGGCTGTTGTCCAGGAAGTTGGCATAGAGAGCTCACATGAGCACTTGGGTAGCCTCCAGTCCAAGACCTGATGCAGGAATTTGTCTGTGGCAAACAGCTGCTTTGAGAAAATGCGGTGCTTTACATATTTCTAGGATAGGCTGGCAGTTAGTGCACTAGTCCTGTCCAGAACTCTAATTCACTGCTTCCATATTCTACTTATAAACATACTTTCTTCTGTTCAAGTAATCACCTAACATGGGCTACCTTGAAATGCTTTAATACTGAGCAGTTTGACCTTTGACCTGCAGCTCAGAGCAC
This sequence comes from Orientallactaga sibirica, assembly GCA_036365145.1. NCBI lineage: Eukaryota > Metazoa > Chordata > Mammalia > Rodentia > Dipodidae > Orientallactaga > Orientallactaga sibirica. The sequence continues at coordinate 43,317,234 of JAEOAD010000011.1, read as the reverse complement.
CAGCCAGAGCCCAAAGTGACCTGGTATATAGAACAGGAGTCTCCACTTTGCCACAGTCTCCACACATCACTGACCTACCACTCTGAATAAAGAGAGTTAAGAGAGCCATTGGGAAACCCCTTTTGTGTGAAATTCATACCTCTATGGTTTCTGTTGCAGTCAGGTTCGCATTGCTGAAATCATAGGACCAAGAGCAGCTTTGGGGGAAAAATGGTTTATTTTGGCTTACAGGCTCAAGGGGGAAGATCCACAATGGCAGGGAAAACGATGACATGAGCATAGGGTGGACATCACCCCCTCGCCAACATCAGGCAGGAAAACAGTAAGAGGAGAGTTGCCAAACACTGGCAAGGGGCACTGGCTATAATACCCATAAGCCCACCCCCAACAATACACTGCCTCCCAGAGGTGTTAATTCCCAAATCTCCATCAGCTGGGAACCTAGCATGCAGCACACCTAAGTTTATGGGGGACACCTGAACCAAACCACCACAGTTTCCTACCTGGGTCCTGTAAGCATCTGACTTTTGGATGACTGCTTTTAAAAGCACGCAGACCAGAGGCCATGCACCAGAAGCCCTGAGGATTTGCTCAGTGAACGTCAGCTCACTCCCTCTGAACGTTGTTTCATTTCTTATGAATGAACAAATAGCTGCTAATAGCTTCTAGCGGCAGTAAGAATGAAAATCATATACATGAAACTGCAGCTTGAGGAGAGAAAGTAGAGGTGGAAATGCTCCAACCTCTCTCTCCTCCTGGTCTGACTTTCTACCAAGAGCACCAATGACCAAACCCCACAGTTCTTCATGGGAAGAAGAGCTGACGATGTCACCAATAGAGATTTGCTTCTGGCTTCCTTGGGAGGCAGAAAGGTCACAGAAAGGCAGAGACTAGTCTGGGGGTTGGGCAGAAAAGGACAAGTTCCATGCTGCCAGAGTTCATTTAACTCATCAGAGCTGTTGTCTGAATGTAGAAGAAATAACAAACACCACTTAAAACAATAACTTACAATAACTTACTTACAATTACTTACTCAACATTATTACCCAGGGATGTGCTTCACTAGCTCAAGACCCAAATGCAATTACATCTTATATTGTTGAAAACTCATTTCTTAAGAACACACCTGTCATATTATCCAGACGTCTAGAAGCTCCCATTTATGCCCTCCCACTCTTTGTATTGTCAAAACTTTACAGCTTACACTGTACAAGGCAGGTTGGGAAGCTAGCTATGGTACACAGTGTCTCTGGTCCCCTCCTGCTGTGGCATCTTACAGACACATGGGGGCACTATTGTGGACTGATTTGGTTACATGGTTGACTCAGTGATCCTGTTAGCAGAGTTCAGTGACAAACTTTCAGGACAGCTCACTACTCCACCTTCATATGTCCACTGTGTCCATCAACTCTGGCTGCCATAAAGAGCCCAGCTCCTGAGGAACCACAAAGTTTCCCTTGCTCCACTCTTCCAGGACAGCAGACACTTGCTCATGCTACATTTTCAGGAAGATGCAATTCTGGCATGGCAAAGTAGGTCAATCTCAGGGGGGCCCGTGGCTGCTACAACTGGATGTGGGCGATGGTGGTATAATATGGACAGCCATTTTAATAGCTCATCGACTTAATCACTGCCTAGCAGAGGGACCCAGAGAGAGGTAAAAACCATATCAGAAAAGACAGGTTTAGGAAAACGTATTGTTAGATTTAGAAAAACACTGTAATAGCTGTTCTGGGTACAAAAAGCAAAGCAGTGACCCACTCCACCCTGACCTCTCTGCACTGCCATCATCTTTCACACTAACAATGGGCTTGGAAGGCAAGGAGGAAAATGAAGCAATTCTGTAACACTGTGTGCAGAAATAATAATTTAGAGTTGGGAACTGAACATTGGAGCAAAGAAAAAAAAAAGATCAGGAAGTCATGAAGCCTAGTGGCTGGTGAATATACACCCATGGTGGTAAAAGCTTAAACACAAAGTGTGGTAGTTTGAATGTATGTCCCCTATGATTCTGGAGTTTTATTAAAATTGAGTTTGCAATTTTAGCCCCTAGCAAGCACACTCTGGCTACAGGGGGTGGATCTGAATTCCAGCCTAAAGTCATGTAGAGTGGTTTCGAGTGCTTAGTTGGGGTACTGGCTGTTTGGTGGTGTCTCTCTGCTTGTATGTATGAATAGGAGCCAGCTCCTTCCATTATTTGATAAAACTCCCCCTGTATCTATAAACTTGAAATAAATCCCTTCCTCTCATAAATTGTGTCTGGTTTGGATGCTCATCCTAGCAATGTGAAGGTGACTATAATAGAAATTTGGTACCAGAAATGGGTACCATCACACAGTGTGGCTACACAATTAATCTGACCATGTGGATTTTGCTCTTTTGGAACTTTTGTTCTGGAGAAATGAGCATGGACTTGGTACTTGCAACTAAAGATGCATTCCAGTGTGGAATGCCAAACTTTATGAGCTCTTCTGGTGAGAATTTAAAAATGCTAAATGAAGAGATTTGTATTTAGAGGCTTTGCTTATGAACTTTCAAAGGGAAAGGACAGACTGCAGAGAACTTTGTTGGAACTGGGATACTGCATAAAGGCTGCCCATGCTCAAAGAGTTTAATCAAGGTTGAATTTGAAAGTAAATTGATGTGCTTGGGAAAAGATATGGAACTAAGAGATATAAGATTTAAAGTTGAAAATTTTCAAACAAGTTTAAAGTTATTGGCACAGAGCAAGTTTTAGATTACTGAAGCTGCTATTGTTGAGGATGGCCAACTGCTTTACATTGAAACAATGGAAAGGATTCCTGAGGTGATTCTTCCCAGGAAAGACAGAATGGTAGAACTACAAACATGTTTGAAAGGAAGATTTATTTCCTCCAGAAATTAGTAATATAGCTGTGTCCTACACACCTGATATTGATTTTGGAAGCATGGAAAATACATAGAAGTGGGTCTTAAAGTACACATGGTTCCAGGAGCCACTGCTGAGATCTAGCATGATGTTTCTCTACTGGAGGCCAATGAGACCATTGTCTGACGTTAAACAGGAGCCTTTGCTGAGATGAGGCATGGGAAACAGGTTATTCCTGTTTTAAAAGCTGGAAAGGCCAATGTATGTCATTAAAGATGGATCATGGTTTGCAATGGAGACCTGAAAATGTTTTGATTATGTCAGGATTGGGCAAGGGCTACCATGGAACACTGTTGGCTCAGGATGGAAATTTTCCCAGCTACTCAGCCCAAATGAAGGGGTGTAACTGGAAATCCAGAGACTGTCATCACTGGTCACTGGTTATGAATGTCAGACTTGAACTGCAGATGTTTGATATTTACCTAACGGTTATTGATTTTTGCATTGGTCCACTCTCTCCTTGTTATGCCTTATAACAATGACAATGTTGACTCTGTGCCCTTATGCATTGGAAGTATATAACTTATTCCAATTTTACAGGACTCACAGTTAAGAGATAGCATTGAAGTTGGTAAAGCTTATAGTGCCTTTGAAATTGGACTGAATATAATTTCTAATGTGAGATGTCTATTGAGGGTCAAGGTAAGAACGTAGTAGTCCCCATAGACTCAGAAGTTTGCAGCTTCAGCCCCTAGCAGACACACTCCTGCTACAGGGGGCATGTCACTAGGGGCAGATCTAAATTCCAGCTCAAAGGTATGCAGAGAGGTTTTGATGTGGATGTGCTTGTTTGTGGTGCTGGCTGTTTGGTGGGGTTCTCTCTGCTTGGATGTTTAAATGGGAGCCAGCTTCTTTGCAATTTGATGGTACTTCCCCTGGGTCTGTAAGCTTGGAATAAATCCCTTCCTTCCCTAACGGTGCCTGGTTTGGATGCCCATCATGGCAATGTGGAACTGACTACATCATCTTAGCAATGTGGAACTGACTACAACACACGGGGATGCATTGGCCCTTATGCTGCATGAATTCTTTTCTGAGAAGTCAATGGGTGCTTGCTCCCCCAGGAAAGGAACCCCCAGTAAACTAAAGGCTAATTCTTTTTTTTTTTTTTGGTTTTTTGAGGTAGGGTTTCACTCTGGTCCAGGCTGACCTGGAATTAACTATGTAGTCTCAGGGTGGCCTTGAACTCACGGCAATCCTCCTACCTCTGCCTCCCAAGTGCTGGGATTAAAGGCGTGCGCCACCACGCCCGGCTTAATTCTACCAAACTTTATTTTGATGAACCAATGAGATTATTAGGATTTCTCACAAAGCATGGGTGAGGGGTTACTTACAGAAGCATCAAGACTCCAAAACATCTGCTTGAAAAGTCTCATTCCACCATGACAACACCCTCCCCACGGGTGGATAAGTGGTGCTCCCATCTCTTGATCTTCTTCCACCCGAGCTATGAAACAACATACATCATTGCATGTAGCTGACACAGGGTTTACCTGAGATCTCAGGTGAGGGTCTATCTTTCCCCACTCCCTCTCCTTCTATGAGGGAATGTCAACTGGCCAAAACAGAATCCTGTCATGTTTTGTCATAGCTGCTTCTGATAAAGATGGCAATAGTTGTATTTATAAAAGGACATCATCAAAAAGCCCCTCTTAACTGCTAAGTGCAGGTGGACTTCTGCCCTGTGACACAAAGGCACTGGCCCTGTCTCCAGGTTCTCTATCCTTCTCTTGGCTCCAACTTCTTTCCTGTCAGCTTCATTAACAAGCAAGGTACATGACCACAGATTCTGTCAGCAATATAACAGAGACCTTTTCACCCACTAAGGCAAACTAATGCCATGGAACTGACTGAGTCTAGTTATCTCCATCTGTTATGGGAAACTGAGGCACACAGGCATGGCACCCTGAAATTGAGTGTTGTTGCTTCCCTCCGTCACAACTGATCACACTGGCACCAGAGAGAGTAGAGAATAAAAAAACTTATTCACGATGACATGAACACAGGGGAATAACTTCCAAAGCCTAGTACCAAGCTCTAATAGCTCAGAATTTTTATAGACAGTATGGCAGGCAGTCTGACACCATCTTGAATTCTTTATACAATTGGTGGGTTACAAGTTTGTAAGGTTACCTGATTTGGGGGCACAAACTGAAAAGTTATATAGCAATAGTAGTGATTTTAAAAAAAAAGTATAAATGTAGGACAGAAAACTATTTTTTCAGGGCTGTTTTTATCTATGGATGCACTCACCGTGTGCAGCTGTATAGATAAGGAGGAGACTCAGGGTCATATTGTCTCCCTGGTAAAGGCTTATATAATAGAAACTTGTGTTTCAGAGTATCATCTGGGTCAGATTTCTTTGGTAAATTTCTTTTAACATAAATCTATGAACCCATTGATGCAACTAGATAGAGTGGGTCTTATGCCACATGCTGCTTCTTAAGCCAGCTACTAAAGCTGCATGATCTAACAGCAGGATAGAGGTAATTTCTCTCAAGGAAAACATGAATTAATTCTACAGCAAACGGATACTATGGATACGTAGTGGGTGAAGCAATACCTATCATCACATCACACCAGGGAATGATGTCAAAAGAAACCCCACACACCATGACAGGTGATTTCATTGATCAAGGTTCTGAGCTTCAAGCTACACCTCATCTGTTCAATAGGCTCTTGCATCTAGCCATCATAGATGCTTCATTATTATCCACACATATTTAGTCTTACCATTCCACCTCTCAGGCAGCACTTCAGCTCTTTCTTCATAGAGAAATCAGACGCTGCTAGAGAAAATATAAGACCCTTGGGTTGTAATGGTGATTGTGTCAGCTTGATGGGATGGAGAAATATCTAGGAGATTAGTAAAGCACACTCTTGGGGTGCCTGTGGGGGTGTTTCCAGAGACAGATCATTAGGGCTCTCATCTAATGAATGGCCCAGCTCTTTGATGGATTCAAAATTTGAATCCACTATTTGTAAGTGATGAATCTGTAGAAGGCAGTATCCAGGTAGAGGAAGTAGGTCACTGGGAGGCATGTTCTTAGGGGTGATATCTTGTCCTAGCCCCTTCCTGTTCCTGCTCAATTCTAATTCTTATCTGCCATAATGTGAACTACTTGGCCACATGTTCCCCACCACAATGAATATGAAACTATGAGATACATAAATATTTCCTTTGTTAAGTTGTTTTTATCATGCATTTGGTCACAGCAACAACAAAACTGAGTGACACACTGGCCACCCACCTGTATAGACAGACATTCCTTTTTGTTCCCTCTTGAGTCTCAAAGATAGGGGTTCTTCCTCCTGTCTTAGAACCATAACTGCACCTGTCACTCTTTGAATCTCAACTACTATTCTCTTATCACTTTTCTCTTTTCTGCTCTGTATGCCCCACCCATTTGTCTTCATGGTCTTCTTTCCCATATGTAAGCATGCTCAGATTTCTTCATATCAGAGAAAAAGGAAAACACCTATGCATAATTCCTCTAAATACTGCCCAAATTCGTGCTTTCCACAGCTCAACCTCTGGAATGTGCCATCACAATTTGCAGTCCCTTCTGTTCTTGTTCACAGATAGCCTCAGTCCCAAGCATTGAGTTTCATCACTAAATTGGAATGGCTCTGCTGGGTAGCAGAACCAAATGCCTTCTGTGAAAACCAACAGATGCATTTTCCACCTACATCTTACTTCAACTAGCAACTTTGACAAATCTCATCACCCTCTCTCCTCAAAAGTTTCCTGAAATTTTACAGAACACTCTTGACAACTTTCACCCTCACTTCTCCATTGCATGGCCCAGCCTAGAAGACAGACATTCTTCAGGCTTCTAACCCTGAGTCCTCACTCTCATAGCACCACTCTTTGTGAGGTATTCTATACATTCTATGGATCTAATATACTACTGCATGCAAATTCCAAGCCAAATGACAATTTCCTAATAAGAACTTCCAACTGTATTTATGTTCTTAGGCTTAATGGCCCACACTATTCACCAGCCTAGCTCTATTATATGGATAGCTTAGATTTAACATGCCCAAAGCCACATCTCATTCTTCATCAAAAACCCACTTGTATACATGAATTTTCTATATCAGAAGCAAAGAGTCATTGTTGATTCCTCCATTGGCTTAAGTTTCCCCTGCCTCCTGCAAAACACACACATGTGCATGCCAACCCCAAAGCAATAATTAAATTTCCACATATAATCTCTCTCTCTCTCTCATAACTGAACTCAGGGCCTCACACATGTTAGGAAAATGATCCACCACCAGCTGTACCCCAGCCTTAACTGCCTCCTATATCTTAAGGTCTCCTTCTTCTCGTCCCTTTATTACCACTCTCACCATCATCTTCCACTTCAGTTCCTATAGTTGCTCCCTTTGTAATCTGTGGATCCTCAATGTTACTGATTCCAGACCACCCTCCACTAACTGGCCTTTCTGGAAAATATAAGCCTCACTTCTGTCTCCCCTGAGCCCAAAGAGCATAGTGACCTTGCTCCTGCTTCGCCTCTGTGCACATCTTATCCCTGTGCTCTGTCAAATTCATTTATCTAGCCACATGGCCTCTATATCCACATGCATGCACACTATGCCAAAGCTCTTACTCTGCTGTTTGGGCCCATCTTTCTCAGTAGACATTATACCAACAACGTGGGTGCTACAGGGGAAAAGCAATGAACTCAGAGACATCATGCATTCAAAACACAAGACTAATTATAATTATCTGAGAAACCACACAATGTTCTTAATAAGAATTACAATTTTAAAATAATGTAGGCATTACAAAGACCAGATGGTTTAGGGTTTTATTTTCAGCTAACATTCAGTTACCACAGTAGAACTGATATCAGCTAATGTATCTTAAATGAAATCTGCACATCTAATAAGTTTGTAATAGCAGTTATTGCTGTTGGTTTATTATTGTATTCCCTGATTCATAAAAATAAATCAATGGTTTGATGCAGATTAATTGAAGTGTAAAATTAGTAGCTCAGATGGTAATATCAGCATTAGATCTGGAATGATGGTAGTAGCATGAATAGACATGTCTCAAGTATACATATAGATGTTTGAAGGAAAACTGATCTCTAATGACAAAGGAAGGAAATGGATAGTTAGGTGGAGTAACAAGGACTCTGAAGCTGGATGATCTAAGAACAACATAAAGCCATTAAAATGTTTGCAACATTTCAAAAGAAGTACATCCCTAGTAAACCAACAAGAGTAAAATAATCATTTGGTTTAAGGAAAACAAAATATTTAATCGCCATCAAAATTATACATCCTCTTAGTATCATGTGATGAATGCCAATAGTTCTCATGCTCAAAAGCTTGCAGTCATGTGTGAATTGAGCCATGGGTGCTAGGAAAGAAGTGCAATATGGAATTGGTGAGCTGCTTTTGCAGGCGGCATTCAGTGTAGCAAAGCAACTACTCACAGCTGAGTATCCTTGCAAATATTTATGTCATAATTGCAAGGCCTTCCTAATGTGTGCTTTGCATGATATAGCTCTGAGAATGCAAGCTGTGCCTAAATGAAAAGAAAATGTTACATGACCTTAAAGCCTACTCATTATTTTGTGGTCACCAACATGTTTACTACCGTTGATTCTAGAAAGCTAGAGAAGAATGAATGTGACCAATGACATACAAAGAATATGTCTCTGCAGTGGAGCACAGGGAATAGTTGGCAATTATACAACTGTCAGAAAGCAATTAAAAAGCACCCCAAATGTTCATGACCCATGGACATTCTAAGCACTCATATTAGTATTAACAACGCTAGATGCCATCTCTGATTAGTCTGAAAAATCTAGCTTAAATAAATGCAGAAAGAGTGGCTAGAGTGATGGCTCAATGGGTAAAGCACTAGCTCTGCAAGTGTGAGAACTCAAGTTTGGATCCCCAGCACTCACATAAAAGCTAGGCATGGTGGTATGCACCTACAATCCCAGTGCTGGGGAAGTAGAGACAGATAGCTTACCAGAGAAAGCTTCCTAGCTAGACGAGTCAAATCAATGAACTCTGGGTTCAATGAGAGACTTTGTCTCAATAAATGTGGTCAAAATCAAAAGAAGGAGACACCTAACATTCCCCTCTGACCTCCTCACATGAGTACACATGTGCAACTGCACACATATGTGTGCCAACACACAGTTATGCATACATGCACACCACACACAAATACACAAGCAAAAAAAATACAAGGAAGAACAAGAAAAGAAGTTGGAGTTAAAGGATAGTTTAGGGTGTCTGCCATCTGTTATTGAGCCAGATATAGACCCTATGGAGAATAATCACAATAGTGTGATCCTACTTAGTAATCTAAGAATCATTGTTAATACATTTTATTCATAAACCCAAGGACTTCTAGCCAATAACCATGCACCTATTAGATGATATGAGGACACCAAATGTCAAAGAAACAGTTCCCCACACAAGGCAGACTGTGTCTTTTCTCTGACCCTGTAAATCTTATGATCTTGCTGGGTACGCAAGAGTCAGTATCTGTTGACTTAATGAATAAATCAGTGTCATGGCTTCTAGCTCCCTAATATAAATTTTAAAACAATTGGGAATTTTGCACATATTTTTCATAGTTTCTAAAAGTAGGGACAGAGCTGCTCTCCTTGGTGTGAGCAGCACACTTTCCTGCTGGTTCTGGATCTGTTCCTGTCACTTTTTCCTCCAACTCTGTCCGCAGAACCATAATCCCACACGAGGGCCTTTTCTCTTCCATTCCTCTCCCTGGATCCATGACATTCCTTAGAACATATTCAGTGCCCAGCATTAGCCTAGAAGCTATTGTCACCAAAAATTAGGTGAGGAAATAGCAAGTGTCCAACTTGTAAATGTAAAATTCTCTGGGATCCTAGAAGATTTTCGCAATGATACAGATGGAGAAATGGCTCATTTGGTAAAGCATTTGTCTTGAGAACATGGATACCTCAGCTTGATCTCCAGAATCCATGTAAAAAATGCTGTATGAGTAGTACAGGCTTTTAATTCCAGAATTGAGAAGGCAGAGGCAAGAGGATCTAAGCTAGCCTAAATGTTGAGCTCTGGGCCAATAACAGACTTTCTGAAAAAAAGTAGATGGCTCCTAAGGAAAAAACATAAGGATTGTCCCTGGAGCATGCATACACATGCACATGCCTATGCATGTGCACATGCACACAGATAGAGAGAGAGAGAGAGGGAGGGAGGGAGACATGCACACGATAATAAGCTTTCTTGTAAAAGACAGGCAATGAAAGAGTATCCAGGAACTGAATAAAAGTGACGTTCTTCCCCAGGGGTAGATTGTAAGCTTCCATGGGTTCATAATCCCCCACCCACTAATGAGCTTCTCTTCTGATAAAAGCATTTATGGGGTCACATTCCAGAGGCATGAAATGGTTCCCAGCTGAAATAAGAACCAAGGTCCTCCAGGACACAGAAGCCTATAGACCCACATCTCTGAACCCCACCAATGCTTCTCCTTCTATCCCTGGCACAATTCTGAAGTAAGGTGTCCCCAGGGTCCCCTGAAGGCTCCCCTCACCCAGAAGCTAAGCTCAAGACTCCATGGAAAGACTCCTTACTTCTAGTTTGAGTAGTACTTACTGTTTGTGGAATATTTTATATTTGTTTTTATGTGTGAAAATGCCTGATGAAATCAGATTGAGAGGGTCTCAAAGAGGTATGTGAATGCTGCAGGTACAAATTAGTACATACAGCTCTTCCTCCTTCAAGTTTACAGCATAACCTGGAGTGTTTTGACAGTTAGCAATGACCCAAGCACTAAGACCCAGCCTCTCAGCCAGGCCGCAAGTCTGCCCCACTCCAACATTCAATTGTATTTCCTCAGGCTGCAGTAATTTGTGATGCCACCATGTTACCCTTGTGGATATTTTGAGTGGGACTGCAGTGAACTACTTGCATGGGGTGAGCACCAGATTTCCAATGCCCCCCCCCACATGTGCATAAGCATGCATGCACCTAGTACTTCATCACCTCACACAGTGCTGCATAGGAAAAAGGTGAAGCAAGCAAAACCCAGGAAGGACAATGGAAGCCACAACAAAAGCCCATGGAGGGGCTTCATAGAAGGCAGTAGTGTGGAGAGTTGGAAGGGCAAAGAGGATCTCAGAAGTGTTCCACTCCATCCTGCAGAAAGCTACTGCCACCCTGCAATAGTTCATCTTCATTGTCAACTTGGTAGGATTTAGAATCAACTAGGTGATATACATCTGGATGAGTGTTTCCAGAGAAGTTTAACTGAGGAGGGAAGACTTACCCTGAAAGTGGGTGGCACCTTTCCATATACTGGGGTCCCAGGCTTAAAAAGGGGGAAAAGAAGAAAATGAGCTGGTCTGACCTGTGCATCAATGTTCATCTCTCCCCCATGCCCTGCCTGCTTTCTGACTATATGACCAGTTGCTTCATGTTCCTGCAATCATGCCTTCCCTACCATCATGGTCTGTGAGACAGAGAAACCCTTCCTTCATTGAATTTCTTCATATCAGGTATTTTGTCACAGCAATGAGAAATGTAAAATACACCTCCAGGGCCACAAAGACAAAGAGAAGAGGTGTTATTTTGCCGGGAAAATCCAGCAGGGCTTCCTGTACCTCCCCCAGCACTTCCTCTCCTCCCGACAGTGCCTCCCAGGAGGCCTCCCCCCTCAGCGCAGCTATCTTCTAGCTGCTGGAACAACCATCCAACCAGAAGCAGCCTATGGGAGCAAAGGGTTTATTTCAGGCTTACAGATTCCAGGGGAAACTCCATCATGAGGAAGAAGATGGCCCACTTCAGCATTCACAGCAGAGAGAGAAAAGCCAACACCCACAAGCACCAACAGCCAGAGCTCAAACTGGCTCTCCACATATCTAGTAGGGCTAGACTAAAGATCTGTCCCCAGTGACACACCTCCTCTAGCAGACTGCTGAAGATTTAAGTAGGAAACAATCTAAAAATCCTGAGTCTATGGGGGACATACATTCAAACCACCCCATTCCACTTCTGGCCCCCACAGACTCATGATCATCTCACAGTTCAAATTGCATTCAGACCAACTTCAAAGATCCCCATAGTCTTTACCAACTTTAACATTGTTGCAAATTCTAAAGTTCTCATCTGAGATTCAAGACTGTCTCTTAACTGTGAACCCTCTAATATCAAAACACAATTTAAATACTTCTAACACATAATGGCACAGCGTAAACATTCCCATTGTAAAAAGGCATAAGGAGAGACTGGACCAATATAAAATCAATACCCAGTAGGCAAACATTTGCAGTTCCAAGATTGATAACCAATGATGAAAGTCTCTGGTTCCAAGTCTGTCCCTCCAGCTAGGTAGATCACTGGGGAATTCTCCATCCTGGGCCAGTAGCTCTCCATGGGGTAGCTCTTCCATAGTACTGGTGCATCTAATACATCCTTGGGTCTATAATGCAAAGCACGATTCATCTTCATAGCTCCGTTGTCTTACTTTGTCTCCACACATGGATTTCAACCCTGATTCACATTGCCACTGCAGCTCCTAGAACCATGTGTACTTTATGACCTGCCTCTTTTCATTTTTCATGCTTCCTAAACCAGTACAGGTGGGTTGCATTAGCCAAACTTGTAAATCCAGAGGGGAAAAGGCTTGACCTTGAAGAGCAGGGATGTTCTATCACCAGAATTCCTTCAAGCAACGTTCTTTCAAAAGAATTTGCATTCTTACTTGATTGAACCCTGTATGGTTTATCCTCAGGGCATCATTTCCATTATGCCAGCAACTTCAAACTTGCTTAAATTTTTCCTGTAATAAACTGCATCTTTGATATCTTTCTGTGCTATACCTTCTGACAAGCACACCAGCCCATTACTTCTAAATTCAGCCTTAATCAAACTCTGAGCATGGGTAGAAGTATGTAGCTAGCCTTTCCACCAGTAACCCAATTCCAACATAGTTCTCTCTTTCCCTTTAAAAGTTTGTAAGCCAAGCCTCCACAGTCCACAATTCTATCTGCATTTAGAATTTTCAAACTTACCAGACTAGCCCATCAAGCTCAGCTTAAAGCACTGCAAGGCTTCCCCATCCCAAAGTACCAAGTTCTTCCACATTCTTCCCAAAAACACATTCTAAAATTCCAAAACCCATGTGGCCAGATTCATGCCAGCAACAATTCCCCTTCGCAGTACCAATTTTCTGTTGCAGTTACATTCTCATTGCTGTAACAAACACCTCACCAGAAGCAGCTTGTGGGAGCTAAGGGTTTACTTCAGGATTACAGATTCCAGGGGAATCTCCATCACGGGGGAAGAAGCTGGCCCACTTCAGCTTCCACAGCAGAGAAAGAAAAGCCAACACCCACAAGCACCAATGGCCAGAGCTCAAACTAGCTCTCCACATATCTAGTAAGACTAAACTGAAGATCTATCCCCAATGATACATGTCCTCTAGCAGACTGCTGGAGACTTAAGTAAGAAACAATCTAAAATACCTGAGTCTATGGAGGACATACATTCAAATTATCCCTCTACACCATTGCCTCCCAGAAGGCCACAGACCAAGAAAGGCTGACAAATTGTCAACCAGAGAGTGAAATGAGCCTCATTCAGAAAGACTGAGCTTTCCTCTGGTTTCTGTAGAACTCTTCTCTGGGAGCCCACTCTCTCCTACTGAGCAAGAGGCCCTGCAAGACAATCAGAGGTTATGCCAATATCCTTGGTCAGACAAACTGCTTTGAAAATGAAAACACACATACACACACACACACACACACACACACACACACACACACACACCCAGGTGCACCCACATCAAATGGTGAAGTTTCTCACAGCATTTTGGGGTGTTGGCTTACTATGGCACTTATCTTCTCATTGCTGGGACAAAAACTCCTGACCAGAAACAGCTTATGGGGGTAAAGGGTTTCTTTCAGCTAACAGTTTGAGGGTTAGCTTTATCGTGCAAGAAAAGCAAGGCAGGCTTGGGCAGGAAGCCTGAGTCACACCTCCACATCAATGCAAGACTAATAAACCTCAAGGCCCACTTCTAGTCTCACACATCTTCCTTCATGGATCCATCTTCCGAAGGCACCACAGCTCTTCCAAATTTCTACTCTTTGGGAACCAAAGTATTTACAACAAGTGAGCCTGTGGAGAATATTTCATTCAAACCACCACACTTACTACTGAACTGGGAGGGTATGAGGAGCAGGGTGGAAATGAGCCTGACTGTCTATTACCTTCCCTATTGCTGATAGAAAGGCATGCTGGAAATGGGCTGAATGGTGGCCAATATCTTGGCTAGAAGAGCTGTGGGTAGGTCAAGATATGGGGGAAACTCTATTATAACACTCTGTGACCTAGCACAAGACAGCCTGGAGGAATCAGAGGACTTCCCAGCTTGTCCAGGAATCCTAGACTGCATTGGATATTTGCTTTTAAATGAGTTACTGAAAAGAACATTGACTCACAAGGTGAATGTTAGCTAAATAATGGTATTAGTGGCACCTGGATTCATACAGGCTGTCTGAAAATATAAACAGGAAAGCACAGCAAGCCTAGAACAGAAGCAGCAGTTACGGAGTCAGGTCTCCACAAACCACAGAGTTGGGTCTCTCCAAGCGGGGAAACCTACAGAGGAGTTAGGGAGGTGGAAGGGCCCCCTGAGAGGTTCATGGATGTGCTGGTTTCCAGATCAGTGTGGAAATACCCCAGTGGATTAGTGCTGTGGGGCCAGCATTGGAGATGGTTAGTACCTGTGTCACTCCAGGTACTGGAGCATTGTCATAAGACAATTCATTAGTGAAGGTGGTTTACCAATGACATGTGTCAGGAGAGATGTTGAGAGTCAGCTCATAGCCCCGGACAGCCCATTTCTGTATCTCACACTTCCTTAGTGGTTATCTAATCCAATTCAGCAAATATCAGCTATTCCAGGGGAAGTGCTGGCTTGCTTTCCTGTAGAATTCTTAAAGAAATCCTTTTCGTCACATTATTGATGTCCTAGAACTACTCCATGCTGATGGAGGCACCGTTGGTCCATCTGCAGAGGTCCATACCAGACCAGGACAAGGCTCTTTCCATCTTCTTCCAGAGAGGAGGTAGCTGCTCCATGGCAGCTTTTGCACAAGTGTGAACAAGACAAGCTGTCTTCAGACCTGAAAAGGGCTTGACCATGTCTACAGAGGCAGCTCTAGACTTCTGGTCACAAGCTCCCTCCAGATTTCATCCAGCAACCACATAGCACAGGGCACTGGGACAGCCCCATTTACCACCAACCAGGGTGGAAGAGATCTAGACAGGATCCAGGGGACTCCAGGAATGCCTGGGAAGCCAAACCCTTTATGAGGGTTGTCTTGGTCCAAGATAACAATGGATCCTGTCATGGGAACAATGAGAGGAGAAACAGGGAAGAACCTTGGAGACTGAAATACAGAAGAATGCCCTACCACAGCTCCCAGGGCACCCTGCAGCCTCGGAGGGTCCTGAGCTGGAGGTACACTCTACCATGGGAGACAGGCCCTGTAAGCAATCAGCCTGCTGGCTCCAAATCCCACCCTCCTCCTGGCCACCAGCATGAGCTTAATAGGTTTCTTGACTCAGAAAAACTCAGTTTTCTCTCCTGTGAAATGAACTAACAAATAACCCATCTCTGGGCTTTGTTCTAAAGACAAACTGGAACAGTGCAAAAACAATAAATTATGAGGTAATTAAAACAATGTTCTAATTTTATCAAATACAGAGAAAGAAAAAACTAATTTATGAAAGTAATTTGTAAGGGATGGGGAGATAGCTCAGTCAGTAAAGTGCTTGCTGCACAAGTCGGAGACCCTGAGTTTAGACCCCAGGTACCCATGTAAAAGTGAAGCATAGTGGGGAATGCCCGTAATCCCAGCACTGGAGAGAGGTAGAGACAGGATGATCCCTACGACTTGGTGGCTAGCTAGTCTAGTTAGATGAGCTCTAGGTTCACTGAGAGACCCCATCTCAAAAATAAGGTGAAGAGCAATTGAGGAGTGACACACAAGTTTGTCCTCTGGCCTCCACGTGCATACACATGTGTACCCACACACATGTGTCCACGTATATACAAGCATACTCGCACACTTACATATACACATGCCAAAAATTTTAATTCACAAGGGCTGGGTCTATGGCTTAGTGGTTGAGTACTTTCAGAGCATTCATGAGACCCTGTATTTGATCCCCAGCACCACAAAATGATAATGACTATGATAATTTGCAAAGCACTACATAAAATACTTGACATGCCTGAGTACTCTGAAAGTGTGAACTATCACTATAGCTATTCACCATGCCTGGCCTCAAACTGTGCTATGTGCCCAGGGTCCCTGTGGAGAAAACTGCTCATAAAGGTCTGGATCCTGGGAACCAGCTGTTATGAACATAGTGGCATTCCTACTTATCCTGTGTCTACTCCCATGGTTCTCATTTCCAGGGTTTGGGGTTTGCAGTCTACCCTGGTGGACACCTATTTCTATTCTTCCCCCTTTCTCCCTTGGATAGTAGAGAAACTGCAGGTAAACTCATAAATGGGAAAAGAAGATACAGAGCATGTGACAAGAAGGAGAGGATAGCAGCAAGGTGAAAAGGAGAAGAGGGTACAGCAGGGTGAGGAAGAAGAGGAGGAGAGGGTACAGCAGGGTGAGGAAGAAGAGGAGGAGAGAATACAGGCAGATGAGGAGGAGAGGATAATAGCCAGGTTAAAAAAAAAAAAAAAAAAAGACAAGAGAGGGCACCAGCCAGCAGACAAGGTGCCAGCTCAGTGCTGAGGCTACTGGTGAGGCATTAGGTGGATACAACCCAGCAACAGAACTGCTAGATAGCAATTATGGTGGCAGCTTGGATACTTCAGGAAAGCTCTCTGTTCAACGACCTGAGAATGATTCAGAGAACACTGAAATTCAAAACCAGCAGGTCATTAAGTCTCTTCTATAGCATTGAAGGGCAGAACCTGAGTCTGCAAACTGCTTTGACCGTCAGGGGAAATCCATGATCCCAGCACTGCAATGGCTGCTCATCTATGTCATGGTCTTCCCCATCACCTGTGTTCCACTTCCCACAATTCAGTCACGTGCAGTCACTGCAGTCTGAAAGCATTATATAGAGAACTCCAAAAATGAACACTTGATGACTTTTAACTCATATTACAGCATATTGCTAAAATTGTTCTCCTTTATTATTACTTGTTACTGTGCTTAATAAATAAACTAAGCTGTATCATAGGTATGTGTATACAGAAAAGCAGCACAGTCTATGTGGGTGTGGGGTATCTGCAGTCCCAGGCATCCACTTAGAGGCTTGTAACATATGTCTTGCAAATAAGGGTCAGCTACTACATACTGTGCTACTAGGGCATCAGAAATCAAACTAACACCTTGTGTCCTTTTTCTGTAAGCTGTGAACAGATAGGGTAGTCTGGGAGGCTGAGGCAGGAAGATTACCTCGGGTTGAAAATCAGCTTGGGCTATATAGTGAATACAATACCAGACTGGGTTACAGAGTATGACCGTATTCCTTCCTCTCACTCCCCCCAAAAAGAAACAATTATTAATTAATTAATTGCAAGGTTCTGGCTTTACCTTAGCACTTCTCCATACTGCTTCGTGAGAGAACCCCATCCTTAGAACTTGGAGTTTAGAGAGGAAAACCCAACCCCCTCAGGCACAAGACTTAGAAAATGAAAAACTGATCATCTTTTTATGATGATGATGAGTTGAGGGCCAGCCATTTAACCACAGTAGTCCAACAAAATTATTCTTGGTCCTCACTAGGAGATAGCACCAAGCCAAGGTCACGTGACATAGAGGCTGTGTCCCTATGGTATCCCCATGGTTAAAAGAACCCCACTCTGCCCAGTGTCCCAGTCTCTAAACAATTATCACTGCTCAAAACTGTTATGCATGCTCACTGAAAAAGTAAGTATAACACTTTTGAATTTAACAAGTTTCACAAATTAAGTTCAATTAGGTAGATTTAAATGTTGGTGACAAACTTAATGAATCATAATTTTTTAACAGGAAATTAAAGTCAAAAGCCTAGTATATCTTCATAAATGTTTTAAACACCTAGGTGAGCAGGCAAAACACACAGTAAACAAAGAATTTAAAACCAATCCATACATTTCACAAGAACAATATGAGCCCTAGTCCCGTGACTGGCAATTTGTTATCTCTACATCATCATTTTTCTTCTGGGTGTCTAATATCACTCCCTAGCCTAGAGGATCACCTTCCCTAAGGTTTAAAACATTCTCACAGCCAAGTGTGTGAAGGACTGTGACAGAAAACATGTATGCAATTTCCAAGGGTTCCTCACATGCTATGACCAATTAGACAGGATTTATTTTATGGTTTACACTCTGACACTTGTAGAAGGGATGTGGCATTCATTGTTTAGAGAAAATCCGTATTTCCTTTTTTAATAAGCTTGTGTTTTCCATCAACATGGTACTTGCTTAGAAAATCTTTGAATGCAAGCCAATAGAAGCCTATTGTCTAATCACATGTTCTGGGTAATGCTCTGTCAAATTTTAGCCTAAACCATGGCCAACTTAGATCAATTCACCGATTTTTCTTTCCCATTGCCTTTTCCTTCATTTTAAGTTGTAATCCAAAAAAAAAAAAAAAACCTTCTTGTTTAATTCAAAATTGTGTCCCCAAACTCCAGATCTTAGGTTAATGTAAATAAGTGCTCAGTGTTGTGTTGGTCTGGGGAGATAATCCAGTCACTAAAGTACTTGATGCATAAATATGAGGAACTGAGTTCAAATCCCCAGAACTCACATAAAAAGGTCAAATGTGATGGCACGCGCTTAGAATCCAAGGAGGATACCTAGGGCTCTCTGGTCAGCCAGTTTAGACTATTTAGCAAGCTCCAAGCCAATGGAAGACCTTGTCTCAAGGCCCTCAGTCAAATGAGAGTGGGGAAGAAGGGACAAAAGAGTATAAGCTTATGGGAATACTACCAATTGACCAATGTGTCCATATATTAAAGTTCTCAATTAAAAAGGTGGGCAACCTTCCTGTGGAAAGATACTCAAGGTTGTCCTCTTGTTTCCACACATGCACACATACACATATGCACTAAAAATGTGCTAAATATTAATCTGAATTCTCTGTGTTGGATGAAATGAATGAGTTTTTAAGGAGGGTGACAGAAGCTGAGGGTGTGGACTTTCTCATGGATGAGAAGATTTCCAAATGCTAATGATGAGCTTGTTTGAAGCAAAGCTGTCACTTGTGTTAGTCATTAAAAAAGACAAAACTTGGGAGCCAACCAAATGTCCCATAACTGGTGGATGGATAGACAAATCAGGTATAGACAGAAAAAGGAATGTTTCTTCTCCTCCCAAAGGAAAGAGCTGTGGCTACACGCAGCGGTGAGAACGAGTCTCAAAACCTGATACTAGATGAATTCTCCTGAGAGATTCTACAGCAGGATTTGTCCCTGTGGGAACTTTCAGCAAAGAACAAGAACAGGGCTGCAAAGCCAAAGGACCCTGGTTCAATTCCCCAGGACCCACGTTAGCCAGCTGCACAAGGGGGCGCGTGCATCTGGAATTCATTTGTAGTGGCTGGAGGCCCTGGCGTGCCCATTCTCTCCCCCCCCTTTCCCCCCCTCTTTCTCTGTCAAATTAATAAAGAAATATAAAAATATTTTTAAAAGAACAAGAACATTGTAGCAGGAAGCACTGGTGTTACTTATCATGTGCCAATGTGGGCAGGAGACAGGAAGGAGATCAGGCACAAAGGCCCATGAAGAAACATTCTGGGGCTGGAGAGATGGCTTAGCGGTTAAGGCGCCTGCCTGCTAAGCCTAAGAAAGCTGGTTCCAATCTCCAGTGGTTCCGATCTCCAAGTCCCACGTTTAGCCAGATACAAAGTGACGCAACGGCGCAATGCTGCACTTGCCCACAAGGGGGCGCACATATCTGGATTTCATTCACAGCATCTGAGAGACTGCTGGTGCACCCATTCTGTCTCCCTCTCCCTCTCTCTCTGTTTGTCTCTCTCTGTGTCTCTCTCTAAAAATAAAAAATAAAAAATAATTAAAAAAAAGAAACACTCTGGAGGGGGACTTGACATATCTTTTTTAGTTGTATAATGGATATAGCATGATATTTTGGTACATGCATTGCTATGTGTGCATGCACACGTATATGTTATATGACATGTATGTACATTTGTGTGTTTGTGTGTGTGCCTGTACAGTGAGTGATGCACATACTCATACACAGGTTGTTTGCTACAATCAAGCAAATTAACAATCTCATCTCCACATAGACTTTTTTTTCTCTTTCTCTGTGTGTGTGGGGGGGGTGTTTACAGCAATTGAAATCTAGCAACACTTCAATAAGACACAACTGATTGTGCTGGTGGCTACAAGACTGTGCAATTACCAAGATTAACCAAACCATACAATTAAGACAGTCAAGTCCTGCCAAATGCAGACATACCCTAATCAACACAGAAGAAGAAAGTTCATGTTCACTGTAACACAGTTTTTCTGAATGCATTATGATATGGAAATAGGTGTGACAACTGTAGTTAACAATTATGTGAATGTGTCAGAATTGCCAGAAGAGCAGATTTTAAATATTCTCACCACACACAAATAAGTATGTGAGATAATAGATATGTTAATTTTCTCACTTTAATCTTTCCACAATGGATACATATATCAAAACATTATATCATACCCTATAACTATGTGCAATTACTATATACCCCAAAGTGGAAAAGAAATAGATTTCAGGGCTGGAGAGATGGCTTAGCAGTTAAGGCACTTGCCTGTGAAGCCTAAAGACCCAGGTTCAATTCTCCAGGCCCCACTTAAGCCAGATGCACAAGGTAGCACATGTGTCTAGAGTTTGCTTGCAATGTAGGGACCCTGGTGTGCCCATTCTCTCTTTCAAACCATCATATACAGGTTTCATTTGTCAACTGAAAGGAAACATATAAAAATAAATATGATGGGTTTGTAAAGGTCAGAGACAAGAGCTGAAACATACTCATGCTTGCTGCTGTCTGCAGAGTCTGGGTTCTGTTGGGTGAATAAGGTTCCATCTGTCCTGCTGTGGACTACCGCCCCAGGCCTTCCTCATGACCAAGGATGATCCCAGCATGTCTGGGTTGGTGGCTGAGCTATTGTGCTGTGCTGCCTACTGGTCCATGCTATGCTGGAGGCTGGGTGTTTTGAAATCACCACTGCATGTGAAAACTCAAAAACTCACACCTTTCACCACATACAAATGCATGTGTGCATACATTCACACATACGTACATGTACATACTCACATACACACATACTCTCCCTCACGTGCAGATACATGTGTGTGCACATCACACATACATACACACACATAGTCACATACATTCAGATAAGTGTGTATATACACACTCATTCACACACATACAAAGACTTGTGTGAGCATGCATATATGTACTCATGCACACACTCACTGATGCACACATACACACATGTGCATTTTCACACACACACAGAGAAGTCCCTTATTTGGTTTTTTTGTTTGGTTGGTTGGTTGGTTGGTTTTCTGAGGTAGGGTCTCTCTCTGGCCCAGGCTGACCTGGAAGTCACTCTGTATTCTCAGGGTGGCCTTGAACTCACGGCGATCCTCCTACCTTTGCCTCCTTAATGCTGGGATTAAAGGCATGCGCCACCATGCCCGGCAGAAGTCCCTTCTTTGAAATCAGCAATTTTCCAACAGAAAGAGAGAAAATGAACCAGCCAGTCAGCCTAAGTATCACCAGACTTCGTCCTATGGGTTTGAGAAATTAACATCCTTTCTTCTTTCTCCCCTCTTTCTCTCCTTTCTGCCTCTCTCTTATAACTTTTACTCCCTAAAAGTCTCTGCCTCAAGGAGTATGACAAAATCCATTTCAGAGTTGGTAGAAGGACAGATTTGAACACATCCAGCAAAGCTGGATGACCAGAGGTCCAAGTTAAGTCGGGAGTCCCCATCTGTCATCAGTAGAGGAGAAAGGAGTAGTGTAGGGCAAAGTCAGAGATACTGCCAAGGCAGTATGACAGGCCCCTGCCCTCACATTTCATGGCTTCCCACCCCCTGGTTGATGAATGATGGTAATGTGAGGAGATCCCATTTCTCAGCTTGGTTTTTTGATCACTAGGTCAAAGATCAAAAGGAGTTCTGGCCAATCATCCTATACTGTATTCCTTCTCTTATATCCCCAAATCAATAAATATTACAAAATTAGCTTTTGGTTCTAAATCAGAGGTTACATGAGGAGGTTGCTCAGTCCTCTCTGGCCATTGCACACAATGTGTTTGGCTCTGGAGGTTTTGGACAGTGGCCAGCATTTATAAGTCTGAGGTTGTTACATTAAATTCATGCATTTGAGATGCATGGTTTCTCTTAGGAAATTGACTGTCTGGCAGCTCTGAGCCCTTCTGCTGTAAAGCCACAGCAAGGTCACTTCACAGCATCCTCCTGCAGCCTGAGAGGGTCGTTTTTGGGTCATACTAACTCATTTGTTTGTATCTTGCCCTCTGCAGTCATTTGACCTTGTGACCTCAAAACTAAAGTAAAACTTTAGAAAAACTACTTGTCTTCAACAGACAGGAGTTTGATTTGTGCCTAGAGCTCTGTTAGGCTCACACATGGCTGAAAATGACAGAGTACTTGTCAGAATGTCTGACAATAGAAGCATAAACAAAACAAGATGAAGTCTTATGGACTTAGGACAGGGGAACGGGGCTGCTATCGCTGCTTGGCTTCCATTTCTTTTGTTATTACATGGGAAGAATATCAGTTGCTTCATTTATTGGTCAACTGGGCTCTAGGAGAGAATATTTACTCCTTGGAACAGGTCTGACAGAAAATATGGGCTCTAAGCCATTCCCATCCAGGTAAGGGAAAGGAATTCCTTAAGCTGAGGACTGGAAAGGACAGAGGGAGGGCAGTGAGCCACATCTCCACCTGACTCCCTGCAATTTCTTTTTCACCATGGCCTTGAAGGAAAAGCCTTTCCCAAAGAGTACAGAGGAAGACCACTGTTAGAGGCCATGATGCTGTGGGTTTTAGAACTCGTTTGCTTTGCAAGTGAAAAAGGGTCCACCTTGTCATTATAGCCAGACCCAGCCTAAGCATTCTGGGGCCCTGCAGGAGATGACACTAGGACACATGTACTGCGTGAACAGGCAGAGAGGACAGGCGGCAAGTATTCAAACAGAGATGCAGTCCTCCGTGATATCAACCACCAGGTTCATCCATGTTGCTGCAAGCAACAGGATCCAGTTCACAAGATGAATGAGTCTGAGCGGTGGGCTGGGCAAGAACATAAACAGACTGTACTGTGAAACTCAAACTTCACTGAGGCAGAACTCATGCGAGTTGTCCTTATCAAAATTTAAAAAATTAAAAAAGATGCAAGTGTGATGCCTGAGTAGAGGGTGGAAGCGAGGAGGAGGTTAGGGAGACCTGAAAGGAGCCTCAGCAAGCCCCTAGGGGACTGCAGTTGAAGACTAAGGATGAGAGAAGGACACTTGGGCAGTGCCCACCATGCTTCATACTGGAAGAGTGATTGCACCCAGGGTTACCACCATAGACGCATATAAGGTCTGATGTGACAATGCCAATCATGGTTTGCCAGCTCTGCCATAGCAGTGACTCCTGGCCTGCAAGACCCCATGGCCAGTGCAGATAAATTGCTGACCTAGCATCAAATAAATCTTGCTCTCTTCCAGTCTTACTGACAGCTGGCTGATAGAGATTGTCTGTGTTTAAAATGTGCTGTGAAATGACCAGGATCAGGTATTTTACAGTTTGCAATGCCACGAGAGAGACTCACAGAAATAGGACAGGCAGTTACCAGGAGCCAGGCAGGGTACATGGCAAGATGTTGGTCATAGGATGCACACTTTAAGATATACAATGACTGTGTTCTGGAGACCTTTCGTGCTGATAGCTCAGAGTGCTCACCACAAGTAAATCCCATCTACCTTCATGCATGGCTGTCAGCTCACCTGTAACCTCTGGGGATAAGCGAGACAATCCTCTTCCCATCTCTTCATTAAGGTCTCTGAAAATGTGAACAATTGCTTTGAACTCAACAGAGAAACAATTAATCACAATTTAAATATTTAAACACTCTACTGGGTATAAAGACCACATCTTGTTTTTTCAAAATAATTTTTATTATGCTTTTAGGAATTTCAGGTGAAAACAAATAGGTAGACAATGGATGGGTGATAGATAAATAGAAGGATGGATGGGCTGATAGGCAAATAGATAGATACACAGATAATAAATAGGTATAATGGATGGATGATAACAGGTAGCAGGAAGACAGATGATAGATGCATACATATAAACAAACATAATAAATACATATGTGATAACACATGGATGGATGAATACATAAATAGAAAGATAGATGAAAGCCAGGTGTAGTGGAGCACACCTTTAATCCCAGCACTCTGGAGGCAGAGGTAGGAGGATTGCCATGAGTTCAAGGCCACCTTGAGACTACATAGTTAATTCCAGGTCAGCCTGGGCCAGAGTGAGACCCTACCTCGAAAAAAAAACCAAAAAAAAAAAAAAAAAAAAAAAAAAAAAAAAAAAAAAAAAAAAGAAAAAAAAAGATAGATGAGAGGTAGATGTAGAGATAATAGGTTCAGCAGACAAATGATATATTCTTCTTTTGTACTTAAAGGCTATTGGCAAGTATATATAAAGTAAAAAATTTCTTTTGTCTTTTTGGAACAATTGATTTCACTGACATTTTCTCCCTTTGAAATTATGTTTTATTATTTATTACAAATAAAACTGACAAGGAGGTATGGCACAAAACTTTGAACTCACTTCCTTTGTAAACAGAAGATAATTGCTCAGTTGCAAAGCCTCTTTGCAAACTTGGTGTCAACAATTTAGGATAGCTAAATTTAACACTCATTCAAGAGAAGCTTTGCTCAGCATCTGGTACATGTGTCCTCCTATAAAAGTCAGGAAAATATTAAGAAAATATTTGCTTTTAATTTCGGACCTCACTTAATGTTTCTTAGAACAAAAGTGTGTTCTTGGTAGTAATTAAATTATTAAAATTAGTTTCTGGAACCTAACAGATTCCACTAGAATTTAGAAGTCAAAGCATGCTGGGATTGAAGCAGGAAGCAATATATCAGGCTGCTTGGTTATCTGATTTCTGATGTTTTTTTTTTTTTCACATTTTCTTAATACATCTTATGTATGCTGGATTCAGATACTTGATGGCAATCTGCAATTATAGGACTATTTCTTTTATAAATAAGTGCTTTTCTCCAACAGCAGGTATCTTCAAGCTCAAATTGGGAAATTGTACTGGACTTTGGAGCGTTCTTTGGGCTGAGTACACAGACGTACACACACTCATGGCGTGTAGCCGGCCAGGTAGACAGAGTAGACAGTCACAAACTGAAAAACCACTTGTCTTCAGGGTTTTCAACTCAGCACTTCCTGGGATGCATGGCATGATGTGCACACGTTTTGGGGTCACTGGTATTGACCAAACTGCACATAAAACACGTTGGGAATGTCACATGTGGTGTCCAGGACTACCATTGCCCATCTTACTTGGAACCTCTGTGAGTTCTGGGACCTGGCATGTTAAAGCTCCTCCAGTGACTTTATTGGACACAAAACCATATTCTGTGAGCTCAGCTACTACACATTCTTATTTTTATCCAGAATCTAGGTATGCATCCTATAAACCTTCAGCTATTGCTTTTGTTAATTTCTATTAAATGCAATCAATTATTTTACTATCAGCCTTTACCTGTCAATTCTTCGTGACAGTGTGACATCCCCAGAAAGTGTCCCAACTCCATATGGAGAAATAGCCCTCCCTCTTCTGTTCACCTCATTTCCCTTTTCCTTGGTCACAATCCCTTACAGCACACTCTGAAACCAGAGTGTGTAGTGTTTTTTCATCTCCTTTCCTAGTATCCAAGCTCCATGAACACAGGACTTTTCCTTCAAGCTGTTGTACTCACAAGTGTGGAAGGGTCTAAAAGGTGCTTGGAGCAGGTGGGATGCCCCAGATGGAGTCTGAGCTGGAATTCAATATTCAGGCAGGACCTCAATCATGGAGCACACTTGGGACCCACTGCTGCAGAGAAGAGTGGGAAGAGAGGGAAGTTGAGAATGCATTTTCTAGAAGGCTCAGCAGGCCATACATAGATTGAGTTCACTAATTTCTTGTTACAGTGATCAAATACCTGATGAGAAGCAATTAAGAAAAGCAGGCTTTATTTTGGCTCACATTTTGAGAATACAGTCTATCATGGTGGGGAAGGCATGGCAGTAGAAGCTTGAGGCAGCTCATCACAGTCAATCCACGGTTGGGAAGCAGACAGAGAAATGAATGCTGCTGCTCAGCTGGCTCTCTCCTTTTTATTCTGTCCAGAAACACAGCCCATGGCATGGAGCTGCCCACATTTAGGATGTATCTTCCCACCTCAATCAACCCAGACTAGAAACTCCCTCACAGTCATGCCCAGAGATTTGTTTCCATGGTGATTCTAAATCCTGTTATGTTGAAAACTAGAGATTCACCATTACAGGGCTTTTACTCAGAGCCTTCTGTGGCTGCATGATGACGCTGGGCCTCTGCCCCCACCAAGATGACCACTCAGTGGGTGCAGGCTCCCTGAGGAGAAGCATCCTGGGTGCAATGGCCTTTAGTTAAGACTTCTCCCACAGAGCTATCACAGGGAGGTGTTTCCCATCAACTTTCCCTACAGCTGGGCATTGCATCCTTTCTTCCTACAGACCAATATAATTCAGTGAACCCCACAGCACATGATAAAATTGCAGCGACTGTCTCTAATTTTCCCCTAAAAACCCAGCCTTGGTTTTGGAGCCTACATGCAGGCCCTTCATTTTGGAAAGTGCTAGCAAGAAACAGGCCTGGGTGCTAAGCAGAATAAAGCAGCACATGTATTAATCACACTCCCTCCTGCTGAGGACTCTTGGAGGAGGCATACATTATGCACCTTAGAATCATCTGTGGACCCATCCAGCAGAGGAAGGAAAATTGGCCCAGCAGCATCTGCCCACTGTTGGTCACAGGTTGATCAGAGCCCCCTTCTGAGTGTGTACTTACTTCCAGATGGAAGGAGGGCTGGCTAGCTCTCCTAGCTGGCCCAGGACTGGCCTGGATTTAGCATTGAAAATTTCACTTCCCAGGAAACCTGACAGGCTCAGGCCATTAGACATGGTCCAGGTAGCTTCTGTCCGATGTCCAAGTGATGACTGCCATGGGGCAGATAATGGAGGCAGCAGAGGTAATGGGTTGATATTTGACATCATCTTGTGGCTGGTCCTGTCAGTGGGTGTGGAGAATATGAGAGTACACATTAGCCATATTTCACTGGGAAACTTGACAGTGCTATATTGTCAAATCTGCTCATGATTTTCAGGTATGTTTATGTTGCTTTTTGCTTTCATCCTGCCCAAAACCTGGAGGAAAAAAAATGGAGATGTGTCTTTTAAAAACCCCAACATTTGGACTGGAGAGATGGCTTAGTGGTTAAGGCGCCTGCCTGCTAAGCCTAAGAACCCAGTTCCAATCTCCAAGTTCCACATTTAGCCAGATGCAAAGTGACACAAGGGTGCGATGCCACACTTGACCACAAGGGGGCGCACACATCTGGATTTCCTTCACAGCAGCTGAGAGACTGCTGGCATGCCCATCTCTATCTGTCTCCCTTTCCCTCTCTGTCTGTCTCTCTCTCTGTCTCTCTCCAAAAATAAATAAAAATAATTAAAAAAAATTTTTTAAAAAACCAACATTTAGCAAATGTCCAGAGGGTGAGCTGGTCCTATTATTCTTATATATTTGCTTTGTTTGCTGTCATTCACTTATGGTGTGGACCAAAATTTGGCTCTTGTGACACCTTCAGGACCCATTATAGAACCCTGTTATTAAGTCTCAGTACTAAAATAAAATTAGTCTCAACTGCTCTGGACTTGAGTTCAATCTTAGAACCTGTAAAAGATGTCAGGCATGGTAGCATGCATTTGTAATACCAACACTGGGAAGGAGGAGACAGAAGGATCTCTGGGACTCACTGACCAGTCATTCTAGCCTAACTGCAAGCTCCAAACCAATGACAGACCCTGTCTCAAAAGATGTGGATAGTACCTGAGAATGATACCCAAGGTTGTCCTCTGAACCCAATGTACACACACATATGAACACACATACCACATACACATGCAAGTAAATAAATAATAAATAAATAAAAGAACTGCAAGGACCCTCTTGTATGAGCAACTGAAACATCAGAAACTTAATTAAGGAAATGGGTGCTTTAGTGTCAGTGCCACCAGCAGGCTAGGAGTTGATGTGCGCATTCATTTCATAAATCTCCATTTCCCTAAGCCTTCAGAATTTATTGGTGGGTCCATTTTCTGGAGCCAAATGGTTTCTCTGTAATGACTGCTATCAAGCAAGCAAGTTCTTGGGGCTGTATACTTATCCCATAGATATTGTCCTCAGATGCAGGGCATCACATGCCCAATGTCTCCAGAAAAACAGTATCCTCCTTACAGCCCCAGAAACCTCCATGTCTCAGTGAAAGGTCTATTAGCACTAATAACATGTCCTGTCCTGTATAACATGGGCCTCATTTGTAACTGCCTGACACTAATCATGGAGAGAAAAGCTGGTTGTGAATGTTAATGTTTTGTGCTAACATGATGGATAGAAACCATCCATTATTAGCTCATTTTATCAGACCCTTGAAAACATATGAAAGAAGATCCTGTGCTAATTCAGGGAATTCAATACCTAACAAATTCCTGCCAAGTGTATACACACTGTAATGTAATTATCCCCACACCATTCACCCACTGCCCCAATGGTTCTGTGTGATTTTGTTCTTCAATTAGCCAGACCCTCCAGCTATCGATAAGACACAGTGCCTGGAGTGGAATCACATGTGTAGATGCTAGCTGCACCAATTAAGCTAAGATAGATGAAGCCCCAAAACACTTCATATGCTGTAGAGGAGATGAACTTTGATATTTGAAAAATCTGTACACACTACTGGGATACTAATCCTCACAGAAATCCTATATTGTTAGAAAGGAGAAGCTCAACAGATGTCTAAATCCATCTCCTACATCCATTCAGAACTGAGAAAGAACTAGATACTGTTGTATCTTAAAAATACTTCCACAGAACCTGAGGAGAGAATCAGCCCATCGCACCTCACCAGGGCACCAGCTGAAGCCATAGAGTCATAGGGGAAATGAGCAAGAGTGCTGCTTTGTCAATGAACCTGGTACCAGCACAAGGGCAAAGGAGAAAGACACAAAGAACACTCAACTCCTACCAAATCAGATATTCAGAGACACAGAGACTCACCAAACCTCCTCACTGAAATATACCTAAAATGAACCTAACATAGCTCAGGGAAATTCACAGAAGAGGGGGCAGAAAGATTGTTAGAGCCATGAATTGGGTCATTATGCACAGAGTCATTGCCTCTCCCGCATAACTGATGGCTACCCCCATAAGGCAAGACCCACATTACACATAGGAGGAGGACAGGGAGAAGGCTAACGATGGTACCATCATGGCTATATATATATATACTATATACATACCTAATAAAAAATATTTTTAAAAATACTTCCAACCCAGTACAGACTCAAGACAATGAGATATGTGTAGCTATGGTGATGGCAAATTGCTATCCCAAGCAAGCCAGGGAAGCAGAGTGAGACCTGATGTAAAAAGAAAATCAGCACAGGTCTAATGACAAAGGTCATTACTGGTCTCACTTAGATGAGACAGAAATCAAAATAAGTGTTTGCTGATGCGAACAACAATCTGATACCGTGAAGGTTCATTTATTCCTTTGGAAGGGATATGCTACTGGAAAGAATGTCACCCCATTTCTGAGCATGTCCACATTGGGTAAACAATCACTTCTTGTGCTATGTCCTCATGCCACAAAACACCACTGGCACAAAGAATGAACTGGGACTGAGCACTCCTCAGAGGCCTGAAGTGAGCAGGTGAAGCCAAGGATGAAGTGAATGTGCTGTGTGGCTTCTAGGGAAAGTTCTAGAACAAGAAAAACTGGTCTATTATGAGAAATGTCAAAATAGTGAGCAGCCAAAGAGTGGGAATGATGGGGGCCAAGAGATGGAGAACCTGTGAGGGCTTCATTTTGGCTTCAGCAGGATGTCTCTCACTGTGTGTACCTCCAAGAGTTCCAGCTCATTGCTGCCATCCTCCTCCCGCACAGATCTTCTCTCTTCCTTGTTGTCATCAGCCCAAGTCTGCTCATGATTGGCACATGACTCAGTTCACAGTTAAAATGTCACCTTCCTGCCTTGTGCCTGTCCCTCTGGCTCTCCTTCCTCATGCTTCAGAGCATGGTGTTCTAGTCTTCTCCCTGAACTCACCACCAACTAAACTCACATGTTTCTGCCCAAATAGGCATCAGATTCTGGAAGCAGAAGCTTGAATATGAACTATATTTTCTCCAATACCAATGGCCTTGCCCAATAGTAGTTGGGTAATGAAAGTCTTGAGTCTGGTATGGCCCTCCTTGTCTCATGCTGTCCTGTTTGTCTCATGAAGTCCACTCTGTGGATCTTGTGAGGGCTGGGTCAGGAAGCATTTAACTCTACAGACCCAGTCAAACTGACCTTCATTGACCTTTGTCAGATGCCAAAGTGGCTCCTGTTTCTAACTCCTCCAGACATAACAGCTAAGATATGTAAATGCCTGGGCTGGAGCGATGGCTCAGGATTTAAGAGCACTGTGTAAGCACTGAGGGCCTCAGGAGGCCTCAGAACTTGAGCTCCATCCCCAGGACTCCCATAAACAGCTGGACCATGCACATCTGTAAGCCTAGTCCTGTAGGGAAATGGAGGCTTGAGAATTGCTGGAGCCTGTGAGAAAATGGCAAGCTCCGGGATGAGTAAGAGACTCTGGCTTAAGTAAGCATGGGTAGAAGAGGAATGGAGTACAGCAGCTGATGTTCCGTTCTGCCCACACAGGTGAGCATACCTGGCTGCAGGCAAACACCTGGGATGCCACACTGGCACATACACCTGCATACATGCAAAACATACACATACACACACACATGCAAAACAATAAAAAGAGAAATGTAACTTCCTGACAGATGTGTCAAGTAGCTTCACTTAATCTTGTCACATGGTCTATATGTATTCAAACAGCACACTGTACCCTGTTAATGTGAATAATCATGATTTGTTAATCAAAATAATGTTAATAATTGCTAAAAAGAAATGAAATAAACTTATGCAATCAAGAAGAAAAGAAAGAAGAGAGGTAGAAAAGAAGGAAGGAGAGGGGAAAAGGAAAGGAAAGAGAAGGAGGGAGTAAGGAGTTGCCCATGCCTGAGCTTCTGAAGCAGGAAATCTCGAGCTCATCTTAATCCTTCTTCTTACATGGATCTCATCAGCAGCCCCTCCCTGAACTTCTCTTCCCCTCACAAAACAGTCAGTGTAGCATGCTTAAAAGACAGGGGCAGTAGAGGATCCACAGCTGCTCTCTTCAGGTATCTGTATTTGGGCAAGAAAGCCTCTGATAAGAGCAGTCCACATGTCAGAGCAGAAAGCCCCCAGGCAAGACAGTTGGCAGTTGAATGACAGGTCCTCTGGAACATACAAGCTGTGAGCTTTCCTCCAAGGCCATGAGAGGCCCTCCTATGTGAGATGAAATGCTGTACCACTTCCTAACTCTTACAGCAGAGGCCAGGAGTTCAAGCTGACTTAGGCTATCACCAGAAATGGTCAAGACCCTTAGTATGCCCCAAGGTCTGTTTCATTCAAGGTATTTTACCAAAGTTTTTTTTTTATATCAAAATAGCATGACAAGCCAGGTACAGTGGTTCATGTCTGTCATCCTAGCACTCAGGAGATTGAGGCAAGAGGATTGTAAATTTGAGGCTAGCCTGGAGTATACAGTGAGACCCTGTCTTAAAATAAAGTAAAATAATAAAATTCCAGCATGTTTTGATGGAAATTGGAAGTAAGGTTCAATTCTGCATCCCTGGGCTGGAGAGATAGCTTAGTGGTTAAGGTGTTTGCCTGCAAATCCAAAGGACCTTGGTTTGATTCCCCAGGACCCACGTAAACCAGATATACAAGGGGGCACATGCATCTGGCATTCATTTGCAGTAGCTGGAGGCCCTGACACACCCATTCATTCTCTCTCTCTCTCTCTCTTCCCTCTTTCTCACTCTCTTAAATAAATAAATAAATAAATATTTTTTAAAAATTC
The DNA here is from genome assembly GCA_036365145.1 of Orientallactaga sibirica. Taxonomy (NCBI): domain Eukaryota; kingdom Metazoa; phylum Chordata; class Mammalia; order Rodentia; family Dipodidae; genus Orientallactaga; species Orientallactaga sibirica. Next base: position 43,285,020 of record JAEOAD010000011.1, on the reverse strand, counting down.
TGTATCCCCTAAATAGCCCATGGGCTGATCACTAAATTCCAATGTCATCAAAGAACACATGGAATTCTAGCAGGCCACTGGCCAGCTAGATGTCCCTGTTTCATTGTGTATACTATTTACTTTCCATATTTTTATGACCAATACCTGACAAGAAGCACCTTCAGGAAGGAAGAGTTTAATTGGCTTATTACCTAGAGGGTTTGATCCATACGGTGGCAAAGCATAGTGGTAGGAGCATGTAGTAGCTGCTTGCTCAAATCTCAGTATGCAGCCCAGCATCTAGCCCAGTGTATACACCTCAAAGCCTACCCCCTAGCAACCCATTTCTTCCAGCTAAACTTCACCTCCTAAAGGTTCCACAACCTGACAAATCAATGCCACCACCTGGAGACCAAGAGATCAAGCATGAAGTGACCTTCCTAGAGCCAGGGGCACCAGGCTGCTCAGCACAGTCCCCTTCCCCCAACTCAATTAGACCACCTAGAGTAGTCTAGGCAAAATCCCAATGAGTTTGTGATCCAGACACATGTTTGTTAATGGAGCAGTCCCATGCTCAGACCACCCTGTGTCCCCCAGTGGAGCCACTGTTGCTACATTCTCAACAAGACAAGGGGATTATTTCCGAATGGGCAAGCCCAATGTAAAGCAAGTAAACAAGGCAAGACTTCCTCACTAATAATGCCTAGTCCCATAGTTGAAGCCTCCAAAGAGAATTACTTAGAGGAAATTGCAGACAAATAATTCCAAAACACATTCATAATAAACATATACAAGCGACTTAAAGAGGACATGAACAAATGACTGAATGAACTGCAAGAGAATCAGCTAAAATATGCAGTAGACACCTGGATGAATTCAAAGAGGACAAAACCAAACACCTGAAGGAATTCCAAGAGAACACAATCAAGCAAATGTAATGAAAAAGTCAAACCAAGGAGTGAAAATATAACTCAATGAAGAAAGAGAGATGCTGAAGAAAAATATAATGAAAATCAAGAATTAAATAACTCAATTAAAAAGTTCCCAGGGGGCTGGAGAGATGGCTTAGCGGTGGCACATGCATCTGGAGTTAATTTGCAGTGGCTGGAAGCCCTGGCACACCCATTCTCTCTCTCTCTCCCTCTTTCTCCCTGTCTGTCACACTCAAATAAATAAATAAAAATTAAAAAATAATAAAAAAGAAAATTTCCCAGGAAAACCATACCAGTAGACCATATGGAGGATAGAATAGCAAGATTTAAGAACAAGGCAGAAGCCAGTCGTGGTGGCACACACCTTTAATCCCAGCACTTGGGAGGCAGAGGTAGGAGGATTGACATAAGTTCAAGGCTATTCTGAGACTCCATAGTGAATTCCAGGTCAGCCTGGACTAGAGCGAGACCCTACCTCAAAAAACAAACAAACAAACAAACAAACAAAAAAACAAACAAAAAAGAAAGAAAGAAAGAAAGAAAGAAAGAAAGAAAGAAAGAAGGAAGAAAGAGAGAAAGGACAGAAGAGAACATGGCAGGGAAATAGATCAGGAGGCAAAAATCAATGAAAAGTTCCAAAAAAAAAAGTTTGACTATGGCAGAAAAAAAATATAGGACACCATAAAAGAACAAACACTCAAATCAAGGGCATACAGGAAAAAGCACTATAGGTCACTTGCATAGAAAATATTTTCAATAAAATTATAGAAGAAAAATTTCAAAATCTTATAAAGAAAGAAGCCCAGCCAGGTATAAGAGGGATGCATAATACAACATACACAGGACCAAAAAAGAAATTCTCCAACCACATTGCAGTTAAAACACTAAATACAGAAAACAAAGAAAAGGTAGTAAATGCTGCAAGAAACAGCTCATCACTTACTAAGGCAAGCCCATCAGAATAATATCCAATTTTTTAGTGGAAACTCTAAAATCTAGAAGGGCTTATATTAGAGTATTTAAAATATTGAAAAACCATACCTGCCAACCCAAACTACTATACCCAGCAAAATTATTCCTCATAATTGAAGGATAAAGAAAAGCTTTCCATGATAAAAAGCCAGGTATATGAATATATGAGCACTAACTTCAACCAAATAGAAATAGGAAACAAGCAGGTGTGCCTATCTTAATATCTAACACAGCAGACTTTAAACCAAAAGTAATAAAAAAGATAAAGAAAACCACTTTATACTCATTAAGTTCAATAAGAGGATAATACAATCCTAAACATACATATCAAACATAAGTACATTGAATTTTATAAAGCAAAATCTACTAGAAATAAAGTCAGACATAAACCCAACACAATAATAGTGGGTGATTTCAATACCCCACTATAATCAATAGAAAGATAATTGAAACAGAAAATAAATAGAGACACAATGGGCCTAAATGAAACCATAGATCAAACAGACTTTACAGATATCTACAGAACATTCATCCAAATGCTACAGGATACATATTCTTCTTAGCAGCTCAGGGAACTTTCTCTAAAATAGACCATATATTAGGACACAAAACAAGAGTTCAGAAATTCAGGAAAACTGAAATAACTTCCTGTATTGACCTCCATACAATAAAGCTAAAAATTAACAAGAGAAACAACAACAACAACAACAACAAAAAATTCCCTAAGATTAAACAACACACTAATGAATGGACCAGTGAAGAAATCAAAAAGGAAATTTTAAAAATCCCTAGAACTGAATGAAAATGAAAACACAGGGCTGGAGAGATGGTTCAGGGGTTAAGGCACCTGCCTCCTAAGCCTAAGAACACTGGTTCCAATCTCCAGTGGTTCCAATCTCCAGGTCCCACGTTCAGCCAGATGCAAAGTGACGCAAGGGCGCAATGCCACAATTGACCACAAGGGGGCGCACACATCTGGATTTTGTTCGCAGCAGCTGAGACACTGCTGGCGCTCCCATCTCTGTCTTCCTCTCTCTCTCTCTCTCTCTCTCTCTCTCTCTCTCTCTCTCTCTCTCAAAAAATAATAAAAAATAAAAAGTTTAAAAAAAAATTAAAACACAGCACACTAAAGCCTATGGGACACAGTGCAGGCAGTCCTAAGAGGGCAGTTCATACCTCTAAATGCCTGCATTACAAAAATAGATCTCAAATAGATAATAATCCATATGAAGGCTTTGGAAAAACAAGAGCAATCCAAAAACATGCAAAGAAATAATCAAGACTATGGTAGAATTTCAGAAGAGGTGGTGGAAAGAATGTAAGAGGCAAAGGAAGAGGGGAATGCTTACAATACTGTCCTTCAGACACAAAATGGTCTTGGCATTCATGATCTCACAGTGGCTGGCTCTAGCTGCATAATATGAGGAAAAGTGACAACATCAACATAGAAGAAAAACTAGTTGGAAAGAAGAAGAGAGGAGGAAGAATTTGGGAGCAGGAAAAGGGAGGGTGGTGGGAGGAGATTATGTTTATGGTACATTGTCTATATTTGAGGACATTATTAATAACAAGTTTTTTAAAAGAGTACAGTAGAAATCAATGAGTTAGAAATGAAGAAAATAGGGCTAGAGAGATGGCTTAGCGGTTAAGGTGTTTGCCTGCAAAGCCAAAGGTTCCTGGTTTGATTCTCCAGACCCCATGTAAGTCAGATGCACAAGGAGGCACATGCATCTGGAGTTCATTCGTAGTGGCTGGAGGCCCTGTGCACCCATTCTCTCTCTCTCTCCCGCTTTCTCTCTCTTGAATAAATAAATAAAATATATTAAAAATTTTTTAAAGAGGGCTGGAGTGATGGCTTAGCAATTCAGCACTTGCCTTTGAAGCCTAAATACCCCTGTTCAAAGCTTGATTCCCCAGTACCCACGTAAGCTAGGTGCACAAGGTGGAGCATGTATCTGGAGTTAGTTTGCAGTGGGCCCTCTCTCTCTCTCTCTCTCTCTCTCTCTCTCTCTCTCTCTCTCTCACTCTCAAATAAATAAATAAATATAAACAAAAAATTTAAAAATATAATAAAAATAAAATTAAAAAAGAAATGAAGAAAACAGTGTAAAATATTGATGAACCAAAGAGTTGGTTCTTGAAAAGATAAGTAAGATTTATAAATACCTACATAAATTAAACATAAGAAAGGGAGAAGACCCTATTCAACAAGATTAGGAATAGAAAAGGAGATATTATAATAGATATCAATAAAATTGAATGCCTCACAAGGATGTATTTCAAAAACCTATTTTGGACATATTAAAAAGCCATATTCTACCAAACTGAAACATCTGAAAGAAATGGGCAAATTTCTTGACAAACATATTAAAGCCAAATAGAGCTATAACACCATGATGGACAAAACCCTGTAAACCATAAGCCCAAAAAATAAGTTAATAGGGCTATAACAAATGAAAACATGGAAGTAGTAATTAAAATCTCCCCAACATGGGCTGGAGAAATGGCTTAGGGGTTAAAGCACTTGCCTGCAAAGCCTAAGGACCCACGTTCGATTCCCCAGTACCCACATAAACTAGATGCACAAGATGGTGCGTGCATATGCAGTTCATTTGCAGTGGCTAGAAGCCTTGGTGCACCCATTCTCTCTCTTCTCTTCTCTTCTCTTCTCTCTCTCTCTCTCTCTCTCTCAAGAAAAACCAAAACACAAAAAAACTCCCCAGCCAAAAAGTCTAAAACCAGATGAATTTACTGTTTATCTCTAACAGGCCTTTAAAGAACTGAAACTACTGCTTCTCATTATTTCATAAAATTGTAATGGAGGGAATGCTTCCTAACTCCTTCTATGAAATCAGCATTACATGGATACCAAAACCAAACAGAGACACAACAAGAAAGAAAATTATAGACCAATATCCCTGATGAACTTATATGCAAAATTTCTCAATAAAATTCTTGTAAATCAAATTCAAGATGATAAAATAAATAATATCCACCTCAATCAAGTAGGTTTTATTACAGGAATGTAAGGATGGTTCAATATACAGAAATTAATAAGAATAATTGAGGGGATGGAGAGATGGCTTAGCAGTTAAGGCGTCTGCCTGCAAAGCCAAGGGATCCCAGTTTGATTCTCCAGGACCCATGTAAGCCAGATGCACAAGGGGGAACATGCATCTGGAGTTCATTTGCAGTGGCTGGAGGTCCTGATGTGCCCATTCTCCCCCACCCCGCCACTGCCTCTTTCTCTCTCTTAAATAAAATATATTGAAAAAAAAAAAAAGAATAAGTCGGGCATGGTGGCGCACTCCTTTAATCCCAGCATTTGGAATGCAGTGGTAGGAGGACCGCTGGGAGTTCAAGGCCACCCTGAGACTACATAGTGCATTCCAGGTCAGCTTGAACTAGTTTGAGACCCTTCCTCAAAAAAACAAACAAACAAAAAAAGAATAATTGTTGCAGTTAGCTTGTCATCTTGCCATTGCTGAGACAAAACAGAAACAGCTTATGGGAAGAAAGAGTTAATTTAAGGCTTATAGTTTCAAGATGAAGCTTCATCATGCTGGAAGAAGCTGGCTCACTTCATCATATATCAGCAGCAAAGAGGGAACAAACAGCCAGAGCTCAAGCTGGTTCTACACACACAGTAGGCTAAAATCAAGATCCAACTCTTGTGATATACCTCCTCCAGAAGGGTTCTGCCTACTGGGGACTAACTAGGAAACTTAATCAAAAATATATGAAGCTATGGGGGACATTTACATTCAAACCACCACAAGAATATATCATATAAATAGACAAGAACAGAAATCACATGATCATCTCAAAAGATGTAGGCTTTTGACGAAATACAACAATCCTTCATGATAAAATCATTGAAGATACTAGCAATAGAGGGATCTCAACATAGTAAAACTGTATATATAGCAAGCCTAAAGCAAACATCATACTAAATGGAGAAAAAATTGAGGCATTCCAACTAAATTCTAAAATTTAGAGGAGCTGTGTGAGCTCCTCTGGGATAAAAGTCGTCGACAATGTGAACAAAAAAGTTACAAAATCAACCTGCCAAGCAAGATATACCCACAGGTACAACAGTGGCAAATGCTTTCTAGGAGTCACAAATTGTTCTCTGATTGGATATGAGCCCTGCTCAATGGGAAGGAATTCATGTCTGGTACTGGAAACCAAGTCAGAAGCCTGTGGCTTAGAAGGTCATAGACTTCAGAAAGTAACTTCTGCAGTTCTTTGGCTGAACAGAGATTTTATGACTATTTATCATTTGTTGTATCCCTAATTGGTTAATGCTGCTTTCACTGTTCATTAGAGAACTTGCTTTTTATAGACCCCAGAGATCCAAGACTCATTGAAATGATAAGAAGAGAAAGCCAAGTGCCTGGGATTGGACAAGTCATCTCTGTCACACCACCAGGGCTCAGGGAACACTGCAGGGGAAGTGTGTGCTGCAATGTAAGTGCTACTCTAGGCTAGCCTGAGAACATCCTCTAAGTTTATAGTGGTAACCACTAAAGAGACCCAAAACTCATCAACGCAGAAAATCAGAGGCTGGCAACAGCTCAATATTAAGGTATATTTGTAATAAGGGTCAGGGAACATTGCAGAAGATGGGGCAGAAAGAATGTAAGAGCCACAGGTTGAAAAGGTGCGCTGTGGGGCACTGCCCTCCTGACATGGACTGGTGCAGTCATGACCCCCAAAGCGGTTACCGAAACCCCACAAGACCTGTGCTGCTGTGAGCCCATCACCATTTTGACACAGAGGATAAAGAAGGACAAAAGGAATGAGACAACAAAACTACCTTGAGAGAGGAGGGCCCTCAGGAGAATGGAGGAAAGGGAGGGGACAAAAACAGGATAACCGGGTACAAACAGGACCAAATTACAGTATTCTCATGTATCAAAGTGCTCAACAAAAACTCAGAAAGTGGGCGTCCGCCTCCTCACTGCGTGCCTGGCGTTCCTTTCTCCACCAGGCTGTGTGAGCTTCTTTCCAGGCTTGTACAGACCGAGCAGGGGACACTCTGCGTGGGTAGCAAATTGCTAAGGTGACTAGGCGCTTTCTGCTGAGGGCGAGAATTAATTTGACATTAGAATCGAGCGCTGAAATGTAGCCCGAGCAGTATCTGTAGGTCTGAACGGGGAGAAACCCGCCCTTCCTGCCCGCCTTCGTGCGAGTGAAAGCCGCTTAGGGTCTGGCTGTCTATGGGTAGAGTTATCATGACTATTATGAGTTTTGCTTCGGCCCCAGAGGATTCTGGGCTTTGTAGTCCTGGACGCTCAGATCCTCTCCCTGCTGGGATTAAAGGCGTGCGCCAGCATGCCATAGGTTATTTGTTTGTTTTAAAATATTTTATGTATTTGAGAAAGAGAGAGAATGAGCATTCCAGGGCCTCTCGCTACTGCAAACGAACTCCAGATGCATGTGCCACCTTGTGCATATGGCTTTACATGGGTACTGTGGCATGGAATTTAGGTCCTTAGACTTTGCAGGCATGTGCCTTAACCACTTAGCCATCTCCCCAGGTTTGTTTTTTGAAACAAGGTGTCATGTAGCCCAGTTTGTCCTCCAACTCAATATGCATCTGAAGATGATTGTGAATTTTCTTCCCACCACCATCAGGCCCAGTGCTGGAGATACAAACATCCAGTTCAGTCTGTGCTCTAGGGATCCTGCATGCTTAGCAAGCAAGCGGTCTACCAATTAAACCACATCTCCAGCCCCTTTTTGAAAAAATAAAAAATCAGAAAGTGGGCTATGCAACTGAACACAGAGTTCCCCAAAGAAGAAATAAACATATAGATTAAAGATGCACTTGGGGTCCAGTGCTACAGAAGTGGCTGGTGATCAAGAGGGCTTGCATGTGCTTTCCTCCAGAAAGTCTGAGGTTGGCAAGGGTACATCATGAGCTGTTGCAGTCAGGTTTCTGCATTGCTGGCAGAAATCACCTGACCAGGGCCTGGAGAGATGGCTTAGCGGTTAAGGCGTCTACCTGCAAAGCCAAAGGATCCGGGTTTGATTCCCCAGGACTCACATAAGCCAGATGCATGGGAGGCCGCATGCATCTAGAGTTCGTTTTCAGTGGCTGGAGGTCCTGGCACACCCATTCTCTCCCTCTCTCTCTCTCTCTCTCTCTCTGCCACTTTCTCTCTCTCAAATAAATAAACAAACAAACAAATAAAATGTATTTTTAAAAGAAAGAAAGAAAGAAAGAAAGAAATCACCTGACAAGAGCAGCTTGTGGGAAAAAGGTTTATTTTGGCTTACAGACTCAAGGGGAAGCTCCCTGGTGGCAGGGGGAAACGATGGCATGAGCAGAAGGTGGGCATCACCTCCTCACCAACATCAGGTGGACAGCAGCAACAGGAGAGTGTGCTAAACACAGGCAAGGGGAAACTGGCTATAAAACCCATAAGCCCACACCCCAACAATACACTGCCTCTAGGAGGTGTTAATTCCCAAATCTTCATCAGCTGGGAATCTAGCATTCAGAACACCTACATTTAGGGGGGACACTTGAATCAAACCACAACATAAGCACAAAGTACAGATGGATTCCATGTGTTCCAGGCTGGACATGAGAGACTTCCCTATGGTGGCTTGGTCTTCCAACTGTGAGAGACACTTTATCATCATTCCAGATGATGACTGCTCCATTTCCATCCCTGTGTTTAGAGGGAAATTGCTGCCTATTTTCCATTTATCTGAACATCAAAAGTATGGCTTTAATTCTTAAATTTCTGAATATTAGAAAGTTGAAACTTTCTAAGAGGGAACTATATATAAGGTAACACTTTGAAGGAGCAAGAGCATGGAAAGCTGGAGAGAGAAAAAGATGGTGAGGGGAAGGATAGAGAGAGAAGGAAAGGTAATGAAGGGAATTATGAAGCTTCCACTACAGACTGTAAGCCTGAAATAAACCTTTCCCTCCAATAAGCTGCTTTTGGTTGAGTGCTTTGTCCCAGCAATGAGAAGGCAATTGCAACAAGGTCACTCTAAGTTTGATAGAGGGACCCATGGATTTGGAACCCAGGCTCTCAGCAAGGCACTGTCTGGTTGGCCCATGGCTCCAAGGTAGTCACAAGAGGCGAAACCTGGTTCAGCTGTGACTCTGGGAAGAGCTGATATTGTGGGTGACACATTGCTGGGTTGTGCTCATAGGAAGGCAAGGAGCCCAGAAGATGGGATGTGACTTTATCATTTCCACACTGGGAGTATGAAAGAAGACAACTGAAATTTAATCACATGCATCCTGGGCTCACAAGCAGAACAAGAAAACATGGAGTGAAGCTTAAAGACAATAACACCCTTCTAGAATGCTTGCTTCTCAGAAGTACGAATCCACACATGGCTGCCACTCTTTCCCACAGAGCAGGCTTCAGTAAAATGGTCACTTCCTGGGCTAACACTTTCTCCTTGAGCTAACTCTGCACTTGCCAAGAAATGTGCTCTGTCTTCTCAGGACCAGGCAGCTGATTGCTGGTTCTGCAAATGCTTCTCGGTCCCAAGGACCATACACAGAGAATGGACATGTGGACCCAAAAGGCAGCATGTAGCCACTTTGCAGCTGTCTTTACCACTGTGTCAATGTCAAAAACACACTGTGGGGCTGGAGAGATGGCTTAGCAGTTAAGGCGCCTGCCTGCAAAGTCTAAGAACGCTTGTTCAAATATCCAGGTCCCACATTTAGCCAGACACAAAAAGTGACGCAAACGTACAATGTCACACCTGTGCACAAGGGGGCACATGCATCTGGAGTTCGTTCATAGCAGCTCAAATGGCCCTGGCGTGCCCCTTGTCTCTCTTCCTCTTCCTCTTCTCTCTCTCTCTCTCTCTCTCTCTCTCTCTCTCTCTCTGTCTCTCTCAAATAACAATAAATAAATAAATAAATAAACAAATAAATAAATAAATAAATAAATTTTTTTTAAAAAACACTGTGACCCAAAAGCACTGGGAAAACAGACCCACACCCCATACCACCAAGAGCTGGCCTTGGATTTTTGTTTCTGAGGACTATGAAAAGCTATTTAGGAAGATAGTTAACTGGGAGGATAAGTGGAGGCGGGCAACAGCACAGCAGGCAGAGGCTAGTTGACAATAATGTGTCATGTATTCTATAAAGATTTAAAAGGGAAGAGTTCAAAGATTTCCACCACAAAGAAATGATCAATGTCTAAAGAGACAATGAGGCTAACCATCTTGAGCTTGTCACAGAATACTGCACAGTGACCCATATGTACAGTGGCAAGGCACTGATTAAAACACTTTAAAAATACAATTGCTTTTACCACAGTCCTTTGACTAGTAACACGGTGCATCTTTAGAAAGGAAAAAAAGATATTTAGGGAAAGGCTTAGCAAAGGAGGAAACAAAATTGAACAGCCGGTAAAAAGAAGAATAAGGGATGGAGAGATGGCTTAGCAGTTAAGGCGCTTGCCTGCAAAGCCTAAGGACCCATATTCAACTCCCCAGATCCTATGTAAGCCACAAGCACAAGATGATGCATGTGCAAAGTTGCACATGTGCACAAGGTGGTACACACATCTGGAGTTCAATTACAGTGGCTGGAGGTCCTGGCATACTAATTCTCTCTCTCTCTCCCTCCCTCCCTCCCTCCCTCTCTCTCTCTCATAAAAAAGGCCAGTCAGTTGGGCTTACCTCAAAAAAAAGGAGGAGGAGGAGGTGGTAGTGGAAGCGAAGGAGTCCACTAGAGATTTTCTGAGATTTCCAACATTTTTTGGTTTCTAGTGTTGTACATGCATGTGTGTACATGTGTGTACGCATGTGTGCAAGCTAAGCTACTGGTGAGGGTATTCAACAGCAGACACAGAATGTGTTTTGGTGACTCACTGTTCTTTCTTGCATAGATAGCACTTGTTTCTTTCCTTTGAGTTCCTTGGGGATGAACAAAGTTTCAAGAGCACCAGGAGATACAGCACCCAGACAGGCATGCCCCCCAGTCTGTGTTCCCCCAGTGCCTAGTTCATCCCAGACCTGGATTATTTCATTCTTATTCTCATTCCATGGAGGGGAACAATGAGGAGACAGATTCAGAGAGGGTAAGACAGAGAAAGAGATACAAAAAGGAAGAGAGAGAAAATGGGACAGAAAGACAGGGAAGGAACCAGAGAGACAGGGAGAAGGAGACAAAGCAATACAGAAAGGAGAAAGAGGGAGAAGGGGAGGGAGAGAGAGAGAGATCTTGATATCTCGATCTTCACCAGGAACAAAGTGTCAAGGCCAGATAAGAATCAGAAATGGGACTGGGCTCCAGCTCCTTAGCTGGGTTGTGACAAGGTCACTTTAGAGAACAGGATGAGGAAGGTGAGAAAATGGTTGTGGCCATCTTTGGAAACTAGAGTCTACCACATGTGTCCACATGGCCAAGTCTCAGAGTTCCTTATTTGAAAAAAGGAAATGGGGTCGCTGGAGCATCAAAGGACCATTGGGATGAGCAGGTGGAGGGCAAAATAGCTTTGCCTCACTCTAGGCCCTGCTTCTTAGAACAAACTTTAGGAATGAGCAAGGGTCACTGTGGGAGGGCTCTGATGGCTGCATGGTGTGAAAAGAAAAATGTCCATTTGCTTGTCAAGTTCCTTCTTCCAGCATGCAGACAATCTTAAGGTCTGGTCTGCAGACATTCACAAGTTGGAGAGATGGGTCAGTGGTCAAAGGGGCTTGCTTGCAAAACCTGATGACTCTGGCCCTGATTCAATTCCCCAGTACCCAGGTAAAGCACAAAGATGGCACATGTATCTGGAATCTGCTTTCTGTTTGCAGTTGAAAGAGGTCCTGGCATGCTCTCTCTCTCTCTCTCTCTCTCTCTCTCTCTCTCTCTCTCTCTCCTCTCTCCTTGCAAATAAATAAATACATTCAGAAAAATGCTTAGGGTTGATCAACTGGGGAGACCCTACTGGGGCTTTATTTATTTTTATTTTTTTGGTTTTGCAAGGTAAGGTCTCACTCTGGTCCAGGCTGACCTGGAATTAACTATGTAGTCTCAGGGTGGCCTTGAACTCTCAGCGATCCTCCTACCTCTGCCTCCCAAGTGCTGGGATTAAGGCATGCGCCACCACGCCCGGCTCCTACTGGGGCTTTTGCCAATGTCTGAGACATCCCTAAACACCCCAAGTGGCACTGGGGTGCTGTTGATATCTAGTGGGGAGGCTAAGGGAGCTGCTCCATATCATACAGTTTGCGGGGCACTCCTCCACACAACTAGCACCCACCTGGGGCTGGAACAGCACCTGACCACAGGAAGAACTGCCAAAGCTGATTGTTATTAAAATGATCTCCATCAGTTAGTGACCCAGGAAGACAACAGAAGCTTCCCAATACTTGTCCTGAGAACAAGAACATCCTCTGAGCACACCTCTTTTTCTGTCCAGTGAAAGATGACTGGAAATGGCAGTGCTTCCTGGACACATCACCATGTTCTGAGCACAGCTTTCCTTCTGCCCCAGTGAAAGCTGGCTGGCAACAACAGTGCTTCCTAGACCACACAACTGTGGTTTCAGAGGACCAGAGCTGTCTGCAACGAGAGGATTGCAAGGACGCCTGACTAGCTCTGTTCCGTGTCATCTGTAAGAGCTGTGTTGTGGCACTCCCAGACGGACACTGTCAAAAAGGTCTCACTGGGCCTCAGGAAGTACTGGAAGCAGACATGCCCCAGCAGGTGGCTCTTGAGGGCCCCTCTGCTACAGGCTGAGCCAGGCTCTTCTGAAGCTAGCTAGTGACTAAGATGGTGGTATAGGGCCTGGCCATTTCCAAGACAAAGAAAGCCCCAGGGACATCCACCTTCAGTAGCAAACACTCAGTTGAACTGTTGGATCTTTTTCTTGATCCATGACCTCCCCTAGTTCAGCCTGCCTCCTCTCCTTGCTCCTTCACAGGCATTTCTGCTTCTGCCTGATCCATCTCTGAGCTCAGCACACAGAAGGCTCCATGGTCCAACATGAGGTCAGGCTCTGGAGGGAAGAGCTGAACACCAACACCAGCTCTAATGCACCTTTTTTGAGTAAATGGGGCCACTCACTTCATCTCAGATGCCCCACTTTCCCCACTGGTAGCATGGTGTCATGATGGTCCCTCCCTCACTGGGCTACTATCGAATCAATCATGTAAATGCAGGGTCCAGAGACACAGTTGTCCCTGAAACCAGCTGTCACTGTCACTGATACATGGAGCCAACTGGAGGGGCCATGATCCCCAGTAGCTTCTTCTCTATTTGGGCTGAAACAGGAAAACTGCCTTTAGGGATTGGTTAGATGGCTGTGTGTCTGCACTGTGGGCTTGGACTGCATGTTTTGCTGGGGCTTCCATAACAGTATACCACTGCCCAGGTGGCTTCAAAATAGGAATCAGTCTACTTCCTTACTGATCTGGTGGCTGTACATTCAAGTTTAAGAGGTGCTAGGGATCAAGCCCAGGCTTTCATACCTACTAGGTAAGCTGCACTGCACCTCAGCCTCTACCAGCTTAGCCACAGTCCCAGCCTCTACTAGCTGAGTCCTACCCCCAGCCTCTACCAAGTGAACCCCCCCAGCCTCTACTAGCTGAGCCCCCACCCCCAGCTGAGGCACTACAAGGTCTTTACTGACTCAAAGCATCAGACTCAGGCCCTGCTGTGGCTTTTTCTGCTCCAGGCCACACCTCTTCCTCGTCCATTGTGTTCACATAAAACCTGTTTGTCCCATGCAAGAAAATGTCCCTTGTACATTAGAAGACACCACTGAGTAACATGATTTCCAAATCAACTCACGTGAAGCAATGAGCCAGTGTTCTCTTCCAGTTTATTAGCTGAGGGGTTGGGGATTTAGCTCAGTGGATGAGCAAGCGCAAGGCCCTGGGTTCGGTCCTCAGCACCAAAAAAAAAAAAACAAAAATCACAAAAACACAAAAAAAGGGGGACCCAGTTTATTAGCTGAGTGGTAAGTCTGTTAGCTGAGAGCAGCAAGTTCCCTGTTGCTAGGTAACAGGAAGACTCAATTTCCTCATCTGGAAAATGGGAGCAATAGCACCTATCTGTGATAAAATACCTGATGTGAAGAAACTTAAGTGAGGAGAAGATTATTTTGGCTCACAGCTCAGAGTATACAGTGCATCATGGTGGGGAAGTCATAGCAGCTAAAGTGGCTTGCTCTACGGAGATGGGAACTTAAGGCAGATTCTTCACATGTTGCCAGATCAGGAAACAGAGAGCTAGGGCCAGAGCCAGAAGACTCACCTCCAGTGATGGACTTTGGCCAGCTAGCCTACAGTCCCAAAGGTTCTACAACCTCCCAGCACCGCACCACCAGCTGGCAGCCTGTGGGGAACATTTCACATTCAAATCATAATACTATCTAGTTACATATTGGGAGTGATAAATGGAATAAGATGTTGGTGTTCCACACAGCACTCTATACTAGCAAACAATAACTATTAACCACCATGTTTATGCATTATGCCGTCACTAATGCTGCTGTTTCAGTCCAGCATAAAAACTAACAGGGGCTGGAGAGATGGTGTTGTAGTCAGCTCCACATTACTGGGACACACTTCCAAGCAAATAGTTTATGGGAGGAAGGAGTTTATTTCAGCTTACAAGTTCCAGAGGAAACTCCATCAGTGGTGGGAAAAAACTGCTTACTCCCATAGATGCAAGCATAGGGAGAACCAAGTGCCACAAGCAAACACCAACGAGCAGCAAGCATAAAACCCTGAGCTCAAACTCTTCTCCCCACACCATTGGACTAGAATAATCCACCCCCAGTGACACACCCCCTCCAGCCTGCTGTTGGAAACTTAAGCCCAGTGGGTAAAAGTGCTTGGTGCACAAGCAGGAGGGTCTGAGAAGGCCTGGTTTGACCTGAGTTTCATCCTCAATCCCCCATGTAAACATCTGGATGTGGTCATGACACCTGTAAGCCCAGTCCTGTGGGGAGCTGAGACAGGAGAATGGCTAGAGCTTGCTGCTCAGCTAGTCTGACCAAAAAACAGTGGCTCCAGGTTGAGTGAGAGACTGACTCAGGGAAACACACAGATGAACAACAGAGGACACCTGATGTCCTCATCTGGCTTCTGCACCACACATGAGGATATGCATTTGCACATACATGCATATGCCACACACACATACTACACATGCAACACACATACACACACATATGCATGCTCAAAGAAAGAGAGAAAAAGGAAGGGAGGGAGGGAGAGAAAGGAAGGGAGGGAGGGAGAGAAAGGAAGGGAGGGAGGGAGGGAGAGAGGAGAGGGAGGGGGAGGGAGGGGGGGGAGAAGAGAAGGGAAGGGAGGGAGGGAGGGGAGGGAGGAGAAAGGAGGGAGGGAGGGAGAGAAAGGAAGGGAGGGAGGGAGGGAGGGAGAGAGGGAGGGAGGCGGAAGCTCATCACAAAAAGGTGCCACCAGCGTGAGTCTGGGAGCCATCTCTCCCAGGAGAATTACTGCTGTCCAGGTTGAGAGGAAATGGAGCTCAATATTGTCTGCTTTAGCACTTGTAAAAAAATGGAAAGAGAAAATTATCAGAAGAACATAAATTTCACCACAATTGTTGGTGCTATTTAAATAAGATTTAAACTTATCCACCATTTAAACAGAAAAGAAGGAAATGGCATTAAATTTACATATGTGTTGGGCTGTGCACACTAGAGTCAGTAATATTAACTGTATCTTCATCACGGAGCAGTTGGTCTGGCTGGAAAGATAATGGAAGGACTCAGGAGTGTTACTTGATCATTCCTTGAAACTGTCAGTGTTGTACAGTGGTAGTAATCAATTATCTGACATGTACCATTTACTCATATCTTAAGGAGAAGCAATTAGGTGTGCCATCTCACCTAGATGGTTGATTCTCTCTAGTTCATTACCCAAAATAAAGGAGCTTGTGAGGTTTAATATCCTATTACTACGGCCAGAGCTATGGAAGGAAGGGCAGGTATCAGAACTGCTGAGGGAAAGGCCCTGCCCTGCAGATCCTGTAAGAATACATCTCACTGCATGTCTGCAGCCCAGTGTGTTTCTCTCTTGGAAATCTGGACTTATGTTTTCCCAGCCAAAGGACAATCCAGCTAAACACGTTCCCCCGGTGCTGAGGGAACTTTAGAGAAGGAATCTTAAGGCAGAACCTGCAAGGGACACTCATGCACTGTACCTTCCTGCAGGAGGATTTGGGAGACCCTAAGGCAGGGAGAGAAGCAGGAAAGAGAAGGCAGATGGGACAAGAATGAGGTATGAGTCTCCCGTGGCTGCTGTAATAACCACCAGCTTAGTAAACTCAGGCAGCAGATATGTATTTTCTCCTGATCATAAGGGTTGCAAGTCTGATTGCACTTCTCTGGAGGTTCCAGTGGAAGTGATCTGTTGTGGTTGGAATCTGAAATGTCACTCAAAGGCTTATTTTTTAAAACATTTTATTGACAACATCCACACATATACACAATATACCATGATCAAGATCTCCTCACACCACCCTCCCTTTCCCTGTTGGATGCCCCCGCTACTGAGTCCCTTCTTTCCATCTAGCCCCTCTGCTATTTTTTATTGACATGTTTATGTACGTACAAAATGTATGTAGATCACAGTCACCTTGCCTCCCTCTGTCTTTTCCCTACCTCTCCTACTCCTTGTTCTGTCCCCTTCCTCCCTCCAACTTTTTGAATATTTGTTTCCTAGCCATTCTCATTGTTTTTGGAGGCTATGGAATGTCCAACCTTTTACCATTATAGCACAACATTGTCCTTTATAAAGTTCACACTTGAGAACTATGAAACTGAGTTACAAAAAAAATAAATAAAATACCCCAAATCCATTATATATTAAGTGTTTACAGTTTTGCACTGGGTTGCATTTATAAGTATCTTTGGGCACAAGTGGCCCGTGGGTTGGACATGCCTGAGCGGAGCTTCTGAAGGAAGTAGGTTACTAGGGTGGGGCACTGAAGTGATAGCCTGGCCCCTGGTTCTGACCTTCCTCTCTACTTCCTGGTCCACCGTGAAGTGAAGAGACATGGCCAAACACTTCACTGCCATAAAAGCCACCACTCCCTCACCACCAGGATGGACCAAAATCCTCTGAAAATGTGAGCAGAAATAAATCCTTGTTTCTGTCAGGTATTGTGGGCTCAGCATAATACCTGCAAAAGTAGCAGGCCCCATCGCTTGCCTCATCCAGCTCCCAGGACTGCTGACATTCACTGATTGTGGGCTTCACCCTAGTGTCTGCAGAAGACCCTTCTCCTCTGGCTTTGCCCTGTCTCCTTTGTCTGCATCGTATAAGGACAATTCAAGGGTATGTAAGGCCCTGTTTCACAGCTCAGGATGATATCATCTCAAAATCCTAACCCTACCCATTTACAGAAACCCTTTCTCCATGTAAGGCAGCATGGATGAGTTCCAGTGATGTAGACTTGATATCTTTGGGGATGCTTTTCAGCCAACTATAAGCAGGGTGCAGGAGGAATCTACCTTCTACTCACCTCTGCTCCCACGCCACTCCCTGCAGGAGCTCTGGTGGTTGAAGTGTTTCTTGGGATTCACCTTGATGTGCATCTTTGTGGTTGCTTTCGGAGACATGCTGCCCCAGGACTGGGAAATAACCTAAATATCTCTGGCCCACACAGCTCCCACCAGCCTGGTGAAGGAAACATGTAAAATACCCAGATCATTCTCGTTTTCTGCCCCTCTTTCCCTAGTTGCTTGCTCACTCCCATGCTTTAATCTCAGTGTCTCACTGTCAGATAGCATTTCTACCTCCATCTCACATGGGCTCTGGCCTTGCTTTCATTTTTTAAGGAGAAATTTTGTATGGACATACCATATATTGGTACCATCATTTCCCTCCTCTCTGCCCCATTCTGCTGAGGTCCATCCTTAGTGGGATTGCTGGTATTGACCATGGGGTCGTGGGTTATGAATTGCAAGAGCAGCAGTCAGTCATTGTGGGGGGGAGGGAGGCAACGCCTCTGGATCTTCCCTCCTATCCTGTTGCTCTTAAAAACTTTCTGTGCCCTCCTCTGCAACTTGCCTGAGTCGTGGTGGGTGTGCTTTAAGTCTACTTTAGTGTTGTGCTCTCACAAGCTTCTGGATGTCTGCTTTGGTGCATTTTGAGTATCCTTAGTGTCTGTCCTATCATTCTGGCACAGGTTGTCAGGCTTGCCATGGAAGCAGAACTCTTGCTCATCTTGTCAATTCCTCTGTGGTTTCACCTGGACCCTGGCTGGTGTGCCAGGGATGGATCATCTGCTGACAGGGAGTCAGCTGTCTTTTGTCTTGTTGACAGATTTTTGTTGTCCTCGGTTCTTCTGAAAAAGAAAAACAGATTCTCCAATGGAGAATGAAATCAGCATAGGTTAAAGAGGATATGCAGTGTTAATTTAGAGAGATTTTTATGGGTGTGGCCTCTCTTTTGGCAATAAACTAGTGTGAGCTTCTCACTAGAGACTGGTCTCCATAGGATTCTGACTCAGTTCCCAGTTCCAGTTATGGGTTTCTTTCCACTGACAAGTTCTTTTAGCCAATCAGAAAGTCATGGGTTGCCTGCCTAGGCTGGGTGCCACCATTGCAGGTGTGTACATCTTGTCTGGATGGTTGTTTTCATATAGCAGTGTTCCCTGCTTGCTCATGGCATTGTTGGCCACCCCCCCCACACACACAGAAGCTTATGTAGCTCTTTCCAGTAATATACTAGCTAACCATCTGGGAACTCGCTTCCTTCCAGACTCCAGCCAGATATCTCAATGTTCTGCATTAGCAATATCTTCAGCAATAGGGTCTTACCTTTTACCTTATATGGGTAATAAAGTGCTGTTACAGAAACCTGTCTTGTTTAGGGGACATCCTAGTCTTTCTGATGGGCAGCTCAGTGTGGATGTAACCAATTTCTGATACTGGGAGTTGCAAGCCACAGCCAAATATTTTAGAGTTAGGCTTCATCTCACCCTCCAGGGCCCTTCTTACCAGATGATCCCCCTATATACCTATTGAGGATTATATCTTTAGCCTTCTCTCTAGGAGGAGGGTTTCTATGGAGCCAGTTCCTTTTGCATTTAGTTTTGTGAGACTGTCCCTCCACCTCCCATTCCCCTCCCCCAAAACCCTTCCATCCCTACCCTATTATCTGTCTCTTGAGTTGCCTGTTAGCTATGCCTACAACTCAAGTTGTTACAGATTAAGAAACATAGATGTGAAAGAGCATGTGGCATTTGTCTGTCTGTGCTTGTGTAAGTTCACTTAGTATGATCTGTTCCAAGTTCATTCATTTTCCTACAAACTTCATTATATCATTTTTCCTTACTGCTGAGCAGAATTCCATTGTGTAAATGTACCAGCTCTTCATTATCCATTTTTCAAATGATGGTCATTTGGGTTCATTTAACTTCTTAGCTATTGTGAATTGAATAGCTATAAAAATGGTTGAGCAAATATCTCTACAGTGAAGAGTGGAGCCTTTAGGATAGATGCTCAATAGAGGAACAGCTGGGTCATCTGGTGGCTCTATTTTCATCTTTTTCAGGGGTCTCCGTTTTGTTTTCCACAGTGGTTTTACAAGTTTGTACTCCCACCAGCAGTGAATAAGAGTTCCTCTCTCCCCACATCTTCAACAAAAATTATTGTCATTTGATTTTTTTAATGATTGCCATCCTTTCTGGAGTAAGGTGGAATCTCATAGTTGTTTTAATTTGCATTTCTCTGATAGGTAAGGATGTTTGAACATTTTCTTAGGTGAGTGTTAGCCATCCTTTTTCTTTTCTTCCTCTGAGAATTCCCTGTTCAGTTCTCTGCCCCATCTTTTGAGTGGTCTGTTTGATATTTTATTGCTTAGTCTTTTGAGTTCTTTGTAAATTCTAGATATTAAGCCTCTGTCAGTGGTATAGCTGGGAAAGATTTTCTTTGGGTAGTTTGCTGGCTCTTCTTATAGTATGTTTGTCTGTACAGAAGCTTTTTTAGGTTCATGAGATCACACTGGTTGAGTGATTGTTTAATTTTCTGTGCTACTGGGGTATTGTTCATGAAGTCTTTCCCCACTCCTATATCATGGAGAGTTCCCCCTATTTTTTCATCCAGTGCTTTGAGAGTTTCAGGTCTTATATTGAGGTCTTTAATCTATTTGGAGTTGATTTTTGCATATGGTGAGAGGAGTGGGTCTAGTTTCATTTTTCTACATGCGATTATCTAATTTGTCCAGCAACATCTGTTGAAGATGCTCTCTGTTTCCGGTCTACATTATTGTCACCTTTGTCAAAAATCAAGTAGCTGTAGTTACTTGACCTAAGGGCTGGGTCTTCGATTCTGATCCATTGGTCTATATATCTGTTTTTAAGCTAGCACCATGCTGTGTTGTTACTATGGCTTTGTAGTATAGCTTTAGAATGGGTATGGTGATACCTCCAGAGGTGTTTCTTTTGCTGAGGGTATTTTTTGATATCCAAGATATTCTGCCATTCCATATAAATTTTGAGATTATTTTTTCCATCTTTATGAAGGATGGTGCTGGAATTTTTATTGGTATTGCACTGAATCTGTATATTACCTTTGGTAGAGTTGCCATTTTCACCATATTAATTCTACCTTTCCAGGAGCATGGGAGGTCTTTCCATCTTCTCATGTCCTCTTCACTTTCCTTCTTGAGTATTTTAATGTTTTCCTTAAATAGGTATTTCACATCCTTAGGGAGTGTTATTCCAAGATATTTAGTTTTTTGGGTCTATTAAAAATGGAACAGTCTCACTGATTTCTTTTTCCATATATTTGTCTTTGGCATATAGGAAGATTGATGGCTTTTGTATGTTGATTTTGTATCCTGCCACTTTGCTGAAGGAATTTGTCACATTTAGAAGTTTTTCCATAGAATCTTTCTGATCACATATATGTAGAATATGTCATCTGCAAATATGGTTAGTTTGACTTCTTCCTTTCCAACTTGTATCTCTTTCATTTCTTTCTCCTGTCTTATTGCTGGGGCTAGTACTTCTAGTACTATGTTGAAGAGCAGTGGTGAGAATGGGAACCCATGTCTTGTTTTTTAATCTCAATGGGAACTCCTCTTTTTTTTTTTTTTTTTTTTTTTTTTTTTTTTTGAGGCAAGCTCAACAGACTGGCCTTTTTTTCTTTATGCAAAAGAGAGGGAGAGAAAAAGAGAGAGAGAGAAAGAGAGAGAATTGGCATACCAAGGCCTCCAGCCGCTGTAATTGAACTCCAGACACGTGTGCCACCTTGTGTACATGTGCAGCCTTGCACACTTGTGTCACCTTGTGCATCTGGCTTGTGTGGGACCTGAGAATCAAAAATGGGTCCTTGGGCTTCACAGGCAAGCACCTTAGCCACTAAGCCATCTGTCTAGCCCCTCAATGGGAATTCCTTGAGTCTTTCCCCATTAAGTATAATTTAGGCTTTAGGTGCTTTGTAGATAGCCTTTATTATGTTGAAACATAAACAACATATGCCTATTCTCTCCATTGTTTTAATGATGAAATGAAGTAGTTTGTCAAAGGCCTTCTCTTCATCTAATGAAATTATATAGTTCAAGTTTAAGATTATTTATGGTATGTTACGTTATGTTGAACCCTCATTGCATCACTATGATGAAGTCTGCTTGATCAAGGTGGATGATGCTTTTGATGTGTTCCTGAATTGTTTGTGAGAATTTTGATCAGGATTTTGCATTTGAATTCATCAAGTTGTAGGTCTAGTTTTCTTTTCTTGTATCTCAGTCTGGTTTTGGTATTAGGGTAATACTAGCTTCATGGAAGGAGTTGGGGAGCATTCCCTGTTCTCCAATCATGAGAAAAAACTTGAGAAAGTGGTTTATGTTCTCTGATTAAGGTTTGATAGAATTTGGCTGAGAATCCATTAGGCCCTGGACTTTTCCTTTGGGGGAAGTTTTTGATTACATTTTCAATCTTGATGGACGTAATAGGTTTGTTTAGGAAATTTATCAGCTCTGAACTTAACTTTGGTAGGTAGTATGTGTCTAGAAATTCATCCATTTCTTCCAACTTATTTAATTTGATGGAGTAGAGATCTTGCAAATATGTCCTGATGATTCTTCCAGTTTCGTTGATGTCTGTTGTGACCTTTCCCTTTTCATTTCTAATTTTGTTAATGTAAGACTTTTCTCTTTTTTTCACTTGATCAAATTGGCCAGGGATTTAATCAGTCTTGCTTATTTTTTCAAACAATCAGCTCTTTGTTTCATCAGTTTTCTTAATTGTTTTCTTTGTTTCCAATTCATTAATTTCTGCTCTATTCATTATTTCTTTCCATATGGAATTCTTAGGGTTGTTCTTGATTTTCCAATGTTTTTGGATGGATGATTAGGTTATCAATTTGAGAACTCTCTGTTTTTGTTATGAAGGCATTTAGTGCTAGGAATTTTCCCCTTAGGACTGCCTTTATTGTGTCCCATAAGTTTTGGTATGTTGTGTTTTTATTATCATTCAGTTATAGAAATTTTCACAATTTCCCTTTTGATTTCTTCCATGACCCATTCATCATTTAATAGCATGTTGTTCAGTCTCCAGGAGATGGTCTAATTTCTGTCATTTCTTTTGTTGTTAATTTCTAGCTTTAATGCATTATGGTCCAATAAGATGCAGGAAATTACATCAATGTTCCTGAATTTATGGAGGCATGCTTTATGACCTAATATATGATATATTTTGGAGAAGGTTCTGTGGGCTTCTGAAAAGAATGTATATTTTGTATAATAGGGGTGGTATGTTCTATTAGGTCTAGTTGATCTATGGTGTTATTAAGCTCTACTACTTCTCTGTTAATTTTCTGCTTGGATGATTTGTCTATTGATGATAGTGGGGCATTGAAATTCCCTACTATGATGGTATTGGGATTTATTTCTGGTTTGTCACTGAGTAACTTTTGTTTTATAAAATGTAGTGCACCTGTGTTTGGTGATGTCCTCGTGTTGGATTATTCCCTTGATGAATAAGAAGTGGCCTTCTTTGTCCTTTTTTATTACTTTTGGTTTGAAGTTTCTTTTGCCAAATATTAACACAGCCACAGTTGCTTGTTTCTTATTTCCATTTGCTTGGAAAATCATTTTCCATCCTTTCACCCTGAGGAGGTGAATATCTTTAGTGGTGAGGTGGGTTTCTTGAAGAAGGGTTGCTTTTTCTGATCCACCCTGTTAAGTTGTGTCTTTTGATAGGTGAGTTAAGACCATTAATATTTAAGGTTATAATGGTGAGGTTCAATTTAATCCCTGCCATGTTGGAGGCTGTATGGGGTTTGGTGCTTTCTTGGGCTTTGTGCCTGCTCTAGTTTTAGTAATCATGTTCTTCCTCTTGTAGGCTCTTGAGCTTGGGTTTAACTCTTCAGTGCGGAGTATTCCCTGAAGATTCGTGTTCATATAACCATAGGGCTGGCTTTTATCATGGAAGGTGTTCCTTTCACCATCTTTTATGAGGGATACTTTCAGTGGTACAGTAGTTTGGTTTGGAATCCATAGGTTTTGAGACTTTGAAGTTTGAATTTCTCCTTTCCAAGCCATTCTGGCTTTCAGGTTTCCTTAGAAAAGTCTGTATGTAATGAGTTGTTTCTCTCTTGCTACTTTTAGCACTCTCTATTTGTGCTGTTTTCAGTTTTAACTATGATATGCCTTGGAGAGTTTCTTTTTTGTCCAGTCTGTTTGATGTTCTGTGAGTTTCTTGTATCTGGATGGGTCTCTCTTTTGAGAGAGTGTGAAAGTTTTCTTCAATAATATTGCTGAATATGTTCTCCATGCATTTGGCCTGAATTTCTTCCCCTTCTGGTATACCCATGATCTGGATATTTGGTGGTTTTAGTGTATCCCACAATTCCCTCATGTTCTGTTCACATGACTCTTTGAACTCATCCAATTTTATAAACTTCTGAGCATTTTCTTCTGTCTTGTCTTCTGTATCTGAGGTTCTATCCTTTTCATGATTAACTTTGTTAGTGAGGGTTTATAGAAAGGCTTTTACAAGCTCTATTCAACTTTTGTTTTCTGTTGCATTTTTTTTTTTTTGTATTGTATCCATTCCTTTGTTGGGTTCAAATTTCAGGTTATGGTTTGATTTTCTTGATGCTTCTTGGAATTCATCCTCACATTTAATCATGTTTTCATTAAGCCTAATTAGCTGGTTATTGAGATCCTCTATTTGTTAACTCACCTTCAATTCATTTATCTCTCTTTTGAGGCCTGTTTGGATTTCCTCCATTAAGTTAAACCTAGTGGTGAAAGCTGTGTACTGTAAGAAATGATTCTGTTGCATTTCATTTATAAAATTGTTGGGGCTTTTTATGCTTTGCTTCCATGTCAGCAATTCACTTGGTCAGTCACATAAATTATTATGCTTTCATTTTGGGATTCTATTTCTGTTGTCTCCTCCGTGTGTGTGTGTGTATTCTACCCATCTCTGGAGTAAAAGACTATTTTTTTTTCCAAGAAGGAAGCAAGAATTTGCCCTTGTAGGAGCTTCTGTGAGTGTTCTCTTTGGGTTTGAACTGGCTTAGAGTGTGATGGTCTCATATTCACAGATGTGCAGGTTTTGGAGGCTGCAACTGCACTAGCACCTCTGGGCTGTTAGCTGCTACAAGAGCTGTGTTGGAGGTCTGAAATCTCTTCAGCCTACAATCGCAGCCATGCTTTGACTGTGTGTCTCAGGAGCAGTAGCACTTGCCCCTGCTCCCCCATTATACCCAAGCTGAGCAGGTTGTAGAAGATGCACCATACCCTCTGATGGGTGGTTGCCAGATATTCCTGTGCTCCTTGTCTGGGCAGGAGCCATAGCCCAAGGTGTCACTGGTAGGCAGATGCTGGTGCTGGTTGACTGGAGGGGAGTTGGGTGGGCCTCTGGAATCTAGAAACAAGGCCTGATCACAGTCCAAGGAGGTGGCTGGTGTTGGGGCTTAGGTATGCAGAGGCAGTCAGTGATATGGTTGGTGTGATCAGAGGAGGCAGAGGCTAGAAAGATCCTCTGAGGCTGGTGGCATGGGGACCCTCAGGCACCAGTGGCATGGGGTGGGGACCCTCCCAGATGGTGTGGTGTGGAGACCTGCAGGAGCTGGATACTTGGTGGGGTGGAAGAAGCATGGGCAGTAACTCTGGCACTGTAGGGACCTACAGGGTTCTAGCAGCACAGGGACAGGTGGTACTGGGTGAGGCAAAAGTGTGGGCCCTGGCCCTGACACCTTGGAGATGTGGTTGGCCTGTGGCACTAGTGGGGAGACCCCACAGCACAGGAAATGGTGGTGCATAATGGGGCAGAAGCATGAGCCCTGGCTCTGGCACTGTGGGAACCCAAGGATTGGGGATCTGGTGCATTGCAGATAGGGGTGGGCAGCAGTGCAGAGGCTTGTGCAGTGCTGGGATCCTCCTGGTGTGCTGCCTGGGTTTCTGTTGGTGCCCAGGCCAGAAGTGCTGGCATAGAAGTGTGGGCTCTGCCTCCCGTACTGTGTGTACCTGCACAGTGGGTTGGTTCCCTCTCTGAGTGTGTGGGGAAGAAAACAAATCATGAGAATTCCCTGCCCACCTGAATTTAGCCTCCTCAGTTAGGCACTAGCCCACTGCAGCCTGTGTTTGTGCACTAG
Source organism: Orientallactaga sibirica (assembly GCA_036365145.1). Classification (NCBI taxonomy): domain Eukaryota; kingdom Metazoa; phylum Chordata; class Mammalia; order Rodentia; family Dipodidae; genus Orientallactaga; species Orientallactaga sibirica. The sequence continues at coordinate 43,259,561 of JAEOAD010000011.1, read as the reverse complement.
CTGTGCCCAAGAGCAACTAGGAATTAGCAGATTTCTGAATATGCACCTCCATTCCCACCCAGTGGAAGTCTTTTAAGACTTATGTTGCAGTCATGTTCACACTGCTGGCAGAAATCACCTGGCCAAGAGCAGCTTTTGGGAAAAAATGCTTTATTTTGGCTTACAGACTTGAGGGGAAGCTCCATGATGGCAGGGGAAAACGATGGCATGAGCAGAGGGTGGATATCACCTGCTGGCAAACATAAGGTAGACAATAGCAACAGGAGACTGTGCCAAATACTGGCAAGGTGAAACTGGCTATAATACCCACAAGCCAGCCCCCAACAATACACTGCCTCCAAGAGGCATTAATTCCCAAATCTCCATCAGCTGGGAACCTAGCATTTAGAATACCTAAGTTTATGGAGGACACCTGAATCAAACTACCACAACCTACTAGTACTGGATTCCCGCCCCACCCCCCATACACACACACAATTCTTGCCTGATTTCATTCCTGGAGCTCTATCATGGTTATGAATCCACCATCTTGACTAGAAGTTAGCAGTGTGGCCTTGTTTTTCATGCCTTCTCCCACCTCAAGGCCTTGATACAAGTTGCCATGACTCTCTAAGTCCAATTCCAAATTCCTGAAACAGAGAATGCAGATTTCCCAATTGTCCAGCCATGCCCTCCCAGGCCAGGACTCTGAGGAGGTGGTATGAGGGGCTTCTAAGACAAGTCTAGGCATATGCATGAGCTAGGCAGGTGCATACCATAGTCTTTCTTTGCTCCTGGTGCAGTAACACTTTGGGAGGACCATCCTGCACACAAGAAGGGTGTCCCCAATGTTTTCCCTGTATGAGCTCCCAACACCCATCTGCTTGTTCAACATAGACTGTAACATACTTGATTGTAACAAGGACAATATGCCATGGAGGCATATTGTAATTACCTTCTCATTGTTGGGTTAAATCACTGTCCCAAAACAGCAGATTGGAGGAAAGTTTTTATTTTGGCTTATCATAATGAGGGGAAGCATTTTCATGCAAAACAACTTCTTCAGAATCTGAGAGTTCAATGTCCCCAAGATTCTTCAGGGTCTTACCACACATCATCATCCCAAGTCATAGGATCCCACTCTTTTCCAATCAGTACCTCACTTTAACTTCTCTTAGCTGGTGAAGCTGGGATTTGAGTTTACATTGCAAGTGAGCCAATCTTACAACGAGAGCTTGTGTTTGGTTTTCTGCAATTTGAGCCCTGTTCTGGCTGTAGAGTAGACTCTCCTCCACAGCACCCTTAGAAACCTTGAGATCATGTATGTGGGTCTTAAGCTTGGAATTTTCCTTTCTGAGCTTCTGTTCCCTCAATAGTTTGTCCAGAAATGCTAGAAGCAACCAACCAGCATCATCATTTGTCTTACTTTTCCATAAATATTCATATGTTTCAAATACAGTCACTAAATCCCTTGCTCTTCACAAGACATGACACAGGATCACCAAATACATCTGTCTCATGGAGTTCTTTAAACAGTTCACACCATGAATTATTAGTGCCCTCCTTATTTCCAGTAAAATCACTCTCCTTATTACCAGTAAGAGTGCTCTCCTTATTACTGGTAGGGCCTTTAGCAGCACCAAAGTTGGAGAGCCAATCCCAGATAGCACCAAGCCCACTAGAGAAATCCATCCTTACAATTCCCTTTCTTTAAAACCACTTCTGGTACCAAAATTCTGCATTAGTCAGGATTCTCTAAAGGAACAGAACCACTAGAATGAATTATATTAAAAAGGGAATTTAGTGGATTAGCTTACAGTAGTCCAATAGCAGTTGCTGGCCTGAGAATCAAGGAACCCGGTAGCTGCTCAGTCCATGTGGCCAGATGCCTTATCAGTCCCGATCCAGCACTGAAGGCCTGGAGGCTTCCTGAGGAGCTGCTGGTCTTCAATGCACACAGGTCTACAGTTGACACTGGTCCACGTTGGAAGGCAGCAAGCAGCTCTGGCAGCCAAGTGGAAGGAAGGGGCTCTTTTCACCTAGAACTTCCTTATATAAGACTCCCATCTGAGAGGGGACACCCACTCTGAGGGAAGGACTTCGTCCTTCAGTTAATCCTTCCTGGAAGCACCCTTGGACCCACCCAAAAGGGATTTCTGTGGATTACTAAACAGATCAAGTTGACAACACCTTAATCATCGCACCCTTCCTTCCTTACAAAATAATTTTAGGGCTGGAGAGAATGCTCAGAAGTTAAGGCTCTTGCTTGCAAAGTTTAAGGGCCCAGGTTTATCCAGTACCCACATAAAGCCAGATGTACAAAGTGGCATATGTGTCTGGAATTTATTTGCAGTGGCAAAAGGCCCTGTTGCACCCATTCTCCCATTCTCTCATTCTCTCTCTCTCTCCTTGCAAATAAATACATATAAATAAAAAGACAAAAAAGAAAATAATTAAATTTTAAAAAGAAATTAAACATAACATGATTCATGACGACTGGTGTCCCCAGGACATTGCTCAAATCCCCTAAGCACACTGGCTCAGGAAAAAACCAGTTCCCATCACCACCAAAGTTTCCCCATGAGGCTGCCATCTTTGTATTCTTCTCAAAATCCTCCCGTCTCCCTCACACCCCTGGCAGACCATGCCTCTCCCCACTGAGTGTTATCCTCTCTGTTTGTATCTAAGTCCACTCATTGACTGTCCCCCATTAGGAGACACGTCCTATAACCTGGGGAGTGATGTGTGCAGCTAATTATAACAGAGACCACTGCTCCCAGTGTAGACCCAGTTACATTCTTGTCCCCATCTGAATTTTCAGCAATCACAAGCTTCATAGCTGTCTTTCGTGATGGCTCTTCTCACCTACTCCCCTGTTCCTTCTGTGCCCAAGACTCCATAGATGTATCCCTGTCTCTGACAATACAGGCCGATGGCCATCTCAACACTAGACAGGCCTCAGCTAGAGAACAGGGGAGCTCCAGAAGTCCCTTGCAGGAGAGTAAATGTTCCAGCAAGGAGTTAACTTCTGCCACTGCTGCTCATGACTTACACCTGTGGTCGTACCCCCACTTAATAGCAGAAATCCAGAAAGATAAGCTTACTCTGGGCCCGTGGAAGAACCAGGAGTCATTCATAAACAATCCCATGGCAGTGTGGGTCAACACTGCATGCACTCCCACATATGTGCACAGCCATGTTCCACAGAGCGGGAGGCAGTTCTGAGTCCTGGGTGCAGACGGCCTCTTCATCTCCAGAGGTGGCTCTACACCAGTGCCAAGCCATCTCTGCCTCCGCAAGACCTCTTCATCCTGCTCCAATATCTGCCACATGCCTTGTCTTACTACTTTGAGGCATAAACGCTGAATTAAACAAAGATGAAGACAGTTTTATTCTCAAAACCATCCTGGCATACACTTCCAGCAGTACAAAGGAGGACCCTGTGGCTTGATGGCCCAGGATAAGGTCAGGGCTCATTTACATGGGACACTCTTTGGCAGGAAGTCCCTGAGAGTTAAATTCATAAGAGCCTGCTTCTCTGGAAATGACTTCTATCAGCAATTTGTTTTAGTATTTCCTTTTTCCTTCCCTCCCTCCATCCTTCCCTTTCCCTTGCCTTTTTTATTCCCTCCCTCAGTCTTCATTCTCCCTTCTCCTTCTCTTACCCCTTCCACTTTCCCTGCTTTCTTCCTTTCTTTCTTCCTCCCTCCCTCCTTTCCTTCGTTCTTGCTTCCTTCCTGCCTCTCCTTCCTTCTTTTCCTTCCTCCACTCTCTTTCCAGAAGGCAGCTCCTCTGTAACAACTCATGAAGGGTTATAAGTGGAAGGCTGACAAGAGAAAAGGCCTTAGATTAAAGGTCCCTGAAGCAAGACTGGCCATGCCCAAGCCACAAATTATAATAAACCAGCCAGAGCCTGTCCCCTTCGATGTTGCAGTCAGATTTAAGTACCTTTGCTATTGGCAGATATTAAGAATGACAAAGTCCTTTGACTCACAAGTGGAGCTGGGAGCCTATTTCTCTTCCAACTTATTGATCCACCTTCTGCCAGGCTGAGTCCAAATAGCCCAGTTTTGTTCGCTCTGCACCAGTGCTGCCTATGCCCCTTTGTGGGAAATGTCTTTGTGCTGTTTGAACAACCTAGTAATTTTGGTCTGCTTTCCTTTCCACCCCTTTAAGTGCTAAAAGGAGGTTTTCATCCTTGAAGAAGAAGGAAGGCAAGAGAGCCCTCAGCAAGAATGTTACCTGTGAGGAGAAAAGGCTGTGGAGACTCACCTGGGAGGAACCCAGGGCCTGTCTGTTCAACGCAGGCCCCTGGGAGTCATGACTTAGTGTCCCTGGGCCTTGAGGTTATCAGGAAATGATAACAGATATGTCCCGGGCTCAATGAGCTGATACATAAACCACATTAGGCAGCCATCCCTCTACTGTATCCGATGTATCAGGTGCTCAATAAGTGGGGTTCTTTCATGCCCCCCTTCTCCATTCCTGAATAGTACAGCTGGGGGTACACAGTCCTGACCTCAAAGTCCAGCCTTCTCTTCCTCTGTGGGTTCTCTTCCAATGTCCTCTAGAAATAATCACCACAAACGTCTGGCTTGTAAGAAAACATGTCTATCCCCTTGTGATTCTGAAGGTCTGGGATCTGGAATCAGTTTCTTGTGGGCAAAGCCAGTATGGCTGCATCCCTCCAGTAGGGCTGACGGGGCTGTGCCCCTCCCAGCTCTAGATTCCTCAGCTTCTCTACCTGTCTCCACCATTCCTCCCCTCCCCCACTTCATACCAACACTGCATTCCACCTCTGTGGCCTCCGTGTCTGTTTCCTTCCCTGGCCTCACCAATGCCTCTCTGCTTCCTCTCATGAACACATCTGAATCTCATGTAGGATGAACCCAAAGAAGCTAGGGGGGAGGAAAGAAGGAGAAAGGGAGGGAGGGAAGGAGGGAGGGAGGGAGGGAGGGACAGAGGGAAGACTATTCTTTATGTCAAGACCCTTTGCCTAATTGTTGACAATCACCAAGACAGAAACTACCCATGTGCCCAGTGGCAGATGCAGCAAAAGGACAATATGGCCCCCATTCCTAATGGAATACAATTCAGCCTTGAAAAGGAAGGGGATCCCGCCATTTGTAACTGCATGACTAAACCTAAATGCCATTTTGCTGAAAGGCAAAGAATTTATGTTTTCACTTATTGGAGAATCCAAAAATGTCAACCTCTCAGAAGCAGAAAGCAGAAAGCAGAATCAATCATAAATCCAGGGGTAAGGGAAGCATACAGAAAAGAGAGCCAGCAGATTAAATGTATAACACCATAGCTATACTTAACAGTACTGTCTTGTGTTTTTGAAATTTTACAGGTGAGTAGAGAGTAAATACTCTTGCCACATGCAAAGGCAACAGAGAAAGTGATGAGATGTCCTAATTTGATGGTGGTGATCATTTTACAACGTACATGTGTCCTGAGACCTCACACTGCATGCTTTAAATGTGTGCGATTTTGTTTACCAATTACTCACTTGCCAATCCCACCAGGATCAACATCTTTACCTTAGTCACACCTGAAGAAACTCAGGCAACATCTGTCATAACAGAACCTGCCACCACCTGTGTCCACCTGGCATGGTGACCCCCCCCACAGCCATGGTGCCCTTCTGTTTCTTGTGCTGTGGGATATGATGAATGCTCACCCTTCTCCTTGCTCCTCTCCCTCCTCCTCCTCCCAGGTTTCTGACAGATGTGACTACGTCTTTGTCAATGGGAAAGAAATGAAAGGCAAAGTGAATGTGGTGGTCAGCTTCACCTACCAGCATCTGAGCAGCACTCTGGAGATGACAGTGTGGGTGCCACGATTGCCCCTGCAGATCGAGGTCACGGACACGGAGCTCAACCAGATCAAGGGCTGGAGGGTCCCCATCGTCTCCAACAAAAGGTAGGCAGAAACCCATGTGGAATGGGAGGGAAGTAGACAAGTAGCCAGCATCAGGTGATAGCCTGAGGACTGAGTCTGCCTCCATCCATCAGCTCTGGTCAGTCCTGAGAGCTGCACTTTCTCCCCTTCTCCTCACAAGGCCACAGACTTCCTACAACTGCAGAAAGTGCATCCTCCCTTCACATTGGTTAGGACCAAAGTCCAGAGCCTAAGCTTTGTCTTCACCTGGGTTGTGCACCCCTTCTTTAAGAACTTAATGTATCCAAGGGCCTAGAATCCATTCAGTAGCCACAACTCTCATCGGGAGCCAGAGAGCTGGAGGAAGAGGCTGGCCTGCCTCAACTACTACATGAACCTCAGTGAAAGGGAGAACTGATGCTTGGAAAGAGCAAGCATCTGGTGCCCACTGTGGAGAGAATGGGATGGATTCTTCCTGACCAGAGGCCACCTCCTGCCCCAATGCAGAAGCTCTGAGCTCTTGGCCTTGGCACAGTGAGATCTGAAGCTCATCTGCCATGGTATGACTGATGCACCCTTGGATAGGGTTGCAAGTGCCCCCACCATCCATCAGGTAGACAGGTGAACACTGGGTAAGCAGAGTCATGGGAAGACCAGGTCTCTATTGAGACTGCCACCTTGGGAGCCTATGTGTACAAATCCATGCGTGAGAGACATATCAAATGCCAGAGTACGTGCCTAGTCACACAAGGAAAAACTCCTGCAGGCTCTGACCCAGCAGAGGGTGAGGACTGGTTCTCATCTGAGGAGACTTTGAGGTTCCCCTCTTAGAAGACTATCATTCCAGCTCATGAGGTCACACCCCTCCATGAAGATCTAATGGAGGTTAGTGGTTAGCACTGGGGAAGAGGAGGAGGAAACATTTTCTTCAGTGGTGTAGCCATTGGTCAAGTTGCCTGTGCTCCTGTAAATAAACCCTTGCTCACGCAAACAACCCTAATTAAACTCAGTGTGTCACCAACCAAAACAAAACAAAAGACCAAAGACATCAAAGAAGGAGGACTACGAAGGAAGAAGGCATTCAGTGGGAGTGGAAGGGGTGCAAAAGAAGGCGATAGGGTGAGTGTGATCAAAATACACTATATACAAGTATAAATTTGTTTAAAAAACAAACCATTGATTAATTAAAGGAGAATTCCACCTCTGTCTTGTGATACCTGAGAGATAGGGCAGGTTGAGGATTAAGGCTCGTGAGTACCAGTTGGAGCCCTGGGGTTTCCGGTAGTGGGTTGGTGTGGTGGTGTTGCAGCAGGAATTGCTGGGGTGTAGGGACTAGAAAGGGTGACCCACCAAAACCTGTCCAGGTCTAGCACAGATCTTCCCAGATGCTGCCACAGCAGCTGCTATGGCAATGGAGGCTGAGACAATGCTGGTGAACATATTTCCTGCAGCTCACTAACCTGGGATAGAAACACTGCCTCCAGGTGTTGGCTTAGAGGGCTTTGCCAGTCACCATAGCCCTGTCATATGGTCACCCATTGCTGTGCTTACCTCAAAACTTAGCATGGCTTAAAGAGCAACATATAAAACCTCTCAGGTTCTGTGTGCTAGCAGGTAGTCATGGCTCAATGGAGTCCTGGGAGCTGGTTATCTCACAAGCTGCAATCTGTCTGTTGAGGGTGCCCAGTCATCTTCAGGCTCCTGTAGAGAAGAATCTCCATGCAGGCTTGTATATGCATCATCAGCTCCTCATTGGCTGATGGCCAATAACAAAATAGTTACCTACTGTGGGGATGTGATCATAGGACAGGCAGCTCAAAACATGGCAGCCTGTGGAGAGATGGCTTAGTGGTTAAGGCGCCTGACTGCTAAGCCTAAGAACGCTGGTTCCAATGTCCAGCGGTTCCAATCTCCAGGTCCCACGTTTAGCCAGATGCAAAGTGATGCAAGTGCGCAATGCCGCACTTGCCCACAAGGGGGCGCACACATCTGGATTTCGTCCACAGCAGCTGAGAGACTGCTCACGCGCCCATCTCTGTCTTCCTGTCCTTCTCTATCTATCTCTCTCTGTCTCTCTCTCTCCAAAAATAAATTTAAAAAATTTTTTTAAATTAAAAAGAAAACATGGCAGCCTGCTTTGTGAGCGTGAGCCAGTGAGAGGAACTAAGGAAAAGAACACACAACACACAGGTGGTACTGTATGGTGGGACACACCTGTAATTCCAGTGCTTGGGAAGCTAAAGCGGGAAGATAATGTACACAGAACCAACCTGGGCTACATAAAGACTCTGCCGCAAGGAACAAACAACAATCCTAACGAGGAGAGGGGCCATCCAATCACATTTTCTTTACTTTTTCTTTGTGTGTGTGTGTGCGCGCGCGCGCACTTGTGCGTGCAGGTGCACATATATATATATGTACAGGCTAGAGTTCAGTGTCCAGTGTCTTTATCAGTTGCTTTCCACCTCATGTTATGATGCAGGGTCTCTCACTGAACACAGAGCTCACTATTTCAGCTAAACTAGCCACTGAGCCCCAGGGATTCATCTGGCTCTACCTCCCAAGAGCGGGGATGACAGGCACATGCTGCCACACAGGGCATTTTATGGGAAGTGCTTTCTTTGCCCACTGAACCATCGCCCCCGGCATTGTTTCCTTTTATTTGTTATGTTTTTGCATTTGTGTGTGTGTGATGTAGTGTGTGCAGTATATGCACATGCATGTGCCTTTGTAGCACCTCTTGTGCTTGCCTGCAGCAGGTTGCACTCACCTGTGCGTGGCTGGAGGGGAACATGAGATGTCCCATTCTATCACTCTTACTAGCATTCTTACTTGAGCCGGAGTCTCACTGATTTCTGAGCTTGCCAGAGGTTTCTTCAAGCCGCAGTGATTCTCTGTTCTTTGCTCCCCACAGAACTGGGGTTACAGACATGCATGGTCATGCCCAGCTGTTTATGTGGGCCCTGGGATCAAATTTGAGTGGTCTCTTAGGCCTCCTCGGGCCCTTCTGCTTACATTGGAAGTGCTCTTAACCACTGAGTCTTTTCCCCAGCCTCTAATCAGTTTTTCAGAGACACTGGGTGTAGCCCACACTCCGGGGGACAGTGGCACAAGTGACCACAGGAGATATTAACTGCTGTCATACCGCTTCATTCTGATTGGCCAGGGCTCATGCTGCACCAGTGATTGAGTCTTCTGAATTTTGCCCTGGGTGTGTCTGAGCCTGAAGTAGGATGGGAAGTCATTTAGGGATCGTTTCATGGAGTATCCATCTTCACAGAACATAGCAGTTGTACCAAAAAATAAGTATCTGTTCATCTGGATTGACTCTTTGACAGGCCTGCTGGGGACAGTGAGGAAGAGGATGATGAAGAGAGGAGAGGCCGAGGCTGCACCCTACAATACCAGCATGCCATGGTGCGCGTTTTGACCCAGTTTGTGGCTGAGGCAGCTGACCCTGGGGGACATCTAGCCTACCTATTGGGCTCAGACTGGCAAGTGGACATTACAGAGCTGATAAATGACTTCATGCAGGTGGAAGAGCCCAGGATTGCACAGCTGCAGGGAGGGCAGATCCTGACTGGGCAGGAGCTGGGGATGACTACCATCCAGGTGAGGCATCCCAGAAGCAAGGCTGGGTTTGCTATACCCCTGCTCTGTCACATGAGACTTGCCCATCTGCTGTTTCTTTGGGCAGGGAGGGGGTAATTTTAATGAAATTGTCTGGTGAACAGTGTGAATAGTATACCTCATACACTAGGGGAGAGACACTGGCTCAGCCTCTGATGATCATGCCTGAGACCCCAAAACATGTCTCCCTCTAAGCTATGAAGACTTACCTTCTTGATAAGCAGGTCCTGGAGGGAAGCTGACTCGTCATCTGAGTCACAGGCCTGGCCAGCTCTTGCTTGCCATCCCTTCACACTTGACCATGGCCACTCAAGACCTCCATCCTATGCCATGATACTGTTGCCACCACTGAGTTGCAGCCTCCAGCTTGATGAGACTAAAGCATCTCAGAAGTCTTCTGAGGGCTGGAAAATTCTCATGGTCCCACCTTCTGCTGGGGAATGGACAGCAGGCAACGGGGCATCTGAAATGGCCACTGGGGCAAAACACTGGGGCAATGAAATGGCCACTGCCCTGGGAGGCTTATGGGTTTGTTATTTAGTTCCAGTCTGAGAATGAAAAATAATCCCTTCCTTAACAGCACCCATTTAGAAAAGAGGCAAGAATAATGGGCGATCTGTGAGGTTTCTAAAGCCATATTATAAGGGACTCTTTAGCTGAAACTATGTTGGACTAGGTAGTATTTAATAACATTCATTCTAGAAAACAGGCTGGTATAGAAATCATTTTATGTAAGGAAGTAAACAAAGCAGTCTCCAGGCTGGGGAGATTGCTCAGAGGGTAAAGTCCTGGACCTCCAGCCCCAAGAAAAATTTGGCACAGTGGCATACACCTGCAATCCAATCCCTAGGGACACAGAGGCAAGGAAGCTCCTGGGGGCTGTTGGTCAGCTAATCTAGCTGAATCAGTGAGGTCTGGGTTCAGCGAGTGGCCCTGGCTCACAAAATAGGGTGGAGAATGACTTAGGAGGACATTCAGTATTGACCTTTGGCCTCCACATGTACATATACACATGCACACGCACCTACACACATACAAACACACACATACATCTACAGATAAATAATAAACAATATCATTAGTGCCATTTTAAAGTTATATCAAACAACCACAAAAGCTTTCAACCTCCACGATTGACTATGAAGTTGGAAGAAAATGCTGATACCTGAAACCTGCACTGAACACATAGAGTCATTTTGCTTGTCTTTCTACATGACAATTTAAATACAGAGAGGGATCATGTGTCAGGGAAGAGGAAACAGACAAACTTCCTAAGCATGAAGCAGAGATCATCCTGGCAAAGCATCTATCCCTAAGACAGTTCGATCTATCCCCACCAGGTCAAGTCCTCTGAGTTATAATTCTCTCCCTCGCTTCCTTCTGGGGCCTCATACCTTGTGCTTTTGCATCTACAGCATCACGCACAAGCCAGATAAACTGAAGGTGATGTAAATGGAAGCATGAGCTTTGATTCCTGGGCTGAGGGATCCTTGAAAAAAATTAGTTTGTTGACATGCACCCCCAAAACATGAAGAAGGTAGGAAAGTGCAGGAGCAAACCCACTTCATCCAGGAAGCTGAGGACTCACACGGAGCACTGGGGTCAGCTCTACATCCATCGGGTAGGGCGAGGGGGAGTTTTTCAAAAGCAGGATTCCAGCCACAGGTCATGATAGGTGCTGAAGAGAAAATGTGACCTCTATATGGGTGCCAGAGTGGGCTCAGCACCTGTGTGTGTGCACATATATGAAACAAAGCATGCTAATATTTCATAGCACCAGTGGGCATCATGGCTCAGAGCTTCCCAAAGGGTACAACACCAACTCCCAGAGGAGGGAGACTCTATCAGATGGTACACTGACCAAGAAGAGCTACCCACTTGTTACATGGATTTCCTGTGTGAGAAAGAAACGAATAGACAACTAGCCTGTCATCAACTCCTGGTACCCATGATGGGAAGCCTCTTTAGAAAGAAATCATTCGAGTAAAATAATTTTAAGCAAATATGCAATGATGACAGCAGAAGTGGTCTGTGCTGTGCATGAATCATAGCACTCAAAGAAAGAAAAGCACCAAGCAACCCTCCTGCCAAGGAAAGTGGCTGGGCCGAGTGACAGGTGGGGTTGATTTGAGAGGTGGGGGAGAGGTGGGGGAGGGTGACAAGCATCCCCCACCTCACTGTTATGTAAGAGCGCATTATATTTCCATAATCAAGGTATGTGTTTTTGAGGAAGGCCTTGATAAACAAGAAATATTCCCACTTCTTCTGGCTCCATATCTGTCATTATCCCTACGTGGGCCTCATTGGTGCCATTGGATGAAGTGTTGGGACCACAGGGAACCTCTTCTTGTCATGTGGTTCTGCCCTCAGATCCTGTCCCCTCTGTCGGATGCCATCCTGGCTGAAAAGACCATCACTGTACTGGATGAGAAGGTGACCGTCACAGACCTTGGGGTCCAGCTGGTGACAGGACTGTCACTCTCCTTGCAGCTCAGCCCTGGGAGCAACAGAGCCATTTTTGCCACTGCAGTGGCTCAGGAACTTCTACAGAGGCCCAAGCAGGTGAGGGGTTAGGGCAGAGACTCATCAGGTAGGTTTTAAGTCAGATGTGTCTCACATCAAGTGGTCTGACACCAGGTGAGGTAGGCACACATCAGGTGGGTCAGACACTAAGTAGACCTCACACCAGGTAGTTCAGCAGGTGGAGGCATTGATCAAGTGGTTCACACACTCATCGGAGGGAGCATGACCCACATCCTCACACAGGGTGTTTCTCTAGTGCAAAGGGGCCTGGTGAGACAGGTGGCTGCTCCTCCTCCTGTTTCTTGGCTCTCTGGAACAGAGATTGGTAGAAACCACACTAGTGACCACGACAGCCACCCAGGGGCCAAAGCACAGAAGGGATGCTCCCCCAAGTGCTGAGGCTGCTCCTCCTCTCCTTCCTCCTTCCAGACAGTCATGGCTGGGCCTACTGGAGCGCACCCAGGAGCGGGAGGTGGGCAGAGAGCATAGCAGACTCATGATCGGTACAGTCTTTGGCCAGGTCCAGTCAGGAGCCAACAAACAGGTTTGGACTCTGAAATGGAACTAGAGATTGTCCTCTTTCAGCTCAAGACTGAAACGGAGCTACCGTAAGGTCATCACGATTCCCTCTCTATTTGAGGCCAGAGTGCTAACAGAGTGTGTTGTGTGAGTTTGTGCTGTGTGTGTTTGAGTATTGTATATGTCTATGACTGAATGTGGGGCTATAGGAGTGCATTGTGAGTTGTGTGTTGTATATGTTAATTTTGTGTGCATGTTTATATATGTACATGTACCTGTGTGCATGTATGTAGTGTGTGCTATGTATATATGTAGGTTTTGTGTTGTATGTATGGTTTGTTGTGTCTATGCTGGTGTGTGGGTGTCTGTGTGTGTACTCTGTGCTGTGTGTGTATATATGATATATATGTATGTTAATGCAATAGATTCCTGACAGAGATGACTAAGTAGAGGGCTATGTGGTGGAAGGTACTCCTCACCCTCTTTAGGGGTAGACTGGCATTATTTCTTGTTTTTGTTTGTTTGTTTGTTTGTTTGTTTTGTTTTGTTTTGTTTTGTTTTGTTTTGTTTTGAGGTAGGGTCTCACTCTAGCTCAGGCTGACCTGGAATTCACTACATAGTCTCAGGGCGGCCTCAAACTCATGGTGATCCTCCTACCTCTGCCTCCCAAGTACTGGGATTAAAGGCGTGTGCCACAACGCCCGGCAATTGGCATTATTTCTTAGAAGGAACTTAAAAATTAGGATGAACTTTCTTTTGTACAAAATTTATTTTATTATTTTATTTATTTTTGGAGAGAGACACACAGAGAGAGGGAGAGGAAGAGGCAGACAGCTACTGTGAACGAAATCCAGATGCATGCATCCCCTTGTGGGCAAGGGTGGCATTGCGCCCTTGTGTCACTTTGCATCTGGCTAAACGTGGGACCTGGAGATTGGAACCGGGTTCTTGGGCTTAGCAGGCAGGCGCCTTAACCGCTAAGCCATCTCTCCAGCCCTGGATGAACTTTCTTAAGAGCAAAAGACAACAGTCACTGGCCATTAATTCCCTTTGTGCCAAGAAGCTGCCAACCCACTGGAAAGACTTTTCTGATGGCTTCCCTAAGGCGCAGAACTCCTTTCTCTTCCCCTGTCCTTCATCTGGGAGCCCCACCAGACTCCACCTGCCCTGGGCGCGCTAGCAGAGACTGGTTATGCACAGAGCAGGAAGGAGGGCTGAGTAAGACTGGGTGCATGGGGCCTACCATCTTTCCAGCTGGACCTACACTCCCCACCCCTTTCGGGTGTTTACTAGGCCCTTGGCCCTTACGCCATGGCCTTTGTGCGCATCCACATTTGAGAGTGGAAATCCTAGTGACAGATGTAAATTCTAGGTGATGTCAAGCCTCCTTTGTGTCAAGAAAGGATGGCCACCAGCCTGCAAGATAGTAAAGGAGAAAAAAATATAGACTTCTTCCTGGCTTAGTAAGTGATAAAATCAGTTAGAAATTAGGCGATAAGACATAGCCAGAACCAGAGCTAATCCATCTCTGGCTGACTTGCTCCACCGTGAACTGTATGACCTCAATGCCTACATGCTACTTAGCCTGATGAGCAGCTCCAAGGAACACCTTGCCTGTCTGAATCTCTTCTTGAGATTTCTGACAGAGTGGAGCAAAGGTAAAATCATTGGCTTTTACACTGTGTCCTGGCTGACTTCCCATGTAGCAGCTGGTTCAAGCCACCAGCTAACAAGATGAGAACTTATTGGCTGAACCAGATGAAGGAGGGGAAGACACCAACAACATTCCAGGAGTCCTTGTTTCCTCCAATGGCTGAGCAACACCCATGTAACATTTAGGTTATCTCCAATAGGGCTGTTAGGTTGGAAAAAAGAAAAACCCAAGAAAATTTACGTCATATCACAGGGAGGCGCCCAGATGACTTGGGGAATCTCAGCTCCTTCTTTGAGACCCATGCAATCTCTGTTGGTCCCACTTTCTCTTCCCTAAGATCTTATTTTTTTCTCTTCCTGTGAATGATCACATATTCAAATATCTGCTTATATATGACCCATCATGGTAACCCCAAAGAAGGGCCCCATTTCCCAATTTTAGATCAAGCCCCACTACTTATCTTCCATGCTGACATTTTCAGTCTGTTTTTCTTCTTTCAGATATAAAAGAGAAGGAATAGGCAGGTCTGATGCCTTTCCATGCTGCTTGGACTAAGGACTGTCATGACACTCTTATGCTTCTAGCAATAGTGGCCAGCAGCAGGGCTGTAGGCCCCAAGGGCTGTTCAGCTGGCTAGGTTCGGGGAAGATCAGGAGCCCCAAATGTGTAGAGGAATAGGCAAGCAGTGAGCCTGCCCATCTCACACTGACAGCTTCACTGAGATCAATGGCTTGAGTTAAAAACGGAGGTACACTCAATGAGCTGCCTACTTAAAACGATTCGTGAACAAGGTGATCTAATGCAAAAGAGTGAATTGTGTTCTTCTTCTGGTGTTAAGGTAAATAGGCAGGTTGTCAAGCTGCCTTCTAAATATTTATGTTTATGCCCATAGATGAGTGCTGCTGTCAGCCTCCAGCACAGAAGTGTCATTTGCAGTGAGAGGTTAACAGAGAGAGAGAGAGAGGTTAACACGGAGATGAAAGGCGGCAAAGGTGCTGAGAATAAGTGACTGTTGAGTGCTCAACCTAAATGGAACATCTAGAATACCTTCTCCAATGCTCAGAGAACATCTCAGAAAAGAGTCCGAGACTGGGGAAGAGTTCTGTGGAACACTGTCTTCTGGAAAACACACCATTACAGTCATGAATTCATAGCAGCTGTGGTTTCCTACACAAAACTGACCCTATCAACATTCCATCTTGGATAGGGGAGGACGTCATGAGGCCCCACCTCTCCCAGATTAGCTACTGGCAGTTAAGAGTCGCTGAAAGCAGGGGGTTGGGGGTGGGGGGTTCATATCCTTTAGTGATATGGCCACTGGCCAGTTTCCCATGCTGAAGTAAATAATTCTCCTCCTGTGCACCCACGCCCATGTATGCAACCCTAATTAAACTCAGTAGATCACTGTATTAGTTATCATCCCATTGCTAGGATAAAATTCCCAACAAAAATCAGTTAAAAAGAGAAAGAGAGCCGGGCATGGTGGCGCATGCCTTTATTCCCAGCACTCGGGAGGCAGAGGTAGGAGGATTGCCGTGAGTTCGAGGCCACCCTGAGAGTACATAGTTAATTCCAGGTCAGCCTGGACCAGAGTAGTGAAACCCTGCCTCCAAAAACCAAAGAAAAAAGAAAAAAGAAGAAAGAAAGAAAGAAAGAAAGAAAGAAAGAAAGAAAGAGAGAGAGAGAAGAAAGAAAGAAAGAAAAAGAGAAAAAAAGAAAGAGTTTATTTCAGCTTATAGTTTCAGGTTTCAGTCCATCATGGCCAGGAAGGCATGGCAACAGGAGCTTGAGACAGCTGATCATATTCAGTCCATGGTGAGGAAGCAGAGAGTGATGAGTGATGCTGTACAGTCAGCTCTCTGCTTTTCACACATGCAAGAACTCCAGTCCATGGACTGGTGCCACCCACAGTTAAGGTGGGTCTTCTCAGTTAATCATGTTAATCCCTTACAGACTTGTACAGAGGCTAACCTAACCCTCAGATGATGCTAGGTCCTGCCAACTTGATAATCAGCATAAACCATCACTTATGACCTCCCCAACCACAGACCTTTACAAGGTTTTCAGTACCAGGTATTTATTCCCACCCCTGGAGAGGGTCTCAAATCCAATCAGAGAGCAGTTTGTTTCCCCCATAACAGACATGCCACCATTACACCAGTTGGCACATTTGGCCTGGCTGGCTGGGCACAAAGCTTGCAGGATACAGTGCTGGTTAAGACCATTGATGACTTTTCTTCCCCAACAGGCTGCATAGCCCTTTCCAGAACCCTGACAACTAGTCAACAAGGAGAAGGCTTCTACTCAGCCTCAGCTTGATATCTCAGTGTCCTGCACCCCAAGCATGTGGTGTCTTCAGCAGTAGGGTCTTCTGGTGGACAACCAAATGCCTTAACAATAGTCTATAATGCTTTGGGGGCATCAAGGCCTCCCTAACTTGCTAGAAGGTGCCCCACCTCTAGCACTGATATTTCTGACATACAGTTTATTATTGTGCAGAAAAATGTGTCTTCTAACACCACCAGAAAAACTTAGTTTTATTATAGAGGGCTTAATCCAGCACCATTTTAATATTCTTATTGGCCTTTAGCTATTGTTTTGTGTGTGTGTGTGTGTGTGTGTGTGTGTGTGTGTGTGTGTGTGTGCCCTTAGCCACAGGCCAAAAGCTATGAAGACTACAACTAGCTTTGCATAACTTCCCTTCTCCTTGTATGTGCTGCTGTCAGAGTCTGTGTGTCTGTCTTTTTCCAGAGCCTGTATATGTTATGAGGAAATTTTATAGCTGAGCAGTGTCATTCTTATCATTACCCAAAAAAAAGTCCATCTTACTTTTAAAACTTTTTTTTGACAACTTCCATACATATAGACAATATGCCATCAATATACCATGATCATAGTCCCCCCTCACCACACTCCCTTTTATCCTTCCCCAAATCCCCCTCCACTGAATCCCTTCTTCCATCTTTTTTTTTTCTTTTTTGGTTTTTCAAGGTAGAGTTTCACTCTAGCCCAGGCTGACCTGGAACTCACTATGTAATCTCAGGGTGGCCTCAAACTCATGGCGATCCTCCTACCTCTGCCTCCCAAGGGCTGGGATTAAAGGCACACCATGCCCGGTTTCTATCTTGTTTTTTTAAAAATTATTCTTATTATATAATATATATTTTATTTTCAAAGCCGAGCATGAAAACAAGCTAATGAGCTAGAAAGATTAATCAGAAAACACATACTTTCTGAAATCAGGTCTGATAGAATTTTAGTGTAATTTTTTTATTTATAATTGTTTGGTAGTATGGTTACAGACTTAGGATACAAAGTCTGTAACCATACTAGCTATTGTTTTATTTTGGTGATATATCTTTGTAGGGATTCAGCTTCTTTTGTGGTCTACAATGATACTTTTCATCACTAACTCGTGTGTGTGTGTTCATATGTATATGGGAGTGCATGTGTGTATATGTGTGCACATGAATGTGGAGGACAGGGCTTGATGTCAAGTGTCTTCCTTGATTATTCTCCACCTTCTTCGCTGAGATAAGATCTCTCACTTGCATCCAGAACTTGCTAATTCAACTAGTTTAGCTAGCCAGCTTGCCAATGGGATCTGCTGTCTCTTTCTACCAAGCACTGGGATTACAGACAGCCCTCCATACCCATCAGGCATTTATGTGTGTGATGGGGAAACAAACTCATGACTTAACTCTTGCACAGCAAGTGTTTTGCCAAATGTACCATCTCCTCAGACCCCCTCATCACCATTTCTATACTACTTACTAACTTTCTTGGTTCCTGCAGGGAGGGTCTATGGCCATGTACCTTTCATGCTAAGACATGCTGCTCTCTGAGCTTTCCTGCCCATGTTGACCAGTTTCTCTTGTTCCACAGGAAGCAGCCATCAGCTGCTGGGTACAGTTCAGTGATGGTTCAGTCACACCTTTGGACATTTATGACGGGAAGGATTTTTCCCTGATAGCCACATCCTTGGATGAGAAGGTGGTCTCCATCCTCCAGGACCCCAAGTTCAAGTGGCCCATCATCGCTGCAGAAAATGAAGGACAAGGGGCTCTGGTGAAGGTGGAGATGCTGATCAGTGAATCCTGCCAGAAATCCAAGCGGAAGAGCGTGCTAGCTGTTGGAACAGCCAACATCAAAGTTAAATTTGGCCAAAACGATGCAAACCCCAACAACAGTGAGAGCAGACACACCAGAGCTGGACTTCACGTGGAGAATAACATCAGTGACAGGAGGTCCAAAAAGCTCATGCAGGAATGGGGAAGCCCTGAGGGGCCATTCTATGGCAGCTCTTCCATGGGGCTCATGGAGGGAAAGGATAGCACGACCGAGAAGTCAACTTTCCAGAAGAAAGACAGGCAGGAAAGCCTGTGGGAGGACGAAATTCACTTGCAGACAGTGACCACAGACCTTACTAGCTTTCCAGACCGGGCAGACCTCCCCAGGAGCAACATGGACGTGGAGGACAATGATGAACTCGCACAGACATCCAAGGGGCTGAGTGACCTGGAAATTGGGATGTACGCTCTGCTGGGTGTCTTCTGCCTGGCCATCCTGGTCTTCTTAATCAACTGTGTGACCTTTGCCCTGAAGTACAGACACAAACAGGTTCCTTTTGAGGAACAGGAGGGTATGAGTCACTCCCACAACTGGGTCGGGTTGAGCAACCGGACAGAGCTATTGGAGAACCACTTGAACTTGACCTCCGCCTCCCAGGAGGAGCAGATCACTGCCATTGACCGAGCTCTAGACTTTGAGGAGAGCAAGTTCCTCCTCAGCTCAAACTCCCAGAATAGCATCAACGGGCAGCTGTTCAAGTCTACAGGAGCCACAGTCACAGATGGAAAAGATCAGAAAGGCGAGCCCCCAACCTCCCCTACGTCCAAGAGGAAGAGAGTGACATTTTCTACCTTCTCCACTGTCTCTTTGGATGATGGCTGCCCTGCCGGCAACACCATGGTGATGAGTAACGAGGATGACATTAAGTGGGTCTGCCAGGCCCTGGACCCTGGGGATTGCTCAGAAGTTCACAACTATTTGGAAAGACTTCATGAAAATGCATAAGCCAGACATACTGACACTTGTTCTCACCTTTCAGCCTTTAACCTGGGCATGGGTGGCAACCACACACCCAGGGGAGATACGAGATGAGAGGTCAAGAAAAGGGTGACATTGTCCACCAAGCCCCAGAAAAATTACTCCCCACTTAGCTGGGGCGGTCCAGAATTGGCATTGAGGCACACATTGTAGCATATAATGCTTTGCTCCAAGTTAAGAGGTTTGTCACACATAGAAAGATTGTTTAAAGTTGGAACAAAAGCAATTCTGAATCACTGAGCTGAGTGTTTCCAAGAAAAGATTCTCTCATTCTCTTTAATCTGAGCTATTTGGGTTTATGAAATCCGCATGGCTGTGATATTCAATACCACAGTCCATGAAGAAAAGCGGAATTCGGGGTGAGCACGCACAGGTCAATGGGAGGCAGCAGAGCTTGCTGTGAGTGTGGTCACAGGCAGAGGCCAGCATTATGGTCAGCTGTAGGAGGCAGGGTAGTGAGCTATTATCTCCAAAGATGGGTCAAATCCAGCTGGGGATTATTGACAGAATAAAGGAGATGTTGACAAAGACAGAAAGGGACTACATGAGCAAATAGGCCACAGGTATCTTTGTAACTTCATGCTAAGAACAAGCAAACACACCCTCTCTGGAGCATCCTTCTCTCTATACGCCAAGGACGCTGGACAGTTTCAATCAGGCTCAGAGAACTAGGCCCCTTTAGCAAGTTCATCCTATTCGAACTTGACCTCCTCACTCCAATATCACCTTTCCAGTAGCCATTGGTCATCTATGCATAGGGAAAGAAGAAGGCAATTTCCAGCATTAGTTTTGGGTTTTTTTTTTTCTCTCTCTCTCTCTTCATGAAGGTTTTGTGGCAATTTCAGATGACCTTCTCTCTTGAGAAACTGCCAGGGACATATTTTCTTCTGATGGGGCTGGTCTCTGGGGGTCAGCATTGTTCACAGTAATTTCCTTTCCTGCTTTTCTAGAAACAAGAAAAGGCAGTTTAGTGAGGAGTCAGCAACCACTAATGTTGAGTCACCTGTCCAAGAACATGTTATCTGGGCGTTGAGACAAATCTTTGTGGATTACAAGCTGGGACTCCAGATGTACAAAAGGCGGATGTCAAGAAGGTGGGCCCATACACACCTGGATAGTATGGAGAGATGCAAGGGCAGGAGGTGTGTCTGTGTGCAAAGAAGAATAAGTTGCCCAAGCTCTTGGTCCCAAAAATAAGCCCTAAAAAAATGTAGCACTGAGTGAAAATGACTCTTGGCTATCACTAAGATTCCTCAGCTACAGAGCCTAAGAGAGTGGATTGAGCAGGAGGAATGGTGAGAAGGTTCCTATCCCATCTCACGCTCACTGCAAGGAGAAAATGCTGAGCTAAATAATGGACAGCTGACATGAGCCTAGAAAGATGGCAGAGGCAGCAGGCAAGATGAAGCCATGCTGCAGGGTAGACTTCTCTCTCTCTCTCTTACTGTTAATTTGTGCATCATTTCTTTCCTCTGCTTTCCAGATCTCTTCCAAATTCTCTTTTTTAAGGGTTTCTCTGAGTTTCTCTAAAACTTTTTTTCCTCTGTCTCTTTCTCTCTCTACTTCCTCTCCTATTCTGTCTCTTCCCCTGTTAGAGAGAGAGAAACTCTCTCCCTCTTTATCCTTTTCCTCCTCTTATTCTTCTCATTCCTGCCATATAACAGAATCCCCATATGCACTTGTGTGTGAGTTCCTGTCTTCCTGGACCACCCCCCCTCCAACTGTGGTGCTACCTTTTCCCTCTGACAGCCAATAAGTCACCTGTTCCCATCTCCAGGTTGACCCCTTGTTTGAGGTGATTAAACCATCACCCCTCTGTTTTGTTGCCTCCTTTCTCATTGCTCACAGCTCTCACCCCTGTGACGTTCCGTTGAATACTGCAGCTGTGCCCACTCCCAGATCCATCTATGTGTAGAATGTACTGTAGATTGTAAGAATGTAATATATATTTATAAAGTTCCGGAGACTGTAAATATAAAACATGCACTCAGCGGCTTTATGGCTGTTCTTCATCTTTCCACACACTGACCCCTCCCAGGGCCCTGCTTTGATTATAAATGGCTCTCCCAATCCTATGGCTTTTGGTGAATGAAAATGCAGATTTAAGGTTCCAGCACAATCCAATTACACCCTGACATCATGTAATGCACTGTCTTCATTGAGGGGATGTTGACACATGGTGACAAAGTGCATTGTATGCTAAGTATCTCTCCTTCAGGACCTGAAAGGATTTGCAAATAAATCACATGTGTAATTCTCTCCTAAAAGCCTGCTGACAGATGGGGGTGAGAGCCACAGCAGGCAAGCACAGAACGACCCAGCTTCTCTGTGAGCTGGAGCAGCAAGAAGGCTCTGTCCTCTCCCAGAGTCTACAGTGCACTGAAACACCGTAATGGGGCTGGCTTAAGGAGCAGATGGCTCAGTCAGTGAAGTGCTTGCTGTGTAAGGAGGAGGGCCTGAGTTCAGATCCTCAGAAATGTTGGGTGGGCATGACAACCCACCCATAGTCCCAGTACTCAGGAGGTGAAAAGAAGAAATCCACAGGGCAAGCTGGCAGCTAGACTCACCAAATCAGCAAGCTCTGGGTTTATGGGAGAAACCTCTTCTCAATAAGTAAGGTGGAGTGTGATAGAAGAAGGCACCCCATGTCAACCTGTGGTCTATACACACATGCATGCATGCACCAGAACCTTTGTCCACCACAGCCCCAGGAAGATTCCACACAGTGAGATGCAGGCAATGCCCTGGGTGCACACACCCATTAGTGAGTATTCTGCAAGGAATTGCAGCACAGGAGACAGGACTGAGTGAGACACACACCCCTCTTATAGATCTTATATCAGGGGACAGAGATTATAAAAACAAAATAATTTTTGGATAGCCATAAGTTTTACAAAATCAATAAAACAAGCTACAGAATCAGAAAAGATTAAATACTTTTTTTTAATTTTGACACTTTCACCACTTTAAAAAAAATCTGGGTTTCTACTGTCTCTTGCAAATCCAGACACCATGGAAAGCAGTTTCCAGCCTTGGATAAAGGAGTAGGGATGTGGGAGGTCTGTCAGCCCAGTGTCTCCTTGCTCTAGAAAATCACTTCCATGTGCCCACCTCTCGGCTCTTCTCTTAATAGATTTATATTTCTCCCCAGCCATGTCGCTACTCCAAAAAGGGCAAACAGAGGAAGGAGCTGTGTGTTTGCAGCACAGTTAGAGAAGAGCAGTTTTTGTATCTCCCAGGCAAACAAATGCCGTTGTCTAAGGAACACAGACTTAAATGCCTTAATGACACACTCTATAGCAGGATCTGCATGCCCAGTGATCCAAATGTCTTAGTCAAGATTCCTACAGATGTATGTCCTTCTCAGTGTAAATAAACTAACCTTGCCTCTCACACCTGTTGGCTCTCCACTTGTGCAGGAAGACCAGCCCTGGAGCCACCCAAAACAGCTTCTTTAACACCATATCTGGAGGGGCGCACCTGCTCCCCACCTGTAAGATCTCTTGCTTCTCTCTAGCTGCAGGGTCGTTACAAACTGAGTGGCCCAAACAATAGACCCACACAGCCTTGTATTTCTGTTGGGTGTAAGTCTGAGGTCAAGTGTATCAGTCTTTCTGAGGGCTTGAGGGGGCAGGGCTCTGTAGTTTATTGGCAACCATTGCTGTTCCTTCCCTTAAAACATCAATCTAGGGTTTGGGGTGTCACGCGGTGGTAGAAAATTTGTATAGTTTGTACAATATTCTGGGTTCAATCCTTAGCACCAACAAAATAAAAATAGCCCTCACAGGCTGAAGAAATGGCTTAGTGGTTAAAGTGCTTGCTGGCAAAGCCTAAGGGCCCATGTTCAACTCCCCAGGACCTACATGAGCCAGATGCACAAGGTCACACATGTGCACAAGGGGGTGCACACACCTGGACTTCGATTGCAGTGGCTAGAGGCCTTGGCACACCAGTTCTCTCCCTCCTCTCTCTCTCTCTCTCTCTCTCACACACACACACACACACACACGCACGCACACACGCACACAAGAAATGGTCCTGTATCTGCCTCCATTTTTCCATGTTGTCTCCTTGTGTGTGGTCTGTGGACAAAGGTCCATTTCTTACACAGACATTGCAAATTAGATCAAGTCCTACCTAGTCCACTGTATCCTCAACTTAATTGACATTTCAACTTAATGTTTGCAAACATCCTGTTTCTAAACAGGTCATACTCAGACAATGGGGATTAGGACTTCCACATACAGAGTCTGAGAGGCCATAACTCAACCCATTATGCCAGCCTTTGGTGCAATGGACTTGGAAGGGACTGGAGCAATGGCTCAGTCAGAAAAGGGCTGCACAAGTGTGAGTGTTAATCCCCAGCACCCACATAAATGCCCGGTGGCAGCACATACCTAAAATCCCAGAAGGCAGAGACAAGCAGATCCCTGGGGTAAACTGGCGCTAAAGTAGCCAAATTGGTGAGATCTAGGTTCAATGAGCCCCTGTCTCAATACATAAGATGGAGAGCAACTGAGGAAGACACCTAACATGGACTTCTGGCCTCCACACACACATACGCACAAGTGTGCCTGCACAAATATAAATGTGCCTACACACAAGTATGTGTACACCACATACATATGAAAAAATATAATAATAACAAATATTTTTAGAAAGGTTCCACAAGCGGGCTGCTACAAGAACCTAAGAGATCAGAGTTGGGGCAGCTCGGAGGGTTTCCAGGAATGTCTCAGCCCCCGAGCTTTGCTTTACCGTTGTTGCCTCACTTGACACCCACTTTACACATGAGGCTATGCTACAGCACCCTAGGAGTGTGAGCAAGCGGTGTCTGTTTCCCTCTGGGAAAGTGCAAAACTGTAAATTAACCACCCATTTGACACCTCCCAAGGTACAGTCATTAACTGCTCTCTACCTCATTCAGCAGTGCAGCATTAGCAGCTACTCTGGGAGCAGTGTGCACCTGAGATGCTGTCCCAGGAGATGTGCATCCTCCAGGCCAGTGGCTACTTGACATCGGATGAGCATTCCACGTGATGAGGAAAGAACATGGCTGATGGCCAGAGGTCCGGATGCAAAACTGACTTAGTTCAGTGGAGGCTCTGCCTAGCCTTCTTGAGACTGTACATTCCGCTGGCTCGAGTTGACTTGGGTAGGGATTTCTGAGTCTCTCTAGTGAATGCTGAGGACAGTAAAGTGAAAGGTTTGCCTTTGGGGCTGTCCTAACAAATGGCCACAAACTGGGTAGCCTAAAATAACAAGAATTTGATTCCTTTCGATTCTGAGGTCTGGCCGTCTAAAATCAGGTTGTGGAGAAATTCTGTTCTTCCTGAGGCTCCTGGGGAGACCTAGCTCCAGCCTCTGGTGGCCCCTGGCAGTGCCTGGAGTTCTGTGATTTGTAACTACATTACTCTATTTTTTCCCATCATTATCTGGAGCGCTTTCTGTGTCTTTCTGCATCCAGTTTTTTTTTTTTTTTTTTTTTTTTTTAAATTTTCTCATAGGAATACCTGCAACTGGCTTAGGACCTACTTCATTCCAATATGACATTATCTTCTCAGAGTTATATGTGCAAAGATCCTATTTCCACAGGTACTGAAGGTTAAGGCTTCAGCATTTCTTTTGGGTGGCAATTCTATCCACTCCATGGAGGAAAAAATATTCTGGGAAGAACGAAGCTCCCTAAGAAGGAAGAAGTCCTCATTTGCTATTGAGAGAGAATCTTTCCATTGCAAGTGAGATAAAATATGTGGAGTTCAGAAAAAAAAGTTGAGATCTGGAGAAATGGCTAGGTCAGTAAAGTGTTTGCCTTGCAATCATGAAGACCCAAGTTCCAACTCCATAACCCATGTAGAAATGCCAGGTATAGTGAGGCACACCTATAATTCCAGCACTGGCGAGGCAGAGACAGGCAGATCCCTGGGACTCACTGGACAGCTAGTCTAGCCTAAATGATGGGCTCCAGGCCAGCGAGAGACCCGGTCTCTAAAAGCACCTGAGCCACAATGCCTGAGGACCTGAGGTTCCTGGCCTCCATACACGTGCACATATATGTATAAGTGCACCCACACATATACACGCAACACACACACACACACACACACACACACAAAGGGGAAAAGTAGGAGCAGCAAGAGACTGACTACAGTATTCCTGAGTCTAACGAGCTGAGGTGATGTGACTTCTGTGATGGGAGCCCGGGGGTTTCCTCCTCTTTTTCCTTTCCTTCCCCTTCTATTCATGCATTTATCTCCATCCTGATGTCCTTCCACATGGTGGCATGAGAAAGCTGTGCACTTGCTACTCTCACAGCCAATGACCACAGTGAAGCAAGCCCAGGAACCATGCATCCAGCCACTGACAACTATTGGCCAGCTTCTGTCACCTGTTGACAGAAAAACACAAAACAAAACAAAACAAATATGTCCCTGGGAAGGTACAATGGCCCATTTCTCAGGTGTCTTGCCCCAGCCCTGGAACTTGGAGAAAGGAATAAGTCCTGACCTGTCCCCAGCCGCAGCCCGAGGACTTAGAATGGACTGTGCACTGTCTCCATGGAATGAGGACCTGGGCTGTTGAAAAGTTGCCAATCCCACCACCATGTCTCATTGCCTTCTTCAGGTCCTACCTACTGGAATTCCATTGTTAAGGAATTTGCTTTCTCAATATTCAGAAAGCTCACTGAGCCATAAGGCCCCAGAAAATGGCAGGTCATGATGAAAACTGGGGCTAAGCCCACTTCAGCCATGGTGCTCTGTCGAATCCCTTGACTCTTCTCAACAGCCCCCATGAGCATCTTGTAGTCAGTGACTTCTTCATGAGGCCTCTCTTAATTGGAAGCCAGGCCTTGGATCTCTTGTAGCTTCATTCCTGAGGTCAAAGCGAGCTGGATCAGCACTCATGCTAGCAATGGCTTCCGGACACCATGGACAGCAAAAGGTTTATGATGTCAGAGGCTCTGTCTTACTCTCCCAGGCTTCCCTAACAGAACATTTCATTGCTCCTAAATGATTCCACCAAATATGTTTGCAAATAGTGCTTGCAAAGTGAAAATTAATAAGATACCCTTTTATTTTATTTTTATTTAATAAATGCCTTTATTATTTCTTTTTTGTAACTTTTAATGACAACCTACATTTAAATACACAATGAATCTGATCACAATCCCCACACACCACACTCTTTTGTCTCCCCTCTCCTATCTACACTTCCACTGAATTCCTTCTTCTTTCCACCAGTCCCTCCTCTATTTTGATGTCATCATTTTTATTTTGGCCTCATATCATGCAGGTCTTGTATAGATAGCATCAGCCACTGTGATGAACGTCATGAATGCAATGGTCATTTAATGTCTAGAAGACAACATTTCAAAGCACTCCTCCCCTTCCTTTGGCTCTTACACTCTTTCTACCACCTCTTCCACAATGGACAATGGCCTTTTTCAAACATGATTCAAACCATGTCCCTCCTGTCCTAAAGCGAACAGATGCCTTTTATTACAAGAGTGAAACCCAAACTCCATACCATGACCTGTGTACAATGGAGGCTGCCTGTGTCACACTCACTCCCTACCACCCACCCTTGGCTCACTGGGCTGTTAGGTGGCTTTCTACTGTCCATTACTCTAACAACACGCCCACTGCCACCACAAGGCCTTTGGCTGATTCTTTCTGTAACTCTGTCCCCCCATATTTTTGCAGGTCTGACCTTTCTTGTCATGCAGGCCTTGTCTCATACTTCAGGTCTTGAAGAGCTCCTCAGGGTAGCCTTAGTCCCCACTTCTCCCATTCCAACCACTTCGTCTTATATCATGCATCACTCTAGGAGTACTCTAGACTTGTTCTTCTGGCTTTATTGTCTCTTCTGAGCTTCTCTAGTTGATACAAAGTTTACAAAGAACCTATACCCAAGAGTGAAGGGTCCCCAGAGACTGTGGTTGCTGCTACTGTTAAATGTTTTGATTTTTGCATACTTGGATGGGTGAATGAATGGATGAATAGGTGTCTGGATGTATGTCTGGATAGATGTATAAGTGGGCAGACAATAAGTAGTTTACGTAGTATGTGTGAGGAAGGCACAGTCTCGTAACTTAAGTTGACCATATTACAGAAACTGGAGACCTGATCTGCTAGCCAGGGGAGATCTTATATACTCCAGCTGCACATGGACATGAGGCTGGCATCTTTCACTAAGCCCCTCTATTGTCATTTTAGGGAAGATAAAAATAAATTGGATTCATTTTCTTCCTTTAAGGGATCCATCAGAGATAAAATCTCTTCTCATTTCTTTTCATTGAAACCATGCTGGCTCACTTCTAAGACTCAACCTTCTGTGAATGATGTAGGATATGAATGGAATATCCCCTTCTTGCCAGAATAACCTTATATTAAGGCGCCCCCCCCGCCTTGGTCAGAATTCTGCTAGCCATCCTCTTTATAACCAGTACCTCCAGTGTACTAGCAAATAGACTTTTCTCTGGATCTTTAATGTGCCCTGTGAAAGGTAGATGGTCCTTTCTTCCTCCATAGATTGCACTACTAGGGACATTCTCGGACTGAGAGCTATGGTAGAAACAGCAGTACACAGTATCTCTCCCAGTGTGCTTTGCAACTCACGTGGGACCTGCCACTTAATTTTAGGCAAGTTGATAGATTTACATAAATACCAACAGCCAATGTGAAGTCATGAAGAATGTCTAACTATTAGTATCAATGACAACTGTCACTGTCCATGAGAGCAATTGGGAGCCCATGTAAGTGTTACATGTGTACATACTGGGGAGCAACCTTGACCTAGAGAGATCCTTTCTCAGGTTTCGCTGATCTTTGCTCTGTCTCACAGTGGTGTGGGGTCATTCGTTGTCATAGCCATAACCTCCTTTCCTGATTACAACGGGTATTGATCACATGCTGCTGGTTGACTAAAGGCCTGGATTCCTCAGAACACATCCTCGTATCAGAGCAGAGGAGAGGTAGGAGAAGACTCAGTGGGGAAAGCTTGCCATGCAAGCGTGAGGGCCTGTGTTCAGTTCCCCAGCACCCTCATAAAAGCTGAGCATGGTGGCGTGCACCTGCAATTCCACTACTGGGGAGGTAGAGACGGGAGTATTCCTGAGACATGGTGTGTAGCTTGTCTAACCCGATCAGTGAATCCCAGTTTCAGTGAGACTGAGATCCTTTCTCAAAAAATTATGCTAATACCAAGCTGGAAGATACTCAACTTCAACCTCTGGCATGCACACGCACATGCACACACACATATACAAATACACCTAAATGTATGCATACACACCATACACACATGAAAATAAGAGTGGGGTCAGGGACCAAATTCATGCCATACTAGGTTATTTTTTCCCCTTTAAGATCTATCTGACCCAGGTGTCAGTGCAGGCCTGGCTGGAAGAAGAAGCAGAAGAGACCATCTTGAGCGTGCAGAGGTCCCCTGGGCTGATTGTAATTTTTATTACCAGCAATGATGGGGCCCGCCCGCATCTCCTGGCCCCTGTGAGCTCATTAACCAGATGAGAATTGGCTGTCTGCTTCATGCTGCTTATGCCAGTGTTGCCCAAGAGCTTGGCTTTCCCAAGAGGCCACCATCTGGCTGGTTTCCCCAGCTACCCAATGGCCTTTCTCTCCATCTGTTCCTTAAAGCATGTGTATTGTCATGGCAAACAGCTCTAGAAAAAGAGCTTCTGCCTTCCTGTGCTTCTCTGTGCCTGGCTCAGTCTACTTAGACTTGCCAGGCAGCTTAAGGTCAGGTAACAGCAGGGCTGAGCCTCACTTCAACTCCCATACCTTCTGAGAGCGGCAGAAGTGGGCCTCCTTTCAGGCTCGAGCCTCGCTCGGATGGTCTCAGTGCTAAGAGGAGAGCTGTACGCGAGTGCTCCCTGCTGCTCTCATGGGACTTTCTGATGCCCAGTCTTGATTTTGCAGATGAGCTGGGAAAACTAATACAAGCCGTCAAGACTTCCCGAGCTGTAAGTCCATCGCCTATAACATACGAAGGTCTCTCTTGGCCTGGGCAACCCAGGGAAAGACCTTGAGAGTGGAAAATGTCTCTGTACACCAACCATGTTTTGGGCAATATTTGCTTCTGTCAGAAAGGCCTGCCATGGACCCCCCAACTCTGATGTTTGGACTGGTAGTTATTGTTATTCTTTGAGACCCTGTCCTACACGTCCAAAGATGATTCTCCTCCTCCTCCTTCTCCTCCTCTTTCCTTCTCTTCTTCCTGGTTTTCACTTCTGATCCTAGCTAAGCCCCATGTACATATGCTTCTACAAACCCTAATTTATAGATCAAATGAGCCTCCTCACAGGGTGGCCAGGGGATGGTCACTAGTAGACTCTTCCTGCTGTGGGTACAAGAAGAGCCCTTAAGAAAACCAGGCATATGGATATCGTTCAGTGATAGAGTGTTTGCCTAGCCTAGATGAATTGCTGCCCTTAATACCAGTACCACGGAGACCAGGCATAGTGGTACACACCTGTAAGCCCAGCACTCAGGAGGTGGAAGGAGGAAGATCAAGAGTTTAAGGTCATCCTTAGCGGCATAATGAGTTCAAAGCAAGCCAGGCTACATGAGATGCTGTCATTAAAAAGACAAGGAGGAGGTACTGGAGAGATGGCTTAGCAGTTAAGGTGCTTGCCTGCTAAGCCTAAGATTGCCCATTCAATTCTCCAGGTCCCTCGTTTAGCCAGACAGACACAAAGTGATGCAAGGGTGCAATGCCACACATGCCCACGTGTCTGCAGTTTGTTCACAGTGGCTGAGAGGCTGCTGGTGTGCCCATTCTCTCTCTCTCTCTTTTTCTCTCTCTCTCAAAAAATAAATAAAGACAAGGAGGGCTGGAGATATGTCTTAGCAGTTAAGGTTCAATTCACCAGGACCCATGTAAGCCAGATGCACAAGGTGGCACATACATCTGGAATTTGTTTGCAGTGCCCACGGCATTGATGTGCCCATTCTCTCTCTCTCTCTCTCTCTCTCTCTCTCTAAATAAAATTTTAAGAAGACAAGGAAACTACTCTCCTCAGTGAAGGTAGGCCTCAGTCTCATTTGCTTGTTTGGGTATTTGTTTCTTTGGTCTTGGATTTTGAGGCAGGGTCTCACTCTAGCCCAGGTGGACCTCTAGAACTCACTCTGATGGGACTTCTACCATAGCCTCCCAAATACTTGGATTATAGGCCTGAGCCACCATTCCCACGTGTGGTTGTTGTCTGGAATGGGGTTGGGATGACCCTTAGGACTAGGTGATGTCTTGGACTCTGAGTCTGGCTCTGCCTCGTCCAGTCTTTGAGCACTTCTCCATACCAAAACAGTGTATAGAGAAGGTCTACAGAGAAGCTCATAGCCTTTAGTCAGGCACCAATTTGAATCTCATAACTTCTACCAGATGGTAGTCTGTCAGCTCTGGATGGGGTCATGACTGCCACAGGCCAGGGAGAGGTGAGCACCAGCAATAGCTATGATCACACCCTTTCCCACCACAAGACAGAGACCCCTGAGAATGGCAGCAACAGCTCTCTCTTTGCTCCCATCCACCCAGGAAAGTGGAAACCCAAGAGTATCATGTCATCAGATTAAGCCAAATAGCTCACTCTGAGGTTCCCTCTCTAAACCTCTCACTCCCCACAAGCACCATCATGTTCACCATCAGACCAGTCTCCTTTCTGCCCTATTGCTTACACCCTGGAGGTAGTCATTCCTCAGAGACCACAATAGGCAAACACAACTGCTCTCTCAGGTGGGTCTCTGTGTTCCCAAGAGTCATTTCCAGGCTAAGATTGTCATTTGTGATTTTCCACAAGGAAGACAATTACTGAGCCTGGAGAAGCACTGCTTCATCCACCCTGAATAACTAACATTCAGTTTTCTCAATAGATAACGCACACAAAGTCTAAACCCCACCTATTTTGAAAAGCCTTGAGTAATACATTCATCTCACAATTGTTTCTTAAAGTACTTGACAATAAATGTGTTTAAAAAACAAATAGCATGGCATGAGGAACTAAATTTGATGTCCAGCACCCATGTAAAAAAATGCCTGATGTGGTATAACACACTTGTAATCCCAGCACTGGGAGGCGGAGATAGGGAGATCCCTGAGGTTACTGGCCAGTCAGTCAAACCTACATGGTGAGCTCCAGGCCACTGGGAGACTCTGTCTCAAAAAAAAAGGTAGATGGCATTCCTGAGAAACACCTAGCTTTGTTCTCTGACCTTCACACACACACACACACACACACACACACACACACATGCATATACACATATATACAAGCAGCTATTGGAGCTGGGAATAGTGGCTCACAGCAATATTCCCAGCACTTGGGAGACTGAAGCAAGAGGACTTCCATGAGTTCAAAGTCAGCCTGGCCGTAGTATGAGACCTGTCTCACCACCTTCCCAAAAGATGTCTTTGGGAATTTAGAAAATGTATTACTGAAAATTTGTACTTAAAAAAAAATTAACAAGCAATAAATAAACTGCAATTTGAAAGAAAGAAATGCCATGGGTAAACTCTTCTGAATCCCTGGTGCAGACTCCCTCAAATGGGCTTTCAGCGAGAGGAAGGCTATCCCCTTCCTCCTCAGAGGCAGGGACAGACTGACCCCAGCCAGGTGGGAGTGTGTAAATGAGAGTTTCCATTAGGGCAATGCCACTTGGAAGAACTTTGTGCCTGTGCTTTAAAAAGCCCATATCACGGCTTCCTGCTCCTCTGCTGTGGGGCCATCCTGTAAGCTAAACCCCGGCTATCTGTTACCACACTTTCTGTGGATCAAGATGTAGGAGTGGCTCAGCCAAGTGGCTCTGGCCCAGGTCTCACAAGAATGTGCACTGGCAGAGGCTGGGTGGACTACAGTCACTTGGCATTTGTTTTTTAAGGCTAGAAAACAAGGCTCCAATGTAGCTCACACATCTGGAAGGAAAAGAAAGTGGGTGCTAATTGTCAAAGGGAGGCCTTGCCACCAGTGGGTCTTTCAAGGAGTGCAGGCGCACCCTTCCAACATGACAACCAGCTTCTCCCAGCACATCATTGAAGAACGAGCATGGAGAAGGAAGTGTACCTCTTACACTCTCACTCTGAAACTCACACATCATAACCTCCAACATATTCTGCTGCATATGAGAGGGGGACACACCAGATTCCAACATGAGGAGCTGAGGGTCATGGGAGCCATTTTGGAGGTGGACACCATGACACTCTGAGACAGACCCACAAAGTGGCCTTCCTCACATGATAAACTAACATCAAGTAGCTCAGCAAACCGCTAAAGAAAGAAACAATAGAATGGGTCTCGGGTGATGGTTCAATAGGAAAAGTGCTTTCCTCACAAGCATGAGGACCTGAATTAATGCCTGGACCCAATGTAAAAATGCCAGGCATTTGTAATTATGTTTGTCATCTAAGAGCTGGGGAAAGGATATAGGCAATTCCCTTGGCCTCCCTGGCTAGCCAACATACCCTAATCTGTGAAATCCAGGCCCATGAGAGACCCTCTCTCAAAAAAAGCAGATGGCATACCTGAAGATGACACCTGTGGTTGTCATATGACCTCCACATACACACACAAATGTGCATGTACACAAATACGAACACATCCCCTCCACACACAAACACATAAAAACACATAAAAACAGTATCTTTACAAATATTTCCAAAACCCCCCAGAAGCTGAGCCCCACTGATCTGAGTTGGTGAGGAGCCCGGGCTGAGTCCTCGTAAGGGTACTGTACTGTTGCCCAATGTTGTCTTCAACAACACTGGATAACTGGATACAGTTGCCCCCATCCAGAGCCCATGGTTGAAGTTGGAAGAGAGGCGCTTCCCTGTGAAAAATTTAGACTTTCCTATTTCTATAAGAGACTAGAAAACAGAAAAAAGTCAGCCAATAGCAACCACAGGCCCTAATACCCTCTTAGCAGTGGCGTCTCTCCCCAGGAAGGAAGACTTCACTGGGATAATGGAGAAAGCAAACATTAAGCTGTTTGCCTGCAGGTCTTCCCTGAAGTTATATGTAAGAGATGAACTGAGGTAGGTCGACTGCCCACTCTCAGTACTGCTTTCCAGGCATCATACAGATGAATGTCCTGTTGAAAACTCCAGAAGTTTGATGTGGGCTGGACCATAGGAGATCCAACACCGCTCTCGTGTCCATGGTGCTTATCTCACGGGTCTTGAGAGGCAGGGCAGAAACCCCTCTCAGAGGGTCTGGAGGGACAGGGGAGAGGAGCCAAGGGTTCAAGTCATTGCTACAGGTTGTGGAAAGGCACTTGTGTGTGTGCAATACATAAAACACATGCACACACACCTATAGCATATATATGCATGTATATATACACTATGTTCATGCTGTGAGATACATACACATTTCTTTTTTATTAAGCTCCCCAGGGATAAGGATCTAAATCAGGCAGAAGGTGTAGGAGAAGCCAAAGGTCACTATCTCTAGTGCCCAAAGAGGCGCTTTCCAGGACCACAGCAAAGTGTGTGGGTTCTGGGTGGGGACTTTAGGGTCACAAGGGTCAGCATTTGAGCTGGTTGCCACTGTTGGATCCATTTTTACAGAAGAAACCATTGAAAGTTAAAAATAGCAGAGACTTCTGAGCCTGCAGCGCATGTCTATGATCTTAGCACTCAGGAAATTGAGGCTGGAAGAGAGACAGTTCCAGGCCAGTCTGGACTACAGAGCAGAAGAAACATTGAGGTCAGGCAGCTACTGGTTTTAATCTATGCTTGGCCACTTCTTACTTCTTTGAACTTGTTACAGTGTCACTAATCCTCAGTTACTTTATCTGGACTTATAGTTGTGCATCAATCACAGGACTTCAAGGAGGGCAGGTGGAATGAGGCCTGCAGCCTGCATACAGGAAGACTTTCCAAAACAAGAAGCACTATCCCCGTAGATATTACTGGGCTGTTTTCACAGATGTTGGGAAAGGCGTTCTCATATTAAACTCTGTTGGTGGCTCTGAAAACATACTTGGAGAGCTGCCACAGAGTATGGAGTAAAAGACCATCTCCCAAACAAATAAACAAAACAAAAGAAGCAAAAAACATTTAGCCAATCCACACCTGTAATCCATGCATTCAGAAGGCTGAGACAGGAAGACAGCGCCGAGTTTGAGGTTAGCCTGGGCTGCACAGTGAGACACTGCCTATAAAAAAAAAAAAAAAAAAAAACTACTTTCCAAGAAATTTTTATGTGATAGAACTGGGATAAGTATATTTTTAAGCTGTATATCAGGGTGTGGGAAGTAGCCATCTAACTCTGAGATATTTTATTCCAAACTCAGCCTCAGTCCTCTTTGCAGACATTACTAAGCATTTATAACTCTGCCTTGTCCATCCTTCCAGTTCTGATCAATCACTGTCCTCAGTTCTCAGCGTTCTCCTGCACGTGCTCAGAGCCCCTGATCTACTAAGAGGTAGTTTCTATTGTGTGTGCCTCCAACAGGATTTGCAACAATGAACTCTATTTGCTTTGCCTCAGCAGAGAAAAAAGCTCGGTGTTTTCAAACACTCGAGGTCTGAGGCTAAGAGGACTATTCAACAAGTTCACTAGACTCTTCCTAAGGGCCCCAACCAAAGAACCTGCACCCGTTAACACAGTGTTGCAGTTGTGTTCAGAGGCAGTGCATTGTTACTCTTATTGTGCATATCAGGACGCTGAAGTGTAGAGCTGAGAAATAATTTACTTTTTAGGTGTGTGTGTGTGTGTGTGTGTGTGCAGTGTGCTTACATGTGTGTGTGAGTGTGTGGAGGCCAGAGGACAACCTCAGGTATTGTCCTTCTGTTTTTGAGACAGGGTCTTTCACTGGCCTAGAACTTGACAATTAGTCTAGACTGCCTAGCCAGTGAGCCCTGAGGAGCCACCTGTCTCCACCTCCCAGCACTGTGCATGTCACAATGTCAGTGGAAATCAATCTCAGTCCTCATGCTTGCAAGGCAAACACTTTATTGACTGAGCCATTTCCCTAGCCTGATAAATCACTTCTTGAACCCAGGGAGTCTGGTTCTAGTCTTTAGCTCCTTAAATATACATTCTATTTCTTGCCCAAAGGAATTCTGTTACCAGGCAACTGGGGGTTCCTATTAAAGAATTTAGAAAGGGAGTCATGAGGAAGAGTTGGAGAGGAAAACCATTGCGCATGCAAGCTATAAACCTCAGCAGCTACTGGGAGAATGGAAATGGATAATAGGAAAAGAGGAAGTCATCCCTTCTGAGTTCAGGCCCAGAAAGCAGGCAGGTTCAGCAAGCAGCTGCATGGGGTGAGATGGAGTCTTCAGAGAAATGGTGAGGGCACCCAGAGTGTCCGGAAAGCATGCTTAGGATTTTGGCCAGGGCCCAAAGAGAAGAGCTAGACAGGGAGTTAGAACTCAGAGAAGCAGGCAGGCTTAGCAGTGAGGGTCTCCAAACAAATTCCTCAAGGAAAAGGCTTTACTGGTTTAAGTACCTTAGCTCATTGGAGAATAAATATCTCTTCCATGTCCATAACATGACTTTAGGTAAGGGGTGTGGTCTTGGCTTTTTGGACTTACCCTTAATGAAGGGGATCACAGTTATATGTTTTGGATAGCTTAGAATGTCATGTCTTAGGCTGAGGAGATGGCTTACCAGCTAAAGATGCTTGCTTGCCAAAGCCTGCTGGCTCTGCAATTAGTTTTTCTGACCCCATGTAAAGACAGACACAAAAAATGGCACATGGCTCTGACTTTCCTTTTCAGCAGCAAGAGACTCTGGTATGACCATACACACGTGCACATAATACCTACACACACACACACACACACACACACGGAATAATTTTTAAAAAAGACTTGGGATTATCTGCTCAGGTTCCCTCCTGTTTTACAGGACCTCTTTCTTCTCTCCTTCTCTTAAGCTCTACGTTATAGAAGCCCTGCCTTCTCTCCTTCTCTTAAGCTCTAAGTAAATTTTTGCTTTGCTTAATTTTTAAACTTTCCCTGCCTCTTAATTCTTTAATCAGCAGAGGAAATGAAACTAACTCCTAGAAGGTAACATCTTTTTGGGGGCTGTCCAGTATTTGCCCCCCTCTTTCCTAAGACCACTGACTCATATTCATGCACAGGGGTAAAGGAGTGGCTTCTACCTATCCCAGCAGTGCCAAAGAACAACCTTATCTAAACAAATAAGCCAAGATGCACACCCACATAGAGACTTCTGTGTCCACAAGTGCTTAAGATCACTTTGTGTGTGAGTGTTGCACTGAGGAAATTACACAGGCATTAGCAGATTTAGAAGCCACTGAGGAGATATCCCCCCTTCATGATCAGTTTGGACTCCACCTCCCATTTCCAGAGGCATCACATCTTTGTGGAGAAAAAGCTATTTTCTCCTGGTCAAAAGAATAGAATTTGAGTTTTACCTCTGGCTCTGGGTGAAGAAATGAATTTTTTTTTAAGTTTGAAAATCAAGTGAGCAAAAATTTATTTATAGAGTTTAAAAGAAGAAAAGAAGGCAGAACTAATTCATAGGTTAACAGAAGGAAAAAAGGCAAAGCTCCTATAAAACAGGAGGGACCTGAGTGGGTAATCTGCCTGGTGACTCTAACCAGTTTATTTTTTTTTTAATAGGAAGGGGAACTCCTTTAGGGAGAAAGAGATCTGTGGAGGAGCTCATGTTTAAGGAAAAGAGATTTGGGGAGGGAGTCAGGTATAAGAAGAGAGATCCAGGAGGCACTCATTTAGGGAATAAAAGATGAGTGAAAGCCAGATTCAGCCTTAAGCTCCAGGACATTGCTCACTTTCACTTTAAGGGTCCTGGCAACTCTAAACTATCTCAATCCCACTCACCTGTCTGAAGAAGTAACCCTAATTACTGTTAGGGAGCTAGGGTGATGACTGATCCTGCTTTTTTTAAGCTGAGTGGGGTCATAGGGAGTGACAGTTGAGTTAACCCTCCATTGGATCTATCAAAGAGGCCTGAAAAAAGAGCATTGGTATACTGCAGGAAGAAAGCCCTGAATGAAGATGTAGGAGAGAAAGAATAAAGGTAAGAGGAGTCAGGGGAAGTGGGCACTAAGCCAATCAGGTCTCTTTAGAGTTCCCATTCTGGTAGACTTTGAGGACTTGGACAGCAGTCAAGGGAACCCAAGTACATGGAGGTCGATTATTGTAGGTCCATCTGAGTGTGGGCTGAGGAGATAAAGTTAAAACAATGGCTCACTGAAACATCTCTGTCACACCCTGCAAGGCTCAGGGTCCGTTGAGGAAGAGGGGGCGGAAAGAATGGAAGAGCCAAAGGAAGGGTACGACTCCTTACAATGCAACTGTCCAGACAGAAATTGGCCTTGATATCCATGACCTTGCAGTGCCTAGCAATACCTTCACAAGACCCTCATAATAGAAGGAAAAGATAATGACATCAAATTAAAAGAGAGACTAATGGAGAGAGGGAGGGGATATGATGGAGATTGGAGTTCTAAAGTCGAATGGGGGAGGGGAGGGAAATATCATAGTTTTTTGTCTGTAAGTATAGTAGTTGTCAATAAATTTTTTAAAAATGGCTGATGGGAAGGGAAGGAATTATCATGGTTTATTGTCTACAATTATGGAAGTTGTCAATAAAAAGGATTTTTAAAATTAAAAAATAAATATTAAAACTACCCCAAAAAACAATGGCTGAGTACACAAGGTCCAAAATTACCAAATTTATTCCTATCAGAAATGGTAGAATTCTGTTTCACCATGAAGATCCAGAAATCCAATTCTAAAGCTATTCAAAAATGGCACAGTGGTGTCTGATATGTCTGAAACTGTCTTATAAAGCAGATGAGACATTAGGAAAATTATCAAGAATACATACACACAAGAGGCAGAGGTAGGAGGATCACTGTGAGTTCCAGGCCTCCCTGAGACACCATAGTGGATTCCAGGTCAGCCTGGACTAGAGGGAGACCCTACCTTGAAAAACAAAACAAACAAACAAAGAATACATACACAGCATTTAACCTTGATAATGGCATATGTATCATTCTGAGCCATGGTGAGCACGTTTAGAGCCATGTTGCTCTGTATAATTGCCTCTCTTATTGTATAAACTTCAGAATTAAGAAGTTAAATTCCCTGGATTATGTCACTCAAAGTTCTTAAGGCATCCTTTACTCTCTGGTTAAACTCTTCTGCTGGGAGTTAAGGTGAAATATCATGTATGTATGTATGTATGTATGTATGTATGTATGTATGTATGTATGTATGTATGTGTGTATGTTTCAATGACAGCTCTTTAGGAGAGATATTTATTGGCCTGGGAGGAGCCCCATGCCACTTTAGCATTTATGCCTTCTGATGGGAGGAGTCAGGGTCTTACTGATTATGTGGCTTGGTGGCTTCCTCAACCAACCTGATCCCCTCTG
Organism: Orientallactaga sibirica; assembly: GCA_036365145.1. Lineage (NCBI taxonomy): Eukaryota > Metazoa > Chordata > Mammalia > Rodentia > Dipodidae > Orientallactaga > Orientallactaga sibirica. The sequence continues at coordinate 43,220,873 of JAEOAD010000011.1, read as the reverse complement.
AGGTGTCATCTAAGCCCCTTTTAATATCCTTTGCAGTGTGTTACTGTAAATGGCAACAGCATAATGTTAGAGCCCTGGTACAGCTATGTTCTGGGCTGCCACCTTCTGGGAGGAAGGCAGCCAGATTTAATGAGGAACAGCTCATATCTGAATAGCAAGTCCTCCAGGAGGGCAGCCTGATCTCTTAGGAGCTGTTTCTTAGAGGTTAACAGGTCTACATCCTGAGAAGTGTTCAGAAAGTTAAGTTTGTAGCCTCTGGAACTAAGAGAGCTACTGCTGTCATTGCCCAGAGGCAGGCTGGCCTGGAACCTCTGTTCCTTCTGCCTCACATCTATCAAGTGCTGGGATTAAAGGTGTGAGCCACCACACGTGGAAGAATTCTATGAGTCCCAAGAATCCTCTAAATTGCAGAGGGTCTTAACGTAGGAGGCAATGGGTGATGCCCTAGATCACGCTGGCAGAGTCAACCCCAAATATTTCACAGTCTCCTGACACAGTGACCTTAACCTTCAACTTTTACACTGTATAGCCACTGTCTTCCAGGAAGTTGAGAAGTACCTTATGTCCCTCTTGTAAAGCCTCCTCTGTAGGGGCACAGAGAACAATGTCATCTACATAAACATCATCTAAAACTTTGACCTTTTAATTGAATCTGCAAGACAATTTAAAAAGCAGGATGGAGTTTGGCATTTTTCTTCACCTTTAAGAACATCTGTCTACTGTTACAGTAAGCATGAACAAGCATTTTCCTTTTAAAGCTAAAAGCACAGAAATGAATTAAGTTAAATACATTGTAAAGCATTCCCTAGTAATTTAGCATCACTTTAAAATACATCTATGTGCCTGTGAAAATTTCAGTGGTTTTAACCCTTACACTGCTTGTTGACCTCCTTTCCCTTGTCACAGAACCAGGGGGCCACCCTATCTCAGGGACCAGGGTCTTGAAGGACATAAACCTGCTTGGGTCTGAGATAAAGACACTTACTCTATTTTTGAACCAGACCTCCACAACTTTAAACAGCATATGACAATTTATTAATATAATTTACATTATAGTAAGCAAGAGAAAACATACAAAGGACCAAAAATCTCAATGTTAACACTGATTTGTGGGGGCACTTTTGTTTAGTTAGAAAAATAAGTGACTTGGGACCTTGGGATCATGCCCCCACCTAGAAGTCAACTCACATGGTCCCATGGCAGTCAGAGTGCTAAGGTAATAGCATTCCCTGCATAAGTCTGGGTTAAATCTTAGAACAAATACAGCCTATACACGAGGTACATTTTAGATCATTTAATTTTCATTTGTTAAAAAAATTATTGCATTTTATTTTATTTTTTTAGAGAAATTGCAAATTGGCAGGCCAGGTCCTCAGCCACTGCAATTGAACTCCAGATGCTTACGTCACCTAGTGGGCATATGCGATCTCAAAACAAATCTAATTGTGAAATCATATTAAAATCAACACTTCCATCTGTAGGCCATTTTCTCTACCCTCCAGTTTCTATTGAAGCCAGGCTCAAGCACAGAAACATCCATGCATTTCTTTTTTAAGGTCTTTGGATTAAAAAGATTCCAATGGGTAAGGAACCATCTATGGGAGCCTAAGCTGAAGACATGTCAGGATGAGATTTTGGAATGTCTTCCACATCTCTTTTGCTTTTTCTTCAGAGCATCCTCTAAAGACCCCTTTTTCCTCCCATGGCCACAAAGAAAGCCAAGACCTACAGCTAAATCCCTCTCACCTGTTTGGTTTGGGTCTCATGTTTACTGCTCCCCTCATCAGTAATGATGAGAAAGGCAGAGCCTACCATCCAGCCTCTCTTCCTGTTAGGACTCCACATCCCTCTTAGCACCCTCCGTCCTAGACGACCTCTTCCTGGATTTTGCCTGGTTGAGCTTAGCCTCCAGTGCAGGACCCATCATTACATTGTGAGAATAATGTCGTGACTTATTCCTTCAAAGTTGCTCCCCGTCCCCTTGGGCTCAAGTCTATAGCACACCTCAGCCATACAAAATAAAAAGAAAGAAATGGGAGAGGACAGTACAAGGTCATCCTTTTTATCCTACCTCTAAGGCCCATGTTCAGAAAGATGGCTCTAGCCTAGGAGCGGGGCCAGACAGAATGCCCCTGGGACCCTTCTCCAAGAGGTGGGAGTGGTCCATGCTTATCCATGGCTTGAAGTCCAGGTCCCTAATAGTTTTGCTTAAAGCCTAAATATCTCTGGTCTCTTCTTTGGCCATATAAACTCAACCTTAACAAAAACACCTCTAGAATAAATATTTAGCCTGACATGTCAGGGAACCCAAATAATTTCTAATAACTACATGGTACAGAAAGGATCTTAATACTTGCAATACTTTTCAAATATTACTTTTGATTCTTTTCCTCAAATTCATAATCTATATATTACAGTCCATGTTACAGTCCTCAGTCTAGATGGGAAACGAGCATGATAGCACTTGGCTTAATTTAGGAGGGCTGTCTGTTGATCTGGGCTGCCCAGATTAACAGAGCCATAGTGTAAGTTACCACACAGAAAACAAAAAGTGTCTAGAGGTAAAGATCTAAAACATCTTGCCTTAGCAGTCTGTCTAAAACACTGCAATCCCAGGTGGGGTCTGTGCTTCCTTTACACTCAGCTCTGGGTCACTGTGAATCTGCATGGACCTCTTGTGTCTAGTTATTTTGTAAGAGTATTAGGGGTTCGGGTTTGTGTCTAATTGTAATCAAAGAATTGTAATCAAAGAATTGATTAAAATAAGTCTGAGAAGGATAATTATTAAGTTCTTATAATTATTGAAGGAAGTACAGAACCAAGAAAAGAAGAAGGAATACACCCACATGGCTTGAGAACCCACATGGTGGTCCTGGAAAAACTGTAGGGGGCACAGAAAGGAAAGTATAAAGAGCTCATGCCGCATGGAGAAAGAGAAAAAGGAGAAACTCACCAAACAGCTGCAGGCCCACAAGTGGTCAGGCAGTTCAGAGACCTAGTTCTCCCCTTGCGAACATATTTATAACCTTATGGTGGTGGGCCCTACCTTCTGGCTCAGAGTAGTTGAGGGACAGCTTATTGGTTTGGGCTAGGGGCTGTCTCAGGAAGAAGCTATCCATGACACCAAGTTCTAGGGGCTGAACTTGACCAACCACAATGTTAGGATAAAATTTAAATCTTAGGAGAGACCTTCCTCCCAAGAGGGGCCCAGGTTGTTTGTGGAAAATGAGATTTAATATCAGATTTAAGTCAGATCATCCTTTGATCTCTAGCAAAGTGGAGACTGCTTGGATAGGCCCAAAGACATTCCTGGTTCTTACTTTTAGAGACCCAGTCACTCTGAGTGCCTACTCCTTTCAACCTCAGAGCGTCAGCTCCCTTGGCACCCACCCACCTGTGTGGAGCACTTTTTCCAGCACACAAAGTCAGCCAACATTCCACAGAGCACACACATATACAACCTGCTTCTGGCCTAACAAGCAGACAGAAAGAGGAAACATAAGGCTTAAAACATGTCTGTGTGTCTCACAGAAATTTCCCAAATCTACCCTCTATCTTGCTTTAAATATTCCTAGTTCCCAGGTAGAAGGGAGTTGCAGAGAAGAAAGGGGAGAACTGGAAGAAAAGATCATACCTCCTGCCGGGAGCTGAGGCAGGCAGAGATGGAGGATACATGACAGATATGTGACGTGACGTAAAGGGACAGCAAGAGGAAGAATCTGCTCAGCTCAGAGAGGGATCACACAGGGAGGATCTCATCACCAGGGGAGGCCGGGATAGATCCCAAGCACTGACATGTGGAGGCCTCAGCCAGAGGGGCTGAAAGCTCTGGGAATGTTGGGGGATCTTGCCAGAGATCCCTCTTATCATTTTTTTGGTGGGGAGAGATTATAATTCAGTACTTTTAGAGGCTGTCGGGGAGTTAGAGCAAACCACAGCCAGCATTTTAGGATCTAATTTACAGCTCTGGGCCAATTCAAGATGGTCTTGAAGATAGAAGAAAACTTGAACATGCAGTATCTCAGTACATTTCCCTTCTCTCCTGCAAAACAGGTCTAGCAGAAGGATAGTAATATAGATAAGCGTTCCCTCCAGGGAGCCAGATTTCCTTATCTCCTTCCAGGAGTGGGAGTATTCAGGCCATGCATGGGTGGAAAAGACGATTAACTTACCACCTTCCTCTAGAGAGTCTGAGGGTCTATCTTATCCTAGTTGTGAGCAGCACTATCTGCTCAGGGGTAAGACCCTGTTCTCCACCTCATGCCTGGGAGAGTAACTACTGGTTGTCATCTCAGGTGACTACATAACATAAAAGCGATGGACTCATGTAAGCCAGGAGGTCTGGTCTGCTCTTCCAAGAGAGAAGGGAGGAGACATGGTGACCCTTGGAGAGTAGATCCCTCCTACTCCTTGTCCAGTCTCTTGCAGGACAGCAGAAAGGGTCAGGAATCTGCGGGGGCAAGGGTTACCACTCAATCACAAGGAAATGTATATCCTGGGAGAGGGCACATGCTCATAAGCCTATAGCAGGGAGAGAAAGGCCTATTGCTCATTCCTGAAGAGGAGGGGGTCTCAACAGAAGGGAGCAAAGAAACCAGCTTGGAAATGCAGCCATACTAGTCATAAGCTGAGGGTTTCCACTTTGCTGGAAAACAAAAGAGGTTCCAAACCACCATGGGTCACTATTCCCATTTCCTTCCAAGTTAAGCATGATTCATACTGACTTGTACATGAATATGAGTCAGTGGTCTTAAGAAAGAGGGGGCAAATACTGGACATCCCCTCAAGATATTACCTTCTAGGAGTTAGTTTCATTTCCTCTGCTGATTAAAGAATTAAGAGGCAGGGAAAGTTTAAAAATTAAGCAAAGCAAAAATTTACTTAGAGCTTAAGAGAAGGAGAAGAGGCAGGGCTTCTATAACGTAGAGCTTAAGAGAAGGAGAGAAGAAAGAGCTCCTGTAAAACAGGAGGGAACCTGAGCAGATAATCCCAAGTCTTTTTTAAAAAATTATTCCGTGTGTGTGTGTGTGTGTGTGTGTGTGTGTGTGTGTGTGTGTGTGTGTGTTATGTGCACGTGTATATGGTTATACCAGAGTCTCTTGCTGCTGAAAAGGAATGTCAGACCCATGTGCCATTTTTTGTGTCTGTCTTTACATGGGGTCAGAAAAACTAATTGCAGAGCCAACAGGCTTTGGCAAGCAAGCATCTTTAGCTAGTAAGCCATCTCCTCAGCCCAAGACATGACATTCTAATCTATCCAAAACATATAATTGTGATCCCCTTCATTAAGGGTAAGTCCAAAAAGCCAAGACCACACCCCTTACCTAAAGTCATGCTATGGACATGGAAGAGATATTTATTCTCCAATGAGCTAAGGTACTTAAACCAGTAAAGCCTCTTCCTTGAGGCATTTGTTTGGAGACCCTCACTGCTAAGCCTGCCTGCTTCTCTGAGTTCTAACTCCCTGTCTAGCTCTTCTCTTTGGATCCTGGCCAAAATCCTAAGCATGCTTTCCGGACACTCTGGGTGCCCTCACCATTTCTCTGAAGATTCCATCTCACCCTATGCAGCTGCTTGCTGACCTCCGTGGCAGAACCTGCCTGCTTTGTGGGCCCAAACTCAGAGGGGATGACTTCCTCTTTTCCTATTATCCATTTCCCTTCTCCCAGTAGCTGCTGAGGTTTATAGCTTGCATGAGCAATGGTTTTCCTCTCCAATTCTTCCTCATGACTCCTTTTCTAAATTCTTTAATAGGAACCCCCAGTTGCCTGGTAACAGAATTCCTTTGGGCAAGACATAGAATGTATATTTAAGGAGCTAAAGACTAGAACCAGACTCCCTGGGTTCAAGAAGTGATTTATCAGGCTAGGGAAATGGCTCAGTCAATAAAGTGTTTGCCTTGCAAGCATGAAGACTGAGTTTGATTTCCACTGACATTGTGACATGCACAGTGCTGGGAGGTGGAGACAGGTGGCTCCTCAGGGCTCACTGGCTAGGCAGTCTAGACTAATTGTCAAGTTCTGGGCCAGTGAAAGACCCTGTCTCAAAAAGAGGAGGACAGGGCTGGAGAGATGGCTTAGCGGTTAAGGCACCTGCCTCCTAAGCCTAAGAACACTGGTTCCAATCTCCAGGTCCCATGTTTAGCCTGATGCAGTGACACAAGGGCGCAATGCCACACTTGACCACAAGGGGGTGCACACATCTGGATTTCATTCTCAGCAGCTGAGAGACTGCTGGCATGCCCATCTCTATCTGTCTCCCTCTCCCTCTCTCTCTGTCTCTCTCCAAAAGAAAAAAGAAAAAAGAGGAGGACAATACCTGAGGTTGTCCTCTGGCCTCCACACACTCACACACACACATGTAAGCACACTTGCACACACACACACACACACACACACACACACACACTAAAAAGTAAATTATTTCTCAGCTCTACACTTCAGCGTCCTGATATGCACAATAAGAGTAACAATGCACTGCCTCTGAACACAACTGCAACACTGTGTTAACGGGTGCAGGTTCTTTGTTTGGGGCCCTTAGGAAGAGTCTAGTGAACTTGTTGAATAGTCCTCTTAGCCTCAGACCTCGAGTGTTTGAAAACACCTAGCTTTTTCTCTGCTGAGGCAAAGCAAATAGAGTTCATTGTTGCAAATCCTGTTGGAAGCACACACAATAGAAACTACCTCTTAGTAGATCAGGGGCTCTGAGAAGTGACAGGGATGAGTATCATGGAAAGGAACAGAGCAGCAAGGGTCCCAAGAGCCTGGGTAACACAGCCAAAGCCACCTTGCCATAGGTGTGGCCTTCTGCAGCCACAGACCCCTTCCTGCACATCTTACTCTAGAATCAGGATTCCGGAAGAAGGCGTGTGCTGATGACACCCTGCTGTGAGATGAATCTCAGGTCTCCAACTTCCACAGCAGACAACCATTCATTGAGGATTTTATTGAAAGTTCTAACTGTGCTCTGACAGCCTAAATATACCTAACTCTTCCACCTTTCCTCAATATTCCAATTAAAGGAGCCAACTAAACAGTGAGAGAGAGAGAGAGAGAGAGAGAGAGAGAGAGAGAGAGGCAATGTGGCCGCATTGGACAGAGAGGCAAAGAAATCCAGTGACCCCACCACCACCACCACTTCCAGGCTATCTTCCGGTCCTGATATGAGGTCTAAGTTTAAGTAGAGGGCCAGAGGTATGCATAGCTATGCAGTATCAGTCAAGGGGTGCCCTATCCACCAGCACTGTCTAGGCTCCAGTATGTCCTGCAAGGGGGTCTGATAAATTGTCAGGGAATAAGTTTCTTCCCTCTGACTAGCACCAGCCTTCAGCCTTTTCCTTCTCACAAGATACCTAGGGAAATTCCAATTTCTTGGGGTTCATTGAATAGTCTTTCAACCAAGAGAAGGGTACAGTGTCTCTCTACCATAACTCACTTCCTGCCAGGTAGGATACAGAAGGATCACTGGTGCTGGCTTGCATATACAATGTCAGCAAAACTTGGACCTGAAAGGTGATGGTTTTCCTTCTTCTCCCATCTCATCCAAGTTCCTGGACTCAAAGGGGTACCTGAATCTAATTATAGCCATGGAGGAGACTGAAGAGATAGCTCGACAGTTAAAGGCACTTGCTTGCACAGCTTGCCAGCCTGGGGTTCAATGCCTCAGTACCCACATAAATCCAGATGCGCAAAGTGGCACATGCATCTGAAGTTCATTTGCAGTGGCAAGAAACTCTGATGTGTCCATTCTCACTTCTCACTTCTCTCACTCCTTCTCTTCTTTCTTCCTTTTCCCTGTGTTCTCTCTCTCTCTATATATATATATATATATATGCATGCCATGGGGGCCTTCTATTGTTTCTTGGGATGGAATTGAGTGACAGTAGCACCTTCAAAGTCAGCTAACTTCTCCATGGCCTCTGGTGTGTGGTTGCACAACAGTTATTATCAAAACGGACCTGTATTACTCACTTTGTTTATTTTAAGACAATATTTGAAGTTACTTCGTTCACTTTGTTTAGAATGTCCTGTTATATATTTTTCCATATGTTTCACACAGGTAAAACATACTAAGCAAAAAAAAAAAAAAAGTGTCTGATAGAAGGGACTAGACATTATTTAACTTGATTTATAGATTTATAGGTTAGCTTTTTTCTTCTAGACTCCCTTCCAAGAATCCAAGTAGCATGCACCATTCCATTAGCAAACATTTCATTTCATGCACTTTCCAAATGGCTGTGGAAATTAAGCTATCCTTCCTGGAGATGAAGGTGACACTGACTTTGATAGAGAACAGTCATCCAAACACAGCTGGCTCTGACAGCAGAAAGACTAAGCAGGAAGCACAGGTGTATGAGCTTTCAACTCTACCAAGAGAGACCGGAAAGAGACCAAGGTACAAATTCCAGGTGATATTCCTTCCCAGTCCAAGGAAACAGCCAGCACATGGCTGTCATAGTTAGGGACTATGAAAGTTACACTTTCCCATAATTGGCCTCAACAAAGCCCCCACCCCTCCACCCTTAAGGAAATAGCCGGAGGGCCTAGGAGATGGCTCGGTGGATAAAGCACTAGCTGCGTGATCTGGACTACCTGAATGCAGATCCCCAGACCCTGTATAAAAGCCAAAAGCTGTGTCGGGCTTCTGTAACCCCAGTGCCTACCGCAAGAAGAGAGGCAAAGGTAGAGAATTTCTCAGAAGTTCACGGACCAGCTAGCCTGGTGAATGCAGCATTAGTCATGACAGATCCTGGCTCAAACAAGGTGGAAGGCAAGGTTGTATTTTGAGTTAGAACTCCAAAAGCCGTAAGCTCACCAGCGAGGATCTGTGTGAGCAGCTATCTCAAAGGAAGGCCTTCTGTGGGGATAAGTGTATTTGCTCATTAAAGGGATAAATATTCCTCCCATTACCTCAGCATGTCTTCAGGTGAGTCAGCATTCCTGAGGGGTGGTCTTCTGGCCAGGTGATTGGAGCCATCGCATGTCTTTGTAACCTTGTGTTTTGGGTGGCTTAGAATGCAACATCTTCACCCAGAGCCACAGGTAGAACTCAGATTCTATTCTTTTGACCAGGAGGAACTTGCCCTTAATGGGCCTCAACAATGTCCTGCTACCTCTGGCCTCTTCCTTTTCATAGGACATTTAAATCCTATGGAGGGCAGCAGTGATATTCTCTTCTTAAGGTTACCAGGGAAACAGGAGATGACCTGTTGATGACCTCCAAGCCTGCTAATGTCTGTCTGGCTGCCTCGCATTTTTATTTCTACAACTTCTTTTAAAAAGTAATATTTTTTTCATAGAGCAGATGCTCAGCCAGTAACCCTAAAAGGCCACTCAGTTGCTCACAGTCGGTTCCGTTCTGATTGGCCAGCATGTGCACTAATTACTGACCATCTGCACCCATCAAGAGAGGGTCTGTCAGAAGGTACAGCAGTCATTGCTGTTTCTGTGGTAGCAGGTCTTCTGCCTTTTCTGACAGCAGCCTTCCAAATTTGTTCAGTGGAAGGGAGGGTTCCTTTCCCTTTGAGTCAGTCTACTGGGGTTGTCAAGCAAAATGTCTTAATTTTGTACACTCCAAAGGCATCTAAATCAGTGCCCTGAAGGCCCAGCCATCAGTTTTGTCACTTATACCTGCTGTGCAGCCATGGTCTTTCTGGTCCATTTTTAGCTGATTTTCAGACTACTTGTCTACTTTGTAAGATACTCAGCCACTTCTAATAACACCTATTATTTGCTTAGTCAAAATCAGCTTCAGACACTGGCAGTAAAGGATCCTTGGGTAACTCCAAAATTTGAGTCCCTTCATCCTCTAGAAGTTATATATCAACCCATGAGATGACAAAAACAAGCTACATTTTACAGACGAAATTAGCTGTCTGCACGAATGCTTCCCCAAAGCAAACCTTCCTGGAAATATAGCTGGGGAAATGGTAGCTACTGATGAAAGCTGGGAGCTCCTCTGCGCATCAGCCAGGGTGGCAATCTCTACCCAGAGACTCTTCTTGCGTTATTTTAGAATTAATCAAAAGTAAAATAGTCACTATAACAGCGTGAACCACAGAAGAGTGGACTTAAACCAAGTAAGATTTGGGGGAATTTAATCAATACTGAGCTAGCACTGGGCAGGAAAACTGCTGCTTCTTTTATTTTCTAGGTTCTAGGGAGATGGCTCAGTCAGTAAAGTGTTTCCCAGGCAAGCATGAGAGCTTGATGTCAGAACCCCAGCAGTCATGTAAATGCTGGGCATGACAACATGTGCCTGTAATTCCAGTGCTCAGGAAGCAGAGACAGGCAGATCCTTAGGGCAAGAAGGCTAGCTGTATTCTAGACACATCGGTAAGTTCCAGGTTCAATAAGAGACCTTGTTTCAATAAATAAGGTGGAGAGTGATTGAGAAAGACACACAACATAGATATCTGGTCTCTGCAAGCAAATGCACATGGAAAGAGAGAGAGAGACAAGGAAAGGAGGGAGAAAGGAGAAGAAAAGAGGAAAGGAGAAGAGATGAGAAAAGAAGAAAGGATACATTGTTTTCCAAAGATCTGTGGGTATCTGAAGGAATTCTGCCTGTCCTTCCACCTTTGTCCTATGCCCTGGTGATGCCACCTATCATCTTTCAGTGATAGTCATGGTACCTGTGTTCATTGGGATCTTACAGCCAGTTAGTTGTAAATTACAGAAACCTAGCTCAAATTAACTCAAGCAGAGAAGAGGATTCAGACCCTGTTAAGCTAACAAATTGGTGTCTGGACAGCACCAATCAAGACTTAAGATTCTCATTGGCCTTGGGCTCAGCTTTTCTGACAATCAGGAGGTTCCTGCAACATGGCGATCCCCATCCATGTCAGGCTCACCTCTCATTGACTGACTGAATCATATGCCCACGAACCAAGCAAACTATAAAGTCTGAAACAAAAAAGAAGATACAACATCTTGAATTTTCATAACCCAAATGCTTTTTATTGACATATTCTTTTACTAGCTCCATCTGGTACCAAACGTGCACGCAGGTACAGCATATAAGAGAGAGGGAGAGAGAGGGAGATCTGAGTGTATGGCAGCATTCAGGAAGAAAAGTAACACAGCAGAGTCATACCACAGAGCCACTCCTTGTTAAGGGGCGCACTCTCTGTACACCCAGCTCCAGAGAGAATGCCCTATAGAGCAAGGCTTATGCTCAGTGATGGGCTTCTGTTTTCCTTATTTTTAACGATAACAAGCTCTTTATAAAGCCTGGTTAGAAGAGCAGCCATATTTGAAGCTATTTGCTTTCCACAGAACAGAGAGCTTGGACTCTGTGACATGTGCCCAGGGACAGAGTAAGCCCTTGAGCTAGTCCACCAGCTTTTCCAATATAGTTGTCTACATCCATACACACTTCCCATGTGACAGTGCAGACAGTTTCACAGCCACCACAGCCAAGACACTTTTTTATACCTATTACCCTGCAAGCCACTCCTGCTCAGAAAGGGCTCCAAGTTATTTCAGGAAACTTAAATTACATTACATAATTTGTGTGTGCAAGAAAAGGCTACCCTTGCATAGCATCTACCAGCTAGCTTGGCCCATCTGTGGGAGCATAGGGTATGATAGGGACTTAAGAATGGAGGTATTTATTTTCATTGAATTGCCTGTCTTGGCTGCAGATGCTGAGGAGTCACAGCTTCCAAGAGCTTCCTGGTAATTCTCCCACCCCCCACTCAGACAATTTGTCTTTGTCCTTATCCTTATGCTAACTGTGGGTTACTGAGTGTCAGGGTGGGATGCAGACTGGCTACCACTAAGACTTCCTGGCTTCTGCCAGCTAGAAGATTGCAGGGCATTGCAGGAAAAGCTTATCACTGGACCCATCTTGATTACAGAATGGTGCAGAGGCCAGTTGACCACTTGCTGGATGGCAGGCCAGTATCACCACAGATGGGCTATATATCTACAATTGCCAAAGAGAAATCAGCATGCTGTAAGAATCCAGGACCATGCCCCAACCACTGAGAGTTTAGGGACACTGCTTCCCCTCCCTACTTCTGCCAGAAGAGCTGCCTTGTGCCCATGCTCAACCACTCTCTGGAAAGGGGCTCAAGCACACAATGCTTGCCTGGTAGACTCATCACCAGCACAAAAGACCTCACTCACCACTCACCTGGCCTGGTACAAAAGAACCACAATGGTGCACAATGATAGGACCGTGACAAGCTGGAGTTACAGAGACACAGTCCCATCGAAAGAACAGCCATTGCCACATGAAACATGAGGCCAGTGTTGACAAGTTTTCTGGTTTGGGGTGGATAATGACACTGAAAATACTCACTGATCCTAAAATTTAATGTAGGTTGTTTAAATAATCCAAGAAACCTCAGCTCCTAGAAATCAGGGCTGGATCCCACTCCCGTCCTCACTGGCATGATCTCATTAGTGTTACTGATTTTGAGAGCAATGGAGATTTTCTCAGCTTTGGATGGATTTAGCTTAGGGATCAAAGCACTGTACACTCAAAGATCACTAAAACTCCACAGGCCAGTGGTTCTTGCTTTCTTTTGTTTTAAACTCCTTTTTAAATTTTTAGTTACTTATTATTTGAGGAGAAAGTCAGAGAAAGAGAGAGAATGGTGTGCCAGGGCCTCCAGCCACTACAAATGAACTCCAGACACATGTGCCACCTTGTGCATTTGGGCTTATGTGGGTCCTGGGGAATAGAATCTGGGTCCTTTGGCTTTGCAAGCAAGTGCCTTAACAACCAAACCATCCCTCCACCCATCTCTAACATTCTTGTCTTGCAAGCTGTGACAACTGATGAGTGCAGTAAAGCTATGATGAGTGCAGTGAAGCTGTGATGAGTGCAGTGAAGCTGTGATGACAAGTGCAATGAAGCTGTGATGAGTACAGTGAAGCTGTGATGGCAGATGAGTGCAGTGCAGCTGTGATGAGTGCAGTGAAGCTGTGATGAGTGCAGTGGAGCTGTGGCTGAGTGCAGTGGAGCAGTGAAGCTGTGATGGGTGCAGTGCAGCTGTGAGTGCAGTGCAGCTGTGATGATGAGTGCAGTGCAGCTGTGATGAGTGCAGTGCAGCTGTGATGAGTGCAGTGAAGCTGTGATGAGTGCAGTGAAGCTGTGATGAGTGCAGTGGAGCTGTGATGGGTGCAGTGGAGCTGTGATGAGTGCAGTGCAGCTGTGATGAGTGCAGTGAAGCTGTGATGAGTGCAGTGGAGCTGTGATGAGTGCAGTGAAGCTGTGATGAGTGCAGTGAAGCTGTGATGGCAGATGAGTGCAGTGAAGCTGTGATGAGTACAGTGAAGCTGTGATGGCAGACGAGTGCAGTGAAGCTGTGATGGGTACAGTGAAGCTGTGATGGCTGACGAGTGCAGCGAAGCTGTGATGAGTACAGTGAAGCTGTGATGGGTGCAGTGAAGCTGTGATGGCAGACAAGTGCAGCGAAGCTGTGATGAGTACAGTGAAGCTGTGATGTCTGATGAGTGCAGCGAAGCTGTGATGGGTACAGTGAAGCTGTGATGAGTACAGTGAAGCTGTGATGGCAGATGAGTGCAGTGAAGCTGTGATGAGTACAGTGAAGATGTGATGGCAGATGAGTGCAGTGAAGCTGTGATGACTGCAGAGAAGCTATGATGTCTGATGAGTGCAGTGAAGCTGTGATGGGTGCAGTGAGGCTGTGATGAGTACAGTGAAGCTGTGATGAGTACAGTGAAGATGTGATGGGTACAGTGCAGCTGTGATGAGTACAGTGAAGCTGTGATGGCAGACGAGTGCAGTGAAGCTGTGATGGGTACAGTGAAGCTGTGATGGCAGACGAGTGCAGTGAAGCTGTGATGGGTACAGTGAAGCTGTGATGGCTGACTAGTGCAGTGAAGCTGTGATGGGTACAGTGAGGCTGTGATGGCTGACTAGTGCAGTGAAGCTGTGATGACTGCAGAGAAGCTATGATGTCTGATGAGTGCAGTGAAGCTGTGATGGGTGCAGTGAAGCTGTGATGAGTACAGTGAAGCTGTGATGAGTACAGTGCAGCTGTGATGAGTGCAGTGAAGCTGTGATGGGTACAGTGAAGCTGTGATGAGTACAGTGAAGCTGTGATGGCAGACGAGTGCAGCTGTGAGGAATGCAGTGCAGCTGTGATGGCAGATGAGTGCAGTGCAGCTGTGATGAGTGCAGTGCAGCTGTGATGAGTGCAATGAAGCTGTGATGAGTACAGTGAAGCTGTGATGGCAGATGAGTACAGCGAAGCTGTGATGGGTGCAGTGAAGCTGTGATGGCAGACAAGTGCAGTGAAGCTGTGATGACTACAGAGAAGCTATGATGTCTGACGAGTGCAGTGAAGCTGTGATGGGTGCAGTGAAGCTGTGATGAGTACAGTGAAGCTGTGATGGCAGACGAGTGCAGTGAAGCTGTGATGAGTACAGTGAAGCTGTGATGAGTACAGTGAAGCTATGATGGTTGATGAGTGCAGTGTAGGTTTATTAGAATGTAAAGGAGAAAGTGAGGCAGAAGAACTCATGAGCTGGGATGGGTCCTGAGCAGGTAGCTACCTAGTACTTGGATCAGAAATTTGTATACCCTTAGGGATGTAAATTAAGCATCAATTCAAGGCAGACTACGTTATAAATTAAGCATCAAGTTGAGGTGGACTGCATTGAGTTTAGGCATCAAGTTGAGGTGAACTGCAATGGTTACTTGGGATGTATGAGGGACTCCTGACAGGCTGGTGATTTAATAACTCTAAAGATGTACATTAGGCATCAAGTTGGGGTGGATAGGAATGTTTATTCTGAGTATAAGAGGGGCTCCTGATAGCCTGACAGGTAAGACAGTGGATTAGTTTCTTTGAATAGGTCAACTGACATACTGAATGTCAGCATCAGTCATAGCTTTTGACATTTTTGGAAGTCACAGCTTTGGGGGATTTTAGTTCCCAGACTCTTGCTGGACCTCTGTGCTCATTGGCTCGGACAAGCCATACCTGTAACCCAGAATAGCAGCCTACAAAATGGGGCTACCTTACGCCTCATTCCTATCAGTATGCTATCATCTATTTTAGAACATTCTGAAATCCAAACCATGTTGTCTGTGCCTTAGTTTACACATGGAAGCCACAAGTTAGTAGGTTCTACCTTCCATTAAGACCACTTTCTACTAAAAATGAGGAGGGGGGAAATATCAGTGGAAGAACACTACCAGGTCCTGCAGAGAACATTAGATACCTTGTCAATTGTAACTCTGAGTGGGCAAACTCATTCACAAATTCATTCCTTTTGAAAAAATATTTTTATTTATTATTCTGTAAGCAGAACAAGACAGAGAGATAGGGGGAGAGAGAGAATGGGTGCACCAGGACTTCCAGCTGCTACAAATGAACTCCAGATGCACATGCCACTTTGTGCATCTGGCTTTATGTGAGTACTGGGGAATCAAACTTAGGTTGTTAGGCTTTGGAGACAACTGCCTTACTTACTAAGTAAGCTCTCCACCCCTCATTTCCTTTTTTTTTTTTTTCTCCTTGTTTTTTTTTTTTTTTATTTTTATTTATTTATATTATTCTGATTTTACATTCATAGCAAGAGTTCAGCGTTCATGGCGATCATGACACCAGAAAAAGGCTGAAGGAGATAAACACAGAGAACACCCAACTCCAACTAAGCCAGATATCCAGAGACACAGAGGCTCCCAAAACCTCATCACTGAAACAGAACTAAAATGACCCCAAAGTGGCTCAGGGAAACTCGCGGAAGAGGGGGCGGAAAGATTGTTGGAGTCACGAGTTGGGGCATTATGCACAGAGACTGGGGCCTACACCCCAGAACTCTTGACTAACCTCACTAACAATGCACGACCCATAGAACGATGCAGGGGAAAGGCAAGAGTTCAGCGTTCACTTCCTTTTTAAATCTTCTTTTGCTAGGTATGTGTTGCAGACAGCTTCAGGTTTGCTGAGATGAACTTCCAGACCAGGCACAGTTATGGAGGAAGGGATATTATTTATTGAAGCTTACAGATCCAGGGGAAGTTCCATAAAGGCAAGAGAAGCGGCCTGCTCTCCACAGGGCCAAGCAGAGAGAGAGAAAGCCAACCAGCCACCACAGCACACAGAGTAAAACTACAGCCAAAAGGTCACACAGCACACTTCAGGAACTCCTGCTAGGCACATTTGCATATCTTTACAATGGAATCTCAAACCATCACCACACCTTAAGACCAGCCCCCAGTGACCTTGCCTCTAGCAAGGTGATTGCAGATGCAAACTATAAAGTAATAAAACATTGAATATATTGGGGGACATATATTCAAACTACCACATTCCGCCCCTGGCCCCCCAATATATTTAGCTCTTGGCCCCCAATAGATTTATAACTATCACACATTGTAAATTGTATTCAGTCCAATTTCAAAGGTTCTCACAGTCTTGATCAACTTAAGATAGTGAGTCCTGTAAAATCAAACAAGTTAAATACTTTCAACATGTAAAGGCACAGAGTAAACATTTTAACTGTATAAGGAATATCAAGGAGAAACTAAAACAATGCAAACTCAACCACCATCAGCAGTCATCAAACTTCTGCAGTTCAAGTTCAGTATAACCAGAGACTAACAGTCTCCAGGTTTTCCAATTCCACCGCTCCAGCTGAGCAGAGTCGCCAGGGAAAACTTTCATCCCATGCCAATACTGCACTCCATGGTAGCCCTTTTGCACAGTCCTGGTATATCCAAAACATCTTCAGGTCTCCATGCAAACCACGGTCCATCTTTCAAAAGGCTCTTCGAGCCTATTCCTGAGGGTCTTCATGCCCTGCCTCATGCCACATTTCAGCAGCAGCTCCTGGAACCGTGTGCAATTCATGACCACTCCATGCATTTTTCATATTTCCAAAACTAATACCAGGCGTGCAGGACACAGCCATATTCTAAATCCAGGGACAAAATAAACCATAGCCTTGAAAAGCAGGTTCCTTCTCCAGTCAACTCTTTCCAAAGAGTTTGCATTTTTAACAGTCTTTCCTCAGGCATCATCTCCATTGTTTTAATGTAAATCAAGTCGAGCCACCTTCCTTCCACCTTCCTTAAGATTGCTAATGCGTTGACAATAGCAGCTCCAGTAAACTAAAACCAGTCTCAGTGCCTCTACTTTTTACTTGCTTCAGGTTTTCCAACTTAAAATCTTAAAATCTCAGTCCGATATCTTTAGCCAAGCACATCAGTCCATTACAAATTTAACCTTGATCAAACTTTCTGGGCCTGGACAGCAGAACGTAGCCATCCCTTATGCCAGTAGCCCAGTTCCAACAAAGTCCTCTGCAGTCTTTCCTTCCCCTTAGAAAGCTCATAAACCAAGCCTCGAAGTTCAATACAGTCTGCACTTAACGTTCTCAAACTCTCATCAGAATAGTCCATAAAACTTGGCTTACCACTCCAGAAGGCATCTTCAGTTGCAAGCACCAAGTCCATGCCCATTCCTCCAAAACAAAAGTTCCAAAAGATGAATATCCACACGATCTGGTTCATCTCACCCCACACTCCTTGGTACCACTTTACTGTTGCAGACAGCTTCAGGTTTGCTGAGATGAACTTCCAGACCAGGCACAGTTATGGAGGAAGGGATATTATTTATTGAAGCTTACAGATCCAGGGGAAGTTCCATAAAGGCAAGAGAAGCGGCCTGCTCTCCACAGGGCCAAGCAGAGAGAGAGAAAGCCAACCAGCCACCACAGCACACAGAGTAAAACTACAGCCAAAAGGTCACACAGCACACTTCAGGAACTCCTGCTAGGCACATTTGCATATCTTTACAATGGAATCTCAAACCATCACCACACCTTAAGACCAGCCCCCAGTGACCTTGCCTCTAGCAAGGTGATTGCAGATGCAAACTATAAAGTAATAAAACATTGAATATATTGGGGGACATATATTCAAACTACCACAGTATGGAACCCAGGACCTTGAATGTGCAAAACAATGCTTTGACATTGAACCATGCCTCCGCCTCTCACTGAGGAGTTCTAGGCAGGTGCTGTACCTTTGAGCTATGCCACCAATCCCAGCTCTTCACTGAGGCATTCAGGGCAGTGCACTATCACAGAGCCACTCCCCAAATCCCTCATTTTGGATTCTAGGCAGATGCCCCTCTGCTGAACCACTTCGCCAACCTCACCCCTAATTGGTGGATTCTAGGCAAACACTCCACCTCTGGACTATGCCTCCAGCACCTTACTGCATTCTAGACTGGCCTTCCAGCGCTAAGCCACACTCCCAGTCCTCACTGACTATCCAAACAGCTCCCGTGAAGGATCTGATGAGGGTTGGCACTCCCTCTTGGCCCAGGTGCCTGCAGCAAAAGCGAAGAGGAGCTCATACAGGTGCCCATCAGTGGTTGTCAGAGAGCACTAAAAAGCCATCTCACACAGGCGTCCCTCAGTGGGTGTGGGCAGTAGTAACAAGGCGTCTCATATGGGCGTCCCTCAGTGGGAGTGGGAAGTAGTAACAAGGCGTCTCGTCTCATGAACAAGGCTAACAAAGCCAATCAGTGGGTGTGAGCAGTAGTAACAAGGCTCTCAAAGTGGGTGTGGGCAGTAGTAACAAGGTGTCTCACATAGGTGTCCCTCAGTGGGTGTGAGCAGTAGTAAAAGGTGTCTCATACAGGCGTCCCTCAGTGGGTGTGGGCAGTAAAAGTGTCTCACAAGTGGGTGTGGGCAGTAAAACAAGGTGTCCCTCCTCAGTGGGTGTGAGCAGTAGTAACAAGGTGTCTCATTTAGGCGTCTCTCAGTGGGTGTGAGCAGTAGTAACAAGGCGTCTCATACAGGCGTCCCTCAGTGGGTGTGAGCAGTAGTAACAAGGTGTCTCGTCTAGTGTGGGCAGTAGTAACAAGGCGTCTCATGTAGGCGTCCCTCAGTGGGTGTGAGCAGTAGTAACAAGGTGTCTCATATAGGCGTCCCTCAGTGGGTGTGGGCAGTAGTAAAAAGGTGTCTCATACGGGCGTCCCTCAGTGGGTGTGGGCAGTAGTAACAAGGTGTCTCATACAGGCGTCCCTCAGTGGGTGTGAGCAGTAGTAACAAGGTGTCTCATTTAGGTGTCTCTCAGTGGGTGTGAGCAGTAGTAACAAGGCGTCTCATACAGGCGTCCCTCAGTGGGTGTGAGCAGTAGTAACAAGGTGTCTCGTACGGCGTCCCTCAGTGGGTGTGGGCAGTAGTAACAAGGCGTCTCATACAGGCGTCCCTCAGTGGGTGTGAGCAGTAGTAACAAGGTGTCTCATATAGGCGTCCCTCAGTGGGTGTGGGCAGTAGTAACAAGGTGTCTCATATAGGCTTCCCTCAGTGGGTGTGAGCAGTAGTAACAAGGTGTCTCGTACAGGCGTCCCTCAGTGGGTGTGGGCAGTAATAACAAGGCGTCTCATATAGGGGTCCCTCAGTGGGTGTGGGCAGTAGTAACAAGGTGTCTCATATAGGCTTCCCTCAGTGGGTGTGAGCAGTAGTAACAAGGCGTCTCATACAGGCGTCCCTCAGTGGGTGTGGGCAGTAGTAACAAGGTGTCTCGTACAGGCGTCCCTCAGTGGGTGTGGGCAGTAATAACAAGGCGTCTCATATAGGGGTCCCTCAGTGGGTGTGAGCAGTAGTAACAAGGCGTCTCGTACAGGTGTCCCTCAGTGGGTGTGGGCAGTAGTAACAAGGCGTCTCATATAGGCATCCCTCAGTGGGTGTGAGCTGTAGTAACAAGGCGTCTCACACAGGCGTCCCTCAGTGGGTGTGGGCAGTAGTAACAAGGTGTCTCATATAGGCGTCCCTCAGTGGGTGTGAGTTCTAGGCAGGCGTCCCTCAGTGGGTGTGGGCAGTAGTAACAAGGTGTCTCATATAGCGTCCCTCAGTGGGTGTGAGCAAGTAACAAGGCGTCAGCCCCTCAGTGGGTGTGGGCAGTAGTAACAAGCATTCAGTGGGTGTGGGCAGTAGAAACAACGTGTCTCGTGCAGGTGTCCCTCAGTGGGTGTGGGCAGTAGTAACAAGGTCTCCCCCTCAGTGGGTGTGAGCAGTAGTAACAACGTGTCTCGTGGGCGTCCCTCAGTGGGTGTGGGCAGTAGTAACAAGGCCTCTCTTCAGTGGGTGTGGGCAGTAGTAACAACGTGTCTCATACCCCCTCAGTGGGTGTGAGCAGTAGTAACAAGGCGTCTCCACCCCTCAGTGGGTGTGGGCAGTAGTAACAACGTGTCTATACCTCCCTCAGCAGTAGTAACAAGGTTTCTCGTTGGGTGTGGGCAGTAGTAACAACGTTCTAGTGGGTGTGGGCAGTAGTAACAAGGTCTCATATAGGCGTCTTCAGTGGGTGTGAACAGTAGTAACAGCTCTGAGGCGTCCCTCAGTGGGTGTGAACAGTAGTAACAAGGGCGTCTCACTGGCGTCCTTCAGTGGGTGTGAACAAGGTGTCTCATATGGCGTCCCTCAGTGGGTGTGAGCAGTAGTAACAAGGTGTCTGATCCCTCAGTGGGTGTGAGCAGTAGTAACAAGGTGTCTCCACCTGGCAGGGTCCCTCAGTGGGTGTGAGCAGTAGTAACAAGGTCTCATACAGGCGTCCCTCAGTGGGTGTGAGCAGTAGTAACAAGGTGTCTCATATAGGCGTCCCTCAGTGGGTGTGAACAGTAGTAACAAGGTGTCTCATATAGGCGTCCCTCAGTGGGTGTGAGCAGTAGTAACAAGGCATCTCATACAGGCGTCCCTCAGTGGGTGTGAGTGGTAGTAACAAGGCATCTCAGTCCCTCAGTGGGTGTGAGCAGTAAAACAAGGTGTCTCATCCTCAGTGGGTGTGAACAGTAGTAACAAGGTGTCTCATCCGTCCCTCAGTGGGTGTGAACAGTAGTAACAAGGGCGTCTCATACAGGCGTCCCTCAGTGGGTGTGAGCAGTAGTAACAAGGTGTCTCATACAGGCGTCCCTCAGTGGGTGTGAGCAGTAGTAACAAGGTGTCTCACATAGGCGTCCCTCAGTGGGTGTGAGCAGTAGTAACAAGGTGTCTCATACAGGCGTCCCTCAGTGGGTGTGGGCAGTAGTAACAAGGCGTCTCATACAGGCGTCCCTCAGTGGGTGTGAGCAGTAGTAACAAGTAACAAGTGGGTGTGAACAGTAGTAACAAGGCGTCTCATACAGGCGTCCTCAGTGGGTGTGAACAGTAGTAACAAGGGCGTCCCTCAGTGGGTGTGAACAGTAATAACAAGGTGTCTCAGTGGGTGTGAGCAGTAGTAACAATGTGTCTCATATAGGCGTCCCTCAGTGGGTGTGGGCAGTAGTAACAAGGCGTCTCGTACGGGCGTCCCTCAGTGGGTGTGGGCAGTAGTAACAAGTCCCTCAGTGGGTGTGTGCAGTAGTAACAAGGCGTCTCATACAGGCGTCAGTGGGTGTGAGCAGTAGTAACAAGGCGTCTCATATAGGCGTCCCTCAGTGGGTGAACAGTAATAACAAAGGGCGCAGTAGTAACAAGGCGTCTCATACAGGCGTCCCTCAGTGGGTGTGAGCAGTAGTAACAAGGTGTCTCACATAGACGTCCCTCAGTGGGTGTGAGCAGTAGTAACAAGGTGTCTCGTACGGGCGTCCCTCAGTGGGTGTGAACAGTAGTAACAAGGCGTCTCATACAGGCGTCCCTCAGTGGGTGTGAGCAGTAGTAACAAGGTGTCTCATACAGGCGTCCCTCAGTGGGTGTGGGCAGTAGTAACAAGGCGTCTCATACAGGCGTCCCTCAGTGGGTGTGAGCAGTAGTAACAAGGCGTCTCATACAGGCGTCCCTCAGTGGGTGTGAGCAGTAGTAACAAGGCGTCTCATATAGGCGTCCCTCAGTGGGTGTGAACAGTAATAACAAGGCGTCTCATATAGGCGTCCCTCAGTGGGTGTGAGCAGTAGTAACAAGGTGTCTCATATAGGCGTCCCTCAGTGGGTGTGAACAGTAGTAACAAGGTGTCTCATATAGGCGTAGTGGGTGTGAGCACAAGGCGTCTCATATGGCGTCCCTCAGTGGTTGTGAGCAGTAGTAACAAGGCGTCCCTCGTCTCTCAGTGGGTGTGAACAGTAGTAACAAGGCATCGTCCCTCAGTGGGTGTGAGCAGTAGTAACAAGGTGTCTCATATAGGCGTCCCTCAGTGGGTGTGAACAGTAGTAACAAGGTGTCTCATATAGGCGTCCCTCAGTGGGTGTGAGCAGTAGTAACAAGGCGTCTCGTACAGGCGTCCCTCAGTGGGTGTGAGCAGTAGTAACAAGGTGTCTCATACAGGCGTCCCTCAGTGGGTGTGGGCAGTAGTAACAAGGCGTCCCTCAGTGTGGGTGTGAGCAGTAGTAACAAGGTGTCTCACAAAGCCCTCAGTGGGTGTGAGCTTTCTCACAGGCGTCCCTCAGTGGGTGTGAACAGTAGTAACAAGGTGTTTCATATAGGTGTCCCTCAGTGGGTGTGGGCAGTAGTAACAACGTGTCTCATACAGGCATCCCTCAGTGGGTGTGGGCAGTAGTAACAAGGCGTCTCATATACGCGTCCCTCAGTGGGTGGGAGCAGTAGTAACAAGGCGTCTCGTACAGGCATCCCTCAGTGGGTGTGAGCAGTAGTAACAAGGTGTCTCATACAGGCGTCCCTCAGTGGGTGTGGGTAGTAGTAACATGGCCTCTCTTACAGGCGTCCCTCAGTGGGTGTGGGCAGTAGTAACAAAGCATCTTTTACAGGCATCCCTCAGTGGGTGTGAGCAGTTGTAACAAGGCGTCTCACATACGCGTCCTTCAGTGAGTGTGGGCAGTAGTAACAAGGCGTCTCACATAGGGGGTCCCTCAGTGGGTGTGAGCAGTTGTAACAAGGCGTCTCACATACGCATCCCTCAGTGGGTTTGAGCAGTAGTAACAAGGCGTCTCACATAGGCGTCCCTCAGTGGGTGTGAGCAGTTGTAACAAGGCGTCTCACATACGTGTCCCTCAGTGAGTGTGGGCAGTAGTAACAAGGCGTCTCACATAGGGGTCCCTCAATTGGTGTGGGGACGCAGTAACAAGGCATCTGAGATAATGACAAGCACTGGAAATACATCATAACTGAATAAACATAGAAAATCCTGGCTGGATGGCTACTTGGAGTTGATCAGTGAAGATCTGCACACAGAAATGACAACCGAGCTAGTCTGGCGAGCTGAGGGAAGCAGGAGGACCTGGAACATGGACCTGTCAGGGTGCAAGGACAGGTGTTCCAGAGATGGAAGGAAATCCAGAAGTGGGGACAGACAGCACAAGGAGGCAGTCCTGGGAGATAGATAGAAACATCACTCCAAGCCCACAGAGATGATTTGGGGGTGGTTGTTTACAGAAGAGGGGGGTTGCATACTCACCTCATTGTTGGATCCCTTGGGCTAGAAGTCAGAAATCCTGTGAGAAACATGCCCATAAGTGGGATGCCTTCAATCCCCACTGAATTTAAGTTCATTGCAAGGAAGGGTGATTCATATCAGTATTTTGAACATGGTTCAATTTAATTGGCTATCATTATTCAGCAAACCATACAGAGTGGCTTGGGGACCTGGTAACACTTAGGAATAACCAGCGGGGCTGCTGTGATAACACCCTCAGTTACAAATGAGAATGCAATTTTCCAGAAATGAGGAAAGAGCTCTGCTGAAAACTGATATATTATAACAGGTGTGACCAACCTATATCCCATGTTCAGCATGAATCTCAGAAAAGCTGTGAATTCAGCCCAGTATAGTTATAGATATAGTACAGAGATAGATGTCACAATGTCAAAAGTTTGGACACCTCTGATTCAAAAGATCTGCAAAGCAAAATGGAATCCAATAAATTTAAATATGCATCTATATTTGTTCAGAACAAAAGAATACTGTGAAAAATATTAGAGGAAAAGTGTGCGTGTGTGTGTGTGTGCGTGCGCACACGCGTGTGTGTCCTGTTTATAGACCTTTATGCAGGGTCCAGTACAATGCGCTTGTAAACAAGTAATAAGAGCTGTATTGAAGAGATGAGAGTAAAGCATCAAGTTGTCATTCTACCGCACTCACAGCAGCTGACCAGTGAAGACAACCACATCCACCAGCAGCCCAACCCAGACTCAAAAGGTGCTGTGTATACACATGGAATAATATTCAGTCATAAAAAATGAAACTTAGATATGTGTTACAACACGCATGGATGCTGAAAACATGCTTCCAAAAGAGTAAGATAGGGAAGGACAAATATTGCCTGATTCATTTAAATGATGCCCCTAGAATATTCTTGGACTCTAGTCAAAACTCAGCACAGAGAATGGAAGAACAGTCAGTATGCATGCATGAGAATGAGGAGTCCTTGTTTAACGGCAGGAGGCTCTGCTGAGGTGAAGGGAGGTGATGGCATGGAAGTGGGTGGTTATGTAGTACTGTGGAGGCTGTTATCAACACTGAGGTCCTCACCTATGTATGGCTGAAAGAATGTTGTGTTGTGTTAGGTAAATTACACCACAATATTCCCCAAAATTAATGGAGTAAGAGAAAAATGAGAGGGGTTAAGATTTCTGCCTCCACAGCTTTTAGTAAGAGGTCTTAAGTATAGGCAACAAAAGCTGATTTGAGGTTTTTTTTAAGGGCCAGGGAAGATGAAGATAAGAAAGCCTCAAAGCCTGGCATGGTGGTACACACCTTTAATCCCAGCACTCAGAAGGCAGAAGTAAGAGAATCACTCTGAGTTCGAGGCCGCCCTGAGATTACTTAGCGAATTCCAGGTCACTAAAGTGAAAAACCTCAAAAAACAAAACAACCACAACAAAAAGCCTCAAAAATGGTCACCAAAACTTCCAAATTATCTCATATTTTCTACCTTTTCGAGGCACCCCTGAACCATAACCATAGCCAAAGCTCTTCATCTCCCAATCCTGCATTTAGATTTTAGGTTAGATGCAACTGACTGGCTAAACCAAGATCACATGGCCCTGGCCTGCTACAGGGTAGGCTGTGGAAGTAATGTGCTCTTGTGGTGAGACGATGAGAGTGGAGACACACCATGCTTAGAATATGATTTAAAAGCTGATAAAAGAAAAAGTTGTAGACATGCACTGTCTAAGATGCTTCTTATCTTCTGTGTAGCTTGAATGAGGCTGCACAAAACCAGTTCTGCATTGCATGGCTTTGGTCCAGACCTGTTCTAAATGGATTCTGCACTGTAAGAAACTGGATTCATTTGGGTGTCTGTGGTTCTGTGGTTAACCTGGCTCATATTGACACCATGTCCTATCTCTAGACCACATTACACAAACACACATACACAAACATGGAGAAAGAAGAGAGAGAGAGAGAGAGAGAGAGAGAGAGAGAAAGTGAACACTCCAGCTCCAAAGGTGAGGTACAGAATACTTTTCCTTCAAGAGTTTTTCTCAGAGGTGCTAGGAGGACAGGACTCTGTAGCCAAACACATGGCTCCAAATGCAGTCTCTACTTCTCACACAGCATCAGTTTCCACATGTCTGCAGGCACGCATCTCCTCTAAGGAGCACCCCTGGCAGGCACAGGGCAAACTCATTTGGGATCACTTACACCAGGAATCAGGGTGAGATTTTAAAGAGAAAGAATACTTGGGACAGTCAATTGTAAATTCTAACCTAGGAGCTGGAGCTGAAGAGAACTGCTTGCTGCTGTGTCTCTGAAGCCTCTTTGCTCTCCAAACATGGGCTTGGTAAGCCCATAAGCCAGGGTGCTGCTTCTCTGAGGTTGAGTTACTGCTGTTTTGCTGGTATTTGTATTTGTCTTTCCTGTGTGTGGCAATGGGTATGAATCGAGAGCCTTGTGCATGCCACACAAGCACTCTAGCACTCACCTACATCCCCAATCTTCTTTTTACTTTATATTTTGAGACAAGGTCTCAATAATAAGTTATTCAAGCTGGCCTCGAACTTGCATTGTAGAACAGAAGGGCCTTGATCTTGCAATCTTCCCCCCCCCCCACGCCGCAGCCTTCTGAGTAGTTTAGATTATAGACCCAGACACCCACACCCGGCCACCTGTCCTCTTCATGAGCTGCAATTGTCATAATATGTTAGCCTGGCCATGAGCAATTATACCATGCAGACTGCCACTCTATGTCCCCCCTGAAGCTGCTGTTCTAAAAACTGACACCATTTACTTTGGTAGCTCAGAAACAAAGACAGAGGAAAAACAGGACTAATGATGGGAAAGTGGGAGTCCTTTTTTGAAGCTTTTTTGAAGTATATGCGTAGGCACACACATACCATAGTATGCATGCCATGGTGTACATGTAAAGGTCAGAGGACACCTCAGGTGTCAGGCCTCACCTTCTGAGACCATGTCTCTATGTTGTTTGCTACTTTGGCCAGGGTGATAACCGGTCTTCAAGCTTCCAGTGATTCTCTTGTCTCTGCCTCCCATCTTGCCATAGGAACACTGGGTTTGCACATTTGAGCTCATGGGTCTGGATTTACACTGGTTCTGGGGATCTGAACTCAGGTCCACATGCTACTGCAGCGAGTACTTTACCCACTGAACCATTTCTTTGGCCTGGAAGATGAAGTCTTAAGCTAGGCTTCTTGAAGGATTTTCAGCATGTCTTTGGGAAGGTCACCCCCACCCCATGACTTAGCCTGTCTGAACTTATAACAAAGATCCTCCTAGGTGGTAGAAAGAATGTAAGAGCCAAAGGAAGGGCATGACTCCTTCAAAGCAACTGTCCAGACAGAAATTGGCCTCGATATCCATGACCTTGCAGTGCCTATCAATACCTTCACAAGACCCTCATAATAGGAGAAAAAGATGATGACATCAAATTAAAAGAGAGACTAATGGAGAGAGGGAGGGATATGATGGAGAGTGGAGTTCTGAAGGGGGAAATGGGGAGTCTTCTAAGGAGGACTGTACAGGATACAATGCTGTTCCCAAATAGTTTGTCTCTCCAAAATGCTCCTAAAAATATGAAGGCAGTAACACGATCTCTTGAGTCTTTCCCAACAACTTCAGAGAAAAGAGCAGCAGCATCTCCATTCATGGTGGAGGAGGAGCACGAGGCTCAGAAAGGCTGGATGTCTGCCCAAAGTCACGCAGTGCAGGCATCATGGGGCTGGAAATCACATGTGGGCCCATCTGATCCCCAGAGCAAGGCCCTAGCCTTCCTCTAAGCACAAGGCACCTGGTGTTGAGGATGCCCTAGTCCCAGCCACCACCTTGAGTCACTGGCACTCACAGTCCTATTTTCACTTCATGGAAGTTTTCCCAAATACATTGTATACATAGATAAAAATTTCCAGGGGCTGGGGAAATGGCTTAGTGGTTAATGCATTTTCATGTGAAGCCTAAGGACCCCAGTTCAATTCCCCAGGACCCACGTAAGCCAGATGCATAAAGGGGAGCACACATCTGGAGTTCATTTGCAGTGACTAGAGGCCCTGGCATGCCCACTTCTCTTTCTCTCTGACTCTTCCTCTCTCTTTCAAATAAATAAGTAAATAAAATATATTAAAAAGTTTCCAATGAATAAAAATAGTGTTACTATACATTATGCTACTCTACATTATATATGGTTAGATGAACACAAAGATAGTCTTTCTCCATTATGTGTGATTTCTTTTTTCGAGGTTCTAGTCATCTGTTGTCAATTGTGGTCTGAAAAATACTAAACAATGCATATATATTAAGTAACGTTTATCATAGTATTTTAGGCAATAGATGTGGTCACTTCAACAGGCCCTGTGGCCCAATGTTAAGGTGAACTTGAATTATTCTAGTACCTTCCTGCAAGTAGGAGCAAGGCAGCCCTTCACCTTTATTCATGAGAGAACCAGAGGTCATCTTTACCTTCCCACTCTCTCTCCCATTGCTTCTGTGACTTTTCACATGTACACTGCCCAAACACACCATTCTCCCTCCCCCCAAAAAACTCAAAAAATGAAATGATCTTTTTTTAATGACACCTCCCTTTGTCCCTCAGAACTGAAGCTTTGGCTTCAGGAACCCCGCTTGCTACCTGTGGCATAATGTTTTCCCAATAAAGCTCCAATTCTACAAGAGCAGTTTACCTGAGTGCCTTTCTCAGGCCAGTCTTCTCTCTCTTTCTTATAGCTACAAAGTATATTGTTATAATTGTTCTATTTAATCATTGGTTGTTAATCTCTTACTATGACTAATTGATAAATATTTTCATAGATTTATTTAAAAAATAGATCTCAAGGATGGTATTGTATATATGTAAGTAGAAGAACAGATTAATGGGGGTGGAAAGGCCTAAGTGAGGTCAGGGGAAGGGATTGAGTAAAGGAAAGGTGGAGGGAGGGCTAATCAAAATCTAAGAAGATATAAATAAGTCATATGGAAACCTACTTTTCTGGACAATGGAACAGTCAGAAGTCATAGATTGTTACTTGAAAATTTTCAGTGCCAGGGATGGGATACCTTCCAGTTAGTTGTTGGCCAGGGAGGTCACTGATACCCCCAAAACATTACAAGCCATTGTTGAGGCCCTTGGTTTCCCAACAGGAATAGATGGTAAGACCCTATTGCTCAAGATTCAACATACTTGGGCTGCAAGGTCACTGAGAAATCCTGATGGAGCTGAGCTGAAAGCCTCCTCCATGTGGACCAGCTTAGAGAAAGCTGGAAAAAGCTATGCTGCATGCAGTTCAATGGGAGAGTGAAAACACCAGTGAAGATACTCAACAGTGGACACTGCAAGCCTTGAATTTGGCCAGCCAGGCCAAATGAGCCAATGAGTGCAATAGTGGCATGTCTGTTATGGGGGAAACCAATTGCTCTTTAATTGGACTGGAGGCCCACTCCATGGGAGGGAATACATCCCTGATACTAAAAACCTACAACAGAGGTAGTCATGAGCCCTAAGGGTGTAATGTCTGCTGGTATCTGGCTAAATGTATATTCTATGCCACCAAACTGTCCAATAAGCACTTCTCTTAATGTTCATACCCAAATATGAACGCTAGTCTCACTTTTTGTTAAAGAAGCTTCTCTTTTCAGATGGTAGTGACCTTGGCATGGCTCAAAAGGCACCATGGTACTGAGAAGAAGGGACAGAGGAGTGCTCAGCACTGAAACATCTCAAACCTACCTTCCAAGTCTCAGGGTCCATTGTGGAAGAGGTGGCAGAAAGAATGTAAGAGCCAAAGGAAGGGTAGGACTCCTTACAATGTGCTTCTCCACACACAAAATGGCCTGGATATCCTTGACCTCACAGTGCCTGACACTACCTTACACAAGACTGTCATAATATGAGGAAAAGATCATGACATCAAACTGAAAAGAGAGACTGATTGAGAAGGGGAGGGGATATGATGGATAGTGGAGTTTCAAAGGGGAAAGTGGGGGAGGGAGGGAGGGAATTACCATGGGATATTGTCTACAATTATGGAAATTGTCAATAAAAAATTTTTAAAAATAGATCTCATACTGGGTTTTGTAAGATCAAAACATCCACTAAGATTCATGAAATCAGAGGCTTCAATACACACACACACACACACACACACACACACACACATATTTCTACATCCTTAAAAATCAGGGAAATGCAAAAAACAACGAAATGCAAATTTTTTTCGACAATGACCTGGAATTAACTTTCTCAGGGTGGCCTCGATCTTGGCGATCCTACTCTGCCTCCCGCCTGGGATTAAAGGCGTGCGCCACCACGCTCCGGCACAATTTTTTTTTTTTTTTTTATGAGCGATGAGATTTCTATCTTACTCCAGCCAGCATGGCAATCAATAAAAAAAAAAAAAAATCAAATGACAGTAAATGCTGACAAGGATGTGGGGAAATAAGAACCCTCATTCACTGCTGGTGGGAATGTAAACTAGTACAACCACTGTGGAAACCAATATGGAGACTCCTGAAAAAGTTGAAAATAGTGCTACCAACTGACCTGGTTATTCCTCTAATGGGCGTCTACTCTAAAGGCTCCACTCTTCACTGCAGTTACTTGCTCAACCATGTATGCAGCTCCTCAATTCACAATTGCTAAGAACTGGAATCAACCCAGATGCCCATCATTTGAAGATTGAATAATTCAGATGTAGATATACACAATGGAATTCTACTCTCAATAAGGAAAAATGATATAATGAAATTTGTAGGAAAATTGACAGACTTGGAACAGATCATACTAAGTGCATTCACACAGCACAGAAAGACAAATGCCACATGTTCTCCCCCATCTGTGGTTCCTAACCTTGAATAGCTTGTGTTGCAGGCATACCTGACAAGCAACTCAGGGGACAGATAATAGGGATGGAAGTGTTTGGGGGAAGGGGAATGGGAGATACACACAAATTAAATCCAAAAGGAATTGGTACCATAGAAACCTTTCTCTTGGATGGCAGACTAAAAGATATAATGCTCAATATGAATATGTGGGACTTGTCTGGTAAGAAGGGTTCTGTAAAGGATAATATGAAGCCTAACACTATAATATTTGGGCCTGGCTTGCAACTTCCAGTACCAGAAATCAGTTACAACCCACAATGAGCTGTTTATTAGAGAGATCTAGGAAGTCTCCAAAAGGCTTCTGTCAACACATTTGGTTACCTGCCTGAGGTAAAAGGTAAGACCCAATTGCAGAAGGCACCATATGATGAGAACACAGAACATCAAGAGAGATCTGGCTGAATCTAGGAAGAATCTAATTCTAGATGGTTAGCCTGTATGTTGCTGAAAAGCACCACCTAAGCTGCTGGGAGAAATGGCTAGCAACATTGTGTGCTAGCAGGGGACACTGCTATATGAAAACAAACAGCCTGACCAGATGGACACATCTGTACAATAGTGGCACACAACCTAGGTGGGTAACTAATGGCTCTCTGATTAGCTACGAGATCTGCTCAGTGGAAAGGAACCCATAGTTGGAACTAGGAATCAAGTCAGAATTCTATGGAGATCAAGTTCATGGACCCCAACAAGAAGCTTCCACTAGTCTTTGGCCAAAAGAGAGGCTACACCCATCAAAATATCTCTTAATTAACAATGTTTATCCCATTTACCTATGCCAACATCATTCTCCATTGGAGAATCTCTTCTTCTTTTTCTAACAGCAGCAATAACCAAGGAGATAAACCATCCCTTGTACATCAGCCAGGTGAAATCACAGAGGAACTGGCACAATGAGCAAGAGTGCTTCTTCCACAGCAAGCCTGAGCCCCAGCTCCAGGGTGATGGAGACACACATGAGGATACTCAAAACATATCAAAGCAGAAATCTAGAAGTAGAGTATTGTCTGTTGAGCTGTCCTATAGTCTCTATTTTAATAGGTGGTAACTGCAGCACAGAGCTCACAAACTAGTCCAAGGACACAAAGCTGGGTCATAAAGATGGCTTACCTTTCTTCTTGGAATCCCACTCATTTGACCATCACGCTTGCTAGAGTAGTAATTTCTCATTACTGTGACAAAATATCTACAAAAGCAACTTAAATAAGGAGGGGTTTATGTTAGCTTACAGCTTGAGACTACAATCCATCATGATGGGGCAGGAAAGTCATGGCAGCAGGAGGGTGGGGCAGTTGGTCACATTGCATCTGTAATCAGAAAGCAGATAGCAATGAATGCTGGTGCCCAACTCATTTTTTCCTTTTTATGAAATCCCAAACCACAGCTCATGCAATTTTGTTACCCATATCAATTAACCTACTTATAAACTTCCTCATAGATATGCCCAAAGGTTTATTTCCATGGTCCTATCCTCCACCTCCCTCAGGGCCCACTATATTCCATCCTGAGGAGAGTCTGGTTCCAAGGTTCCAACTTCCAGCAACACCTATGCCCTGGAAGTGCTCCAGCATGGCCTCAGGCATCTGTGTGTCCGAGCAGCCAACATTCTGACATCTACCTGTGGACCCCAGAGTGTGGGTCTTGTTTGTTCCCGTTCCCATTTCCCCAGGGTCGTTGGCCACCGACGTCCCGGGCAAGGGAGAGAGCAGTTGGGAGGGAAGCAGCAGAGTCCTTCCTGGAGCAGCGGGTGAGTGTGACAACGAGCACATGATGGGGCAATAAGCACCTGGGATACTGTCTGATGGACAGCACTCATTTATTCAAAAGGGGAGTGGGTTTATAAACACTTGGAGAAGGTTGAGATGGCACATACAGACTATATGGCAATCGGATGCATAGTTTATTGGCTGCTATCTAGGTGGCAGAAGGACTAGTAACTTCAAAGCTATGGGGGAAGGATAAGGGAAGATGGGGGAAGGGTGGAAGAGGAGATTAGCAGAAGGCTGTGACTTCAAAACTGTGGGGGGTGAGAAGGCTACATGACTCCAGCCACATGAGGGTCTCTTGGGTAGCTAGCCACAAGGTCAGGAACTGTGGGGGGCAAAGTATGACTTATGGAGTGGTCAAAGCTTTTTGGGGTCTGGCGGGAGGGCCTCGCCAGTTCTGCCCATTCTGGGCGATGACAGCTCACTACAACCTACAACGCAGGGAAGACCATCACCGTCACCAGGGACTCCTGACATAGAGCCAGCTGCAACCCCACAGCCCAGGGTCCCTGGCCATGTCCAATAGTTCAGGCCAGGCTCCTCACAGGTCCAGCCTGTTACTAGCAAGGCCCAACACCAGAGTTTCATCAAAGTCTACCAATGGTTTCTCCTGGGCCTTGAGTAAGATTCAAAGGGTGGTTTATGAGAAGGACCCCTGTGGAATGGGGACAGGAAGGAGGGAAAAGATGGTATTAACACATGATGTATCCATGCAAAGTATGTTCTTAATAATAAAATTTTTAATAAAATAAATCTAATGGGGAGGGCTCTCCATAGAGCATGATTTATTTTCTTCCCTTCCTAGGTGTGAGCTGAATGGGTCAGAATAACTACTCTGTTCTACTGAAGAGAAATTACACCTCTATGACTCCCTAAAGGACAATCACAGTCTGTATGTAAAGCAGCCATGGGAATGCTGTGCTGCACAGCCACACCTTATTATCACTTTGGCAGCAGCATGCCTTGTCTTTAACTGTAAACTCTCCTGACGGCTCCAGCAGTGGAGATAATTACACTGCTTAGGGGAACTTTGGCCTTGCTAAAAACTCCAAGCGATAGTGTGCTGGAAGGAAGGCACTTACTCATGATTGGGTAGACTCAGGAGCCAGCGAGGACCTCAGCTGGCTGGCCACTACCCTCTTTAATGCATCCTCAAATGTCCTCTGCTAATCCCTGACCTCACTGCAGGGCCTATAATGCAGCTGGGAGGAAGCACTAGCCCTGCCCAACAATGAGAGAACAGCCAGTGAGAAGCACCACTGCCAGAGAAGTGATTATCAAAAGCCATGGGCTTCTTTAGAGACACAGCTTAAGTCAAGCTCTCAGTGACTCTGGGAGGAAAATCAAACCAAAGGCCCATGGGCTGGGGTAGAAGTGAGAGGTGCCAAGTAAAGCCTGGCCCACAAGAAACTACTGGTCACAACTTTCTATGCCCTGACCCACTGAATGAGGAAGTTGAGATGGGAGAGAACCTGGTCCCCAAGTCACCATGTGAGTGATGTCCTCCACACACCTGCACTCCACTATCACAGGAACCAGGGGCACTGGAGTCATAGATTGCAACAGTCAGTGGTTCATGTAAACACACAACCCAAGGCTGCCCTATTCAGGTTCCATTGTCTTTTGCTGAGCTGCCAAGTGCCAAAATTGAGCCAGAGCTATCTCACACAGACCCTCCAGCTACTGTAAAATACTTGTGGGTTCTCAGAGCTCTTGGGAACACTCAGCAAGCAGTGCCTTGAGCAAGGCATGGTGACATAGAAAAAGGAGAAAATGGGCTTCTTCCCTCCTGCAGGAGCAGATGGAACAGATGGGCACAGCAGTGCTGGTGCCAAGCCAGGCAATTCTACTGAGGGGGATGTGGCCACCTGGTTAATCCTGTAGGAGAAAAACCCAGTGGTTGTATCTCATCCTCTTCTTTCAGGTTTATGGAATGGTGATGGGCAAATGAAAGTTGTGTATATCCAAAGCATGCAATATAATATTGAAACATGTACAAATTACTGAATGATGTCCACAATGAGACTAAGTAACACACCATTACCTCACATAGTCTCCCCCCTCTCTCTCTCTTGAATATGAATGTATGTCCCACATAATCTCTGGTATTTTTGATTAAGGTTAAGCTTCCAGCCACCTGCTAGAGGAGATGTCACTGAGCATGGATCCTAGGGTCCAGCCCTAAGGTGTGTTTGAGGGAAGACCTTGATTCCAGCCTAACAGTGTGGAGAGAGCAGTTTGAGCTCTGGCAGGTTGTGTCTTCTGGTGCTGGTGTTTTTCTGCAGTTGTTTTCTCTCTGCTTGGATCTATAGACGTAAGCAGCTTCTTCTACCACTGATGGAGTGTCCCCTGGATTTGTAAGCTGAAATCAACCCCTTCCTCCCATAAGCTATGTCAGCTTGGATGTTTGTCCCAGCAACTTGGAGCTGACTACAATAACTCTCCCCCTCCCTCCTTCCCTTCCTCTTTCTCTGTAACTATCATATGACCCAGCTATACTCCTTATGCGTATACACCAGAAAGAGTCTGAGTCAGCATACCGTACAGACACCTGCACACCCATGTCAAGTGCAGCAATGTTCACAATAGCCACATTATGGAAAGCCTAGGTGCCCATCACCAGACAGAATGATGGTTAAAAAATGTAGAAATATAAACTGAGCACAGGACATCAAGAGATCATGCAGGCACTAAGAATCAACTGCTCTCTGATTGGATATCAGGCCTGCTCAGTAAGAGGAAATTCATGAACCTGGTACTGAGAACCAAGTCAGAATTGTATGGATAGGAAAGTCAGAGACTCCACAGAGAAGCTTCCATTGTTCTTTGGCTAAGAACGGAGGGTTTTCCCATCAAAAAGACACCTAAGTGACTATTCTTATCCTTTTTGAACCATGCTGCTCTCACTCTTAGTTGGAAAATCTGCTTTTCTTCTTACAAATGGCAGTGAAGACTGAGAGAACCAAAATCCATCAGTATGAAAAGATAGCTGACTGCCTAGCAGGAGACAAGTCTATCACTATCACATCTGCCAGGGTCCAGGAAACATTGCAGAGGAAGTGGTGATTTAAGCTTGAGTGTTGTTCTCACTGCTAGCTTGACTCTTCAGGGAGATGGCAGTAGACACTGAGGAGACTCAAAAAAGCAGAAATTCGGAGATTGCAGAGAGCTTAACACTAAAGGAGACTTAGAACTCAACCATCAAGACTTAGGAAACATTGCAGAAGAGGGGGTAGAAAGATTTTAATATCCACAGGGATGGAAGGAGTATTCTGAGGTACTGTCCCTCCCCTCTCTACAAAGAGTGACTGGTGCATTCATGACCCCCACAGTGAATAACAATAGCCCCACTGTGTAGGGCCATCAGAGGAATGGGAGCAGGGGATAGGGAACATAACGGTATAACCTGGCTGGGCGCAGTGGCACAAGCCTTTAATCCTAGCACTCAGGAAGCCAAGGTAGGAAGATTGCCATGAGTTCAAGGCAAGCCTGAAAATACATAGTTAAATCCAGGTCAGTCTGGACTACAGAAAGATCCTACCTTGGAAAAAAAAGAGTATAACCTGATGGGAATGTGACCAATATGTAATATGTTTATATAGTAAAGTTCATAATTAATTTAAAAAATAAATAATATGGTCGAGAGAAAGAAGTGTGGTCCACCTGATTCCTATAGGGAGCTAGCTTTCCTGAACCTGCCCTGGAATCTCTTCCATTTGCTGTTTTGGGTCTGTACCCTCCTATAGCCAGAAACTACAATCAAGAATGTAAGCCGGGCGCGGTGGCACATGCCTTTAGTCCCAGCACTCAGGAGGCAGAGGTAGGAGGATCACTGTGAGTTCAAGGCCACGCTGAGACTACATAGTGAATTCCCGGTCAGCCTGAGCTAGAATGAGACCCTACCGTGAACCCCGCCCCCCCCCCCAAAAAAAAGAATGGAAAGGCTCAGCTGAATCCTGGGAGTTCCTCCAGAGACTCAGTGCCCTTCAGGGTAGTCTTAAGGACAAAGGTATTCTGGTTAAAGGTGAGGGCCAGGATATTCTGTGTAATACAGGGACCAGGGCATTTTTGGGTAAGGTGAAGACAAGGGCATTCTGAAAAGGCCAAGACCACAGCATTCTTGGTTAAGTAAAGATCAGATCTGTGGAGATGGTTCAGTGGTTAAAGAAGTTTGTTTGCAAAGCCTGTCAGCCCAGGTTCACTTCATCAGCTACCCATGTAAAGCCAGATGGGCATTCACTTTCAGCACAAGAGACCTTGGTATGCCCCCACACACCTGAAATAAATCAATCAATAATTTTTCTAAAAGGCCAGGGCATCTGGGGTAAAGTAAAGGCCAGGACATTCTGGATAAGGAGAGAACCAGGGCACTCTGCATAAGGTGAGTACCAGGATCGTCTGGGTACGATGAGGACTGGGATATTCTAGGTAAATATCTGCTATGGAAAACCACAGGCTTGTAAAGATCACTTTCCACACAGTATACTCCATAACGTCACAATTTTAAATTAAAAGTAGAGTGCAGAGGCATTTTTAACCTAGCAGACTGGCACACGTCCCAAAACACGAGAACATAGTGTGTTGGCGAAGCTGTAGGAAGCAAGGATTCATACACAGCCAAGGAAAACATAAACTGATACCAGCTCCATATGTTCTGACTTGGCAACACCCATCATAAGTACAGATGTGTACACCTTGACCTGTCTACCCACAGCTGTCCATTTATCTCACACATGTACACATACCACATGTGGGGATGAGAATGTTTATTGCAGCATTTTTTGTAATAGCAAGTGATGGAAAATAATCCATATGTTCAATCAAAGAGGCTGCTTGGATAAAACACATTATGCTTCTCACCAGAATATATGCTGGTATGCTGTGTTTCTGGAAAGAAGGAATGATACAATCGTGCGTCATATGAAAAGAGATACATTTCAGTAGGGAAAAACAAGTTAAGTTACACTATAGTATGACATCAGGCAAATATGTCTATAAAAATATGGGAAAATAAGAACACATGCTGTATGTTGTTCTTTCTGCATTGAGATAGGCTATGAGAATACATAAATAACATGATAGCCTGCTTGGAGGGGGAGGGACAAGGATGGATGGAGGCTTACTTTGTACCATGTCAATGCACTGCTTGCTTGAGGAAATGGGAGAAAGACATGCTGGTTTCTACACTTCAGCTCAACATTAAATGCTTCTGTAAGAAGAGGATGCAGTTGACTGTATGAAGCTGACTTGTGTGGCTTGTGTGGGTTCAGCTGATGCTGTTGAGGAGAAGCCTCAAAGATGCTCTCTGATCCTGCCTCTTACTGTCTGCCTCCTGAGCAATGCCTCCCTGTCACAGGAGCTGCATGGACTGATCCTTCTCACAGATGAAATCAGGCAGAAGTGATGGGGTGTCATTTCTAAGATGAACTTCCATTTAAAATATCATTATGAATATAATTGGATACTACTAAAATCCTTAAGTTGAATTTCTCACCCAAATGCGAATGCATTTGGAAATAGTGTTTTTAAAGAAATAATTAATAATAAGGGCATTCCTTCTGATCCTGTAGGAGCATGTCATTATAAAGTGAGAAAAATACAGTAGACTCTCACGCTTCTTCCTCTGTCCCCCTTTCCTCCTCTTCTCTTTTATTTATTTATTTCTGTCTTCTTTTCTTTGTAGATCTCCTCTATCTGTCTCTCTCTGTGTCTCTTCCCTCTTTCTCTGATCCTCATCCATCTCTTTCTCTTTTTGTCTCTTTCTCCCTGTGTCTTTCTTTCTCCGCCTCACCTCACTCCATCTTTTTCTCTCCACTCTGTGAGGATTCAGCAAGAATACAGTTATCTAGAGTCTAAACATCCACAAGAAGGAAGGGAGCCCTCACCAGAAATGGTTTTTGTGGCACCTACCCTGACCTTTGATTTCCAGCCTTCAAATTTGTATTTGTTCAAGTCATACGGCCCATAGCACCTTGTGATGGCAGCTGGGCCAAAGTCTTGTTCTGGAGGAAGCCAGGAGCTACATGGTGAAGCAGCATTGGTAAGGCCCTCACTAACAAGTGACCCAGAAGCCACACTCTCCACGTAGGCTCTGAAGTTTGCCTGGAGCCAGCCCCAGGTTGGAAACTTCATGGGTGATTCTGAGACAGGACATCTGGACACTTCTCCAGTACTTGATTCTAACTACCATGTTTGGATATCTTGTTACTCAGAAATCAGTAAGTTACATGCAACAAACCACCCAAAACATAGTGTTCAGGGGCCTCAGAAAGCACTTACTGTAGCACAGCTTCTGTGGTTGAGAATTGAGATTGCCTTTGCTGCTGGCGGTGGTCCAAGTGTGGCCAAGGCTTAATCCTCAAATGGCCTGACAGGGCTAGAAAACATATGTGAGCAGATAAAAGGAAACCTCTGATTTGTGCAAGTTACAAGCCAAAGCCTCTGTTCACCATTACATGAACCAGTTTCTGGGGCTGCAGCGGGCTTCCCCCAGGGCAGATGACCCAAGAGCACTGTGGTAAGGACTTGGATGTCCCACACTGTTGACATAATAATGCATGGATGACACACTCGGGCCTATTTAACATGATGAGGTGAACACCTGATACAGATGTCACAGAGGACCTTGTTGGAGACTTGATTGCGGCAAGTCTGGAGGTGCTTAACTTGTTTTCACCATGGGAGTGGGATGACAGTGGGGGCAGGGTGAAGGGTGCACACTGGAAGTGGATCCAGATTTCACAGTTGAGCCTTCTGGGTGGCTGGTGCCATCAGTTTGACAAGTGTCCTTCCAGTCCTGTTTATTCTCATTGACTCAGAGCCTATGTAAAGGGGCAGGAGGAGAAGCATGAGTGACGGTAGACTGAATCTATCTGTCTGTATCCTTCTATGCCAGCGTGTATCCTGCAGCTCGGCCTCCACCAGCACATGCAGATCATGGTATGTTATCACCACTGCAGGTGGTGTGCTACAAGATGACAACAGACTGTTTACTAAGGACTTTCCACTGTGCTTCTAAGTTAGGTGCAGTTTTGCCCCGTTCACAGTCAGACAACAGATAAAGTGATTCCTTTTTTAGGACAGCTTTACAAAACAAACCCCAAACCTACTGTTAACAGAAAACAAGTGGTGAAGGCCAGAAGTCGGGGACAGGAGGCATGTATGATGAAGGGCAGTACAAGGAAATTCCAGAGTCCTGGTCAAGTGCAAGTTATAATTCACATGCTGAATTCCTGGAACCGTACATGGAAGGAGAGTGAATCATGCAGCTTGATACCTTTTTGGTGTGTGCATGTGCGTTGTGTGCATGTATGTGTGCACATGCTCGTGTGTCATGGCTTGAATGTGGGAATTAGAGGAGAACCTCAGGAGTGTCTTTGCCTCCAGCCTGATTTTTTTTTTTTTTTGGTTTTTTCATTTTTCAGATTTTTTTTTCAGTTTTTCAAGGTAGGGTCTCACTGTAGTCCAGGCTGACCTGGAATTCACCCACTACAGTGTCCAGCTTTACATGGGCTTGAGGAATTTGAACTCAGGTTCTCATACTTCTCCACTGAGCATTTTCCCAGCCCAATATTTTTTAAAGTAATTTTTTTGTTCATCTGACAAAGTGTCTCTTCACTGTAACACAGGCTGGCCTATCACTGGAATTCACTATGTAGCCTAGGCTGGCCTCTAACTTTCAGTAATTCTTCTGCCTCAGTCTCCTAAGTGCTTGGGATCACAGGTGTGAGCCATCACATCTGACATTTTAATTTCTTTTTTTTCCTGTTTTTGATTTGTTATCATTTTTTTAACCCAGGCACCAAACTTGCTATGTAGCCAAGGATGACCTCAAAGTCCTCACCTTCCTACCTCCACCTTCCAAGTGTTGGGATTACAGGTATGTGCCATCATACCTAGCAAAGTAAATTGATTTTCAATTTTTTTTCACAGATGCACACATGCTGTTACATGTTCTGTGTACGTCGATGGACCATTGCTCTAGGGACACCTCCATGAAAGAAATCACTGGGTTGCTGGACAGCATGTGCTCCATTGTAATCCTTTCTGTCATGTTGCCATCTGGAGTTTATGGGCCGAATCATGGAATGAACTCTTGGAAGATCTCAACTGACAAACTGTAAATCTGCTGATTAGAATGTCCCCAGCCTGTGTTCTAAATGGCCAGGGAGATTGCTCAGTGGTTAAAGGCACTTGCTTCCAAATGACTGCTCTTTCTTTCATGCACAGACTCACAAACAGTTGACAGAGTGAGAAACGAAGAAGAAAGGGAGAGACTTAGTGTTGCATTAACTTTTCCTAGAGAGATGCAAACAGGTAATCTGTTCACCCCAGATAGGCAGTAGTCAACAGATCAAAGTTCAATTCTACCTCAGTACAACTTGGCTGGTTTGTTGGGATTGCTTACAGAGGAGGGATGACTCAAAGTCAGCTGCATCACTGAAAAGGCCTCCCCAGCATGGGGTGGGGGGTGACACATGAAAACTGCATCTCTCAAGCTCACAGCACAATTTGTAGGCAGTGCTGTTGGAAGGAGTCTTTTTCTTGCCCCAGCAGGTGTTTACTGCCTCTGTAACTTGGAAAGGCATCTTCTAAAACATGTAAGTTTTTGTAACTTCCAAAAACCTGCCAGTTATTTAATTTCTAAGTCTCTTGATAGTCATTTCAGGAGGGGATGCATCAGTGCAGAGGAAATTGCTATACAACACGCAGATGGAACCAGGACCAATAACCCGAATGCCCACAGGGCCCAATGGGTCACAAGGAAGATGCTGACAAAGATAGTAGCAAACACATTTATAGAGAGAGCTTTTGGGATGTCAGGCACAGGCAGGTGACTTTCTATGCCCTAACGGATCTGCTCTCAAGCAAGTATAAAGCTGGACTGGACAGGTGGTAGTACAGCTTCCTGAGAGAGTTAAGGTCTCATCTCTAGGACCACACCTCACCCTCCCCAGCCAGGCAATGATAGAAGCAGGTGCTCCACAGATTCTGCTGCCTGAAGTTAGCTCTGTCTGTCACTGTCCTTAGGTAGTATGTGGATAGATATTTCATTTTCCTGAAAGAGTTCAAAATTGGTATTTCTTTATGAAATGCCTCAAATTAAAAATATTAACTCAGCCAGGCGTGGTGGTGCACGCCTTTAATCCCAGCACTCAGGAGGCAGAGGTAGGAGGATTGCCATGGTGAGTTCAAGGCCACCCTAAGACTAATTCCAGGTCAGCCTGAGGTAGAGTGAAACCCTACCTTGAAAAACAACAACAAAATTTAACGCAACTTGTTTTTCATCAGTGTACAGATGCTGTTTCAACCTCTGCATTAGAGCTAGACAAGACAACACTGAAAAACATAGACATCAGCATTGCCAGCATCTCTGATTCCAATTTGAAATGCTCACGGGAAGAACCATTGGTTGCTTTCCTGTTCACACACCACAAAGGACACAAATCTTACAGTGACTTAAAATGAAGTGGTTTAGGCTGGAGAGATGTCCCAGTGTGAAAGTGCTTGCTGCATTAAGTATGAAGTTTTGAGTTGGCATCCCCAGAATCCATGTAAAAAGCTGGTTGTGACATTGCATACCCAGAATCCAAGCACTGGGGGGGCAGAAATAGGAGGATCCCTAGGGCTTTCTGGCTAGCTAGTTTAACTTCAAGAATGAGGATCGCTGAGAACCTTTCTCAAAGAATAAGGTGGGGAGCAACTTAGGAAGATCCCAGGTGTCAATCTCTGGCCTCCATACATGCAACCAACATGAATACAAACATGCATATACACATGCACATATACCACACACGCATCAACACACACAAAATGAAGCAGCTGGCTGACTGTTATCATGCATTGTTATAGTGCCATAGGTTTAAGAATAACGGAGCCTGTCTCAGTTCTGGGTGGACTTAGCTTAGGGTTACAGCACTCAGTGGTCATGAAAACTCTCTAAGCCAGTGGCTCTCAAGTTCACTGTCATGCAACCTACAAAGAATGACAAGTGCAGACACCATAGGAGGGCACGAGTTTATTAGAACAGAAAGTGAAAGTAAAACAGAAGAGCTCCTGGCCTAGAAGAGATCCCAAGTGGGTAGCTGAATAGTGACATGGTTTGGGGTTTTATGGCCCTTGTCAGTGTACCAAATTGGGATGGGCTGGGCTGGTTATTTTCACTGTGTAGGGGTGCTCCTGACAGACTGATGTATTTGACAAAGAGTTGGTTACTTTGTATGTGTGGACCAGCTGACCTGCTGGTGAGTTGAGGCTTTTAGTTTTCGGTGAGTCAGCAAGAGTTAGTGTATTTTGGGTTTCAGCTCCCAGACTCTAGTTTCTGGAGCAGGTGCTCCACAGACTGCTGCCAGAAGTTAGCTCTGTGTCACTGCCCTGTGTGCTCATTGGCTCTGTCAGGCCAGACAGATACATGTTTATTCTTTTGGGGCTTGCAACCCTGATTAACTGCCTACAAAATGGGGGTTACTTTACTCCTAATTCACATCAATAGATTATTCGTGATCCTAGTACAGAGTTGCTAATTGGAATCTGCTATCATGGCTTGTAGTTGTTATGATCATGGCTCATGACTGTGTTCTGGGCTCCAAGTCAGGCTTAGCTGATGGTGGCTCCACTCAGGGATATGAAGACGGCTGTCTGGCCTGAGCCGCCTCACCTGCAGCAGTCTCTGCTTCATCCCCACAAGGACCTCATTCTTCAGAAGATAAGGTAATGATAGGTGTCTGAGAAGGTGATCCAAGACATCTATGGATGCTAAGCACACAGACACTACTTCTACTACATTCCATTCTCTCTGGCAAGTATAAAGGCCAGACCATGTTTCCTCTAGGAACAGACAAAGCCCAGAGCAGTGTGCAGACACGGGAGGGGACAAGATTGCATGCATGGCCCAGTGGCTTGCCACTGCGGCCAGGCCCTCTTTCTGCCTGGGCACTGTGCCTGCCTAGGAGTTTGATGATAGTGTTCATGAAAGCCAAGTGTGGAAAAGAACAATTAGACTCTCAAAAAAATGATTAAGTGAAATTAGTAATTAATACCTGTGATGATTAATCTCTAGTTGTCAACCTGACAAGATTTAGAATCACCATGGAAATGAATCTCTGGGAATATCTGTGAGGGATTTTCTAGATGAGGTTAATTGCAGTGGTAAGGCTCCCCTAAAGATGAGTAGTGCTACTCTGCAGACTGTCTAAAAATACAAAACAAGCTGAGCATGGGCATTTATCATTCCCTGCTTCCTCACTGTGCCCTGAATGTGCCTCACTGTCTCAAGCTCTGACCATCATGTCTTTCCCTCCATGATGGATGCTCCTTTGGAGCTGTAAGTCAAAATAAATTCTTCTTTCCCTAAGTTGCTTCTGGTCAGGTATTTGATCACAAAAAAACTTCAAAGTGTTAATCTTTGCTACTATTCCCACTGAAATGAACATTTGAGGTAGCTAGAATTCCATGTCCAACACCACCATGTGGTTAGTTGTATGGACTGTATCCATAAAGGTGGAGGAAGAAGGGAACAGGCTTGGCTAAATTGGAAGTTCAGCTTTCATAAACGTATGGCACAA
Organism: Orientallactaga sibirica; assembly: GCA_036365145.1. Taxonomy (NCBI): domain Eukaryota; kingdom Metazoa; phylum Chordata; class Mammalia; order Rodentia; family Dipodidae; genus Orientallactaga; species Orientallactaga sibirica. The sequence continues at coordinate 43,177,342 of JAEOAD010000011.1, read as the reverse complement.
TATAGGCCTGGTCCTAGCCAGACCGCATGGCAAAAAAAAAAAACAGGAAGTGGCTTCTGTGGAAATGGCATTCTGTGCAGGCTTGGTGTGACAATAGCTACAAGCCCATGCTCTCGAGAAGCTTGCTACAAGATGTCCTATCCAGAGACAGGCTGTCATTGGTCACAAAAAGGGGAACACCCCATACAAGGATTAGCCATCCAAGCCCCTTAAAACCCACATGCACTTCCTCAATAAACAAGTTTGCAGCGGCTCGCTTCCCGCTTTCACCCAACTCCCGGAGTCTGTGTCGTGACTCTGCGCTGCTCACTCCAACTTGGCAGAGACCCTACCGTCCTTCCTGAGCTGGCCTTAGGGGGGACCACAACACATAAACACAATAGCTCTCCATAAAGACCTGCCCCACCCTTCTCCGGTAACATATAGAGCTGCAGTCCAAGGATGTGCTATAGTGCCTAGAACTGAGAAAGAAAGCCCAGGACACACAGTGACCATCATCATTCCTCCAGTGCATCCATCTTGCTAAGAACCTGCCATAAAATGTCACATAGACATGCATTATGGGGCTTCATCTATGTCCTGAGTGGAAAGCAGCTGACCACATCCAGCTGATCACATGGGCTACTTCCATCTACATGTGGCTCACTCACAGAGTGGGTCTGGGACAAATACATTTGCAGAAGCTGAGAGTGAGGATTGGTTGGATGAGTTCCCTGCTTCTGTCCTTACCACACTCTCTTTAGATGTCCTGAGATATAAAAATGCCCCCCAAATACCTTCCAGTGAGTTGTTGGCTGGGGAGGTCACAGATACCTCCAAAACATTATAGGCCATTGCTGAGGCCCTTGGTTTCCCACCAGGAATAGATGGTAAGACCCTATTGCTAAAGATTCCACATACATGGGCTGCAAGGTCACTGAGAAATCCTGCTGGAGCTGAGCTGAAAGCCTCTTCCATGTGGACCAGCTGACAGAAAGCTGGAAAAAGCTATGTTTTATGCAATTCAATGGAAGAGAGAAAACACCAGTGAAGATACTCAACACTGAACACTGCAAGCTTCAAATTTGTCCAGCCAGGCCAAATGAGCCAACAGGTGCAATAGTGGCATGTCTATTATGGGGGAAACCAACTTCTCTCTAATTGGACTAGAGGCCCACTTCATGGGAGGGACTATATCCCTGATACTGAAAACTTATGTCAGGGGTAGTCATGAGCCCTAGGGGTGTAACAACTGCTGGTGTCTGGCTAAATGTATATACTATGCTCACCAAACTGCCTAGTAAGCACTTCTCTTAATATCCATACCCATATATTAATGCTACTCTTGCTTTTGGTTAGAGAAACTTCTCTTTTCAGATGGTGGTGACCTTGGGATGACTCAGAAGGCACCAATGTTGCTGAGAAGAAGGGACATAGGAGTGCTCAGCACTGAAACATCTCTAACACACCTTCCAAGGCTCAGGATCCATTGTGGAAAAGGGGGCAGAAAGAATGTAAGAGCCAAAGGAAGAGTAAGACTCCTTACAACGTGCTCCTCCACACACAAAATGGCCTGGATATCCATGACCTTGCTGTGCTTGAAACTACCTACAAAAGACCATCATAATTAAAAGAGAGACTGATTGAGAGGGGGAGGGGATATGATGGAGAGGGGAGTTTCAAAGGAGAAAGTGGGGAAAGGGAGGGAAGTACCATGGGATATTGTCTACAATTAAGAAAGTTGTCAATAAAAAAAATTAGCCATCAAAAAAATGCCCCCAAAATGTCCATCTGCATCTTCATCCCCAGAACGTGTGGCATGCCACTCACATGACAGAGGGATTTGTACAGGTGTGGTTACATTAATGGTTTTAAGATAAGCCCTGAGAAGAGTTACTTTACATATTGCTGTGGCTAGTACCTGACAGGAAGCAGATTAAGGAAGGAAAGGGTTTGATCTGGATTAGTTGCAGAGGGATTCTAACTGTCCAGGCAGGGAAGCAAGGCGGCAGGAGCAGGAAGCCCGCTGCTCACAGCAACCACAGTCAGGAAACAGAAGGGACTAGGAAGTTGGGCAGGGCTAAAGTCAAAGCTTTTCTCCAGTGACCTACTTTCCCCAGCAAGGCTCCCTCACCCAAAGGTTCCATAACCTTTCCATACAGCACCACTAGCTGGGGACCAAGTGTTCAAACACACAAGGCAATGAGACATTTCACATTCAAATTGGAACATGTGGCCATGCTGGTGTAGTAGTCACTTGTTATTACTGTGCCCAACCATTTAAACAAGACAACTTAGGGGAGGAATTATTTCTTTTGGTTCATGGTTCCGTCCATGGTCTTTGGCTTTGTTGCTTCTGGAACATGGTGAAGAGAACTTCGTGCAGACTGTGTAGAAGACCAAAGCTGTTTACCTCATGCAGCCAGGCATCAGAGAGATAGGAAAGGGCCAGGGAAAGGTACGAACATCAAAAGGCACACCCCCAGTGACCTACCTGGGCATAATCATAGCTTATATCTCATAGTGTGCAAAGTAAACTAAGTAAGCTAATATGTGCACTGTACTTCTTGTCCGTCATACTAAACAGAGATTACCTGATATGTAGGAAAAAATATGGCTTGATTCATAGGGACCTTCAGGCTAATTTGAGGGGACATACTAGCTGGTGTTAACAATTGCACATTCCCATTGGTGAATGAATTCAAGAAGAGGGAAAAAGCAAGAGCTTCTGTAAGCCTGGGTACATTCTCTTTGTAAGACGTACAGAGCCCCTGCTTGTGAGCACATGCACAGGCCAGCTTGCACACATGCATTCTGGTGGATCACTTGTTAGATTAATTATTGCTTCTGATTTTGTTTCCCCAGGGCCTCAATAAAAACTTGGATCTCTATGTGGTATAAGCAATGCTTGAAAATGGTTCAGACCCAATTTGATATCTGCTAAGGTTTTATCAGATTAAGTTTAAAAAACAAACGACCTTTATCTAGAGGTAATTATACAGTAAAAACTTTTAATGTGAAGTTCTGGATATCACAATCTTCTCTTCTCCCTAAAGCTGTGCAGATTTAGAAACATGTAGGAAAGCCCCTTGCACCTAATATATGCCTACCCTTGTGTCTCCAGAGAAACACAGCATGTACTCATACTTCCCAGAACTCTCTACAAAGTCCTATTATTGTCCCTTGGGTCGCTCCTGAGAACTGGCCTACCCTGTGGTCAGTGCTATGTGGAAAGAACAGAAATTGCTTAGAAGCTAAAGGAGTAGCCAGTTGATTTATAATGGTCAGGATGGTAATACACTATTGCCTTGGAACATCTCTTGGAGGAACAGTCTTTATTCTCCAGTTTAGCAAAGCTAATAAGGAAATTGATTTTCTTGTAAGACATGTAAAAGAAGGCTTATTTCCTAATGTGCAGTATCCGGATTGATAATGCATTAATGAATTAACCCTAAGCTCTGGCTGTGTGTATGTGCAGATCTATTCAACAAGGCTACATAGACATCTAAAAGGGCCTGCAACTCATCCTAACCACAAAGACTCACTTCACACAATTCTCACCTTCCTGGCAAGTTCAGCTGCCTAGAGCAGAAACCCTAAATCCATGGCCACATATACAAAACAAGCTCAGCTCTGCAGTATACAATGGAAGCCACAGCCCAGGCCAGCCTGACATGTTCACTGAAGAACATCTTCAGACACCCAGGCTGCTACTAACTCAAGGTCACACAATGACCTCTGGAGCTAGTTCCAAACATCACATGATCAATGTAGGTATCCGGAAAGAGAAGACCAGCAAGGAACAGGGAGCCCCTCTCTGCTGAATCAGAACCCTTCTAGGGACTTCCTGGATGCTCTCCCCATATAGGACACTTTAATCTAATTGGCCAGGACTTCATCATACACTCACTAACTGCAAGAGAAGCCATCACTGCAAACCTGAGCAATCACTCTTATTAGTTACTTTTCTCACTACTCTGACAGAATTTCTAACAAGAAACAGCAATTTACTTGGGCTCACCCATGGTAGGGAAAGTATAGTGACAGGAGGGTATACACACACACACACACACACACACACACACACACATACACACATGCACACTGCAAAGCAGGTGATCATGGTCAAAGCAGCTAAGACCAGATGAGTTGCTATTGGAGAGATGGAGCAGGTCCAGGGATGACAGACAGACAACCGATCACTGAATAGGAACCAACTATGAGAAAGATAAACCCAGAACTCAGTTGGAAATATTGGCCAAGACACTTACCCTGGCCGCTCAGTAGAGTGGCCGGATAGAGCTGTTAACTTTCTAGTGACTTTCTGTCTGACCCAAAAGAGTCCAGGAAAGAGGGCTACTTCCCACAGTGATAAAATTACATCAGACAACTTAATGAAAACTTCTCAGTTTCCACTGAGGCATTAAATAGGTGATTTCCACATGGAAGCCTCCATCAGTTGTGACAAGCCCTTTACAAACTATTTCTTTATTTTTTTCGTGGAACTATTATGGATGAAGAAGATTAACCAAAGAAATTTCCCCAGACTGCAGGCATGTTGTGGGTTCGCTGCTCACCAGTGGAAACGCCGTGATGGGTGGAAGGACAGGAGTGTCCAAGATGGATTGTGCTTTCACTTCCAATTATAATGAGCTATTAATTATACACAGTGGCTTGCATTATAAACTGCCCATGGGGAAGGGAGCTATTTCCTTTTCCCAAGGTAGTCCCTACAACCACCTTCAATGTGGAAAGATGCAGCCTCCTCTTTGAAGATTTTCACATTCTAATGACTAAGGTCTTTTTTTAGCTTTGTTCCTGTTATGCATGTGAGCATGATGGTGCACATCCACACATGTGTGCATGCATGTGGAGGCCACTTGATGCCAGTCAGGTGTCTTCCTTGATTGCTCTCCTCTACACTGAGACAGGGTCTCTTGCTTGAATCCAGAGCTCACTGGTTTGTCACTCTACCTAGCCAGCTTGTGCTAAGGATCTTATTTCTGCCTTCCAAGCACTGGGATATTGGGAAGGACCTCACACCACCCAGGTTTTATGTGGGTGCTGGGGATCTGAAGTCCAGTCCTTGTGTTTATGGGGCAAGCTCTATCCAGTAAGCCATCTCCCTACTGAGATTACTAAATAAGGAAAAGGAGACTTTAGCTCTGAGGAGCTTGTATATACTCCTGAGCCAACCACTAAGACTCTACCTTGTTCAGGTTGACGTCACATTGAAGTAGGCATCCCAAACCTATGTAATTAATCTACTGAGCATGCTTGTTACCAAATTCAGGATTCCACACAGCTGGGCCTCATGAAATGACTTCCTCTGGCTAATAAGTGATAGTCACAGAGCATCTAATTTCAACTGGGTTAAGACATTGGTCATATTGTTGTGCTAAGCACCACATCATGTCGGTGTGGGAAGTTACCTGAAGTCTTCATCTTAACCCTCTCACACTTAAAAGCATCTGGATAAAATGAACACATCAGCCTTCATCTCTGAACACAGTATTTAAGGTGTACCTTTTAGGTCCAATACTTGCTCTGTCACTGTTTATTTATTCCCTAGAAGACCAAAATCCAACCTTTATGCAGATTCCAAGAAGTTATTAGACAAAACGTGATTTTAAAGCTAGGAATGGCTGGTTATGTAGTCACACGCCTTTAATCCCAGCACTTGGGAGGCAGAGGTAAGAAGATCACTGTGATTTTGAAGCCACCCTGAGACTACATAGTGAATTACACAAAAACAAAAAAGCTAGACATGGTATCATATGCCTTTAATCCCAACATGAGATAGTCTTAGTTCAGAGAAGAATCACTGTGAATTTCAGGCTAGCCTGGACTACAGATCAGTCTGGATTTGAGTGAGATCTTGCCTCAAAAAAAAAAAAAAAAAAAGTTTAGCTTTCCATGAAAATCTCAAGATCTCTTAGGAAGAGCTATCTTAACCAGTGTGACATCTAGAGAAAGGGGGAAGCAATACTCTCCTTGTATGATGCACCTGCAGCTAGCTCATTCCAGAAATGACAGAGAAATCCAGATACGCATTTTTTGGACATAGTGGGAACTTAATAGACTAAACTAAAAGATGTGATGATGTAGTAACTATTTTTCTTGTGTCATCTCCATATTTTATTAATTATATTATATATCTTATATTGGATTACATTATATTACTTTTGAGACAAGGTCTTGGTCAGCAGTTCAAGCTGCCCTGGAACTTTTACCATCCTCCTGCTTCAGTCTTGTGAGTGATAGGGAGGCAGGCATGTACCACCACACCCAACTGTTTCATTTTTTATTATTTTTTATTTTTAATTATTTTGGGGTTTTTTTTTTTTTTTTTGGCTTTTTGAGGTAGAGTCTCCCTGTAGTCCAGGGTGACCTGGAATTCACTATGTAGTCTCAAGATGGCCTTGAACTCATGGCAATCCTCCTAACTCCACCTCCCGAGTGCTGGGATTAAAGGTGTGCACCACCATGCCCAGCTTCATTGTCATTTTTTAATTTTTTAATTTTTTATTTTTTTATTGTTGACAACTTCTTTAAATGTAGACAATATCCCATGGTACTTCCCTCCCTCCCCCCACTTTCCCCTTTGAAACTTCACTCTACATTATATCCCTGCCCCCTGTCAATCAGTCTCTCTTTTCAGTTTGATGTCATGATCTTTTCCTCCTATTATGATGGTCTTGTGTAGGTAGTATTAGGTACTGTGAGGCCATGGATATCCAGGCCATTTTGTGTCTGGAGGAGCACGTTGTAAGGAGTCCTACTCTTCCTTTGGCTCTTACATTCTTTCCGTCCCCTCTTCTGCAATGGACCCTGAGCCTTGGAAGGTGTTTTTGAGATGTTTCAGTGCTGAGCACTCCTCTGACTCTTCTTCTCAGCACCATGGTGCCTTCTGAGTCATCCCAAGGTCACCACCATCTGAAAAGAGAAGCTTTGCTAACCAAAAGTGAGATTAGTATTAATATATGGGTGTGGTCTTTAAGAGAAGTGCTTAATAGGCAGTTTGGTGAGCATAGTGTATACATTTAGCTTGATACCAGCAGATGTTACACCCCTGGCGTTCATGACTACCCCTGTTGTAGGTTTTCAGTATCAGGGATGTATTCCCTCCCATGGAGCAGGCCTACAGTCCAACTAGAGGAACAGTTGGTTTCCCCCATAACAGACATGCCACTATAGAACCTGTTGGCTCATTTGGCCTGGCTAGCCAAATTTAAGGCTTGCAGTGTCCACTGTTGAGTATCTTCACTGGTGATTTCTCTCTCCCATTGAACTGCATGCAGCATAGCTTTTTCCAGCTTTCTGTCATCTGGTCTACATGGAGGAAGTTTTCAATTCAGCTCCAGCAGGATTTCTCAGTGACCTTGCAGCCCAAGTATGGTGAGTCTTGAGCAATAGGGTCTTACCATCTATTCCTAGTGGGAAACCAAGGGCCTCAGCAATGGCCTGTAAGGTTTTGGGGGTATCTGTGACCTCCCTGGCCAACAAATCACTGGAAGGTATCCCATCCCTGCCACTGAAAATTTTCTAGTAACAATCTATGGCTTCTGAGTGTTCCATTGTTCAGAAAAGTGGGTTTCCATATGACTTATTTATATCCTCTTAGATTTTGATTAGCCCTCCCTCCACCGTTCCTTTACTCAATCTCTTCCCCTGACCTCACTTAGGCCTTTTCACTCCCATTAATCTGTTCTGCTACTTACATATATACAATACCATCCTATTAAGTCCCCCCTCCTTCCCTTTCTATTCCCTTTATATCCCCTTTCTAGCTTACTGGCTTCTGCTACTGAGTTTTATTTTTTCTCACATAGAAGTCCAATCATTTGTAGCTAGGATCCACATATGAGAGAGAAAATGTAATGTTTAGCTTTCTGGGCCTGGGTTAGCTCACTAAGTATATTCCTTTCCAGATCCATCCATTTTCCATTTCATAACTTCATTTTTCTTTAGCACTGAGTAGAACTCCATTGTTTAAATGTGCCACATCTTCATTATCCACTCATCAGTTGAGGGACATCTGGCTGGTTCCATTTCCTAGCTATTGTGAATAGAGCGGCAATAAACATGGTCGAGCAAGTATCTCTAAGGTGTGAGATGAGTCCTTAGGATTAATTGCCATTTTTAATCTACATAAGCAAATGCTCATTTCCGTATCTGGGAAGCTTGCTCAGTGGTTAAAGTGCTTGTTTATAAAGCCTGCCAGGTTGGGTTCAATTTCCAAGGTGCCCGTGAAAACCAGACACAAAAAAGTAGCACACACTTTGGTGTTTGCTTACAGCAGCAAGAGGTCCTGGCACACTTACACACACACACACACACACACACACACACACACACACACAAACACAAAAAGTAAATAAATTTTAAAATAAATTATTTTCAGTGCCTGGGATTGGATACCTTCCAGTGAGTTGTTGGCCAGGGAGGTCCCTGTTGCCTCCAAAACATTACAGGGTATTCCCAAGGTCCTTGGTTTCCCTTGAAAAACAGATGGTAAGACCCTATTGCTGAAGACCTCACTTGCCTGAGTGGCAAGGTCACTGAGAAATCAAGCTGATGTTGAGCAGAAAACCTTCTCCCTATAGACCAGCCAACTGAAAGCAAGAAAAAGCTGCACTGCACACAGCTGTATGTGAGACAGAACTCATCAGCAGTGAAAACAGTGGACACTGGAAACCTCAAGTTTAGCCAAACAGGCCAAAAGGCTGAACGGGTGCAATAGTGGCATGTCTGCTCTTGGGGAGGGAACTGCTTCCTAATTGAATTGAAGGCCCTCTCTGTGGGAGGGAATACATGCCTGTTACTGAAAAAACTAATCAAAAGTCTATGGCAGGGGAGGTCATGAGCCTTAGGGGTATAAAGCCTGCTCTTGTCTGGCTAAGTGTATATATTATTCCCACAAAACTGCCCTGAAAGCACTACACTTAATGTTCATATTCACATGTTAATGCTACTCTCACTTCTGGTTAGAGAAGCTTCTTTTTTCAGATGGCGATGACCACTGGGATGACCCAAAAGGCAACATAGTGCTGAGAAGAAGGGATGGAGGAGTGTCCAGCACTGAAACATCTCTATTACATCCTCCAAGGCTCAGGGTCTATTGTGAAAGAGGGGTCAGAAAGAATGTACGAGCCAAAGGAAGGGTATGACTCCTTACAATGCAACTGTCCAGAGAGAAATTGGCCTTGATATCCATGACCTCACAGTGCCTAGCAATACCTTCACAAGACCCTCATAATAGAAGAAAAAGATGATGACATCAAATTAAAAGACAGACTAATGGAGAGAGGGAGGGGATATGATGGAGATTGGAGTTCTAAAGGGGAATGGGGGAGGGGAGGGAAATATCATACTTTTTTGTATGTAAGTATAGAAGTTGTCAATAAAAAAAACTTCATTAAAAAAAGAGACTAATGGAGAGGGGGATATGATGGAGAATGGAGTTCTGGAGGGGAATGGAGGGAGGGGAGGGAAATATCATGGTGAATTTTCTGGAAGTATAGAAGTTGTCAAAAAATTTAAAAATAATTAAAATAAATAAATAAATAAATAGTCATTTCTGAAAACAGACCAGGCTGGAGAGTTGGCTTAGCAGTTAAGTGCTTGCCAGTGAAGCCTAAGAATCTGGTTTGAGGCTCGATTCCCCAGCACCTGCATAAGCCAGATGCACAAGGTGGCACAAGCATCTGGAGTTCGTTTGCAGTGGCTGGAGGCCCTGGTGCACCCATTCTCTCTCTCTCTCTCTCTCTCTCTCCCTCTTTCTGTCTCTGTTGCTCTCAAATACACACACACACACACACACACACACACACACATTTTTTTAAAAACTTAGACCTTACAGGAAAATGCATAAGAAAATAAAAAACACCCCTGACCATGTGTGTATGCATGTGTGTGTGTGTGCTTGTGTGTGTGTGTGTGTGTGTGCGTGTGTGTTACTTCTACTGCAGGTTCATGGATGTGTGTGCACCACTTCTACTGCAGGCTTATGTGTGTGTGTATGTGCATGTACATGTGTGTTTGTGTCTGTCATTTCTACTGCAGGCTCATGCATGTGGCAATGCCATCTCCAGTAAAGCATACCTTACTGCACACACTGTGGGGACTGTTTTCCTTGTCATTTATAATACGAGTCCTAAGTTCCATGTTGCAAGCCATACAATTACTTAATTAGGAAGTCTGTTATTTCTGGATTTTGGCATTGTTTGAAATCTCTGGCCATTATAATTCATCTTGTTATCACTCTACCTTTCACACAAGTCTTTTGGATCATTTTGATGTCATGCTTTGGATAAACCCTAAAAGTAAAATTGTTGGTCAATGCCATTTATATTGTTAAGGCTTTGATGAATGAATATGTTGGACTATGTTTAATACATTTGTATTTTTCTTTTTGTTTTGCATGTGTGTGTGTGCATGCTATATGTGACACATGCAATATGTGACACAAGTGTATGTGCCCTTGTGGCACCCTATGCTCACCGACAACAAGGTGCACTTGCTTGCAGTGGCCAGAGGAGATGCCAGGTGATCCTCTCTACTGCTCTTCTGCCCATTCTTATATTTGATTTGTTTTTGTTTTTGTTTTTGAGGTAAATGGTCTCACTTTAGCTCAGGCTTACCTGGAATTCACTATGTAGTCTCAGGGTGGCCTCGAACCCACAGCAATCCCCCTACTTCTGCCTCCCAAGTGCTGGGATTAAAGGCGTGCACCACCACACCAGGCCCATTCTTATATTTGAGCCAGAGTCTCTTGCTGATCCCAGAGCTTGCCCTTTTTCTTCAAGTTCTGGCAATTCTTGGGTATTTGCTCCCCTATGGGATTGGGTTTATGGGTGCACATGGCTACATCCAACTGTTATTTGGGATCTGGGGATCAAACTGGAGCAGTTTCTCAGGATGCATCAGACCGTCATGCTTGCATAGAAGCTCTTAACTACTGAACAATCTCTCCAGCCCTATATTTTCATTTTTATTACTTATTTTGCTATCTATTTAAAAGCATAGGTTATAAGCTTATAAATATTATGTGAACTATTTACGAGTTTACAAACTATGCTAAATTATGCATGATAAGTTCTAGTCTATTCATTAAATATATATTTATACATAAAATTAAATAAATATTTAAGTGTTTGTATATTTATACCTATACATCGTATATATATGCTACAAAGCTCATGGCAGGTGTGGTGGTTTGATTCAGGTGTCCCCATAAACTTAGATATTCTGAATGCTAGTCTCCTCAGCTAATGGCAATTGGAAATTAAAGCCTCCTGGAGGTGGTGTATTGTTGGAGGCAGGCTTATGGGTGTTATAGCCAGTTTGCCCATGCAAGTGTTTGGCACACTTTCCTGTCCTATTGTCCACCTGAAGTTGGCCAAGGGGTGATGTCTACCCTCTGCTCATGTCATCGTTTTCCCCTGCCATCAAGGAGTTTCCCTTCAAGTCTGTAAGCCAAAATAACCCCTCCCCCCTTCAAGTCTGTAAGCCAAAATAACCCCTTCCCCCAAAAAAAACCTTCTCTTGGTCAGGTGATTTCTGCCAGAAATGTGAACCTGGCTGTAACAGTAATGTTGGTACCAAGGAGTGGGGTTGCTGCTAGACAACTGACTGTGCGGCTTTGGCCTTTTGAAACGTATTTTCAAGAAGAATGTGGAAGGATTTGAAACCTTGGCCTAAGAGATGCCTTGCAGTGCTGTAAGTACAGCTTGACACACTATTCTGGTCAGAGTTGGAAGATCTGAATGCAGTAAGAACTATGGACTGTGAGGTTTGGCTTGTGAGGGTGAGAACGAGCTTTGCCTGGACTGGGCTAGAAGCAGTTTGCTGTTATGGCCGTGTCCTGAGAACTTGTGCAGGGTTGCTTTGCATAGAAACACACTGGTGTGAACAGAGGAAGATGGCTCAGAAAAAATGAAATATTTGGGCTTAAAGTTCTGCCCATTCAGCTGCAATTGTATGAGAGATCACAACCACTGAGATGGGGCCAGCTGACCTGCACTGGGGCAACAGGAGGAATGTAGACTCTTTTGAAGGGGCCTGAATGCTGAAGGAGTGTCCTGTTCTTCAAAGTCTGCTTTATCTTCCCCTGGATTAACAAATTGACATCCTACCTGGTGTTGTGAAGTATTAAGAAATGCAAGAAGGCCGGGTGTGGTGGTTCACACCTTTAATCCCAGCACTAGGGAGGCAGAGGTAGAAAGATCGCCATGAGTTCAAGGCCACCTTGAGACTCCATAGTGAATTCCAGGTCAGCCTAAGCTAGAGTGAGACCCTGCCTCAGAAAACCAAAACAAACAAACAAACAAGAAATGCAGGAAAAAGAGGGTCATTGAGTTGCAATGTGGTCTTGAATTTTGGAAATAGCCATGGGCAGTGTGAAGCAGGGTTGCTGGATGCCTGCATGGAGACCCAATGGAGCCATGAGGATGAACCATAGCTTGCAGTTGGAGACCCAGTGAAGATGACAGAACCATGAGATGGCTGTCAAGGAGAGCTGCCAGTCCAGATGAAGTTTTCCAGGACTGTGAGTAGCCTAGCTGGAGGGCCAGAACTGGAACTCCAGAGACTTGTTGCTGATTAGAATTATCAGACTTGGAGATTTGTCACTGACTGGAGTTGTTGGACTTGGAGCTACAGAGTGTGATGTTTGTCCTATTTAAACCTTGCTGAATATTTCTTTGCTATGTCCAATACCATCTTTTGCAATGTGAATAATTATTCTGTGCCATTTTGGGTTTGGGGGGGGATTTTTTGGTTTTATGGCTCAGTTAAAAGACCTTGGATTATGGGGATACTTGAACATCATTAGGATTGACAAAAAATATGGGGGCTTTGAAAGGTGCACTGAATACATTGCATTTTACATCATGGGTGGCACTTTATGGCAGTCAGGGGCGGAATGTGGTGGTTTGATTCAGGTGTCCTTCATAAACTTAGGTGTTCTGAATGCTAGGTTCCCAGCTGATGGAGATTTGGGAATTAACATCTCCTGGAGGCAGTGCATTGTTGCGGTGGGCTTATGGGTGTTATAGCCATTGTCCCCTTGCCAGTGTTTGGCACACTGTCCTGTTGCTATTGTCCACCTTATGCTGGCCAGGGGTGATGTCCACCCTCTGCTCATGCTATTGTTTTCCCCTGCCATCATGGTGCTTCCCCTCAAGTCTGTAAGCCAAAATGGGCCCTTTTTTTTCCCAAAAGTTGTTCTTGGTTGGGTGATTTCTGCCAGCTTACTGCAACAGCACCCAACCAAAAGCAGCTGATAGAAGAAAAGTGTTTATTTTGGCTTACAGTCTCAACGAGAAGCTTCCTGATGACAGAGAAAAAATGGGAGAGTGAGCAGAGGCTGCTCATCACTTCCTTGCCAACATCATGTGGAAAGCTGCAGCAGGATAGTGAGCCAAACTCTAGCAAAGGGGAGCTAAATATAACTCCCAGCAACACACCTCCTCTAGCAAGGCTCCTCCTCCAAAATTGCCAGCAGCTGGGAACCAAGCACTCAAAACACATGAGTTTATGGGGGGCAGCTGCTTCAAACCACCACACTCTGTTTCATCAGGTCTGGGGAAGTTTGGAATCCCCCCTCAACCAGTCCCAAGCACAAGCAATATGCGGTGGTTTTCTTATATGCCACCACAACTGTAAGTAACAAAACTCTTCTCAGCACTGAGTAGGCCACCTGTTCCCCATGGGACGGTAACTGATAGGTATTTCATAGAGGATAAATGACAGTTACATGGGCATATGGTTATATTATTCTATTTGCTTTTAGGTACACTCAAAATTCTCTACAACAAAGAGTGTATATATATATATATATATTATGGATTTTCCTTAAAAACAGAAGTTTTTAATTTAATGATGTTTTTATAAAAAGGCTACACACACAAACCCCCTTTCCCCTGCTCCATCTTGGCTGAGGGTCTTCAATGGGGTTATTGTATTTATTTGGGGACCAAGAGGGCTTAGTCTCTGCAGGAATGGGGGGAAAAACAGTGTCTCAGGCTAATTCCACCCATCCTGAGGCTCTTACAATCTTTCTGTCCCCTCTTTCACAATGCTTCCTGAGCCTTGGCAGGCAAGACAGTAATCTGATTTAGTATTGCCTTCTCTGTAGACTCTTGGTATCTATTTTTATGAGGTCTGAGTGACCACAATGTCTTTTACCATTTCCCTGGAACTGGTTTTCAGGCTAGCCATGAGAGCAGTATTTATGTCACCACTTCCATTGTAATGACTTCTGGGCCTGGGCAGATGAGGTGGAGGGAAGCTGTCCTATTTACATGAGCCACACAAAAAAGTCAAATACCTTGGCATCTCCCTAACCAAGGGAGTAAAAGAGTATACACTGAAAACCTAAAAGCACTGAAGAACTGGAGGAGACATGACAAGATGGAACGACCTTCCATGCTCATGGATTAGAAGAATTGATATGGTTAAAATGGCCATCCTGCCAAAAGTAATACAATTCCAACCAAAACAGGGGGTTTATGAGAGCCATGCTAGGTCATCTATGACAAGAGAATCTTAACTGTCACCTCTTTGCTGTCCTCGTGCCTACAAGATATCTGCTAGAGTACCAACCATCATGCTCGAATTCTTCATGGGAATAAGGGAAAAGCTGGTCTGCAAATGGCACCTGCCTATTATCATGTCATTCCTAGGTCATTCTGTTCACAACCCACAGACCATACCTTGCAGACTATGCAGCAGCATTCTCAGCTAGGCACATTGCCTCCTTGAGCAAAGCTGGGGTAAGGAAGAAGGAAAGCGTAGATATTCAGTGTGCAGTTAGCATTCTCAGCCCTTTGTAATGAACTTACTCAGCCAAGTCTCAGAGAAAGTGAGTTCATCAGTTCAGAGATCTAATCAAGGTCAAGAAGGGCACAGGAGGCTCCTGACTTTCCAGCTAGGACACAGCCAGAGACCTGGTCAGGTTTGCCAAGCCCTGGGCCTGGCTGAACTTTCCAAGGAACATTGCAAAACAGGAAATGGAAAGAATACAAGAGCCAGAGGATGGGGAGGAGTGCTTTGGAATGCTGTCTTCTGGACAGGAAGTCGCTGTTGCATTCATGACGTCATGGCAGTTGTTACCTGCACAAGACCTGCACAATTCTGGACCCATCAACATTCCATCATGGATGGTGGAAGAGGGCCAAAAAAAAAAAAAAAAAGACATCAAAGTAGAAGAGGGGAAACGTGGATAGAAGAAAGGGTTCAGGAAAAGAGGAGCAGGAAAGAGGAGGGGATTGGGATCAAAATACATTATGTACATGTATGAAAATTGTCAATAAAAAATTGAATAAGTT
This sequence comes from Orientallactaga sibirica, assembly GCA_036365145.1. Lineage (NCBI taxonomy): Eukaryota > Metazoa > Chordata > Mammalia > Rodentia > Dipodidae > Orientallactaga > Orientallactaga sibirica. Next base: position 43,162,031 of record JAEOAD010000011.1, on the reverse strand, counting down.
GGGCGTGGTGGCACATGCCTTTAATCCCAGCACTTGGAAGGCAGAGGTAGGAGGATCGCCATGAGTTCAAGGCCACCCTGAGACTGCATAGTGAATTCCAGGTCAGTCTGAGCTAGAGTGAGACCCTACCTTGAAAAACCAAAAAAGAAAAAAATTGACTAAAAAGAGGAGTGCAGTCTACTGATGTGCCAGGAAGTTGCTACTGAAATACAGACCTTGCATACAGGTCTTCTCTGCTTTAGAGTCTCCACAGCCTCTCATACTACAGCCCAAACTAACATAGATCAAACAGGTAACTTACTTTAAAGATAAGAGGTATGGTTTGGGACCAAGGAACAAGGCTATAACAGAAATAGCCAGACCCAAGGAATGAAAGCTTTTAACACTTCTCCCCACTTTGTGCATTTTATGACATTTTATTTCTTCGTCCTAACTGCAAACTATTAAGGAAGAGTCCTCATTGCCTATCTTTGACCAACTGTTCATTCCTGAATCAACCAATGGTGGTTGGAAGCAGTTTGGGTATCTGTCTTTTCCTAGCTATATCTCTTGATTGATTATCATTCAACCCTGCTTAGATTCTGTAAAATTCAGTGTTAGAATGATTTCCACTAATTCTCAATGCAAATGCTTCACTGCTGGAAACTATAGTGAGTGCGGTCTCATTGGATCATCTTTGAGGATGTCACTGGGTATAGAGCCATTCATGTCTTGGAACTTCATTTCAACTGGATGAGTTTCCCTACCAGCTCCCACACTTGTATCTAAAATGAAACCTCACATGATTCCATTTGTATAAGGATGATATTAACATTTGGAAATTCTATTTGTGACCTATTAGTCATGCCGTCACCCTGTGTGTCAGGGCAGTGGGGTGGGGCAGTCAAACCACACAGCACTGACCCTGTGTTTGCCTTCATGCACTAATATGAAGATATTAGTGAGAGGCAGGGAAGAACCCTGGAATTCTGTCTACCTGCATCCAGGCATCCAAGAGCCTACTTTCACCATGTAATTTTCTCTAAATAAAGTTCAGAAGCATTTTCCATTCACAAAATCCACTGGATTTTTTTTTTTTTGAGAGAGAGAGAGAGAGACAGAGAGAGAGAGGGAGAAGAAGACAGAGATGGGCGCACCAGTAGTCTCTCAGCTGCTGTAAATGAAATCCAGATGTGTGTGCCCCCTTGTGGTCAAGTGCGGCATTGCACCCTTGCATCACTTTGCATCTGACTAAACGTGGGACCTGGAGATTGGACGGCTGGAGATTGGAACCAGTGTTCTTAGGCTTAGGAGGCAGGTGCCTTAACCACTAAGCCATCTCTCCAGCCCCACTGGATTATTTTTAAACAACCTCGGGTGATTTTGCATGGTAGACACAAATTTCTTCAACCACCCACTCAGATGTATTATCTTTCTTACAGTGTGTCCCTGAAGCCTCTTTTCTTTCCAAGCTGACAGTTAAAGTGCATACACATCTGAGACCTTCTGGACAGCTTCCAATGAACATACAGACCCAGACAATACAGCCTTCCTCTCTAGAAGCCATACTTCACAATTCAAAGACTTTGGTGTTCAGGATAACATGTTCTCAGCCCTAATGTTCTGCCAAAATCCAAGGCCAAACACTTTTCTGTTATCAGGACAGGCAATGACAACCTCTAGCCCCAAATGTACCTTCAACAAAATACAGTATCCCTTCCTGATCAAAACACGGGAGAGACTCTGGATGGAGATCATATTGCAATATGATAAAAGCTAAAGGGCTGGAAAGATGGCTTAGTGGTTAAGGCGCCTGCGTGCTAAGCCTAAGAACGCCAGTTCCAATCTCCAGGTCCCACATTTAACCAGATGCAAAGTGACGCAAGGGTGCAATGCCCACAAGGGGGAGCATGCATCTGGAGTTCATTCACAGCAGCTGAGAGGCTGCTGGTGCGCCCCTTCTTTATCTGTCTTCCTCTCCCTCTCTCTCTCTTTTTCTCTGTGTCTCTTTCCAAAAAAATTTAAAAAAAGCTAAATATAAAGTGTCTAAGGCTTAGATAATACAAAATGGAGAAAAATTCAGAGTTCCCATTAAGATTGAGAACAAGACAGGGGTGTCCACTTTTACCACTGCTCTTCAACATGGTACTAGAAGTCCTAGCCCAAGCAATAAAACAGGAGAAAGATTTAAAAAGAGTATAAATTGGAAAGAAAGAAGTCAAATAAGCCCTATTTGTAGATGACATGTCCTATATGTAAGTGACTTGAAAGACTCTTCCAAAAAGCTTCTAAAAGTGACAAATTCCTTCAAGCAAAGTTGCAGGATACAAAATCAACATACAAAAATCAGTGGCAAAGACAAATATATAGAGAAAGAAATCAGTGAAGCTGTCCCATTTTCAATATACACAAAAAATTTAAATATCTTGGAATAACACTAAGACCTATACAATGAAAACATAAAAAAGGACTCAAGAAAGAAACTGAAGAGGACTTGAGAAGATGAAAAGACCTTCCATGCTCCTGGGTAGGTAGAATTGATATTGTGAAGATGGCAATTCTACCAAAAGCAAGATACAGATTCAACACAATACCAATAAAAATTCCAGCATCATTTTTCACAGAGATAGAAAAAAATCTCAAAATCATATGAAACTGCAGAAGGCCTCATATATCCTAAAAATATCCTCAGAAAAATAAACACCTCTGGAAGTATTATCATACCCAACCTCAAGTTATACTTCAAATCCACAGTAATAAAACAGCATTGTACTGGCATAAAAACAGACATATAGGTCAATAGAAGGCCCAGCCCTTAGTTCAAGCAACTATAGCTACCTGATGTTTAACAAAGGAGCCAACAACGTACACTGGAGAAAAGACAGCATTTTCAACAAGTGGTGCTGGAGATACTGAATAACCACATGCAGAGAAATGAAACTAGACTCACTCCTCTCACCATGCACAAAAATCAACTCCAAATGGATTAAGGACTCAATATGAGACCCGAAACCCTTAAAGGACTGAAAGAAAAAATAGGGAGAACTCTCCATCATACACAAATGGGAAAAGACTTCCTGAATAAGATTCCGGTAACCAAGGAAATTAAACAATCACTCATCAAGTGGGATCTCATGAAACTAAAAAGCTATTGTACAGGCAGACATACATACCACAAACAGAATCAACAGACTACCCACAGAATGGAAGAAAATCTCCATCAGCAATACCACTGACAGAGCCTAATATCTAGAATCTACAAAGAACTCAGGAAACTAAGCAATAAAAAAAAAAAAATCAAACAATCCACTCAAAAAATGGGGCAGAGAACTGAATAGAGAATTCCCAAAGGAAGAAATACAAATGGCCAGTACTTACTTACATGTTCAACATCTTTAGCCATCAGGGAAATGCAAATTCAAACAATGATGAGATTCTACCTTACTCTAGTCAGGCTAGCAATCATTAAAAAAAATCAGGGCTGGAGAGATGGCACAGTGGTTAAGGAATTTGCCTGTGAAGCCAAAGGATCCCGGTTCAATTCTCCAGGACCCACATAAGCCAGATGCATAAGGGGGTGCATGCACCTGGAGTTCGTTTGCAGTGGCTGGAGGCCCTGGCATGCCCATTCTCTCCCTCCCTCTCTCTCTCAAATAAATAAAAAAAACATATTATTTAAAAACTCAAACAACAGGGCTGGAGGGATGGCTTGGTAGTTAAAGTGCATGCCTGTGAAGCCTAGGGACCCAGGTTTAACTCCCTAGAGCCCATGTAAGCCAGATGTACATGGTGGCACATGCATCTGGAGTTTGTCTGCAGTGGCATGCCCATTTTCTCTCTCTCTAATAAACAAATAAAATAAAAATATAAAAAACTAAATGACAAAAAATGTTGGCAAGGATGTGGGGAAAGAAGAATCCTTATTCACTGCTGGTGAGAGTGAAAATTTGTACAGTGACTATGGAAAATCCTGAAAAAGATGAAAATAGATCTACAACCTGACCCAGCTATTCCTCTCCAGGGCATTTCCCTAAAGAGTTCACTCTTTAATTCAGAGATACTTGCTCAACCATACTTATAGCTGCTCTATTTACAATAGCTAAGAATTGAAATCAACCCAGATGTCCATTGACTAACAAATGGATAATGACAATGTGGTACATATACACAATGGAATTCTACTCAGCAGTAAGGAAAAATGAAATAACGAAATTTGCAGGAAAATGGATGGACTTGGAAAATATCATCCCAAGCAAAGTTATGCAGTCTAAGAAAGACAAAAGCCACATGTTTTCTCTCATATGTGGCTCCTAAAATAGACCAGCTGAAGAGGAGGCCAAGGCAATAAGTATTAAGACTAAGGATGTATAACTGGAATAAAACCAGGAAGAGTGAAAACAGAGAGGAAGGGAAGGAGGGCTTCCCAGAAAACGTAGTCAAGGGAAACAATATGGGGGAGGGGTGGAAAGGTGGATAGGTTGGGATAAGGGAGGGTGGGAAGGGGAAATACACAAAACTAAAGACTATAGTAGCTGGGCTTGGTGGCACACACCTTTAATCCCAGCATTCAGGAGGCAAAGGTAGGAGGATCGCCATGAGTTGGAGGCCACCCTGAGATTACATAGTGAATTCCAGGTCAGCCTGGGCTAGAGTGAGCCTACCTTGAAAAACCGAAAAATGAAAAAAAACAAAAAACAAAAAAAGACTATTAGTTAGTTCATTAGGTACCTTCCACCCAGATAGCAGGATATAAGATATAACCCCCAATTACAAGAGGCAGTCAGACCAGACTGATATGTCCAGCAGAACATGGAGAAAGCTTAATCCTAAAATCACTGGCTCTCGCTTGTGAATCCCAAGACAAGAACTGGATTGCCCAATAGTGAGTAGTTGGCCAGGGAGATGCATGAGGTCTCCAAAACAATGCTGGCTATTGTCAAGCTCTTGGTTACTGAACAGAGCTAAAAGGTAAGACCTTATTGCTGACGACACCACAGGCTGCCTTCCCAGGATACCGAGAGACCACGTGGTACCAAAGAGGCAAGCCAATCCTCTCTGGCAAACCTTCATGGCACTGGACAGTGCTATGAGAGTGATTGTGTGACAATGGTCACCAACAGCATGAATAAGCTGGAGAACCTACAGACTATGCATTCCACTACCCAGACAAGAAACACACACACACATACACATACACACTTGTGAAATACTGACACACAGCCTCTATGGGTAACCACCTGCTTTCTAAATGGACATGATGCCCACTCAGTGGACAAGAACTTATAACTGGCACTGGGAACCAACTCAGTGTCCCATAGGCAAGAAGCTTACAGCCACCAGAGAAGCCCCCATTGTTCTCTGAACAACTTGAGTGGGAATTCCCATCAAAATGTCTCTCCAAATTATACACATATCCCCCTTAATCAGAGCTGCTCTCACCCTTGATTGGAGGATCTGCTTTATTTTACAGATGGCAGAGAATACTGGGGAGATCCAGGATCCATCAGTTCAATGAGAAAAGACAGCTGACTTTTCCTCCACGAGATGTGCCACCTCTGCCACATTCACCAGGGTCCAGAAGAATCTGCAGAGGAAGCAGTGACAAGTACTGCTCCCAGTGCTGGCCCGACAACTGCCTCCAGGAAACAGCAATAAACACGGTGAAAACACATCATAACAGAAATCAGAACCAAGGGCTTGGAGAGATGGCTTAGTGGTTAAAGGCACTTTCTTACAAAGCCTGATGGCCTGGGTTCAATGCTCAGTACCCATGTAAAGGCAGATGCACAAAGTGACACATGCCTCTGGAGTTCATCTGCAGTGGCAGGAGGACCAGGCACATCCATTCATTCTCCCTCTCTTTCTCTCTCTCTCCCCAATAAATTATAAATAAATGAATATTTTTAAAAAAAGAAATACAGAGTCTACATAGAACTCAACACTAAAAACAAACTGCTAACACTCCTGCCAAGGCTCAGAGACTGTTGTAGAAGAGGGGACATGAAGATCCTAAGAGCCACCGAGTAGGTAGATATATCCTTGGGCACAGCCCTCCCCCACCAGAGACTGACTGAGGCCCTAATTATCCCACAGTGAACACCAAGAACCCTACTGAGGAGAGCCGTTGGGGAAATGGGGATCTGGGGTAAAGGGATACAAGGCGATGACCTATGTAAAATGTATACATTCATATAAACTGAAAAAAGCATCATAAATAATTTTAAAAGATTTAAAAAGAGTAGTTATATTCAGTTCATTAAAGCCATGAGAAGGGCTGGAAGATGGCTCAGGGAATAAAGCACTCACCACTCAAACCCAAGTATCCAAATTTGATTCCCAGACTTCACATAAAATGCTGAAGCCATGGGAGCACAGCCAGTGCAACAAAGAACAACAGCAGAGCAAGATAGAGAGGAGTCCGGTCTCATGACACACATGCACCCAAATGCACACACACATAAACACACACACAAATCATTAGAAAAGGGGACCAGGTCGATGGCTCAGCAGGTAAGAGAGCTTGCCATACAAGTGTGAGGACCTGAGAAGTCTGGAGTTTGATCCCTAGCACCCATATAAATAGCCAAATATGGGACTGGAGAGATGGCTTAGTGGTTAAGGCACTTGCCTGCGAAGCCAAAGGTCCCAGGTTTAATTCCCCAGGACCCACATAAGCCAGATGCACAAGGTGGCACATTTGCAGTGGCTGAAGGCCCTGGTGTGCCCATTCTCTCTCTGCCTCTATCTCTCTCTCAAATAAATAATGTAAATAAATATATTTTTTTAAAAATCCAAGTGTGACCATATACCACTGTAGCACTAGCCCTGTGGGGCGCAGAGATTGGAAAATCGCTGGGGCTCACTGGTTAACCAGTCTGGCTCCAGGTTCCATGAGAGATTGTCTCAAGGAAACAACGTGGAAGACCAAAAGGACACCAGACGTTTTCTGGCCTCTGCATGCATGCACACAGGTTGTATACATCTGTACTATGTATACAATACCACACCACACATAATACACACTACATATACAGCAAAAAAAAAAAAAAAATCCAGGCTGGGCATGATGGCACATGCCTTTAATCCCAGCACTTGGGAGGCAGAGGTAGGAGGATCGCCATGAGTTTGAGGCCACCCTCAGAATACAGAGTGAATTCCAGGTCAGCCTGGGCTAGAGTGAGACCCTAGCTCAAAAAAACAACAACAAAAAATCCTATTGTATTTAACACTCACTAATCAAAATCCCTGCCGTGCTGCTTTTCAACAAACAGTGATCCACATAGTACAACATCAGGTAAAGAGGGTAGGACAGGGATAGACAGGTGGCTATGTTCCATCACTTCCAGCCCTATGGCTCAGTCTAGTGTCAGAGCTTCCATTCCCTTACTTCCAGGATCATGAGGTGGTTGGGGGATTGATTAATTGAAACACTGTGACACTGTCATATCAAAACACAAATCCAGACTCAGTGAGGAAGAACAGTCTTACAGGGAGGAGGACAGGGCTGGCTTGAGGACACCTGGCTGTGACACCTGAGTCCGATAAAGATGGGTCTTCTCTCCTGAGGAGGCAGAGGGAGCTTAAAGGAACAGAGTGTTGAAGTAGCTGGACACAGGCCAACTAAACCTCAGATCTAAGGGTGGTCCCCGAGAAGTATCTGCTGGGGGCTTCAGATGCTGTCTGCAGGGTGAGGAGCAGGCAGGGCCGGGGCATGAAGGCAGCATGAACACAGCTCTGTTCTGACTGATAAATGGAATAGCAGGTCAGCACGTCCCCAACAAAGAAAGACTGGGAACATGGAGGGGTGCCTCAGGCCCTGTCGCAGCGGCTCTTGGACAAGGGGCATCTGTGAGTCCCATCCAAGTCACACAGGGAAAGGGACCTTCAAATGAGCAGTTTTGCAGAGGGACAGGAAATTTCCTGAGCCTGGATGATTACTGGGTTTGGGTGAAGTTTACCATTGCTGGTACTGATACCGTGCCTGGAAGAGTAGGTGTTCAGTGTATTTGCTGTTATTGACAGAATCAAAGCAACAGTTACATTCAACACACTGTAAGTCATGCACGCATAAGTGCAGCTTTGGAAGTCATCTTGACTGACCATAAGAACATTAAGGCTTTACATACATCAGACATTGGGGAGGAGCAAGGCAGGCACAGACAGCCTTTCCCAGATATCTGTGAAATTGAGAATGTGCACCAAATACTGAGTCAGAAAGCTAGTCCCTCTACTGCTTGATTCCTTGCTTTTTGACCTCTTGCAAATGTCTGGCTGTTCTCTGAGGGAATATTGGCTCATTATTACACAAGAGAGTAAGGCGAGGTTGCGGATGGTGACCTAGAGACCCTGCCATGGTAGAGTGTGGCTCCCTGAGACTGGAGGCTTTCCAATGCACACAGCATAGCTTGAGAGCTGCTGACTGTCCAAGATGGGAGACTGCCCACTGTGCCTCATGATTTCACAGCCTCCCCTGCAAGAGGACCCACAGAGCTAAGGTTTGTCTTTGCTAAGAGTGACTTTAGGGGCTGGAGAGATGGCTTAGTGGCCTGCAAAGCCAAAGGACCCAGGCTTAATTCCCCAGGACCCACGTAAGCCAGATGCACAAGGGGACACATGCATCTGGAGTTCATTTGCAGTGGCTGGAGGCCCTGGCGCACCCATTCTCTATCTCCTCTCTATCTCTCTCGCTCTCTTTGCTTGCAAATGAAAAAAAAATATATATTTTTTTTAAGAGTGATTTGGGAGTGAGCAGAATGGGATGATTTTTTTTTTTTTTGAAAGACATCTCTCTCTGCCTGGATTCACAAGGATTATTTGGGCGTCTGTAAAGACAGAGAGGTGGATCATGCAATAATCTCCTTACTGGGGAGGGGGTGTCACAGATAGAGAGGAAGTCATGTATTTAAGCTAGCCCCACCCCTAGCCTCTTTGATGTTCATTTTCACAAAATCCCCTTTGGGGTCTATGGAGATTCAGCACCTTGGGTGGGGTTTGCACTCTGAGAAACTCTCGAGGCTTCTTACACAGTAGGTCAATCTCTCCCTGATCTTTGGTTCTAATGTCTTCGTAACAGGCAATCCATTCTGATTACACACTGTCAGGAAGGCTCCAGTAGGACACACAGTTCGCGAAGCCCACAGAAAGCCATCCTGTGAGGTAGCGCATCATTTCCACTGCTGTGTCCACAGCCCCGAGAATGCCACTCCATAAGCACTTGCTGGGTGGAGGTGTGAATGATAATGCAGATACCACTAACACAGAGTGGGTAAGCCCCACAGAAACACAAAGCCATCACCACTGTTCCTGCTAGACTCTATTCCATATCTCAAAGCAGAGTGTCTTGCAAGACCAAGTTACCATTTTCAATCCAGCTCAGAGGCTCCACAACTCATATGTGTGGGGTGCTTTTAGCCACTGAGCCATCTCCCCAGTCCACATCATGAATGATTTCTGTCAAACTCTGGCTCATGGAACCCTTCAGAAAAGATCTCAATGACCCTAGGCCCTCCAATACAAATGATAAAGTGCTGATCATTCAGGGCAGTCAGAAGGACATTCAGAGGGAACAAGTGTACATATATGATCAATACATCTAATTTCACTGTGTTTCACTTGATGCAAAGGGGCATTTTGGGCTGTGAAAACTCATGTACTCTCTCACTCTGGGTTTTTAATTTAGAAATGGCAAGGTTTGAGGTATAATCGATAAAGTGAGCTGACAGAGGACTTGAACTACAAATGGCACCTCAGGGAGAAAAGGTGAGCAGTGTCATGGGTGGCCTTAAAGGCTAAATTAAACCCAGTAGAAACACTGTTCTTGACATTAAAGGTATTCAGTGATTAATACAAAGTAGGGTGCCCATACCCTCCACCAGAATCTAAGCCCAGCTTACATTAATGGCTGCTATATCACCCTAAATATGCATTCCCCTTCTTTCTCAGTTACAGATTGCTAACTTTCTACTGGGCCCTGGGTGGCTCAGAACAGAACTTGCATTTCTTGGCTTCCCTTTCAGCAATGTGTGGCCATGGGATATAACCAAACATGAGAAATACCCTGAAAAGGAGGAAGGGGTACCTTTGTTCCTGCTTCAATTCTTCCTGTCTGGAAGCAGGTAGACTTCAAATCATGAGTTAGAGGACCACTTACTGAAGGTCGAGGAAGAACAGAAGGTAATTGATGAAGATGGTAATTGAGCCTCTTTAGTGAGGGAAATCATGTGCCTATCTTGGTTAAGCCACAATGAGTTTTTTTGTCTACTGTGATGAAACACAGTGAGACCAGAGTCCTCCCACATCCAGTAGCAACATTTAAAGTGTTTAAAACATTTTCAATAGTAATATAATAGAAATGTACTGAGAAGCAGAATTGTTGAAAAAGAGGTGGGACATGCTGGGATTGATGAAATGGAGTGCTACAGTTTGAATGAGAAATGGCTACATAGGCTCTGGAGTTTGAACACTTGGTCTCCAACTGATGGTACTGTTTGGGGACATGGTGGAACCTTTGGTGGGAGGCGTGGTTAGTGGAAGTGGGTCTTTGGGAATGTGCCTTTGAGGGTGATGGCCTTGTCCAGCTTCCAGCCCTCTTTGCAGAAAGCAAAGAGCAAGAGGTGAATGAGACACTTCACACTCCAGCTGCCACAGAGCTTCCCTGGCTTGAACCCTTCCCCACAGCGATGGGCCTGAAGCCATGAGCCCCTCCTCTCTTCAGTGACTTCCGTCAGGTATTTATCAGTGACAAGAAAGTAACTGATACAGAGTCTGAACCCCTGGTCTGCTAAGGCCTGGAATCCTGACGCCGGTGCACAAGTAAAAAAAAAAATTAAAATTAAAAACCAACGGTACATAGGCTGACAGAACCCAGGCCATGCAGGGAAACTGGGAGTGCCAGAGAAGCACTCTGGGACCACTGTGCAGCCCTGGCGCTTTTGTTCTTATTTGTGTGAACTAATACTTGGTTCCTCATTCATGACTTCAACTACAGCTACATAAATGAATTTTTCAGTAGCATGTGTATATATGCATGCTATATTCTATGCTCATATGTGTGCAAATGTGTGTTCCTCATGTACGTGTGCAGAGGCCAGAGAAAATGCTGGGTGACCTCTTCCACCATATTTCTCTGAGACAAGAGTCTCTCACTAAATCTGGAAGTTTCCATTTGGGGGTGAGACTTCCTCAGCCATCCTTGTTAGCACTGAAGTTACAGTCAAGGAAAGCTTTCTGCAAGGGTGATGTGGATCAAAGCCAGGCTCTCATGCTTGTGTAGCAAATGCTCTTACCTGCTGAGCCGTCTCCCCAACCCCATCAGTAAGTTGATGAAGACATATTTATTTTCATGATTTGAGGACTCATCTTTGGTAAAAATCACAACCAAGTCTTTTCTTAGAATAGTCTCCTTTCTGTAAGTCTCTCTCTCTCTGCTCAAGCGGACTGCACAAGTAATGATCTCAGCATGTATTTTTGCATCTTCTGGGAGCTGTAGGCAGGGGCCCCGGGGCATCAGAGGGTCTTGGTCTGGCAGGCCACCTGAGCACACAGGTATAGCAAACAGCTCTTTGAGTGGCCATCCTGGTGTTGAGTAGAGGTTCTCCCTGTGTGCTGTCCCGCTTGGGCCTGCTGACCTAATCAGAAGAAAGTTTATCAGGGGTGGGGGGGGGATACATTATATATGTGCATGAAATTGTGAAAAACCAAAAAAGGACATTAGGATCTGAGATGTAAACTTGAGGGCAATAAGGGAGGGAGGGAGAACAGTCATGTGCTCATAAACATGCCCGTGTCCCCAGAGTTTGTGTTAGAATCTTTGTGGGGATTTTGAAGTTTTCATTTGTTTGTTATTTGAAACGAGGTCTCATAGCCAAGGCTGGCCTTGAACTCTTGATACTTCTGCTTCCCCTTCCTATGTGCTGGAATAGCAGGTGTGTACCACCACACTCATTGTTAGAATCTTGATCCCCGATGTGGTGGCAATGGGAGATAAGACCTAAAGAGAAGTGTGTGGGTCATGGGGGCACCACCTCCTCCATGAAGTAGGTGATACTAGTATTGGATGAGCATGGTCATTATCAGGAGTAGATTTCTTATGAAAGCACAAGTGGGTGAAAAGGCCTAAGTGAGGTCAGGGGAAGGGACTGAGTAAAGGAAAGGTGGAGGGAGGGCTAATCAAAATCTAAGAGGAGATAAATAAGTCATATGGAAACCTACTTTTCTGAACAATGGAACACTCAGAAGCCATAGATTGTTACTAGAAAATTTTCAGTGCCAGGAATGGGATACCTTCCAGTGAGTTGTGGGCCAGGGAGGTCACAGATACCCCCAAAACATTATAGGCCATTGCCAAGGCCCTTGGTTTCCCACCAGGAATAGATGCTAAGACCCTATTGCTAAAGACTGAACATACTTGGGCTGCAAGGTCATGAGAAATCCTGCTGGACTGAGCTGAAAACCTCCTCCATGTGGACCAGATGACAGAAAGCTGGAAAAAGCTACACTGCATGCAGTTCAATGGGAGAGAGAAAACATCAGTGAAGGTGCTCATCAGTGGACACTGCAAGCCTTAAATTTGGCCAGCCAGGCCAAATGAGCCAATGGGTGCAGTAGTGGCATATCTGTCATGGAGGAAACCAACTGCTCTCTAATTGGACTGGAGGCCCACTCTATGGAAGGGAATATATCCCTGATACTGAAAACCTACAATGGGGTAGTCATGAGCCCTATGGGTGTAAAGTCTGCTGGTGTCTTGCTAAATGTACACACTATGCTCACCAAACTGCCTGGTAAGCACTTCTCTTAATGTCCACACCCATATATTAATGCTACTCTCACTTTTGGTTAGAGAGGCTTCTCTTTTCAGATGGCAGTGACCTTGGGATGACTCAGAAGGTACCATGGTGCTGAGAAGAAGGGACAGAGGAGAGCTCAGCACTGAAATATCTCTTAACACACCTTCCAAGGCTCAGGGTCCATTGCGGAAGAGGTGGCGGAAAGAATGTAAGAGCCAAAGGAAGGGTAGGACTCCTTACAACGTGCTCCTCCAGACACAAAATGGCCTGGATATGCATGACCTCGCAGTGTCTGACACTACCTACACAAGACCATAATAATAGGAGGAAAAGATGATGAAATCAAAATAAAAGAGAAACTGATTGAGAGGGGGAGGGGATATGATGGAGAGTGGAGTTTCAAAGGGGAAAGTGAGGGGAGGGAAGGAATTACCATGGGATATTGTCTACAATTATGGATGTTGTCAATAAAAAAAATATTTTTTTTAAAAAAAGCACAAGTTCAACTTCCTCTTGTATGTGCATGGTTGCATTCTAGCCCTCTCTGAACACATGAGTGCTGGTGTTCCCTTCTGCTTGGGTCAGCAGGTAGGACAACCTCCTCCTGGCAAGAAATGCTTCAGGATGAATAAACAGTCCCTATTTTTGTATGGCTGGCAGTGACATACTTTATTGATTTTAAAACCCACCCTTCCCCAAAGTGTATTAGGTACGTGCACACTTTACAAAAGATATAGCTTAGTGGCATTGGCTCAGAGCAGTTTGGGTCTCAATGATGTTCCGTAATGAGGAAGACCAGCACCCTCCAGAGGATTGCACTCTATGAACAGCAGTAACTCAGCACCTAGCAGTCTCTCCATGTAAGTGGCATTAATCCAGGCTCAAAGGAGCCACACCTCCAGACCTCCAGGTCCATTGTTCCTTCCCTCTCCCTGCAGGTCAGGAGCCAAAGAAAGGGGGCATGTTTCAGCCGCTTCTCAATGTTTGGAGCTTAAGGAGCAAGTGGGATCTTGCTGCCTCCACTGGAGGCCTTCCTGGAAAGTGACTACAAGGGGTCTGAAGTATAAAAATGACATGACAAACCATTTAGTATGGAGTCAAAGTGGGCTGGTCTTGTCCCTGAGGCATTGTCTTATAAAGTTTATCCGGAACCTGCTTTTCTTAAAATAAGATGTTTCTTTTGCTATTTTTTAAGACCATAATGACTGGAAAACAAAAGGCTCAGGATGTACCCTTGAATTTAAAGCAAGGAGAATGTGTTGTCCCAACTTCCCCCACCTCCAAGCAGAGCAGAACAAACTCAACACTTTCCACATGAGGATCTCATCTACCTTCTTTGTTATTTTTCTTGTTTTGTTGTTGTTTTAGTTTTTCAAAGTAAGGTTTCACTCTAGCCCAGGCTGACCTAGAATTCACTCTGTAGTCTCAGGGTGGCCTCGAACTCATGGCGATCCTCCTACCTCTGCCTCCCAAGTGCTGGGATTAAAGGCGTGCGCCACCACGCCCGGCTACATCTACCTTCTTACTTTTTACTCCTCTAAGCTGTCTGTTTTCTGACTCGCAGAGCTGCCACACATTAGGTCACTAATGGTAGCTTGAGCTTCTTGGAATGTAATAGTTTCCGTCTCCGGCAGAGTTGCTGCTGGCACACAATTGCCTGAGGGCAACAGAGGTCATGTTAGGAGCAGCATGCTGATGTGACTGCTATGACCCCAGGGCTGACCTGTCTTGGTGACCTCTCATAGTCCCAGTCCTAGGTCCTACCATGAGCTAGAAGCTTGTGACCCATTCAACACTTGTCCTCAGCTTCCTGCAGGTGGGAGGGAAAGACCCGCCTGCAACCAAAGATTCTGGCCTCCATCTCAGAGTCCCCAGTTATCTTCCAGGCTCTGTGTGTGGTGACACAGGAGGTGGGTGGGGTCTGCAGGGCAGCCTGGTCTCTTCTGGAAAGTATGCTCATCAGTCAGATGTAGCAGGGGAGAGGCCAGTGTTGTTACACAACTAACTCATTCACAGTATCTCCAGAGCTTCCAGAAGGGCAGCTGTGGCCTGGGCCCTCACATGCCCACCAGGGAGGTAGGGTACGATTTGCATCACGGTCTCATCAAAAACCTTGCCAGCTTCACTGGGTTGACAATCTTGATTTTTTTGTTCCTGCTTTGTGAACTGGCACAGGTCATTCTAAAGATAGAGGAAGGGTCTGCACTGTGATTACTTAATAGCAAGCCTCTACTGTCCTTAAGAAAGTCGTAAAAGCAGCTTATCTGGTTTTCTCCCAAAAGGCCTGAGATGCACCTCAGTCACTGGCCCTGAGCGGTAAACACATCTGAGACTGAGTCCTATGTACTTCCAGCATGACTGAGCCACAAGCACTCGGACACTGAGCCAAAGCACATCTAGAACTGTGTCTATAGCACAGGAGGGTTGTGGGGGGATGTGGTGTTGCTGGGGACTGATGCCCAAAGCTGGTATCTTCTGGAACAGCAGGTGGTTAAATGGTGGGTTCCATTCCTTAGCCCTCCAAGCTCGCCTCCAGCGTGGTGATAAGGCGTTGGTAGGTATCTCTTTCCATGTGCCATGAGTGATGCCGTCTCACATACTCCCTTCCATTAGTCACCATCGTTCTCTCCAACGTGGGGTCACTAATCAGTTTCTTTGCCAGCTGAACAAACTCCTGCAAGACAGGAAGTTGAGGGAAACACATGTAAACAAGGAGTGAAGGGCAATTTGCAAACTCATCCAAAAGCCTGTGTTGTGTCAGCTCTGAGTCTCCGTGTCTGCCTCTCACAGCCTGCAGAAAAGGCCCGTTAGGATGAACAGGCATTAATACAAGCATTTGGATTCAGAAATCATATACATATATATGCAGATGCAGATACAAAAATACATACATGCACACCCAAACCCACATATCCATACCTGTGTGAATGCACTTTTCTTATTCTAGCGACTTACAGAAAGAAACATGCATACAGACATATACAGATGCACACATACCTACACAGATTTATGTACACACATACATACACATGTGGTGTGAATATTCATGGAAAACACTGGAGCTATCAAGCATGATTCTCTTCATGCTTCCCTAGTCCAACAAAACCTGTGTCTTCTTTCCAGTGACTCAGGAGTCACGATTTCTGCCCTCATTTATGACCACAGCCTCAGAATCTTGCCTTATACACTGAGCACTGGGCCATAGCATTACCGTTTCATTTTGAGTCTGTCAAGTTCCCTGCCAAGGGTCACAGAGCGCATCTTCATACTACAGTGGTTCCTGGTACAGTGCGAAGCTCTGGGCCTCAAGTAAGATCTGAGTTTGAAATCTTCCACACAGCTTTGCTTAGCTGTGTGGCTGGCTATGCTAGTTAACCTCGCTTAGCCCACATTTGTTATTTGTGAAGGCACAAAGGGTTAGGGTTAGGGTTCCTGTGAGTGACCTGTATGAAGTGAGGAAAGATTCATGCATTTTCCTTTCTCTGTTCATCTTCTGCTGCTTCTCTTCAGACATGTCTGCTCCTGTGCTACCAACTAAGACTCTCAGGCATCATGCAGTAGTGAGAGGTTCCTGCTGACCAGATTTTAATTTCCAAACTCTTCATAATGAGAAAATTCAGAAGTATTCTGACATTAAAGAGTATGCAGGGAAAAGAAAGGAAACATGTATCATTTAGATATTTCCATGGAAATCACTAGCAGAGTCTTGAGCCAAGAAGCCTGGGTGATTTGTGAAGGTGCTCCCCTTCATGTGGCAGATACAAGGAAGCTCTTACCCCTCTATGCCTCGGAGCCTTACTTGTCAGTCAGGGGACTAGCAGCATCAACTTTCCAGGTGCTAGGAACATGAAATGAGGTGCTAACCATACTGAATCTCGGCCAGAGCCTCATATGTACTTAGCTACTATTCCCCTTATTCCTCCCCTAATCTGCATAAATTCCAAAGAGGCAACGGTGCCAGAAATTAATACACAATGCTTTGCTGTCTTAAAGGAATTTCTAAATATTCCCAAAGTTATTGTTAATTAAATGTTGAATGTCTTTTATAGCCAGCAATATAAATAGCCACATTTATGTGAGTAGAATTATATTTTTATGTGTTATGTATACATTTTATAGTAAATTGGTTTTCTTTTCATAGTAAAAATATAACACATTTATTCCCATCTTGTGTCAGAACAGCATTTGTATTAAAATTATTTGAGAGGCTCACAGCTTTAGAATATCATTTTAGGATGCTGGTCATATCCATGATTTATCTGATGCAGAGGTTTGGCTGGAGCCCAACCCCCTATTATTATCACTGCAGAATAAGGCAATTTTAAAGCAAAATCCTGAATGATAGAGTTTCTAGGAATAGGTTCAGATAAAATATTTTTTTCCTCAGCAAAGAATTCTGAAAAATAGAGGACTTAAGCAAGTGGGATCAGAGTTAGGAGACACACCTTATAGTTGGCCTAATGCAATACTGGGAAAGGGTGGAAGGAAAGAAGAGAAAAAGTATCCAGATAGGAAAAGAAAAATCTCACCCCTGACTATGCAGTGAGTCTACCTATCTAAGACAGCATCCAAGTGACTGTGAGAGCTGCCTGCCACAGCCGGCCGCAGACAAGAACATGTGTGGACACACACGCTGTCATTGGCTTGCTGGGGAAGACTGTTTGCAAAGAAGGTCACAACTTGCCTCCACCCCTGTGTGCACTGCTCTTTGCCTTGTGACTTTTCCTTTCCTCCTGTTTGGGACTGGAGTCTATCTCTCCTCCCCATAACTGCAGCAGACAGGTAACTTGCTTCAGTCAACACAGTGTGTCAGAAACAACGTAACTTGACCTCCACGCAAAGCTTTGAAAAATGTTCAGCTTCTGCAGTGGATGCTTGGGTCAGGAAGATGCTGGGTCAGCCTGCCTGAAGATGAGACCTGGTGCACAGAGATGCTCAGCGGCAGCACCAAGGACACACATGTAAGGAAAGCCATGCTGGACAAACCAGCTCCAGCTGAGCTGCTGGGGAGCCATCACTGGACCTGTGGCCCAAACCAGACAAGACCTGTAGAAGAGCCACCATGGGCCCAGTTCAGACTGACTACAGGACTGTGAATGCGTTACAAGCCAATGAGCTGTGAAAAGGGGGATTGCAGCCAAGAGAAAAGAACCAGGTTTCAATGCAGTGTGGCCTAGAGAAAAGACTATGATGTGATGGCAGATGCATCCTAGGGTAGCCCCATCCAGGGTTGCAGGATCCTGCCTAGCATTCCCAACCAGGAAGGAAACAGCAAAGGTCAGAAGCCATGATGCCACTGCCTGGAGCCTGCTCTCAGAAGAAACCCATCTTGCAGAGGACGCAAGTCTCCCTTGGGGCAAGGTGGGAACTGCTGGATGCTTCTTAGAACTGAGGGCAACTTAGATGGGAGCCTTTAATCCCAGCACTCAGGAGGCAGAGGTAGGAAGATCACCATGAGTTAGAGGTCAGCCTGAGACTACATAGAGAATTCCAGGTCAGCCTGGGCTACAGCAAGACCCTCAAAAAAAAAAAAAAAAAAAAAGAAGAAGAAGAAGAAAAGAAAGAAGATAAAATAAGAAAAGAAAGAACAAACAGAGGGCAGCTTGGCCTGCATCCAGAAACCAGAAAGACAGACACCCCTGGTCCTATCATCAGAAACTAGATTCTACTAGCAGCCAGGCAGCTCATCCTTCTAGGAGGATGTGTCTGACGACTCGGAGGACAGCCTCACAGATGTGAGGCCCTGAGTGGAGAAGGCAAGTTCGGGCCTACAGCGACTGAGGAGAAAATGAGTGACAGTACCAATCAAGTCTGTAGTCATTTGTACCCAGCAACCCATCCCGCCTGGCCAATAGTGGACAAAATGTGAGGAGTCTGGGACCAGGAGAAACAGGAGGAAAGATAAGAAGGGGGACTTCTCCATTTCCTGCCTAGGCCACTTGTGGCTGTTCCTGTAAATCCAGTGTGTTCTTTACCTGCACAGCAGGTGCACAACTAGGATCTGCCTGTACCAGGTGACAAGCCCAAGAGCTGAGATGGTGTGGGGAGAACACCACAGAACATATAGGGAAAACAACACATACTCTCATATTTTCAGAGACTTGCAGACATGAAAGACTCTCTGGGCTCTGCCTTATGCCAAGGTCCACACTCAGCTTGAATGCTTCTGTCGTCCCAGCCAGGCCTCATTCAGGGAGTGAAGCCTCCGTTTCCTGAGGCAGGAGCCCCACCTGGTGGCACATCCTATCCGGTCACACTGGCACTCCAAGCTCTGGCTCCTTGGGGCCACCAGGAACTTCCCTTCTGAGCCTTGACATTGGCAAAGGGCCAATAAAGGCCTCAGAAAGTAAGATTACTCCTAGAAATTAAGATAAATAAGGGGCCAGAGGACCCACTTTTAGGTGGAAAAGTGATAGCATTCCTCCCCATATGAGAACAGAAGGGAGGGAGAAGGAGAAAGGAGAGGACAGAGGGGAAGACAGAGAATATCAGAGACAGAGGGACAGACAAAAAGAGGAGACAGAGAGAAGGGAAACTGAGAGTAAGAAAAAGACACAGAGAGAAAGGTGGAGGCAGAGAGAAGAAGGAAAAGAAAGGGAGGACCCAGTGTGGTGGTACATGCCTGTAATCCCAGAACTCAGGGGGTGGGGAAGTGGAGGCACGAGGATCAGGAGTTCAAGATCATCCTCAGCTAGTGAGTTCAAGGCTAGCCTTTAATACATGAGATTCTGTCTCAAAAAAAAAAAAAAAAAAAAAAAAGGCCTCGGTATTGTATTGTGATGTCATAAAGGGGCATTATGATGTGACTGGAGCCCTGTGACACACAGTGTGGAACTGTAATGTCACATTGGGGCACTGTGATATGACAGGACATTGTTTTAATGTCATAGTAGGGTATAGTAATGACAGAATGGAGTATTAAGATGTCATAGTGTGGCACTATGATCTGACAGTGGAGCATTGTGAAGTCACAGTGTGGGATTGTGATGTCACAGTTGGGCGTGGTAAATCACTGACAATGAGACTGGATGGCAGGTAGGAGCAGTCACGGGGCAGAGGGGAGAACTGTGCATTTCTCGCTTGGCTAAGCTCGCTTCAGAACCACAGTCCTGGAACACATGCTCGAACTTGGTTGGATAGGACAACAACCCTCTAAGCTGTTGTCAGGATTTGCTGAGGTAAATAGGCAAGGTACCTACACTTTGAAAAGCTAGCAGGACCCCACCACAGCTCACCATGACGCTGCTCTGCCTAAGCCCTTCTGTCTAACACAGACCATCCCGCCTACTCTCACCAGAGCCTGGGAGCACAGGAAGCACACAGGAACTGGGTTTAAGGATGATTTCAGTTTAACTGACTGAAAGTTAAATTTTAGAACTGAACTCAATTCAGTTATTCAAAAACTTTTGAGTATCTGGAACAAGCTGGATATGTGAATCTACTTTTTCCAACTTTAAGTTCTATAGAGCCTACAGATAATTGCTGTAAAATTTTATGTTTAAATTGAGATAGGCTCAAACTGCCAGTATTTCAGGAGCTTAGTATGAAAAAAAAGAATGTAAATGTCTCTCTGATATTTTTTAATTTTTTATTTATTTGGAGAGAGAGAGAGAAATATGGGCATGTCAGGGCCTCTTGCCACTGCAAATGCATTCCAGATGTATGTGCTATTTTGTGCATCTGGCTTTACTTGGGTACTGGGTATTTGAACCTGGGCCAAACCTGAGCTGGCAGGCTTTTGCAAGCAACACCTTTAACCACTGAGCCATCTCCCTCATCCCACTAATTTTTAAAAATATATTTTGTTTATTTATCTATTATTTATTTATTTGAGATTTGAGAGAAAGAGGTATAGATAGAGAGAGAGAAAAAGAATGGGCATGTCAGGGCCTCCAGCCACTGCAAAGGAACTCCAGATGCATGTGCCTCCTTGTGCATCTGGCTTACGTGGGTCCTAGGGAATTGGACCAGGGTCCTGGGGAATTGAACCAGGGTCCTTTGGCTTTGCAGGCAAGTGCCTTAACTGCTAAACCACCTTCTCCAGCCCACTAATTTTTTTATAATGGCTAAAACATGAGATAATACAGTTTAGATAGGCTACATAAAATAAGATGTATTATAGAGAAATTTCCATCATTTATGTTTTTAATGTAGCTGCTAGAAAAATGTAACTTGCATCCTTGGTTGGACTTCTACCTCTGCTCAGTAGGGCTGCTTTAAAGGGCTCACTCTCCCTCACTGGGCCAGCTATTCTGTCTGATCACATGACTTCAGGCAGGCTCAGCTGGCACACATCCTTCAGGACAGGGTTAGCACAATTATTAGTCACATTCTGTTTCACCCTCAAAGATTTCCTCCTTTTTCAGAATAAATACTATTGCTACCCTATTCAGACATCCATGTAAGCCAGTGTTGGGTTAGTTTCCATGCTGGCTCACATATGTGACCACTGCTTCATGCTCCTGCCACCATGCCTTCCCTACCATGGTATACTACATCCCTTCAAACTATAAAAGGAAATTAATCCTTCCTCCCTTGAGCTGCTTCTGGTCACATTTTGATCACAGTGGTAAGAAAAAGTAAACTAATGGAACATGTATGAAAATATCACAATGCAACCCATGATTCTGTACAATAAATATGCATTAATTGAAAGATAGTGAAAACAATGATATTGTGTGTGATTCTGGCCAATTCTGCCTTATCCAGTTCCAATGAGGAAAGTGACCCAAAGTGCCTGTGAGGTGGAAGCTCTGGTTGCCTCTTGCTGCTCAAGGGCAGGACTCTGGCTGTGCTGAGCTTGACGTGGTACATTAACAGACATGCTTGTCATGCTTTATGGCTTCTGAACCCCTGACTTCACCTGGTGTTTAGCACAAGAAGTGGCAAGTAAGGGGGATTTGGGCCCGTGCTATTTCCATCTTAGGAAATGATGGAGCCTGTACTGTCTATGTTTCTCTGCTATTTCTGGAGGTAGAATTATTATTTTCCATCTTCCAGAAGAAAGGGCAGCATGACACAAAACAGTAATAATAGATAACAACAATGCATCCAGATCACTTATTTTTCAAGTGGGAGACATGGAATTGGGTACCGACACCACCTAACCATCTGAAGCAAGTTTACGCATGTCTTGCTTACCCCAAACACTGACCCACTACCTACCAAAGTCATCACTCTCCAGGTTGCCAGACCTCTCCTGAACCTCCAACTTCTGGTGAGTGTCTCCTCTCATCTTGGCTCAGCTGGGCTGAGGCGAGAGGAGAGCCCCCACACGGGCTCTTTACCCCTGGCAAGAGCTCTCTATACTTTTTTTTCTGTCCCCTTCATGGTTTTTCCAGGCCCACTATATGGGCTGTTATGCCATGTGGGTATATTCATTTACCTTCCCTTGATTCTGTACTTCCTTAAATAAATATAATAATTTAATAATTTTTTTAAAAAGTCATCATTGGCCGGGCGTGGTGGCGCACGCCTTTAATCCCAGCACTCGGGAGGCAGAGGTAGGAGGATCGCCCAGAGTTCAATGCCACCCTGAGACTACATAGTTAATTCCAGGTCAGCCTGGACCAGAGTGAGACCCTACCTTGCAAAACCAAAAAATAATAATAATAATAAATTAATTAAAAAATAAAAATAATAATAAAAGTCATCATTGTTTAAAGAAAAAGAAATTATCTTTAAGAAAAACCCAAGCTGTGCAAAGTATAAGTACAGGGACTAGAATGTATACACCCTAAATGAACACAACCTTCCTCATCATTACTATTTCTAAATTTGTTTGTTTCTTGGTAGTTGTCTAAAGAACAAACAGAACAGCATAGAAAATCAGCTTTAGCTAACCTCTAAGAGCTGACCTCAAGAGAGACCATGGATTCAGTTTCTGTTAAGTGTCATATGAATCTTAATTTTGAAGCTATACGATATAGCAATAAAACACCAAAGAAAATCATTCAACTCTTTCTTTTTTCTTTTTTAAAAAATTTTTACTTATTTATTTGCAAGCAGAGAGAGGACTAGAAGAGAGGCAGACAGAGAGAAAATGGGCACACCAGAGCCTCTAGCCTTGCAAACAAAAGAATCCTGTTCCTCTGCATTTTTTTCTGAAATAACTAAGATTGAAAAAATCATCATTGTTTAAAGAAAAGAAATTATCTTTAAGAAAAACCCAAGCTGTGCAAAGTATATTAACTAGAATGTATACACCCTAAATGAACACAACCTTCCTCATCATTACTATTTCTAAATTTGTTTGTTTCTTGGTAGTTATCTGGAGAACAAACAGAACAGCATAGAAAATCAGCTTTAGCTAACCTCTAAGAGCTGACCTCAAGAGAGACATTCAGTTTCTGTTATGTCATATGAATCTTAATTTTGAAGCTATACGATATAGCAATAAAACACCAAAGAAAATCATTCAACTCTTTCTTTTTTCTTTTTTAAAAAATTTTTACTTATTTATTTGCAAGCAGAGAGAGGACTAGAAGAGAGGCAGACAGAGAGAAAATGGGCACACCAGAGCCTCTAGCCTTGCAAACGAATTCCAGATGCATGTGCCCCCTGTGCATCTGGCTTATGTGGGTCCTGGAGAATCGAACCGGGATCCTTTGGCTTCACAGACAAATGTCTTAACTGCTAAGCCATTTCGCCAGCTCCAACTCTTTCTTTTTTCTTAAAAGGAGAAATAACCAGATAGTTGAAGTATTGAAAAAAATCAATGCTGCCGGGCGTGGTGGTGCACGCCTTTAATCCAGCACTTGGGAGGCAGAGGTAGGAGGATTGCCGAGAGTTCGAGGACACCCTGAGACTACATAGTTAATTCCAGGTCAGCCTGGACCAGTGTGAGACCCTACCTCGCAAAACCAAAAAAAAAAAAAAAAAAAAAAAAAAATCAATGCTGAGTTGATTTGTAAAGCTGTGTTTAAAACTGAAGTTTTCCAGGGCGAGGTGCATAAAAATAGATACTGCTATTCCTACCACAGCTGAGTGTGTAATAATCATTGCTTATAAGAATCAAAACTAGGGCCTGGAGAGATGGCTTAGTGGTTAAGTGCTTGCCTGTGAAGCCTAAGGACCCCTGTTCAAGGCTCGATTCCCCAGGACCCATGTAAGCCAGATGCACAAGGTGGTGCAGGCATCTGGAGTTCGTTTGCAATGGCTGGAGGCCCTGGCACACCCATTCTCTCTCTGCCTCTTTCTCTCTCTGTCTGTTTCTTGCTATCAAATAAATAATTTAAAAAAAATAAACCAAAAAAGAATCAAAATTATATGGGGGTTTTGTTTTGTTTTGAGGTATTTGATTCTGTAGGTTCTCCTTATAGGGTCCCAAAGGCAAAAAGTATCATCTTTCTAAATCCCCTTGGTCATGTCACAGCTGCTGCCTCTGGGGGTTCTTGCTGGTTTACCACTTGTCCCTCTTTTTCCTGTTCTCCTCCCTCCACTCTTTTGTGAAATTGGAAAAAGAAGATTGATTCAATGTGGCCACATTGTGAGAAGGACCAAAGAGGTCCAGCCCAAGTCCATTTTTAGGGCCCTGACATGAGGTTTAGGTTTAAACAGCAGGCAAGAAGCATGAGTTGCACATGCCAACCCTTTGAAAAGCCACTAAAGCTAGAGGTGATAGACAAGAATTTGTTTTGAGGCAGGATCTAACTCTAGGGCAGACTAACTCACTCTGTAGCCCAGATTTGTCTCAACCTCATGGCAATACTCCTACTTCATCCTCCCAAGTGCTGAGATTAAAGGCATGATCATGCCACCATGCCCAAATTGGAGAAACAGTTCTTCATACATTTACCTAATTCTGAGTGGTTTCAACTTTCATTTTGTTTGGGATATGTATTTCAGATACACCTCAGAATTTTTATTTATTACAGACAGAGAGAGAGAATGGGTGCATGCCAGGGCCTCTAGCCATTGCAGATGAACTCCAGCGCATATGCCACCATATGCATCTGGGTTACATGGGACCTGGAGAATCAAACCAGGGTCCTTAGGCTTTGCAGACATGCACCTTAACTGCTAAGCCATCTCTACAGCCCAGATAACGAATACATGCCTGGTACTGAAAAAAACTAATCAAAAGTCTATGGCAGGAGAGGTCATGAGCCTTAGGGGTATAAAGTCTGCTCTTGTCTGGCTAAATGTATATCTTATTCCCACCAAGCTGCCCTGAAAGAACTACACTTACTGTTCATATTCACATATTAATGCTACTCTCACTTCTGGTTAGAGAAACTTCTCTTTTCAGATGGCAATGACCACTGGGATGACCGAAAAGGCAACATAGCACTGAGAAGAAGGGACAGAGGAGTGTCCAGCACTGAAACATCTCTGTCACACCCTCCAAGGCTCAGGGTCCATTGAGGAAGAGGGAGCGGAAAGAATGTAAGAGCCAAAGGAAGGGTATGACTCCTTACAATGCAACTGTCTAGACAGAAATTGGCCTCAATATCCATGACCTTGCAGTGCCTAGCAATACCTTCGCAAGACCCTCATAATAGAAGAAAAAGATGATGACATCAAAATAAAAGAGAGACTAATGGAGAGAGGGAGGGGATATGATGGAGATTGGAGTCTTGAAGGGGGTTGGGGGGGAAATATCATGGTTTATTGTATAGAAGTTGTCAGTAAAAAAATTAAAAAAAAAAAAAAAAAAAACAAAGAATGAGGAAATGTTAACTTTCACAGCAGGAAGAAAGATATTCTAAACAAATCCCTCCTTTTGGCTATTGGATAGGTGACACAATGGACTGTTGTGGTTTCAGTGTGAACTATTCCTCATAGTCTCATGTGTTTGTGATGAAGCCTCACATTCGATCCCCAGCTGACGGCAGTTTGAGAGGTGGCGGCTCATTGGAGGAGGTGTATCGCTTGAGGTGGGACTGGCGGTGTTATGGCCCAAGCCCATCTTGCCAGAGCTCAGCTCACTCTTGCTGCTACTTCCCAGCTGCTTGTGCAAAGATGCTTGTGCAAAGATGTAGTGCCCAGTTTTTGCCCTGACATACCATTATGAAACTTCCCTTCAAATCTGTATGCCTAGTGCCTTAACTGCTGAGCCATCTCCCCAGCCCCTAAATATTATTTTTAAAACTTAATAAAGGCTGGGGAGATGGCTCAGCAGGGAAGGCACTTGGGTGCAAAGTCTAACAACATGGGTTCAATTCCTCAGTACCGACATAAAGCCAGATACACAAAGTGGTGCATGCTTTTGAAGTGGCTGGAAGCCCTGGCATGCCCATTCTCTGTGTCTTCTCTCTTATCTCTCTCTGCTTGCAAATAAATTTTAAAACATGGCTGGAGAGATAGCTTAGTGGTTAAGGCACTTGCCTGCAAAGCCAAAGGACCCCGTTTGATTCCCCAGGACCCATATAAGCCATGTGTACAAGGTGGTACATGCATCCAGTTTGTTTGTAGCACCTGGAGGCCCTGGTATACCCATTCTTTCTCTATCTTCCCCTCTCTTTCTCAAATAAACAACTTAAAAAATCTGTATGCCTAAAATAAACCCTTTCTTCCTGTCAGCTGCTTTTGGCATTTTGTCCTAGCAACAATAAAGTAATTGCACATAGACTCCAAAACTTTGGAATTTCCCCAGGAGTCTCACACTGAGAAGGAAGAGGCAAGTTTCTGCCTTACCACTCATTGCCAAGGAACAAGTGCTAACTGCTAGGTGCTGGTTATATGATGCAGAGTCCCAAAGTTCTGAAAACAGGACATTATGGCTCCATTTCCCAGTTGCAGAAATCACTCTGGAAGCTGAACACTCTAGAGAGGATGAAGAGGCGAGGGTGTGGGAAAGGTGGCCACCACCAAGACAGTGAACCAAAATAGCACAGTGTAGCACATAGCAGTGAATGCGGGGAGATGAGCATTGGAAACAGGAAATGGGGAACAGCTGTGGCTGCAGGCAGTGAGGGCAGAATGGCAGGCAGGGACCAGGCAGGACAGCTCGCACACTGTTACCAAGTGGCTTGACATGCTCTAAGTGCAACACTATCAAGAGAACAGGGACTTGGAGAAGGGGAATCAAGATTGACATATGAAAGAAGGTGATGGCAGGGAAGACCAGAAACCTTTCCAATGCTGGACACATGTAACAATAGAGCATGCGTGAAAAAAGCCCACATTATACAAATGAAGAGGAGATGGGTGCAGTGAAAACAACCTAGAAAGGGCCATGAGACTTGTGGCCTGGTGCTTTGGGGTTGTAGTGGTTTGATTCAGGTGTGCCCCATAAACTTCAGCCCCCAGCTAATGGAGATTTGGGAATTAAGATCTCCTGGAGGCAGTATATTGTTGTGGGGGGTGTTATAGCCAGCTCCCCCTGGCTGGTGTTTGGCACACTCTCCTCTGGCTAGTCTCCACATGATGTTGGCCAGGAAGTGATAACCACCTTCTGCTCATTCCATCATTTCCCCCTGCCACCATGGAGCTTCCCCTTGAGTCTGTAAGCCAAAATAAACCATTTTTTTCCCACAAGCTGCTCTTGGACAGGTGATTTTCTACCAGCAATGTGAATCAGACTACAACAGGGGTTATACAACTTTTCCAGCTCACCAGCCTATTCTCATTCTTGAGAGTGTCTTTCTCTTTTTTAATAAACTGTCTCTATTTATTACCTTACTATGTCTCTGTGGTACAAATTCTTATCCTGTGACATAAGAATCTAGAAACTCCCGTAGGTGACCTCCAGGACTCAGGACATACTGGGCACCTCAGACAGGGTTTGCACACTTCAGCACTAAGCAGCTGGCTGCCAGGGGTGCATGCCCAGCTCCCTAACCCATCTTCTCCAGTATCTGGCTCCCAAAGATGCATTTCCAGCTCCCCACAACTGCTCCAGGGTTCTAGCTCCCAGGGATGCACTCCCAGCTCCCACTACCACCAACTGCTTAAGGGTTTCTAAAACTGAAAGATTAGAGGTAGAGCAACATTGAGGCTTTGTCCAATTATACCCTAAGAGTGCCTTGAGTGATATTCCATGTCGCCAGAAAACCCCACCACTTTCTCATGGCCTGTTTCTCAACTCAGCCACCATCTTCCACTGTACCACCAGCTATGCTGCTCATAGGCTTCCCTGTGCTAGTTCTCAGCTAGTGCTGGATGGTTGTGTAGGAAGCTGCCACCAAGCAAGGAAGGAACCTCATTCACTGTCTCATGGTTTTTGTAGGGCAAGTACTGAGCTGAGTCCAGTGGCTGCCTGGTACACAGGGTCCTCCTTCAACCTCACACAGGGCCTGGCAGAATTAAAGGTCCTCTGGCTTTGGGACAGAGGCCCTTTCTTCTGATTGCTGGGGACCTCTCTGAATTCCTAGACACTGCTTAAGTATCCTCTCTCCCAACCTCTCCAAACTCTTCTTTTTTATCCTGACCTACATTTAAAGATGAGTTCAGGTAGCTAAAGCACTTGCAGCATAAAGGTGATGACCTGAGTTCAGAACCCAAGAACCCATGTAATCACAGACCCTGCATCATTACTGTCTGTAATCTCAATGCAAGATGGTAGATGAAAACAGGAGAATCCCCTGGAAGCTCTTGGAGCAGCTAGCCTGGTGAGCAGAGCAGTGAACAAGAGCCTCTGCATCAATCAAGGTAGAGGACGAGGGCTAACACCCAACTGTCTCCACATACATGCCATGGCATGCACACACCCACACTCACACATGTGAACATGCACACATATGCATAAACACCAAAACGAAAAAGAAAGATCAGGGGGCTGAGGAGATGGCTCAGCACTTAAAGTCACTTTCTTTCAAGCCAAATTCCTCAGTACCCATGTAAATCTGAGCACAAAGTGGTGCACATAACTGCGATTCCAATGCACCTACAACAATGGGAGGTGGAGAGTTCCAAAGTTCATGGGCCAGCTTGAGGGACACACAGACTCTGTCTCAAAATGAAGGTGGTGGCTCATGCCTATAATCCATCCACTCTAGCATTCAGAAGGCTGAGGGAAGAGGACAACCATGAGATTAAAGCCAACCTGTGCTACAGAGTGAGTTCCAGGTCAGCCTGGGCTAGATAGAATGACACACGGACTCAAAGAGAAACAAACAAAAAGAAGGTGAAAAGATAGGACAAATGTCCTGAAATTGTCTTCTGACTCCACCATGCACCCCCCAACATAGACAGAACCAGAAAAAGAAAAGAGAATGAGCTAGAGAGCAGTTAAGGCACATGCCTGCAAAGCCTAATGATCTGGGGTCACCTGTATTGGATTCCCTAGTACCAGTACCTATGTAAAGCAAGATGCACAAAGTGGTGCATGGATCCAGAGTTCATTTGCAATAGCTAGAGGCCCTGGCATACCCATTCTCTCCCTGGCTCTGTTCTCTCTGTCTCTCCCTACTTGCAAACAAATAAGTAAGTAAGAAAGAAAGGAAGGAAGGAAGGAGGGAGGGAGGGAAGGAAGGAAGGTGGGAGGGAGAAAGGAAGGGAAAAGGAAGGAAGGAAGGAAGGAAGGAAGGAAGGAAGGAAGGAAGGAAGGAAGGAAGGAAGGAAGGAAGGGTCAGGTTTCTTTATACTCTCAATTAAGAAATAATGGCTAGACTTCCAGGTAAGATAGCAGCATAGAAGCCACACCAAACCAGCCGAGAGAGGGATTTAAGCAAAACCATAGCAAAATATACTCTTCTTGGGCTGGAGAGATGGCTTAGCAATTAAGCGCTTGCCTGTGAAGCCTAAGGATCCCGGTTCGAGGCTCGATTCTCCAGGACCCACGTTAGCCATAAGCACAAGGGGGCACATGCATCTGGAGTTCGTTTGCAGTGGCTGGAGGCCCTGGCATGCCTGTTCTCTCTCTCTCTCAAATAAATAAATAATAAAATATTTTTAAAAAATATATATATATATATACTCTTCTTCTGAAAAGTGAAGGCACATAGGATATTCATAGACACATGGAGAAGCAGGAGACCAAGATCTACCAGAAAGGAGGAAAATGGCCAGAATCTCAGTGAGGAGCTTGCGGCCCCCATCCACTCCATCTGTGCACCTGGCAACATCCACCAGGAGCCAGCGCCCAGCAGCAGAGACCAAACAGGGGGATTTTCCAACTTCATCAGCCTCCTTGCAAAGTCAAGAAATCTGAAGGAAAAACAGCTGAGATCAACTAAGGAGCTACTGAAGAGATACAAGTGGGACTGTGTGAGCAACTCCAGACTTCCTGCACTCTCCCATCCCCCAACCATCAGAACCTCAAACCTCCAGCATTCAGCCCCTTGGCAGCACATCCAGCACAGCTGATCAGAACTCCAGCTCCACAGCACAACACGGAGGGATGGAAGTGGGAATTCAGCATTGGTGAGATTGCAAGCCACACCAAAAGTTAATGAGGCCAACTGACAAAAACAGACAAAAAAAAAAAAAAAAAGGTACATAGGCCTGAATTGGAAGTGATAATCTCCCTTTCTCTGTCAGGGCAGGTTATGGGTTACATATTTTCAGTTGGTTTTGCCATTTTCAATTAAGCTGCATTTGGGGGTTGAATATTGTTGCCTTTGATGCTTTCAGATTTATAGGGCCTTTGTCTTTTGCTTCTGTCATTATTGGGGCAGGGTCTGTTTCAGATCTGGACCTGGAACCCAAATCAGAACAGAATCCTCTACCTCCCAGCTGACAAGGTGTAGAGCAACAGACACCCTTAGAGATTTTGGCTTTATAAGACTATCTGTTTGTTTTAATCCCCACACTTGTATACACTGTGCTATTTTTTTAATATTTTATTTATTTATTTGAGAGAGAGAGATACAGAAATAGGCAGGTAGAGAGAGAGAGAGAGAATGGGTGCACCAGGGCCTCCAGCCACTGCAAATGAACTCCAGATGCATGCACCCCCTTGTGCATCTGGTTTACATGGGTCCTGGAGAATCGAGCCTTAAACCGGGGTCCTTAGGCTTCATAGGCAAGCATTTAACCGCTAAGCAATCTCTCCAGCCCACTGTGCTATTTTTTATTGAATGTGTATATTGTTCAGTTGAACTTTAGAATTTGCCAGTAAATTGTTCTACCCAATACCCTAGAATTCTTGCTTAGCAAGCAAACTCGACACCTAGGAATACTTCTGCAGTTGGATTGGGGTACAAGAGCTACACTTGGCACCTTAAACTCATATCCTGAAAGTATATAGAGATGGATCACCACATCTAAGAACACTGCAGATAAGTAGAAAACCCACGCATCAAATCACTTCAGGATGCAAAAGTTGCTACATTATAGTACAGTAAACAAAAAGAATCAAGACAATACAATCCCACAAAACATTATAAATCCATCAGAAATAATTTTTCAGTGAGGCTGTTTTAGATGAAACGCCTGACAAAGATTTCAAAACAATTATTTTATCTATACTCAAAAAAGTCAAGTAAGAAACCAAAGGAATTCAAGAAGAAAACAAACTCCTGAAAGAGAACACAGGAAACTGGCTTAATGAAATAAGGAGGTCATTACAGGACATGAGTAAGGAAATAGAAATATTGAAAAAAAACCAGGCTGAAAT
Organism: Orientallactaga sibirica; assembly: GCA_036365145.1. Lineage (NCBI taxonomy): Eukaryota > Metazoa > Chordata > Mammalia > Rodentia > Dipodidae > Orientallactaga > Orientallactaga sibirica. The sequence goes on along the minus strand of JAEOAD010000011.1, from coordinate 43,130,762 downwards.
CCTAGCTCTGAAGAACACAGTCAGTGAGATTAAAAAAAAAAAAAAAAAAACGCTGAGGATCGTCTCACCAGCAGAATGGATGAAGGAGAGAACAGAATATCTAAACTAGAAGACTAAACACATAGAGGATGAAATCAGAGAATCACTCCCATTCACAATTGCATAAAAAAATAAAGTACCTTGGGATAAACCTAACCAAGGAAGTGAAGGATCTCTACAAAGAGAACTTTAAAACACTCAAGTGAGAAATTGCAGAAGACACTAGGAAATGGAAAAACATCCCCTGTTCTTGGATTGGAAGTATCAATAATTGTGAAAATGGCAATACTACTAAAAGAAATCTACACATTTAATGCAATCCCCATCAATATTCCAATAGCATTCTTCATGGAAATAGAAAAAACAATCCAAAAATTCAATTGGAACCACAAAAAACCTCGTATATCTAAAACAATTTTGAGCAACAAAAATAAGGCTGGTGGCATCACCATACCTGATTTTAACCTATATTACAGAGCCATAGTAACAAAAACAGCATGGTACTGACACAAAAACAGACACATAGATCAATGGAACAGAATAGAGGACCCTGATGTAAGTCTGGGTAGCTATAGCCACCTGGTCTTTGACAAAAATGCCAATAATACTCATTGGAGAAAAGACAGCCTCTTCAGCAATTGGTGCTGGGAAAACTGGATATGCATCTGTAGAAGGATGAAAATAGATCTTTATCTCTCTCCATGCATAAGAATCAAGTCCAAATGGATCAAAGACCTTAATATCAGACCTGAAATTCTGAAACTGCTAGAGGAAAAAGAAGGGAAACCCCTTCAACATATTTGTCTTGGCAAAGACTTTCTGAAGATAATGCCAATTGCTCAGGAAATAAAACCACAGATCAATTGCTGAGACCTCATGAAATTACAAAGCTTTTGTACAACTAAGGACACTGAATAGAGCAAAGAGGCAGCCTACAAAATGGGAGAAAATCTTTGCCAGCTATACATCTGACAGAGGTTTAATATCAAGGATATACAAATAACCCAAAAAATTAAATAATAAGAAATCAAACAACCCAATTAAAAAATGGACTATGAAACTAAATAGAGAGGTCTTAGAAGAAGAAATAAAGATGGCATACAGAAATCTTAAAAAATGTTCTACATCCCTAGTCATCAGGGAAATACAGATTAAAACTACCTTGAGATTCCATCTCACTCCTGTCAGATTGGCTACCATCATGAAAACAAATGACTATAAATGCTGGCGAGGATGCAGAAAAAGAGGAACCCTTCTACACTGTTGGTAGGAATGCAATCTGGTCCAGCCATTATGGAAACCAGTGTGGAGGTTCCTGAGACAGCTAAATATAGATCTACCATATGACTCAGATATACCACTCCTAGGCATATATCCTAAGGACTCATCTCACTACCTTAGAGATACTTGCTTGACCATGTTTATTGCTGCTCTATTCACAATAGCTAGGAAATGGAACCAGCCTACATGTCCCTCAACTGATGAGTGGACAATGAAGATGTGGCACATTTACACAATGGAGTTCTACTCAGTGCTAAAGAAAAATGAAGTTGTGAGATTTGGTGGAAAATGGATGTATCTGGAAAGGATTATACTTAGTGAGGTAACCCAGGCTCAGAAAGCCAAACATCACATGTTCTCTCTCATATGTGGATCCTAGCTACAAATGATTGAACTTCTATGTGAGTAAAAATAAAACTCACGCCGGGTGTGGTGGCGCATGCCTTTAATCCCAGCACTCGGGAGGCAGAGGTAGGAGGATCACCATGAGTTCAAGGCCACCCTGAGACTACATAGTTAATTCCAGGTCAGCCTGGGCCAGAGTGAGACCCTACCTAGAAAAACCAAAATAAATAAATAAATAAATAAATAAATAAATAAATAAATAAATAAATAATACTCAGTAGCAGAAGCCAGTAAGCTAGAAAGGGGATATAAAGGGAATAGAAAGGGAGGGGGGACTTAATAGGATGGTATTGTGTATATGTAAGTAGAAGAATAGGTTAATGGGGGTGAAAAGGCCTAAGTGAGGTCAGGGGAAGAGATTGAGTAAAGGAACGGTGAGGGAGGGCTAATCAAAATCTAAGAGGATATAAATAAGTCATATGGAAACCTACTTTTCTGGACAATGGAACACTCACAAGCCATAGATTGTTACTAGAAATTTTTCAGTGGCAGGGATGGGGATACCTTCCAGTGAGTTGTTGGATAGGGAGGTCTCAGATACCCCCAAAACATTATAGGCCAATGCCGAGGCCCTTGGTTTCCCGCCAGGAATAGATGGTAAGAGCCTATTGCTGAAGACTCCACATACTTGGGAGGCAAGTTCACTGAGAAATCCTGCTAGAGCTGAGCTGAAGGCCTCCTCCATGTGGACCAGCTGACAGTTGGAAAAAGCTATGCTGCATGCAGTTCAATGGGAGAGAGAAAACACCAGTGAAGGTACTCAACAGTGACACTGCAAGCTTTAAATTTGGCCAGCCAGGCCCAATGAGCCAATGGGTGCAATAGTGGCATGTCTGTTATGGGGGAAAACAACCACTCTCTAATTGGACTGGAGCGAGCCCGCTCCATGGGAGGGAACACATCCCTGATACTGAAAAACCTACAACAGGGGTAGTCATGAGCCCTAAGGGTGTAACGTTTGCTGGTGTCTGGCTAAATGTATATACTATGCTCACCAAACTGCCCAGTAAGCACTTCTCTTAATGTCCACACCCATATAGTAATGCTACTTTCATTTCTGTTTAGAGAAGCTTCTCTTTTCAGATGGTCACAACCTTGGGATGACTCAGAAGGCACCATGGTGCTGAGAAGAAGGGACAGAGGAGTGCTCAGAACTGAAACATCTCAAACCCACCTTCCAAAGCTCAGGGTCAATTGTGGAAGAGGGGGCAGAAAAAATATAAAAGCCAAAGGAAGGGTAGGACTCCTTACAATGTGCTCCTCCAGACACAAAATGGCCTGGATATATGACCTCACAGTGTCTGACTCTACCTACACAAGACCATCATAATAGGAGGAAAAGATCATGACAATCAAACATAAAAGAGCGACTGATTGAGAGGGGGAGGGGATATGATGGAGAGTGAAGTTTCAAAGGTGAAAGTGGGGGGAGGGAGGGAAGTACCATGGGATATTGTCTACAATTAAAGAAGCTGTCAATAAAAAATAAAATTAAGAGCTGGAGAGATTGCTTAGCGGTTAAGGAACCTGCCTGCTAAGCCTAAGAACTCGGTTCCAATCTCCAGGTCCCACGTTCAGACAGATGCAAAGTGACACAAGGGTGCAATGCCGCACTTGCCCACAAGGGGGCACACACATCTGGATTTCGTTCGCAGCAGCTGAGAGACTGCTGGTGCGCCCATTCTCTAATGGTCTCCCTCTCCCTCTCTCTCTGTCTGTCTCTCTCTGTGTCTCTCTCCAAAAATAATAAAATAAAATAAAATAAATTTTTAAAAAGGAATTAGAGAGTTCACAAGTAAACAATTTAATGCTTCACCTTAAGGCTTTGGAAAAAAGAAGAACAAGGCAAAACAAAAATCAGTAGATGGGAAGAAATAGTAATGATTAGGGCAGAAATTAATGAAATAGAAAAAAAAATAAAAAGAATCAATGAAACAAAGAGTTGGTCCTTTGTAAGGATAAACAAGATTAATAACCCCTTAGCAAATCTGACCAGAAGAGACAAGAGACAAAAATTAATAAAATCAGAGATGAAAAAGGCACCATTACAACAGATACCAAAGAAATTCAGAAAATCATAAGGACATACTTTAAGAATATATATGCCTCTGACTTTGAAAACCTTAAAGAAATGGATGATTTCCTTGATTCATATGACCTACCAAAATTAAGTCAAGGTGAGATAAACCATTTAAATCGACCTATAACAACCACAGAGATCCAAGCAGTTATAAAAAGTTCCCAACTAAAAAAAGTCCAGGCCCAGAGGGATTCACTGGTAAATATTACCAGACCTTCATGGAAGAACTAACACCACTGCTTCTCACACTTTTGCATAAAATAGAAAAGGAATGAATTCTTCCAAACTCCTTCTATGAAGCCAGCATCACCCTGATACCAAAACCAGACAAAAAGCCAGGCATGGTGGCACATGCCTTTAATCCCAGCACTGAGGAGGCAAAGGTAGAAGGATCACAGTGAGTACAAGGCCACCCTGAGACTACAGAGGGAATTCCAGGTCAGCCTGAGCTAAAGGGAGACCCAACCTCAGAAAAAAAAAAAAAAAAAGACCAATCTCCATTATGAACATAGATGCAAAAATTATGAACAAAATATGGGCAAACAGAATACAAGAATATATCAGAAAGATCATTCACCCCAACCAATTAGACTTTATCCCACAGATGCAGGGATGGTTCAACATACGCAAATCCATAAATGTAATACACCATATAAATGGTCTGAAGGACAAAAATCATATGATCATCTCAAAAGATGCAGAAAAGGCATTTGACAAAATACAACATCCCTTCATGGTAAAAGTAGTACAGAAACTGGGAATAGAAGGAACATATCTCAACATAATAAAAGCTATTTATAACAAACCTCCAGCCATCATAATACTAAATGGGTGAAAACTTGAAGCTTTTCCACTAAATTCAGGAACAAGACAAGGGTGTCCACTTTTCCCACTTCTATTTAATATAGTACTGGAAGTCTTAGCTTTAGCAATAAGGCAAGAGACACTCATAAAAGGAATACAAATTGGAAAGGAAGAGATCAAACTATCATTATTTGATTCTATATGATTCTATACATAAAGGACCCTAGGAAAACTCTGCCAGCAAACAGAGCTGATAAACACTTATAGCAATATAGCAGGATACAAAATAAACACAGAAATCAGTAGCTTTCCTATATACTAGCAACATACATGTGGAGGATAAAATCAGGAAATCCCATTCACAATTGCCTCAAAAAAAATAAGGTACCTTGGAATAAACTTAACCACGGAATGAAGGATCTATGCAATGAGAACTTTAAAACACTCAAGTGAGAAATTGCAGAAGACACAAGGAAATAGAAAGCCATCCCATGTTCTTGGTTTGGAAGAATCAATATTGTGAAAATGTCAATCTTACCAAAAGCAATCTATACATTTAATGCGATCCCCATTAAATTCCAATGGCATTCTTCACAGAAATAGAAAAAAAATCCTAAAATTCATTTGGAAGCACAAAAACCCTCGAATAGCCAAACCATTTTGACAACAAAAATGAGGCTGGTGATATCACCATACCATATTTTAAGCTATATTACAAAGCCATAGTAACAAAACAGCATGGTACTGGCACAAAGACAGACATGCAGATCAATGGAACAAAATAGATGATGTAGATGTTAATCCAGACAGCTACAGCCATCTGATTTTTTACAAAAATGCCAAAAGTATTCATTGGAAAAAAGACAGCCTCTTTAACAAGTTGTGCTGGGAAAACTGGATGACTATATGTAGACAGATGAAAATAGATCCTTGTCTTTCTCCATGCTCAAGAACCAAGACCAAGTGGAACAGGGTCCTTAATATCAGACCTGAAAATCTGAAATTGCTAGAGGAAAAGGAAGGGGAAACTCTTCAACATACTGGCATAGGCAATGATTTTCTGAATATAACCCCAATTGCTCAGGAAATAAAACCACTAATCAACCACTGGGATCTCATTAAATTACAAAGCTTTTTACCACAAAGGACACTGTGAATAGAGCAAAGAGACAACCTACAGAATGTGAGAAAATCTTTGCCAGCTACACATCTGACAGAGGATTAATATCCAGAATATACAAATAACTCATAAAACAGAACAATAAGAAATCAAACAACCTAATTTAAAAATGGGCTATGGAACTAAATAGAGAGTTCTCATCAGAAGAAATACACAAGGCATAAAAACATCTAAAAAAGTGTTCTACATCCTTAGCCATCAGGGAAATGCAAATTAAAACTACTTTGAGATTCCATCTCAATCCTGTCAGAATGGCTACCATCAAGAAAACAAATGACAATACATGTTGGCGAGGATATGGAAAAATGGGAACCCTTCTACACTGTTGGTAGGGAAAGTAATCTGGTACAACCATTGTGGAAATCAGTGTGGAGGTTCTTGAGACAGTTAAAAACAGATTTACCATATGATCCAGCTATAGCACTTCTAGATATCTACCCTAATGACACTTCTCAGTACCTTAGAGATGCTGGGACAACCATTTTTATTGCAGCTCTATTCACAATAGCTAGGAGATGGAACCAGCCTAGATGTCCCTGCACAGGGACATAATAAATAAAGGGCTAATGAAGATGTGGTACATTTACACAATGGAGTTCTATTCAGCAATAAAGAAAAATGAAGTTAATGGGCTGGAGAGATGGCTTAGTGGTTAAGGCACCTGTCTGCTAAGCCTAAGAATGCTGGTTCCAATCTCCAGGTCCCACGTTTAGCCAGATGCAAAAGAAACACAAGGGCACAATGCCACACTTGACCACAAAGGGGCACATGCATCTGGATTTCGTTCACAGCAGCTGAGAAGCTGCTGGCGTGCCCATTCTCTATCTGTCTTCCTCTCCCTCTGATTCTCTCTGTCTCTCTCTGTGTCTCTCTCTGTGTCTCTCTCAAGAAAAAATGAAGTTATGAAATTTTCTGGGAAATGGATGGATCTGGAAAGGATTATACTAGGTAATCCAGGCCCAGAAAGCCAAATGATGCATGTTCTCTCTCATATGTGAATCTGAGCTACAAATGTACAGACTTGTGAGTTGGAACCAAAAACTGGTTGCAGAGGCCAGTAAGCTAGAAAAGGCTATAAGGGGGAGAGGGAAGGACTTAAGGGGATGGCATTGTATACATGTAAGTAGAAGAACAGATTACAGGGAGGGGAGAGGCCTGATCAAGGCCAGGGGAAGAGACTGTAAAAAAAAAAGGGTGGGGTGGAGGGTCAATCAAAATTCAAGATATTCTGAATAAGACATATTTAAACCTAGTTTTTTCAATAAGGGCACATCCAGAAGCCATAGATTGTAACTAGAAAATTTTCAGCCGGGTGTGGTGGCGCACGCCTTTAATCCCAGCACTCAGGAGGTAGAGGTAGGAGGATCTCTGAGAGTTCGAGGCTACCCTGAGACTACATAGTGAGTTCCAGGTCTCCCTGAGCTAGAGTGAGACCCTACCTTGAAAAACAAAAAAAAAGAAGAAGAAGAAAGAATGAAAGGAAGGAAGGGAGGGAGGGAGGGAGGGAGGGAGGGAGGGAGGGAGGGAGGGAGGGAGGGAGGGAAGGAAGGAAGGAAGGAAGAAAGAAAGAAAGAAAGAAAGAAAGAAAGAAAGAAAGAAAGAAAGAAAGAAAAAAATTTTCAGTGCCAGGGATGGGATACCTTCCAGTGAGTTGTTGGCCAGGGAGGTCCCTGTTGCCTCCAAAATATTACAGGCTATGCCAAGGCCCTTGGTTTTCCTTGACAAACAGATGGTAAGACCCTACTGCTGAAGATTTCACTTGCCTGAGCAGCAAGGTCACTGAGAAATCAAGCTGGTGCTGAGCACCAAACCTTCTCCCTGTATACCAGTTAACTGAAAGCTGGAAAAAGCTGAACAGCATGCAGCCTTTTGGGAGACAGAAATCATCAGTAGTGAAATCAGTGGACACTGGAAGCCTCAAGTTTGGCCAGACAGGCCAAATGACCAAACGAGTGCAATAGTGGCATGTCTGCTCTGGGGGAAACCAATTGTTCTCTAATTGGACTGAAGGCCCACTCTACAGGACAGAATACATGCCTGGTACTGAAAATGCTAATCAAAAGCCTATGGCAGAGCCGGGCGTGGTGGCGCACGCCTTTAATCCCAGCACTCAGGAGGCAGAGGTAGGAGGATCGCCAAGAGTTCGAGGCCACCCTGAGACTACATAGTTAATTCCAGGTCAGCCTGGACCAGAGTGAGACCCTACCTTGCAAAACCAAAAAAAAAAAAAAAATGGCAGGGCTGGAGAGATGGCTTAGCGGTTAAGTGCTTGCCTGTGGAGCCTAAGGACTCCTGTTTGAGGGTTGATTCCCCAGTACCCACATAAGCCAGATGCACAAGGTGGCACATGCATCTGGAATTCATTTGCAGTGGCTGGAGGCCCTGGCGTGCGCATTCTCTCTCTCTCCTTTGCCTCTTTCTCTCCCTCTGATTCTCTCTGTCTCTCTCTGTGTCTCTCTCAAAAAAAAATGAAGTTATGAAATTTTCTTGGAAATGGATGGATCTGGAAAGGATTAAACTCTCCATCTCTTGCCCTCAAATAAATAAATAAAAATAAACAATAATAAAAAAAAAAAAGCCATGGAGACAGTCAAGATGGCATCTGAGTAAACATGCCTCACCTGGCACTGAAGGAAAGTACCAGCATACGGTTAACTTTCACAATGAGCTATTGATCAGAGAGACTTACAAAGTTTCCCAAATGAAGACAGATTTCTGTCAGAGTTCTTGATGACCTACCAAAGGTTAATGCCAAGGACACCATATGCTGTTGGGATGGAACATGGAGTGACCTGGTTGAAATCTGGAAGAGGGTCAGTCCCCAGACAGTTAGCTTGTCTAGTGCCCGAGGGTGCTACATGAGTGACTGGGGGAAAATGACCGACATCTGTCCAAACAACTCGCAGTCTAAGCTACTCAGCAGTAAACAACCTGATGTGATGCTCAAACAAGTGCTATAGTGGCACACAGCCATGGTGGGTAACCAACTGCTCTTGATTTGGCTAACAGATCCACTCAGTGGAATGGAGCTCATTGCTGGAACTGGGAAACAAGTCAAAATCATGTCCAAAAAATGAGCCCATTCTCCAATATCAAGCTCCCACCAATTGTGGGCTAGAAGAGGACCTATGCATATAAAATTCTGTCTAAAATAACAAAGACCATCCCATCTATCTGGTGCTGACCTCTCTCTCCATTGGAGAATTTGCTTCTCTTTTTCAGATGGATGACAAACCTGAAGGGAAGATCCGCCTATTACATCTCATCAGGGCACCAGCTGAAACCACAGAGTAATGGGGGAATGTGGGCAAGAGTACAGATTTCTTGGTGAACCTGACACCAGAAAAAGGCTGAAGGAGATAAACACAGAGAACATTCAACTCCTACTAAGCCAGATATCCAGAGACACAGAGTCTCCCAAGATCTCATCACTGAAGTAGAACTAAAATGACCCCATTGTGGCTCAGGGAAATCATGGAAAAGGGGGCGAAAAAAAGTGTTAGAGCCACAAGTTGGGTCATTATGCACAGAGACTTTGCCTCTCCCCCATAACTGTTGGCCACCCCCATAATGCATGACCCACATTCCCCAATGAGGCGGGTCCCTTCGGAGGGGGGAAGACAGGGAGGAGGCTACCAAAGGCACCAACATGAATGTAAAATTAAAATAAATAAATAAATTTTTAAAAAAACTTTCAAAGGCAAAAAAAAAAAAAAATAGCTTATGGCAGAGGAGGCCATGAGCCTTAGGGGTATAAAGCCTGCTCTTGTCTGGCTAAATGTATATATTATTCCCACCAAACTGCCCTGAAAACACTAGACTTAATGTTCGTATTCATATATTAATGCTACTCTCACTTCTGGTTAGAGAAGCTTCTCTTTTCAGATGGTGATGACCACTGGGATGACCCCTAAGACAACATAGTGCTGAGAAGAAGGGACAGAGGAGTGTCCAGCACTGAAACATCTCTATCACACCCTCCAAAGCTCAGGGTCCATTGCGGAAGAGGTGGCAGAAAGAATGTAAGAGCCAAAGGAAGGGTACCACTCCTTACAATGCAACTGTCCAGACAGAAATTGGACTCGATATCCATGACCTCACAGTGCCTAGCAATACCTTCGCAAGACCCTCATAATAGGAGAAAAAGATGATGACATTAAATTAAAAGAGACACTACCGGAGAGAGGGAGGAGATACGGTTGATGGAGAGTGGAGTTCTGAAGGGGAAATGGGGGGAAATATGATTTATTGTCTGTAAGTATAGAAGTTGTCATAAAAATAAATAACTTTTTTAAAAAGGACATAACAGCTAAAAGGGCTTAGAAACAGCTCAGTTGGTAGAGTGCTTCCACAGAGCCCTGGGTTTGCTCCCCAACACTGCATAAAAATGGGCATTCAGGAGGTAGAGACAGAAGGATCAGAAATTAAAGGTCATCTTCAATTATATAGCAAGTTCAAGGCCAGCCTGGGATACATGGGGAAAAAAAGTCCTAAAAGAAATAATGACTAAACCATAACCAGACTAAACATCTTCTAAAGGGCACTTGCATGGTTGTATGTTGAGTATGCTATGTATAACTCAATTACACATCTAACTTACATGGCTGGCCCTCTGGCAGGACAGTCCTTAATAAATGACATTCTGACCCTAATACATACTTGGATACATATTTGAAATTAATCTTGCCAGCCCTGCAGCCAGCCAGTTGTTAATGCCATCTGAGCTCCTTGGCTGAGATTCATACACCATAGTCCTGGATTTACTTAAAATGCATATTTGTTTTTAAAGCAGTTGTTCCTGCTGTGCGCTGAGTAAAGTCTGATAGAGACTACAAAGAAAACAAAACCAAACTATGTGTGACATCCGCGTCTAGCGCACCATTTTAGAGTGTTAAGAATCGCAGTTCTCCCCATGTGAAATCGGGAAAGTTCTGCTTTTTAAAATATCCCTTGTAAAACTAATATGAAAATTCTGGAATAAATCCGCAAGTAAGTTCTGTGATGGGGTGGGCTGTGTTTGTGGCTCATAGGCACTAGTGCTTACCTGATAGGAAAACCATGCCCCTAGCTGCCAGGACATATACAATGTCATGTAGCTCTTCTACTCTGCTCTGGACACCCACTTAAGAGAGATACTTGCTAGCAAAGCTGTTGTGGGTTTCAGCTGTTTGTTGATATAACTGGGGGTTCTTTTTTTTGCCCTCTTCTCACCCCCTCCTCTCCTCCATCCCCTCCCTTGACCCCACTTAGACTATTTCACCCCCAGTATTCTGCCTCTCTACTTACATGTCCAGACTGCCCTCAAACTTACTATGTAGCCAAGGATGACCTTGACCTTCTGATCCACCTACCTCCACCTCCCAAATGCTAGGAGTGTAGGTGTGCACCTTTATGCACAGTTTATGTGGTGCTGGAGTTGGACCCAGGGCTTTGTGCTTGGTCATGTAGTCACAGCATGAACAGGGCCACATGCTTTAATAGTTATGAGTAGCACTTAGAGTGGGGAAAAGACATCTGTGGTCTTTCACATGGCATGCAGGAGAGGCAGCAGTGATATCTTCTTTTCTTTTTTTTTTATTTTTGTAATTTTTTGTTAAGAGAGAGACAGAGAATTGGCCACAGCCTCCAGCCACTGTAATTGAATTCCAAATGCATGTGCCACATGTGCAACCTTGCGCACTTGTGTGTCTGACTTATATGGGACCCAGCAAGTCAATCACGGGTCCTTAGGCTTCACAGGCAAGTGCCTTAACTGCTAAGCCATCTTCCCAGCCCCTCTTCTTCTTTCAATACTAAGAATGAACCCCAAGCCTTGCACATACTAGGGAAGTACTCTATTGAGTGACATTCTGAGACCTCTTATTACTTTCCATTTTGAAACAGGATCTGACTGAGTTTCCCAGGCTGATATTGAACTTGAATCCTCCTGCCTCAGCCTTCCACATAGCTGGCATTATGGACCTGTACCACCAGGCCCAGCTAACACATTCTCCCCCCCCCCCAATGATGCATAGTATCTCCTGGGCTCTAGCCTGCCCCTCCCTCCCAGCTCAATGCTAAAGCCTGTTCCTTTACCATCACAAATCTGAGAGGTGGTGAAGCTCAGCACCACTGAGGTAGAAGAAACAATGATTCTTAGTGAGTTGATTACAGGTGGAGTCCCAGAACATGTATATGATACTGATGGCTTCAAACATAGGAAGACCCTCCCTGCTTATTTTCATATTTGCCTCAAATGATTAAACATGATGACTCATGGAAGTTGTCTGAGATGCCCTGCAAATGAGTGCCCGTTTTCAGACACCAGAAACCCAAACCTCTAGGGGGAAGTGACTGAGCCAGGCCCTGTCCATTCCTGTGTAGTGTCTCTTCTGTGTGTTGAAATGTGCTAGGAGCCACACATCTCTCCCAGATGACGTGCCTGGCCTCTCTGCCTCAGACAGCAAAAGGACAGCTCACAAAGACCCAGGACTCATAGTGGATCAGTTATCTCATTGCTGAGACCACAAGCAACTTATGGAAGGACAGGGTTTTTTTCAGCATACAGTTCCAGAAAATAACTGGGTATGGGTGGTTCATGCCTATATCTCAGCACTTAGGAGGCTGACATAGGAGGAGCACTGTGAATTCGAAGCCAGTCTAGTATATAGAGTGAGTTTCAGATCAGCCTGGGCTAGAGTGAGACCCTACCTCAAAAACAAACAAACAATATAGTTCCAGAGAGGAGAGTCCAACATGGAATGAAGGCCTGGCAGGAGCAGGAAACTGGCATTATATCATCACATCAGTAGAAAGAGTAGCAGACAGAGAGAGCAAGAAGGGTTAATTATAAAACCTCAAGGTCTGACCCCAGTGACACATTTCCTCCAGCATCGCGCTACTTCCTAAAGGTTCTATAACCTTCCAGAACAGCACCATCAGCCAGGGATTAAGTATTCAAACACATGAGCCTATGAGGTCATTGTATAGTCAAGCCACCATACATAGGCACGATTTATAAATAGACAGAACCCATGTTGACAAGACAAACACAGAGAACTAATTTTCTGTACCTCAGGGTCTGTAAATAGCAGTCCTGTTACTCCATGTTCCACTACTGCAGCATTTCCTGGGATGTTTCTGGCCAGGACAGGCACTTCAAGATCCATTGCCTGTGGACACAGGAGGAGAAGACACAAAGGACGTCATTGAAGAGCCTTGCAAGCCAATGTGTGGGAACATAGCTTTCCAGGTTAGCTGGAAAGATCTCATCATGGTGACATCTCAACTGCAGCCCTTATTTTCAAAATACATGTGAGTTCTAACAGATTCCCATATGTAGAAGCTCCAAGAAATGATACTGTCATCACTTGTCTGTCAGAATCATGGAGAAACCTGTCCCTCCACATGTCCCTCCAACCTTTCATCTCTGACTATTATGAGCTGACGTTTTTAATTACAGTCACTATTTCTTCTGGTGAGTACTTTTCTTTTAGCACAGACCCTGTGAATGCCACAGGGACCAAGCATGACTCTGACATGCACACAAAGGTGAGAAGGGGCATGTTTACATCTCAAGTATTTAGGAAGCAGCCTTCCTGCTCCCAAAGATCCAGGAACAAGGCAACTGGGGAACCAGGAAAAGATGCCCTGAACTTCCACTGTGCACAGCTGACCTCATCTATGTGATAAGATGGCACGTTTCTGACTCTCTTGGCTCTAGAAGTGGGCCCAATGTCCCTAGCATAGATCTCCTCAATTCTCCAGCAGAGTCTCCTACCACTGCTTCTTCTTGGGCCAGTCCAGCTCCCAGGCAGATGCCAGTCAATAAGCCAGAGAGATGACCTCCACAGCTGAGTTCAGAGGCAGGTCTGGCTGTGTAATCAGTAAACCCATAATCTAGCTTTTACTATATCTGAGGGTTTTTTTTTTTGTTTTTGTTTTTCAGATAGAGTGAGAGCTAGAGTGTGAGAGAGAAGAGAGAGAGAATTGGTGCTGCACCACGGCCTCAGCCACTGCAATCAAACTCCAGAAGCTTGCACTACCTAGTGGGCATGTGCACCTTTGTGCTTGCCTTACCTTTGTGCATCTAGTTTATGTGGGATCTGGAGAGAGATCTAACCCTTAGGCTTTGCAGGCAAGCGCCTTAACTACTAAGCCATCTCTCCAGCCCCTGAGTATGTTCTTGCTAATACGATTCTGCCTGGGGAATTTCATGTCACCTCATAAAGATCTAGTTATATGGGCTAGAGATGTAGCTCAGTAGGTAGAGTGCTGGCCTTGCATGCACAAAGCCTTGGGTTTCATCCCCAGCATTGCACAAACCATGCATATTGGTGCTTGCTTATAACCCTAGCACTCAGGAGGCAAAGGCAGGAGAATCAAGAGTTCAAGGTCATCTGCTACAAGATGAGTTTAAGGCCAGTCTGGAATACACGAGACTTTTTCTCAAAAAGAAAATTTAGCCTTCAGAAAGGCAGAGCTACCTACTCTCAGCCAGTCAGGAAACTTCCATAAGAGGACTTGCTGTGTTGTGAACACTGCCCAATGCTCAGGACAGAGGGTGACAGGTTGGAAGTGAGCCCTCCACATGTCCTCACAGCACACACTCTGGAAGCATCAGTACCAGTTAGAAATATCAGGGGCTCACAGCAAGGTTGAGGGGGTGTCACAGCTGGCTTTCTCATTCTACCTCACCTGTACTTTCCCCAGACACTTCCAGTCTATGATCTGGGCCTCAGATAATGGCTCACAGATGAGGCAGCAGGCATGCTGAGAGCACCTTCCTCTGCTGCCCTCTGAGACCTTTCTAGACCCACTCTCTGAGGAATTAGCCAAGCTGGCTTCACCCAGGGATAAACCCACCTTCCCCACCACCAGCCAGGCTCCATGATCCCTTCCTACACAGGCAGGGGCTTTCTTGGATTCTCCACTAGAGATACATGGTCTCACAATCATAAGATGTCTCTAAATATTGATCTCCCATTATAGGTTTTGTAGTTAAAGATTGAGGTCTTCAACTGTCATTATACGTGGAAGCCAGACAACTAGTCAGCTGTTGGGAGAACAGCCTGAATGGCCAAAGTCATAAGAGCTTTACTGGTGAAAGGAACAATGCATCAGGAAAGCACAAAAATTACTCATATGCACATACCTAAGAACACAGCCTTGGGAATGGGAAGCTGTAACAGACAGCTTCAGGTTCACTGAGATGAACTTCCAGGCCAGGCACAGTTATGGAGGAAGGGATATTTAGTGAATCTTACAGATCCAGGGGAAGTTCCATAATGGCAGAAGAAGCTGGCCTGCCTTCAGAGGACCAAACACAGAAAGACCACAAGCCAAAAGCCACACAGCATAGGACACTTCAGGAACTCCAGCTAGGCACACTTTGTATATCTTTGAATTGAAATCTCAAACCCACCACTACACCTTAAGATCCACCCAGTGACTCTGCCTCCAGCCAGGTGGCTGCAGATGCAAACTACAAACTAATAAAACTGAATATATCGGAGTCCATCTATTTAAACTACCACAGAAGCAGAACCAGTCAGGGCAAAGAGGAGAATCAGAGATTCTATAGACAGTAGAAGGTGCAACATTCAGTTCTCCATTACCAACATGGGCATGGTGTGATGGAGATGTGACCAGCAAAACACTGCCAGCCTGATCTAAGTGACAGACTGTGACCCTCAGTGACTGCCTCAAAAGACATGTTCCCTTAAAATAGAATCATGGGCTGTTCCCAAGAATGAGAAATACATTAAACAATGAATATATAAAAGACTTGGGAGGTTTTAGAACATTGAAATCATGCAAAATATACTTTTAGCCATAGTTTTGGGGAGAAAAAAAAACTTGCCAATGTGGAACCAAGGATTTGAATTTAAGGTATTGCTATAAATGCACAGGGGTGAGAGTGGACATGTGTGTGTGATCAAGTGTGCATATGTATGTGTGTGTACCTCCTGCTGTCACCCACAAGAGAGCTAAAATCAGTAATTTCCCAGAAGCCCCATGCACACCTGGCACCACTCTTTGGTTGCTATCATCTTTCTTTCTGATAAGAAAGCAGGACTCCGTAGGGAGATTGGCTGATCTGAAGCTGAGTGAGGAAAGGACCAGCACTTATGACTTCCTCAAGTCCACGTTCGTTTGCTTGGCTTGCCTGTTGCCAGCTTCTCTGCTCTTTTTTTGGTTACTTATAAGGTCAAGGCCTCTGGAGTGTCTTGCTCACTACTTTTTCTCCCTAGGCTAACAGCTCATCTCAGAAACTCAACCAATATGCACTGAATGAAATGGCCAGCTAATGCTCACTAACCATCTACAGCACTGTGTTAGACACAGGGCAGGACAAGGGACTTGAGTGAAGGGGAGATGGCCTTGTCTTGGAGGAAAACTGTTGCTTGGTAGGAAAGGTGTGCTCTGGATTGGGAAGCTAGGAAATGATGGAGGGAGAAGATACTTTAGTGGCATCAGAATGGTGGAAACTAATCCTGAAGTCTCCTGGAGAAACTCTCCACATGTCTTTAAGAATGGAAAAGTTGGGCTGGAGAGATGGCTTAGTGGTTAAGGCGTTTGCCTGCAAAGCCAAAGGATCCCAGTTCGATTCTCCAGGACCCATATAAGCCAGATGCACAAGGGGGCACATGCGTCTGGGGTTCGTTTACAGTGGCTGGAGGCCCTGGCATGCCCATTCTCTCTCTCTCTCAAATAAATAAATAAATAAAAATATTTTTTAAAAAAAGAATGGAAAAGTCACTTAGTGTAAATTTTTTCCAATCCTATCCATTTTCCTGAAGTTCATAACTCTACTTTTCTTTACAGCAGAGTAAAACTCCACTGTGTCTATGAACCACATTATCCAGTCATCAGTTGATGTACATTGAGGCTGATTCCATTTCCTAGCTACTGTGAACAAAGCAGCAATGAGGCCAACACATATAGGCAAGCATCTTTGTGGTGGGTCATGCAGTCCTTTGGGCAAATGCCCAGGACTGGTACAGCTGGGTCGTATGATAGTTCAACTTGGAGCTTTTTAAGAAACCTCCACATTGATTTCCATAGTGGCTGCACCAGTTTACACTCCTCTCATATGTGGATCCTAACTTTTAATGTTTATATGTATGTAAAATAAGTGGATGTTAGACTGAGTAGGGGCTATGATTCTAGCTAGGAGGCCATGACAGGAGCAAGAAGAAATGAGAAAGGCAGGAAAGGACAAAAGGAAATATATTGTATGAAAGCAGAAAGGAGGCTAAATTGTGGGGAGGGCACAGGGGAAAGGGAAAGGAGGAAAGAAAGGAAAAGAAATTTAAAAAAACTTTGTATGAAAGCACCAATAATGAAACCTAATTCTTTGTAAGCTAATGATTTTTTTAAAGGCTGGAAAAGTCTAAGGATTCAGCAGCTCCCAGAACACGAACATGGTAAGAAGCTGGTCCCAGCAATAGCTGAGGCTGGCAGCGCCATGTGCTAGACAGTGTTTGGAAATGGGTATGCTCTGACTGTGTTCAGATCACATCCAGAGAGCAAACAGGGAAAGATGGGAGTGGAATGAGTTCAGTGTTTGGAACACAAAACACGCCTAACACCTGTCATGGTTGGACCCACGCAACCTATCACCCCAGACAAGCTCTTCTACCTCCTGTCAGGTAGACAGAACCATCCCACAAGCCCTTTAGAGCATTTAGGTAGCAGTCCAATGTTTGCAGAAGACCTGCTATGGTTAGGGACACAGATGGGGTGTTACAAGAAAGTCAGCAACTGGAGTCATTCCTGCAAACAACAGAAGCCCAGTGTTTAAGGGATGTACTCCTCACCTGTATGGATGGCTTATTAAGATGCCAGGTGGATCTGACTCTCACCCAGGCTGACCACTGCCCTGTCCAGATATCCCCACAGAGTTTGCTGGCATTCTAAGAGTGTGACTGACCACATGAAGTGATCATGGCTTATGTGTGGGAATGACTTGGTCTGAAGTGGCTCATGCAAACACACTGAGTGTCCAGATCTCACTGGGTAAGACACTAGAGTGTCTCTCAATGGGGGGTGGCCAGGGGTTGTGGGGTTCAATTCTTTGATGAAAGGACTACCTTGTGCCTTGTAAAATTCCTTACCTCCCGCAACTCCCCACACTCTAATTAAATGCTTGTAATATCTTCCTAATAATTACAACCAAAAAGAACCTTCATTCCAGCCCTACACAAAATCATGCATACACATTTTGACACTAGAATGTCAAATAGTCACAGTGGTCATTTGAAAAGCTCTTACATGGTTCTTCAGTTAACAGAGCTACTGCTTCAGGCTTAGAGGTCAAGGATGATTCCTCTTGCTCTTAGCTTTTGGAGTATTGCTCTCCTTTTATCCAGGTGACAAGAAATGATCTGAAGGACACAGTGTGTGTGTGTGTGTGTGTGTGTGTGTGTGTGTGGTGTCCACACATGTGCCCGGGGCGGAGGAGGGGCTATTGAGGAAGACGGCAGTAAGAAGATAGCTCTTAACCTTCTTTTAACAGCATTGTGGCACAAATGAAATCCACAAGCCCAAAATGAAGTGAGCAGCTGTCTTGAGAAGTATTCACCTAATACTGTGCACCCAGCTGAGGTTTGCTCTTCTGAGTTTATGGGTAAGGAGCATACTTTAGCAAATGGCATTTTTCATATGTCCACAGGAAAACAGCAGATTGAGAAAGGTCAAAAGATCACTTCCTCCAGAAGGGGAACATTCCATGATTACCCATGCTGGTCACTTGAATGGATTCTAATGAAACACACATTCCCCACTCCTCTAAAATCAGTTTCTTTCAAAAGCCTCCGACCAGAGGAACATGACATCAACATTTTCAGGCAGCTGGAATTGCTAACAGCTGTCGTTCCTTTAAAGTAATCGAGGACTGACAGCAGCTCGTCCGCAGTGAAACACTGTGTCAGTTACAGAGGCACTCCTGCTCCACTGCTCGTGAAGAAGCTCGGAAATGAGTGTTCACGTACAGAGGAGTGACTCGGCACTGGCTCCACACTGGCATGGTAAGAATGTGCATTCTCAAAGCTAATGCAGCGAGAGAGCATGTCCGCTCCGATGACTGGTTCAGTGCCCATGGAGACTGACACTAATCACTAAGCTGGGTCAAGGTGTTGACCTCTCGCCACACAAAATGTCACAACGTCATGGCATTTGCTTTTGGAGCTACAAACAGGAATTCACAGGTTGCCTTTCTCACTTCTACCACCTCCCCTGTATTTTAGGTGTGGAGGTGTTGACTTTTAAGATAATGCCAGATTAGAAGATATTAGGCATATGTTCTGGTTTGGACCCAGCTGACGGTGCTGTTTTGGGAGATTGTGGAACATTTAAAAGGTAGCCCTGCCTAGTTGAGGAGGGTGACTAGGGGAAGGCCTTAAGGGCTACAGCCTAGCCCTGCTTCTATCCTTTTCTCTGACTCCTAGTCCCTGGGATGTGAGGACCATCAAAAAAGAAAATTCCTCCCTCCAAAATTGTTTTCCTTTTGTGTTTATTTTTGTTTGTGGTGTGTGTGTGTGTACACATGTGGAGGTCAGAGGTTAACCTCAGGTGTCAGTCCTTGCCTTCCACCTTGTTTGGGGCAGGGCCTCCTCAGTTTGCCGCTCCATGAGCCAGGCTAGCTAGCCTGCAGGCTTCCGGATTCTCATCTCCTGCCCCCATCTTGCCGTAGGTGCACTGGGATTACAGACACACTACATGTCTGGCTTTACCTGGGTTCTGGAGATCCACATTCAGATCACCAGGCTTGTGCAGTAAGCACTTTCCCCACTAAGACATCTCCCCTGATCTGTTGTTGAAGCCTCTTCTCAAACAACAGAACAACATGATTCCCTGACTGGCCTGGAATTTACTATGTAGACCAGGCTGGTCTCAGACTTGCAGCAACTCCCCTTTCTCTGCCCCCAAATGCTGTGATAACAACCATTGAACTGCCATGCCCAGCTCCCTTAAATCCTTTCTGTGAGGTATTTTGGAGGAGTGGCAAGAAAAATAACAACAGGACACACCACGGTCATTTCTTAAGAGGGGAGGATGTTTGTCTTACAATAGTGCCTCTTGTCAGTGAACAGGTACATTCAAATGTTAGCCACAGGAATAAAAGGATGGTGTAGACACCTGGGCTAACATAATAGCATTTGTCTATGTGGTCAGTGAAGTGCAGAATCCATGTAGAAAGAGCACTTAGGCCCGAGCAGAGGGCCTTGGGAGCCAACGCCAGGTCCCTCAACCTACAGTGGTTTCCCATGTGCTTGTCAACACATGGGCACACCACATCTACTGTGTCCAGCTCATCTGCAGGGACAGGGAAGACCAGTGCTGAATGCTGGTGTAGACAGGAGTTCTAAGCCTGTTCTCTGCTCAGCCATCTGCAGACACATGCTGGACACTCAAACTGGGGACCTCATGGAGAAGCAGTAAAGACGTTCCCCAAGTCATCCCACAAGTAAAAGGAGATGTTTTAGGAGGAGGCATTGCAAAAAGATGAGAAGGGGTGTCCCTTTACAGGAGTGAATAACATCCAGCAGAACGTGCTAGGGCCAAAAATCAGCCAGTTCACAGCCTTCACACTGCATAAGACTGGCAGCTACAGAGCCTCCAAGAGTGCTGGGGTGCACACCTATGGCCAAACTGTGGAGCAGAATGAATGCCAGATGGAGACCAAGTGTGACCTGGGCCCCATCACCAAACCCCCTCTATTCTGCAGATGGAGATCAAGTGTGACCTGGGCCCCTCACCAAACCCCCTCTGTCCTGCAGATGGAGATCATGTCTGACCTGGGCCCCTCACCAAACCCCCTCTGTCCTGCAGATGGAGATCATGTCTGACCTGGGCCCCTCACCAAACCCCCTCTGTCCTGCAGATGGAGATCATGTCTGACCTGGGCCCCTCACCACACCGCCCTCTCCTGTGATGGAGATCATGTCTGACCTGGGCCCCTCACCACACCGCCCTCTCCTGTGATGGAGATCATGTCTGACCTGGGCCCCTCACCACACCGCCCTCTCCTGTGATGGAGATCATGTCTGACCTGGGCCCCCTCACCACACCACCCTCTCCTAGGAAGCACAGCTACAAATGTCCTGATTTGTAAACCCTGAATCCACCTTGTTTGGGCTAGTGTCTCTTTCACATGAATCACAGAGGAGAATCATCACAAAGAGGAAAGACCCAGGGAAGAACATCTTTCAATGCACTTCCTCTCCTCACCTCTCACATGCTCAAATGTCTTTCTTTACAAGACTGCCCAGCTGCATCTCATTTTGTAGCTGGCAAGGGGAAACAGTAATGGGGAATAAAATATTCTTATGTTCCATACAAAATTTCAAAAGTATTTTAAGGAGGCAGAAAAGATAGCTCAGTGGTTAAAGGTACTTGCTAGCAATCCTACAGACCAGAGTTTCAATCTTCACCAGCATCCACATAAGGCCAGATGCAAAAAGCATGAATGAGCATCTGTGATCCCAACATGCCTATGCAATGGAATGTGGACCCAGGAGACTCTCAAAGCTTGCAGGCCAGCTAGACTAGCATTCCAGTAGCAAAACAAAAGATTCTCCCCACGAAGGTGGAAGGAGAGAACAGACAAGTTGATGTTGTATTCTGACCTCCACACACATGACATGGCAGATGTGCACACATAAACACATACACACAGTTATTTCTTAATTATTTTATATTTACTCAACTACATTTTTAAACTATTTTTATTTATTTGTTTATTTGAAAAAGAGAGAGAGATAAAGTTAAGAGAGAGAGAATGGGCATGCCAGGGCCTCCAGCCACTGCAAATAAACTCCAGATGCATGTGCCACTTTGTGGCTTACATGGGTCCTGGCGAATCGAACCTGGGTCCTTCAGCTTTGCTGGCAAGTATCATAACCCTAAGCAATCTTTCCAGCCCATTTTAAAAAATATTTTAATTTTCATTTATTTATTTGAGAGAGAGAGAGAGAAAGGGAGAAAGAGGAAGAGAGAAAGACAAAGGGTGTACCAGGGCATCCAGCCACTGCTCCTGGCATATACACCACCTTGTACATCTGGCTTTACGTGGGTGCTGGGGAATCAAACCAGGGTCCTTTGGCTTTGCAGTCAAGCACCTTAAGTGCTTAGCCATATCTCCAGCCCTCCAGCACACTTTTAAATTTAAAAAAATTTTATTTTGGAGAGAGTGAGAGAGAGAGTTGGGTCTCAGCCACTGCAATCAAACTCCAGATGCTTGC
The DNA here is from genome assembly GCA_036365145.1 of Orientallactaga sibirica. Classification (NCBI taxonomy): domain Eukaryota; kingdom Metazoa; phylum Chordata; class Mammalia; order Rodentia; family Dipodidae; genus Orientallactaga; species Orientallactaga sibirica. The sequence goes on along the minus strand of JAEOAD010000011.1, from coordinate 43,108,747 downwards.
GCCACCTAGTGGGCATGTGTGACCTTGTGCTTGACTCACCTTTGTGCATCTGGCTTACGTGGTATCTTGAGTTGAACATGGGTCTTTGGGCTTCCCAGGCAAGTACCTGAACCACTAAGCCATCTCTCCAGCCAGCATTTTTTAAATTTTTTAAAAGTTTTTTTTGGAGAGAGTAAGAGAGAGAGAGAGAGAGAATGGGCATGCCAGTGGCCTCTCAGCTGCTGTGAACAAACTCCAGACGTGTGCGCCCCCTTGTGCAGCATTGCATCACTTTACGTCTGGCTAAACGTGGGACCTGGAGAATCAAACGGGCATTCTTAGGCTTAGCAGGCAGGCACCTTAACCGCTAAGCCATCTCTCCAGCCCTTAAAAAGTATTTTTAAGTTGGACGTACTGGCTCATTCTTATGTTCCCAGAACTCAGACACTGAGGTAGGAGGACTGCTGTGAGTTCAAGGTTATCTGGGACTATATAGTGAGTTCCAGGCCAGCCTAGACTACATAGCAAGGCCCTGTCTCCAAAAAGGCATGTTTTAATGAGAGACTTTTAAGCTTCACAGGCAATGCTGTCATGCTTTTCTTAGCTTTATGAAGCACAGCACTTCACCGAGGAAGATATTGTGACCATACATGAGAGAGAAAACAATCGCATATCCTGCCCTCAGCACTCGCGCTGTACCATTACCTCAAGGATGGCAGCTGACATGCCTTCAGAGACAGAGCTGTTCACCAGTGCAAAGCAGCTCTTCATGACTGCGTGAAGATCTTCCTGGCTCATCTCCTGGATCAACCGCACGCCGGTGGTCCTGAAAGGACAGTAGAGACAGCATGGTTGCTTCCAGGTATCTGAAAAGCAGGTCCTGATGAGGACAATTTTGGAGAAATACTCTAGATCAAAAGGGAAGCACAAACCAGGTATATAAGCTCTGCCTTTAATCCCAGCTCTTGGGAAGCTGAGGCAAGGGGACTGCCATGAATTCAAGGCCAGCTTGGGCTGCACAGTGATATCAAGGACAGCTTGGCTAGAATGTGTCTGAACACACATGCACAGCAAGCACTATGATGAAGCCTTCTGTGGTAGTTTGAATATATGGCCCCCAATATATTCAGTGTATTATTAGTTTATAGTTTGCACCTGCAGCCACCTTGCTGGAGGCAATGTCACTGGGCAGATCTTAAGGTGTGGTGGTGGGTTTGAGATTCCATTGTAAAGATATGCAAAGTGTGCCTAGTTGGAGTTCCTGAAGTGTGCTGTGCTGTGTGGCTGGTGGCTTTTGCTCTCTCTTGCCTGGTCCAGTAAGAGCAGGCCACTTCTGCCATTATGGAACTTCCCCTGGATCTGTAAGCTTCAATAAATAATATCCCTTCCTCCATAATTGCGCCTGGTCTAGAAGTTCATCTTAGCGAACCTGAAGCTGTCTTTATCACTTTCAGTGAGAAAAAGGATGCTGGACTGAGAATCCAGTGATTGGCATTGTCATTGAGGGATGGAGGCAACTGTGGCTCAGTTCTTTCCATTTGAGGACATGAAACACACCAGAAGCACACTGTAATGCTGAGTCCAAGAGATGCTTCTTTTAGGAAATACAATATTGGGGGAGGGCAAGACATTTCTTCAATGATTTGGCCACTGGTGAGTTGCCTGTGCTCTGGTAACTAATGCATACAACCCTAGTTAGGCTCAATGGGTCACAAAAAAGAGTCATGAAAGAAAGTAGAAAGGGACTAGCTTGGAAGAAGGGTTTCTGTAAGATTAGGAAAAGCACAAGAGAAGGTAATTGAGAGCCAATGCAATAAAATACATTATGTAATATATGAAATTAATAAAATTAAACATTTTTAAATGAACAAAATGAACACAAAAAGAAAATGTTTTTCTAATAATTTAACCTTTAACAAATACATATACAAACGAATTCCAAATGCATGCACCATTGTTAATGCATCTGGCTTACATGGGTACTGGGGAGTCGAACCCGAGCTGTATGGCTTTGCAAGCAAATAACTGCTGAGCCATCTCTCCAGCCCCCCTGTTTTCTCTTTTGAAACAAGGTCTTGAGATGTGACCTCCTGGCTGGCCTGGTACACATTATATACCTCAGGCTGGCCTCAAACTTGTGATTCTCCTGCCTCAGACTCAAAGCAGTGGGATTATAGAGGAGCACCACCACCCATGCTCTGCTATGATGTTGCTTTAGAAACTGAGGCTCACCTTGTTCAACCAGGATGACCAGGTCTCTTTTCCTGGCAGGTAAATGCATTGTAGAGCCAACATAGCTACAAACTTCTCTAAAGGGGCTGAGCAATTCATCAGCAGAGGATAAGAAAGACAGCTACCCTCATGGTCCTAAGCCTTGACATTGAAGTCTTTTCAAATTTGCCCATGTAATCTGTCAAAAAATCACCATCTCAAAGTGATTCTCACTAGGGACACATGTAATACCCCAACTTGGAGTCTTCTGAGTTCAAGGTCATTATGGGATACACAGTATCTCAAAAACAAATTGCTTTTCACTAGCCTTTCCCTGATGACTGGGGAGGACGAACATCTTATGTTATCAGTCCGCTTCCTTGTCTGTAAAACGGGGCAAAGTATGACCATTGGGGACCTCACAGATTATGAAAGGAGGAGGTGCTTGCAACTTGCTTAGAGTAGTGTCGGGAGTAGATAAATGTGAATTCATGTACCACCAAATAAAAGGCCACCTGTCTTACCTTCTCAATCGGGCTTTCACTTCCTTGGTAAACACAGGATCCACCTGAAAAGGATAAGGAAGACATGGAGAAACCCTGACTGGGACTTCTGGGTAACATGGCAGTGTAGTAGCCACTGCCAAAGCAACCTAGCAGAGGAAATAAGAAGAAAAACAACTAAATACCCTATCCTACCAAAAAGTGAAGGTTTAAGAAATTATTAACCTCAGCAGAGAAGCAGGAAAGACCTAGAGCTTCTAGAAAGCAGGCAACTAGCCAGAATTGGCTCCTGCCACAGGACCAGATTGCACGGCCACCCAGCTCTGCCTGAGTACAGGAGAGAAGCCAGGTGAAGAATTTTCCACTCACATCAGACTCCACAAAGTCAAACGACCTGAAGGAGAAGACAGCAGGGACCAGCTGAGTGGCTCATGAGGAACAGGATCACAGGGAACAGCTACACAGCTCAGTACAACTTCAAGCACCCTCCATAGCTTTCACTCCCCAAACCACCAGCACTGGCAACCCCTGGTGACCTGGGGAAGGGAACTCAGCTACACAGAACCCAGCACAGATGATTAGAGCAGTGGACCCACCGACTCATCAAGCCTAGCCAAGCTCATAATGCAATAAAGTGGGACCCTACTGGACACACAGCAGAGAAGAAACCTAAGCCATCCCAAAAGGTAACATGGCATACATCAAGACAGTTACTACCCCAAAGCTTGCACTGGAAGCACTAATCTCAGCTTCTACGTCAGGACAGGTTGTGTGTTAGATTTGGTTGATGGTCAGCTTTGCCATTCTTAAAGAAGCTGTATGTTGGGGTTGTCCTTTATTGCTTGCTGAATTCTAGTGTCTTTGTCTTCTTCTGTCATTCTTGGGGGCAGGGTCTCACACAGACCCAGATTGACCTGGAAACCTTTACAGACCAGAAATCTCAAGTTCCCAGAGGACAGGATTAAGGGTATGGGACAATACACACCCTTAGGGTCTTTGAGTTTGTTAGATTATCTGTTTGTTAAAATATGCACTCTTACATAAATACTCTAAATATGCTAGCTTTGATTGAATGTGCATATTGCACAGTTGAATTTTATAATTTGCTTGTATTTTGCTACACCCAGCCTATGAGAACAATTGCATATCAGGCAAACCTAACACCTAGGGTCACTTCTGGTATTACTCTGGGAATAATGTAAGAGCCATACCTGGCACCTTAACCTCATACCCTGAAGATATATAACATGAGATTTGTATGTAAAAAATACTGCAGATTTCCAGGCATGGTGGCACATGCCTTTAATCCCAGCATTTGGGAGAAATAGGTAGGAGGATTGCTGTGAGGTCCAGGCCAGCCTAAATCTACATAGTGAATTCAAGGTCACCCTTGGCCTGAGCAAGACCCTACCTTGAAACACTAATATATGGCAGATAATTAGAAAAACCAAGCATCCAATTAAACCAAGATGCAAAAAAAAAAAAATCTCTACATTGTAATACAAGAAACACAAAAAAATCAAGACTACATAATTCCACCAAAAATTATAAAACAATCAGAAATGATCTCCATTGAGACTGATTTAGCTGAAATGCCAAAAAAGGTTTCAAAAGAATGATCATAACTATATACAAAGAAATCAAAGGAATCAAAGAAGAAAATAAACTCTTGAAGGAGAACACAGGAAATCTATTTAATGAAATGAGGAGGCCAATACAAGACAAGAATAAGGAAATATTGAAGAAAACCCAATCAGAAAACTAGAAATTAAAACACAGTAAATCAAATGAAAAAAACTCTGTAGAAAGTCTCACCAATAGAACGGATCAAGGAGAGGACAGAATATCTAAACAAGAAGACCAGGTGGCAGATCTAATACAGTCCAACAATGAGAAAGACAAAGTAATAGGAAGGCATGAATGGGAATTTCAAGATATTCAGGTCACTATGAAAAGATCAAACATAAGATTACAGGGTATAGTAGAAGGAGAAGAATTTCACTCCAATGGCATAGTAGGTGTTTTCAACAAAATCATAGAAGAAAATTTCCCCCAAATTTGGAAAGAGATGTCAATACAGATACAGGAAGCTTTTAGAACACCAAATGGGCAAAATTAGGAAAGAACCTCTCCTAGCCATATTATAGCTAAACTACTAAGGACACAATCCAAAGAAAATATATTGAAAGTAGTTACAGAGAAAAGTCAACTCACATATAAAGGCCAAGCCCATCAGGATAACAGCAGATTACTCAACTCAAACTTTAAAAGCTAGAAGGGCTTGGAATGATGTACTACAAGTTTTGAAAGATAACAACTGTCAACCAAGATTACTTTATCAAGTAGATCTATACATCCAAATAGATGAAGAAATAAGGACATTCCAGAACAATAACAGGCTAAAGGAATATATGAACACTAAACCAATTCTACAGAAAATACTTGAAGGAATACTTCATGCTGAAGATACATAAGGAAACTGGAAAAAATGAACCATATGCAAATAATAGTTAATATAAGAAAGTAAAGAAAAATAGCAAGAAGTAAAAAACAGGAAGAATAGCAAGAACAAATACATACCTTTCAATTTTCCTGAACTTATACAGACATGCTATATGGCCTGATATAAGGTCTACTTTGAGACTGTTTCATGGGCTGCTAAGAAAAATGTATATTCTGTAGAACTGAGGTAGAAAGTTCTGCAGATGTCTGTCAGGTCTAGTTGATCGAAGGCATTGATGAGCTCTATTATTTCCTTGTTGATTTTCTGCTTGATCTGTCTATTGATGATAGTGGAGTATTGAACTCCCCAACACTGATGGTATTGGTGTTTATTTCTGTTTTGTTGTCAAGTGGGTTTTGATTGAAAACTTAATCAAAAACCTCCCAAAAAGAAAAGTCCAGGACCGGATGGTTTCTCAGGTGGATTCTATCAAACCTTCATTGAAGAACTAAAACCATTTTTTCTCAAACTGGTTCACATAACTGGAGACCAAGGAATCCTCCCCAACTACTTTTATGAAGCTAGCATCACAATAATACCAAAACCAGACTGAGATACAATAAGAAGAGAAAACTACAGGCCTATATCCCTGATGAATTTAAATGCAAAGATCCTGAACAAAATCCTTGCAAACTGAATTTAACAACATATCAAAAGCATTATCCACCTTGATCAAGTAGGCTTCATCCCAAGGACGCGTGGATGGAAATTGGCCAAAGTAATATACCACATAAACAAACTTAATCACAAGAACCACATGATCATCTCAACTGACACAGAGAAGGCCTTTGACAAAATATAATACCACTTCATGATTAAAATGCTAGAGAGAATAGGCATGGAGGGTTTATATATCAACATAATTAAGGCTATATATAGCACCTAAAACCCAAATAATACATAATGGGGAAAAACTCAAGGAGATCCCACTGAGATCAGGAACAAGATAGTGGTGCTCACTCTCACCACTCTTCTTCAACATAGTACTAGAAGTACTAGTCCAAGCAAAAAGACATGAGAAGGAAATAAAAGGGATTCAATATTCAAGTTTGGCCACACAGGCCCAATGACTGAATGGGTGCAATAGTGGCATGTCTACTCATGGGGTAACCAACTGCTTCATAATTGGACTGAAGGCCCTCTCTACGGGAGGGAATACATACCTGGTACTGAAAAAACCTAAGCAAAAGTCTATGGCAGGTGAGGTCATGAGCCTTAGGGGTGTAAAGCCTGCTCTTGTCTGACTAAATGTATATTTTATCCCCACCAAGCTGCCCTGAAAGCACTATGCTTAATGTTCATATTCACATATTAATGCTACTCTCACTTCTGGTTAGAGAAGCTTCTCTTTTCAGATGACAATGACCACTGGGATGACCCAAAAGGCAACATAGTGCTGAGAAGAAGGGATGGAGGAGTGCCCAGCACTGAAACATCTCTGTCACACCCTCCAAGGCTCAAGGCCCATTGCTGAAGAGGGGGTGGATAGAATGGAAGAGCCAAAGGAAGGGTACAACTCCTTACAATGCAACTGTCCAGACAGAAATTGGCCTTGATATCCATGACCTTGCAGTGCCTAGCAATACCTTCACAAGACCCTCATAATAGAAGTAAAAGATGATGACATCAAATTAAAAGAGAGACTAATGGAGAGAGGGAGGGGGTATGATGGAGATTGGAGTTCTAAAAGGGAATGGGGGGAGGGGAGGGAAATATTATGCACTTTTGTATCTAAGTATAGAAGTTGTCAATAAAAAAATAATAATAATAAATAAATAAATAAGGGATTCAAATTGGAAATGAAGAAGTCAAGTTAGCCCTATTTGCAGATGACATGATCCTATATATAAGTGACCTGAAAGTGTCTATCTCAAAACTTCTAAAGGTGGGGCTGGAGAGATGGATTAGCAGTTAAGGCACTGGCCTGCAAAGCCAAAGGACCTAGGTTCAACTCCCCAGGACCCATGTAAGCCAGATGCACAAGGGGGTGCACGCATCTGGAGTTTGTTTGTGGTGGCTGGAGGCCCTGGCACACCCATTCTCTCTCTCTACCTGCCTATTTCTGTATCTCTTTCTCTCTCTCTCAAATAAAAATAAAATATTTAAAAAAAATTTCTAAAGGTGATTAATTCCTTCAGTAAAGTGGCAGTATACAAAAATCAATGTACAAAATTCAGTAGCCTTTCTATATGCAAAGGACAAATATACAGAGAAAGAAATCAGCAAGGCTGTCTCACTATCAATAGCTACAACAACAACAACAAATCAAATAACTTGGAATAACACTAACCAAGGATGTGAAAGACCTATATAATGAAAACATTTTTTAAAAAAACTCAAGAAAGAAATCAAGGAGGACTTGAGAAGATGGAAAGTCCTTCCATGCTCCTGAATAGGTAGAATTAATATTGTAAGATGGAAAATCTACCAAAAGCAATATACAGATTTAATCCAACACCAATAAAAATTCCAGTATCATTTATTGCAAGCAGAATGGCAGCAGGCCTCAGATATCCAAACATATCCTCAGCAAAAGAACCACCTATGGGCCGGGCGTGGTGGCGCATGCCTTTAATCCCAGCACTAGGGAGGCAGAGGTAGGAGGATCGCCAAGAGTTCGAGGCGACCCTGAGACTACATAGTTAATTCCAGGTCAGCCTGGACCGGAGTGAGACCTTACCTCGCAAAACCAAAAAAAAAAAGAACCACTTATGGAGGTATCACCATAACCTATCTAAAGCTATATTACAAAGCCATAGTAACAACAATAGCATGCTTCTGGCATAAAAACAGAAACATAGACAAATGGAACAGAATTTAAGACCGAGACCTAAGGTCAAGTAACTATAGCTACTTGATCTTTGACAAAGGTGCCAATAAAGTAGATTGGAGAAAAGACAAAATTTTCAACAAATGGCCATGTGTAGAAAATGAAACTAGATCCACTCATCTCACCATATACAAACACCAAGTCCAAATGGATTAAAGATGTCAATACAAGTCCTGAAACTTCTCCTACTAGACAAAAAAATAGGAGGAACTCTCCACAATATAGGAGGGGAGAAAGACTTCCTGAAGAAAACCCCAGTAGCCCAAGAAATTAAACAATCACTCAACTAATGGGATCTCATGACGCTATAAAGCTTTTGCACAAACATACCATAAGCAGAGCCAACAGATTTACCCACCGAATGCAAGAAATTTTTTGCTAGCTTTACCACTGACAGAAAACTAATATCTAGAATTAACAAAGAACACAGAGAACTAAACAAAAAAAAAATCAAACAACCCACTCAAAAATGGGGCAAAAAAACTGAATAGGGAGTTCACAGAGGAAGAAATACAAATGGCTAATACACACCTAAAATGTTCAACATCCCTAACCACCAGGGAAATGCAAATTAAAACAACTATGAGATTCCACCTTACTCCAGTAAGGATAGCAATCATTAAAAAATCTAGTTGGGGCTGGAGAGATGGCTTAGCGGTTAAGGCATTTGCCTGCAAAGCCAAAGGACCTCAGTTCGATTCCCTAGGAATAAGCCAGCTGCACAAGGTGGCACATGCATCTAGAGTTCATTTGCAGTGCCTGGAAGCCCTGGCGTGCCCATTCTCTCATTCTTCTATCTCTATCTGCCTCTCTCTCTCTTTCTCTCTCTCTCTCTCTCTAATAAATAAATAAATAAATAAAAATATAACAAAAAATCTAAGAATGACAAATATTGGCAAGGATGTGAGGAAAGAGGACCCCTTATCCACTGTTGGTATGAACGTAACCTTGTTCAACCACTATGGGAATCAATTTGGATATTCCTGAAAAGGATGAACTACCAACAGACCCAGTTATTTCCTTACTAGGCATTTATCCTAAATGTTCCAGGCTTCACCACAGAGATATTTGCTCAACCATGTTTATAGCTGCCTCAATTCACTGCCGCTAAGAACTGGAACCAACCCAAGTGCCCATCATTGGATGAATGGATAACGAAGTTGTGGTACATTTACACAATGGAATTCTACTCAGCAGTGAGAAAAAATGGCACAGAGACTTGGCCTATCCTCCATAACTCTTGACTACCCCCACAATGCATAACCCACACTCCCCATTGATGAGGGTCCCTTTGGAAGAGGAAGGACAGGGAGGAGGACAATGGAGTCACCATTATGAATGTAAAATTAGAATAATTTAAATAAATAAATAAATAATTTTAAAAATGGTACAACGAAATCTGTAGAAAATGGACAGACTTAGGACAGACTTGGAACTTGAAACTCAGCAAACTCACACAATCGCAGGAAGACAAATGGTCTCACATAACTGCAATTCCTAACCTGGACTAAGCTCAAGTTGTTGACATACCTAGTAGGCAACTCAAGACCCAGATGATAGGGATGGAAAGGTTTGGGGGGAGGGGAAGGAGAGGGTAGGGAAAAACAAACACAAAACTAAATCCAAAATGAATTGCTACCATAAAAACCTTTATCCTTAGAGATCGAATAAAAGATATAACCCTCAAGAGGAGTAAGGAGAGAGCACCTAAAAAGAAGGGCCCTGCTGGGAAAATGGCTTAGTGCTTAAGGCAATTGAACCCCGGTTCAATTCCCCAGGACCCATGTAAGCCAGATGCATAAGGGGGCACATGCGTCTGGAGTTCGTTTGCAGTGGCTGAAGGTCCTGGCATGCCCATTTCTCTCTCTCTCTCTCTCTGCCACTTTCTCTCTCTCTTAAATAAATAAATAAAATATTAAAAAGAATAAGTGCCCTGGAGAGGGTGGGATGAAGCCTAAACTTAAAAGAAAAATTTATTTTTTGTCTCTGGCTTGTATCTCCCAGTACCAGAGATTGGTTGCTACCCACAATGAGCTGATGATCAGAGAGACCTATGAGGTTTTTGTCAAAGTACTTGATTACCTGCTTGAGGCAAAAGCTAAGACCCTATTGCTAAAGACATCATATGCTGCTGACACAGAGCATGGAGAGTCCTGGCTGGAATCCGGAAAAGAGGCAATTCCCAGACAGCCCATCTAGTGCTGGAAAGCACTACATGAGCTACCCGAGGAAAGTGGTCAACAATGGTCTGAGCAGCTACAGCCATCTAACTTTTGACAAAAATGCCAAAAAGATTTACTGGGGAAAAGACAGCCTCTTCAACAAATTAGGAAAACTGGATATCTATATGTAGAAGGATGTAAATAGACCCTTATCTCTATCCATGCCTAAGATCAAGTACAAATTAATTAAAGACCTTAATATTAGACCTGAAACTCTACAACTGCTAGAGGAAAAAGTTGGGGAAATTTTTCAACATATTGACATAGGCAACGAGTTTCTGAATACAACCCAGTTGCTCAGGAAATAAAGCCACTAATCAACCACTGGGACCTCGTAAAATTACAAAGCTTTTGTACAACAAAGGACACTATGAATACAGCATAGAGCAAAGAGGCAACCTACAGAATGGGACAAAATCTTTGCCGGCTACATATCTGACAGAGGATTAATATCCAGGATTCCAGGATATAGAAAGAATTTTAAAAAACTAAATAAAAAGACAAACCCAATTAAACAACTCAATTAAAAATGAGCTATGGAATTAAATAGAGAGTTATCAAAAGAAGAAATAGGGTTGGAGAGATGGTTTAGCGGTTAAGGTGTTTGCCTGTGCAGTTTAAAGACCCATGTTCGATCTCTCTCCAGATCCCACGTAAGCAAGATGCACAAAGGTGAGGCAAGGGTGCACATGCCCACTAGGTAGTGCAAGCATCTGGAGTTTGGTTTCAGTAGCTGAGGCACTGGAGTGCCAATTCTGTCTCTCTCTCTCTCTCACTCGCTCTCGCTTTAACTCTCACTCTTGCTCTATCTAAAAAAAAAGAAAAAGAAATACAGGTGGCATATAAATATCTTAAAAAAGAGGTTCTACATCCTTAGGCTGACAGGAGTCCAATCATCCAGAGAATGACATCCAACAGCAACAGAGACCCCAACAGTTCAGAAAGAAAACAGGAGTGGAGATATAGCCCGTCTAGATACGCAACAATAAGAACAAGCAATGCATGAGAAGGAGAAGGATGCAAGTCTTTGTGCATGTGCTTCTGTAAGAGCAGAACAGTCGGGAGCTACGGCTCCACAGTAAGAGCATGTCCTGTGCAGGCATGGGGGCCTCTGAAGACTAAAGGTCACTCCACTTCCATCCTCAGGACACACACAAATGGTCAGACAGGTCCATGCACACCAAAACTGCAGTCTCCTAGCCGAACATAGACTCAAGAATTACTGGTGCTCACAAAAACCATGCGTGATGGTGTATGCCTTTAATCCCAGCACTCGGGTGGCAGAGGTAGGAGGATCGCCATGAGTTCGAGGCCACCCTGAGACTACATAGTGAATTCCAGGTCAGCCTGGACTAGAGTGAGACCCTACCTCGAAAAACAAAAATAAAAAGTAAAAGTGGGGCTGGAGAGAAGGCTTAGAGGTTAAGGCGCCTGCCTCCTAAGCCTAAGAACCCTGGTTCCAATCTCCAGCGGTTCCAATCTCCAGGTCCCACGTTTAGCCAGACGCAAAGTGATGCAAGGGCGCAATGCCACCCTTGCCCACAAGGGGGCACACGCATCTGGATTTCGTTCACAGCAGCTGAGAGACTGCTGGTGCGCCCATCTCTGTCTCCCTTTCCCTCTCTGTCTATCTCTCTCTGTGTCTCGCTCCAAAAAATAAATTAAAAAAAAATTTTTTAAGTAAAAGTGATAAAAAATAAATAAGCCAGTAACCTGTAGAACCAGTAAGAGAATTCAGCCCAAATATCTGGCAAGTCTATGACAAAGCCTCTGGTGGAGTTAAAATTTCGTGTTCATGAGGAGCCTTCTCAAAAACACATTTTTAAAAATATTTGTTCATTTATTTGCAAGCAGAAAGAGAGAAGAGAGACAAAAGAATGGGCATGCCAGGGCATCAAGCCTTTGTAAATGGAACTCCATTTGCATGTGCCACCTTGTGCATCTGGCTTTACATGGGTACTAGGGAATCAATCTCTAGTTATTAGGTACTGCAGGCAAGCGCCTTAACTACTGAGCTATCTCGCCAGCCCAAGAAATACATTTTTAAAGGCAAGGAAGGACATGTTTATCCACTGATGGGTAACAAAATGTCTTTATCCACACAAGGGAGTGTTATGCAGCCATAAAAAGAACTGATTTACAACTCAACATGGATGAAACTTGAAAACATAATGTTAAACTGGGAGTGGTGTGCTCTTGTAATCCCAGCACGCAGGCGCTAGGGGCAGGAGGATCAGGAGTCTAATATAAATCTCAGATACATAGTGAATGCAAGACTAGCCTAGACTACACGAGATCCTGTCTCAAAAACAAGCCAACTCAAACACACACAACAATGCTATGTAAATCATAGACCATATAGCATAACATGCAATTATATTTTCATGAAATGTCCAGATTAGGCAAATGCAGAGGTAGAAAGCAGATTAATGGCTACCAACATGTCATTAAGCCTAACTAGGGTCTAATTTGAGGTCACTAAGGGGAGAAAATGGCAGTGACTGATGTAGGTACATAGTCTTTGTTGAGGTGGACAAAACATTCTGAATTAGAGCATGCATGGTGTTTGTACCACCTGTGAGGTACAGCCATTGTTTTCTACAGTTTACAATGATGAATTTTATGGCATGGGAATTCTAGATCAAGGGCCACGTTTTAATTAGTCACAGTCAAATACACTTGAATCTGGACTCCTGCCTTTCTTCACACTAGAAACAAGCTAGTCTGGTGTTCCCAGCAACAAAACACAAGAGACCCTGTCTCAAATGAAGTGGAAGGAGAGACCAACACCCAGAGGTTGTCCTCTGACCTCTGCACCCATTCTGTAGTATACTGGCACACACAGACATAAATAAAATAATAAACTGTTTTTAAAAAAGAGCAGGCACCATTATATGAGAGAGAATGGCTGCCCTCCTACAAAGGTACCTGCAGCTTCCTGACCCCCAAACCTCACCCCATCCCCTAAGGCTGCTGTTTATGCAATTAGCTGATCCAGGCAGTGTCACATCCTGAGGCAGCACGACCAAAGCATTTCAAGATGGCTTCTCCACCTTGCCACAATTCCTTAACAGGACGGACATACCATAGGGACTCCACCCTGCCAGTTTTATCAATGGGGAATATGATTTTAAAACAACTGAAAAAAAAAAAAAAACGTTTTCTTGAATTGACACCTGGTAACACAGAATTCTGATATTTCTTCAAAGACATGGGCAAAGAGGGTGAAAACCCCATTCACAAATGTGGTGTCAGTGGCTGTCCCCAACTGCAGCTCCTAATGAGCTAGGAGGGAAGCAGATTCCATTCTGTTCTTATTTACTTCCAGTGGCTATTATGAATTTATATTGATGCCAATTAATAAGCTTTCTGGAACCCTGGGAGTTTATAACCCCAGCTGACATAGTGACGTTTTCTACAAGCTGGGCTTCACCTCATGTTGACTTCCATCAAGGCGATGATGTTTTATGCACATGTTGAAGCCTGGAAACCTTCAGACTTCTGGGAAGGTCACCCCAAGGGGTTGATGAGGGCAGGCTTATTTACAACTCTGAGGCTACTGCACGGCTGAGGATTTGCCATGCTAAAGTACGTTAAACATGAGTGCATAGGAAACTGTCATTATCTGTGGAAAGAACTTTGCAGAGAAACTCTTATAGCTACAAGCAATGTACTGCTTCCTGTAGTTGAACCAGTCAATACAACAGTCACTGACTCTGGGCCACACCGGTGCCTAGCCCTTTATTCTCAGTTACTTAGTTCCTGCAATAATGCTCCTATCATTGTCCCCTTTACACAGGAAGGCACAGAAGCTCAGAGAGGCTATGTAACTTCAGCAGGGCCACAGGGAAAGAAATATATTGGCCCAGAATTCAAATTTTTGCAAACTGACTATGGAGCCTGGATTCTTAAAGCCAGGCTCTCTACCTCTCTGGTCTGTGCCCAGACTGTTTCATAAGAGCAGGTTGGGGAAATGATTTAGTAGCAGGCATGCGAACCTAGGTTCAATCCCCAGAACTCACACAAAATGACAAGCATGGTGGTTCACACTTGTGATCCCAACTCTGGAGAGGCAGAGATCCCCAGAGCTCACTAGCCAGCCAGCCTAGCCTAAATGATGAGCTCTAAGCCAATGAGAGACTTTGTTTTTTTTTTTTTAAAGTAGACTGTGTTTCTGAGGAAAACACCAGAGGCTATCCTCTGGCCTACATGTGCTCCCACATGCATATACATGCACAGATACCACCCATATGCATGCATGCATGTGCACATGCAAAAATTAAAAGCAGGGTTGAAGAGATGGCTCAGCAGTTAAAGCACATGATTGCAAAGTCTGACCATCAGGGTTCAATTACCCAGTATCCACACAAAGCCAGATGAACTAAGTGGCACATGTATGTGGAGTTCATTTGCAGTAGCAGGAAGCCCTGGAGTGACCATACTCACTCTCTTTGTCTGCTTCTCCACCCCCCCTCAAATAAAATATTTTTAATATTTATTTATTTAAGAGAGAGAGAAAGAGGCAGTTAGACAAAGAGAGAGAATGGGCGTGCCAGGGCCTCTAGCCACTGCATACAAACTCCAGATGTGTACACCACCGTGTGCATCTGGCTCACGTAAGTTAAGGGGAATTGAACCTGGGTCCTTCAGCTTCATAGGCAAACACCTTAACCTCTAAGCCATTTCTCCAGCCTTCAAATAAAATTAAAATCAAAAGATCAAGTGGCCCATGGAATTTTTCATACTTCCGCACAATTCCCTGTTTGTGTGTATTTATGCTCCAGTCTCTCCAGAAATGTCACTCTTGTCCACAAAACCTTTTTATCTCATCCTCCAGGGTATTGCATCCCTGAGTCACTTTCCCTGACTGCTCTAGCCAGAAGTACTACCTCCCCCTACAAACCATCCTGCCCCTTGTCACCCTGGGATCATCATCCAAAACATCTGTGCTTTTCTTCCCTCTGTTCCTCTGTCTCCTTGCCCAAGCCCGCTTGTGCCTGGCTCTCAGTTCTGTGCTTGAGAACCTCTGCTAATAAAACTACCTTTCCATTTCTCATTGCTGAGGCCTTGTGATCAAATTATAGCTGTCATCATTAGCTCCACATTACTGAGATGAACATCCAACCAGACACAGTTTATGGGTGGAAGGAATTTATTTCAGTTTTAAGGTTCCAGGGGAAGTTTCATCAGTGACAGAAGATGCAGGATCCCTGTAGCACTCAACCTCACGTTGCTGGGATAACCTTCCAAATCAGGCATAGTTATAAAGGAAGGGAATTCATTGAAACTTACAGAGACAAGGGAAGTTCCATAATGGCAGAAGAAGTTGACCCCCTTTCACATATCCAAGCAGAGAGAGAGAGAAAAGCCACCACCCACAGCACAAGCAAGAATACTTCAGGATGCTGGGAGTGGTGGAGTACACCTCAAATGCCAGAACTAGGGAGGCAGAGGTAGGTGGATCGCCGTGAGTTTGAGGCCACCCTGAGAATACAGAGTGGATTCCAAGTCAGCCTAGGCTACAGTGAGACCCTACCTCGAAAAACAAAAATAGAAAAAAAAAATTCAGGAAACTCCAGACAGTACTCAGGTACTTTCATATCTTTAGCTGGAAATTCAGATATGCCCCTGGTAACAAACACCTTTGGGCTGGACCAAGGATCTACCCAAAGTAACCACAAGTTACAAGCTTGAATAAAACTTCTGAATCAGGGCCGGAAGGATGGCTTGGAGATTAAGGTGCTTGCCTACAAAGCCAAAGGACCCAGGTTCAATTCCCCAGGACCTAAATAAGCCAGATGCATAAGGTGGCACATGTGTCTGGAGTTCATTTGCAGCAGCTGGAGGCCACGGCTCACCCATTTTCTGTCTCTCTCTCTCTCTCATAAATAAATAAAAAATTTAAAAAAAAACAACTTCTGAATCAATAAGGGGTCTTCAATTCAATCTAAGATAGTAGAGAGAAACCATCAAATAGCCAGCACCATCAGTACCACCAGAGCTAGTGCTCTCCCCACACCTTTGAGCTTCAATCATGGTCTGCCCCCAAACACACCTTAGGGCTGGACTCCCTAGGATCTGCCCCCAGTGACACCTCCTCCAGCAGGCTGCTGGGACTTAATTGGGAAGTTTAATCTTACTCAAAAACAGCCGAGGCTATAGGGGACATACATTCACACTCAAACCACCACAATCCTAAATACCTGAATTACCCTAGCAACTTCCAATAAAAAGAACTCCAACAAAAGTTTTCCTTGACTCTATATATTAATTTTCATATTAATATTTTATGTAGGATTGCTTTAGCTAGGAATTCCTCCTTTTGACTTTATTAGCATGCTTCTGGTCTCATCACAGACTATTCAGGGAAAGATAATTTGCCAAGGAAACAAATCACATTTTATGAGACTGCTAAAATATCTAGTGCTTCAACTGAAACTTAGCTGGCAGTCTAAGAGCAATTCTTCAAACAAAACTCCAGACGGCACTCAGTTTTTCTGGGTTTACTTTCTACATCAGTTCATTTCGAATCTCTTAGTGAAGCCAAGTGGAACAAAATACAAGATAAAGAGAAAAGGAAGGATGGGTGTTTTTATTTAATGAAATCACGTTATGAAATTTTTAAAAGCAAAAGCACTGGAGCAGGAGTGAAAATTCTCATTTCCTCCTTTGAAGCTTGTTTATTTCCTATCAAAATACACTGTTTCAACTCCTAGGCTTAGGGGAAATAATCTTTGATATAAGAAGTTACTAGAGAAAGTCATTAAGCTGTCATGCCCCAAACCAAGTGTTCCCTCCCACACTCCTTATCAAAGAGCCCAGAAAAGGACAATGCAAGATGCACTGCAGGCAGGAGTTAGGCTTTGCTGAAATTGGGGGACTGAGAGATCAAAGAAGCTTTCAAGGGAAACTACAAATAAACTCAGAGCACCCTGAGCTAAACAGGATCTCCACACTTTGGATCATGAGGAGCATCAGATGGCCCCTAGGGTGCCATCTGCAAACCAGACACTGCTCACATTTTCACTCATGGGGTCCTTGCAGCATGCAGCAGAAACTATTGTTCTAGTCAGCCCTGCATGGCAGGCAGGCAGATGTCACTCAGATGGTGATTACGTACTGTACTCATAGCTGTGACCAAATACCTGACAGGAAGCAGCTTAAGGATGGAGTTTATTCTAGCTTACAGTTTTGAGATAAACTCAAACTGTAAGGGAAACTCCATCATGATGGGGAATGCATGGTGGCAGGAGCAGAAGGTCAGCTACCCTCACAATGCATCCCCAGTCAGGAAGCAGAGAATGAACAGAAAGTGGGGCTGGGCTATCAAGCTCAAGTCCACCCCCAGTGACCCACTTCCTCCAGCAAGATTCCATCTCATAAAGGTTATAAATCCTTCCCAAATAATACAATTGAGACACTTGAAAAGTTTCTTTCTAAGACTCATCCCAAAACAAATTTAACATATGTATGGCATTTAAATTGAAACACAAGCTAGGCATGGTGACACACATCTTTAGTGCCAGCACTTGGGAGGCAAAAGTAGAAGGATAGTTAAGAGTTCAAGGCCAACCTGACACTACATAGTAAGTTCCAGGTAAGCCTGAGCTAGAATAAAACCCTACCTCAAAAATAAATAAATAACCGGGCGTGGTGGCGCACGCCTTTAATCCCAGCACTCGGGAGGCAGAGGTAGGAGGATCGCAGAGAGTTTGAGGCCACCCTGAGACTACATAGTGAATTCCAGGTCAGCCTGAGCCAGAGTGAGACCCTACCTCGAAAAACCAAAAATAAATAAATAAATAAATAAATAAATAAATAAATAAATAAATAGCCAGGCGTGGTGGCTCACACGTTTAATATCACCACTTGGGAGGCAGAGGAAGGAGGATCGCCAGGAGTTCAAGGGCACCCTGAGACTACATAGTGAATTCCAGGTCACCCTGAGCTGGAATGAGACCCTACCTCGGAAAACCAAAATAAATAAATAAATAAATTGAAATACAAGGCACTGAAGTATTTTAGTCAGTCTTATGAATGCCCATTCAAATGATGGTAGAGTAAAAAAATGCCAAATAGCATATAGCAAAGTGATGACTGTCAAAAGAAAGCAGTGAACCCTGCCGGGCCATGCCTTTAATCCCAGCACTGAGGAGGCTAGAGCCTGAGCTAGAGTGACTGTATCTCAAACACCAGAAAGAAAGAAAGAAAGAAAGAAAGAAAGAAAGAAAGAAAGAAAGAAAGAAAGAAAGAAGGGAGGGAGGGAGGGAGGAGGGGGGAGGGGGAGGGAGGGGGGAGGAGGAGGGAGGGGGAGGGAGGGAGGAGGGGGGGGAGGGGAGGGGAGGGGGGAGGGGAGGGGGAGGGGAGGGGGGAGGGAGGGGAGGGGGGAGGGGAGGGGAGGGGAGGGGGGGGGGGGGAGGGGGGGGAGGGGAGGGGAGGGGAGGGAGGGGAGGGGAGGGGAGGAAGGAAGGAAGGAAAAGAAAGAGAGAAAGAAAGGCAGGCAGGCAAGCAAGCAGTGAACCCAAGTAGCAATCCCCAGCTGGGACAGTGGAAATGGCTGGTGCCAACAACATTCATGTAACATGCATGAGCCCCATGTGAAACACCTCCAGCTGGCCTTGGTTGAACAGATGCTGCAGAAGGGCAGGGAGCATGTCTGCTCTCTTTGAGGGAGGGGAAGGTGACACAGCAAGGTTCAGTCCATATGCTCTTCTGGAAGGACTAGGTGATGAAACAGGTATAGGTGGCATGCAGACAGATGCACAGATACAAAGATAGGCATGGAGATTATGCAGAAGATGAGTAGGGAAGCATGTGCAGACCCCAGAGCCTGGTATCAATTTGCTGCTCATGGCCTCAGTCACAGGATCACACAGGGTGACTCAGTAAGGCATAGTGTTATTGGGGTCTCATCACTGAGCACAGGGCTCACTACAGTGAGAGCACTCTCCACTCCCCTGAAGGAGTACCCAGGAGCCAGCCATTAATGATCACTATGTTCATGTTAATTAGCCCAATAAAATGTTCTGTCCTTTGATTCTTGATGAAAACAGTCTTTTTTGGTTATTATGTTGTTACTGTTAGTTTTGCTTAGATTCTTTTTAAAAAAATTGTTTTTGTTCATTTTTCATTTATTTATTTGACAGCAACAGATAGACAGAGAAAGAGGCAGATAGAGAGGGAATGGGTGCACCAGGGCCTCCAGCCACTGCAAACAAACTTCAGATGCATGCACCACCTTGTGCATCTGGCTTATGTGGGTGCTAGGGAATTGAGCCTCAAACCAGGGTCCTTAGCCTTCACAGGCAAGCATTTAACTGCTAAGCCATCTCTCCAGGCCCTGATTTGCTTCTTTAGCATGCATTTCACCTCTCTTCTTAGCACAAACGTTCCTTGGGGGTTCTCCCTCACTCCTCCCCATTGGACAGCATCTGGTGAGTGGTTTCATGTGCCTGTCCTCTCTTACACACAAAAAAAGAAGACAATCTGAGCAGGGACAGCTCAACTCCCTCTTCCAGGGTCATGGGCCCTGGACAGAAGAATGCTGGGTGTGGTGGTTTGAAATGTCCCCCACAGACTCATGTGTTTGAATACTTAGTCCCCAGTTGGCAGGGCTACTCAGGAAGGCTGTGGAACCTTTAGGAAGCAGAGCTATACCAAAGGAAATGAGTCACTGAGGATGAAATCCAGGTTTTGTAGAGTAGACCTGTTTGCTATCTCTCTGCACTTCATCTCTGATGATGTGAAGATGTAACAGCAGTTTCCTGCTCCTGCCATGCTTTCCCTCCAAGATGGATTTGCCCGCAAAACTATTAGCTGAAAATAAACCATTTTCTTTCCTAAGCTACTTCTGACTGGGTGTTTTGTCCCAACAATAAGAAAGTAGCTGATATACTGGAACCTATAAGGCAGGTGGGGGTCTTCCTGTATACCTTGAGTGGCACTCCCCAAGAAGAGACATCCTGTGCTGAGATAGGCTGGCTCTTGAGCTTAGCCAGCAATTGCTTAGTGAGGTCTGTGTTCTAATAATGTTCCATAGCTGGCACTGGGTCTGCATGAGAACAGGCCGAGGGAGCTGCCTCTCAGTGCTCTGTAATTATGCCCCAGTAGCAGGTTCTGCTTCACAGGCCACAAGCCAGCCAAGGTGACACAATTTTGCAAAGCGAGGCATGGGACATGACCTGGAAAAGCTCAGCCTGCAGAGAGTCTCATTTATACCTTGGTGCTTACTGAGACACAAGCTCTGCAGCAAGCAAAGAAAGAAATGAACTAAAGAAAAACGTGTGCACATCAAGCATCAGAAAGAATGGCAGAGTCAGAGGGGTTAATGTGCCACTTTCCACAGCCATCAAAAGGGGAATTATAGTGTGTCCCAACAGCTGGCCTCCTAGCCACTTTTCAAACCTACCTCCAAGTTATTAGCATATGAACCTCTAATGCTACTGCAAAGACTCCAGGTCAAATGGAAAACGACTTTAGTCTTCTCTACAATCCAGATTTAGAAAGTGTGAAAAGTAACAGATTTTTTTTTAGGGGGGGGTTGATGGTGGAAGAGAGTGAGTTTAGATTGGGTGGTGCAATAGTTACTTTCTTCTTGTTGTGACCAAATATCCCTGACAAGAAGTAAATTAAGGGGCTGGAGAAATGGCTTAGTGGTTAAATGCTTGCCTGCAAAGCCTAAGGACCCTAGCTAGTTCAAGACTCAATTCTCCAGGACCCACGTAAGCAAGGGGGTGCACACATTTGAAGTTTGTTTGCAGTGGTTAGAGGCCCCAGTGTGCCTTTCTCTCTCTCTCTCTCTTTCCCTGCCTATTTCTGTATCTCTGTCTCTCTGTCTCTCTCTCTCAAATAAATATTTTTTAAAAAAGAAGCAAATTAAAGAAGAAAGGGTGTGGTGGCACACACCTTCAGTCCCAGCACTTGGGAGGCAGAGGTAGGAGGATCACCGTGAGTTCAAGGCCACCCTGAGACTACATGCTGAATTCCAGGTCAATCTGGGCTAGAGTGTGACTCCACCTCAGAAAAAAAAAAAAAAAAAAGAAAAACAAAGGAGGAGAAGGAAAACTAGCTGTAGTAGTAGAATAAGAAGAAGCAAAAAGGGTTTACTTTGGCTTACAGTTCAGCATTACATTCCATCATGGCAGGAAAGCATGGTGGGGAAGCTGGTTACATTCAGTCCACAGTGAGGAGCCAGTGATAATGCTGGTGCTCAGCCAGCACTGTCCTTTCTATAGAGTCTGGGGCCCCAGCATAAGGAATGGTGTTGCCCAAAGTTAAGGTAGATCTTCCCACCTTAGTTAATCTAACCATGCTCAACTCTCCAGATCCCACGTAAGGCAGACACACAACATGATGCAAGCATGCAAGGTCACATATACACACAAGATGGTGCACAGGTCTGTAGTTTGATTGCAGTAGCTGGAGGCCCTGGAGTACCAATTCTCTCCCTCTCCCCCACCCCCTGTTCTCACTCATTTAAATATATATTTTACTTCTGGGTAAGATGGTGGCATAGGAGCCATGACAAACCAGCCAAGGGAGGGATTTAAGTAAAACCAAGGCAAAATACACTCTTATTCTGAAAAGGAGTATAGATTATTCTTAGACACAGCAGAGAAGCAGGAGAGACCAAGATCCACCAGAAAGGAGGAAAACAGCCAGAATCCCACTGAGGACCTTGCGGGGCCCCAACACTCGTGATCCCCATGCCCACCAGGAATACCAAGCAGCAGCAGCAGAGATCAAACAAGAGGATTTTCCAACTTCATCAGCCTCCTTGCACAGTCAAGAAATCTGAAGGAAAGACAGCTGAGATCAACTAAGGAGCTACTGAAAGAGATACAGGTGGGACTGTGAGCAACTCCAGGCTTCCTGCACTCTCCCATCCCCCAACTATCAGAACCTCAAACCTCCAGCATTTAGTGTTCCCCACCCCGCCAGGCAAGCACATGCAGCACAGCTGAACCAAGCTCCAGCTCCACAGCACAACACGGAGGGATGGAGGTGGGCACTCAGCATTGGTGAGATCGGAAGCCACCTCAAAAGGCTATTGCCAAGGCCCTTGGTTTCCCTTGAGAAACAGATGGTAAGACCCTATTGCTAAAGACTTAACTTGCCTGAGCAGCAAGGTCACTGAGAAATCAAGCTGGTGCTGAGCAGAAAACCTTCTCCCTGTAGAGCAGCCAACTGAAAGCTGGAAAAAGCTGCACTGAATGCAGCTGAATAGGAGACAGAAGTCATCAGTGGTGAAAACAGTGGACACTGGAAACCTCACTTTTGGCCAGACAGGCCAAATGACCGAAGGGGTGCAATAGTGTCATGTCTGCTCTGGGGGAAACCAACTGCTCTCTAATTGGACTGAAGGCCTGCTCTAAGGGAGGGAATACATGCCTGGTACTGAAAAACCTAATCAAAAGCCTATGGCAGGGGAGGTCATGAGTCTTAGGGGTATAAAGCCTGATCTTGTCTAGCTAAATGTATATATTAGACCCACCAAACTGCCCTGAAAGCACTACACTTAATGTTCATATTCATATATTAATGGTACTCTCACTTCTGGTTAGAGAAGCTTCTCTTTTCAGATGGTGATGACCACTGGGATGACCCAAAAGGCAACATAATAAGTCATATGAAAACCTACCTTTCTAGACAATGGAACATTCAGAAGCAATAGATTGTTACTAGAAAATTTTCAGTGCCAGGGATGGGATACTTTCCAGTGAGTTGTTGGCCAGGGAGGTCACAGATACCCCCAAAACATTATAGGCCATTGCCAAGGCCCTTGGCTTTCCACCAGGAAGACCCTATTGCTGAAGACTACACATACTTGGGCTGCAAGGTTAATGAGAAATCCTGCTGGAGCTGAGCTGAAAGCCTCTTCCATGTGGACCAGCTGATAGAAAGCTGGAAAATGCTACCCTGCATGCAATTCAATGGGAGAGAAAAATCACCAGTGAAGATACTCAACAGTAGATACTGCAAGCTTTAAATTTGGCCAGCCAGGACAAATAAGCCAATGGGTACAATAGTGGCATGTCTGTTATGGGGGAAACCAACTGCTCCTCTAGTTGGACTGGAGGCCTTCTCCATGGGAGGGAATACATCCCTGATACTGAAAACCTACAACAGGGGTAGTCATGAGCCCTAGGGGTATAATATCTGCTGGTGTCTGACTAAATGTATATACTATGCTCACCAAACTGCCCAGTAAGCACTTCTCTTAATGTCCACACCCATATATTAATGCTACTCTCACTTTTGGTTAGAGAAGCTTATCTTTTCAGATGGTGGTGACCTTGGGATGATTCAAAAGGCACCATGGTGCTGAGAAGAAGGGACAGAGGAACACTCAGCACTGAAACATCTCTAACACACCTTCCAAGACTCAGGATCCATTGCGGAAGAGGGGGCAGAAAGAATGTAAGAGCCAAAGGAAGAGTAGGACTCCTTACAACGTGCTCCTCCAGACACAAAATAGCCTGGATAGCCATGACCTCACAGCACCTGACACTACCTACACAAGACCATCATAATTAAAAGAGAGACTGATTGAGAGGGGGGAGGGGATATGATGGACAGTGGAGTTTCAAAAGGGAAAGTGAGGGGAGGGAGGGAAGTACCTGGGATATTGTCTACAATTAAGGAAGTTGTCAAAAATAAAAAAGGCAACATAGTGCTGAGAAGAAGGGACAGAGGAGTGTCCCCTTCAAGGCTCAGGGTCCATTGCAGAAGAGGGGGCAGAAAGAATGTAAGAGCCAAAGGAAGGGTACGACTCCTTACAATGCATCTGTCCAGACAGAAATTGGCCTCAATATCCATGACATCACAGTGCCTAGCAATACCTTCACAAGACCCTCATAATATGAGAAAAAGATGATGACATCAAATTAAAAGAGAGACTAATGGAGAGAGGGAGGAGATATGATGGAGAGTGGAGTTCTGAAAGGGAATGGGGGGAGGGGAAGGAAATATCATGGTTTATTGTCCCTAAATATAGAAGTTGTCAATAAAAAAAGAAAAAAACATCAAGCATGAAATAAAATTAGGGATAAAAATATGCATTTTTATTTTATTATTAAAAAAACACATTTGTTTATTTATTTGAGAGAAAGAGGCAGAGACAGAGAGAGAGAGAATGGGTGTGCCAGGGCCTCCAGCCATTGCAAATGAACTCCAGATGCATGTGCCCCTTTGTGCATCTGACTTACATGGGTCATGGGGAGTCAAACTGGGATCCTTTGGCTTTGCAGACAAATGCCTTAACCTCTAAAGCCATCTCTCCAGCCAAAATATGCATTTTTTAAATGACAGTGGAGAAAAACTTTTTATTCTGAAGTAGATGAACTACAAAGCAAAAGAAGTATCATTTAATAATATTTGTTTCTATGAGATATGTGTGTGTACACACATACAGATGAGTATAGTTCTCAGTTGCTGTCCTGTGTACATGCACACATGTGTACTGAACCATTAATACATACCAGAAGTGCTGATAACTGTTCCCTAGAGCTGCTGCTCGGTCACTTCTCCATCTCTTCTTAATGCTACCTGCAGTGACATCAGTTTGGTGTTATGACACTGGCCATGGCGAATGCTTTTACACCATGAAAATAGACACCAAGATCTCAGGGACTCAACCTGTAGCCACACCTCCTGGCAAGCCCCAGTGTTGTGGAAACACTGCAGGTGTGTGAGCCTTGTTTATAAGTGGGCAGCAGGGACCTCTGTTAATAGTGGAAGTCTAATGCTGCTTGGACACACCCCTGTACAGTCCCTGAAAACAGCTGGGACTTCAGCCTGCCCCAACTATCAACAATTTCTTAACCATGAAAGACCAACTTCTCCTTGGGAAATCATGGCAACCCTTGCTGCAGTCCACTTAGTGAGCATGTTCCACAAGTTAAAAATGAAAAAGATTAGAAATGAGTTTCACAAGGCACATAAGGTTAACGTGTGTTTGTGTGTGTGTGTGTGTGTGTGTGTGTGTGTGCAATTGCATGCATACACAGGCACATTCCAGTAGGCATAATATTTATTCAGTTTACAGCACTTAAAAGTAAAGATACCAGGGCCGGGAAGATGGTTCAGTACGTAAAGTGGTTCCTTACAAGCATGAGGACTTGAGTTTAATCTCTAGAACTTACCAGAAAAATGCAAGATGTGATAGTGCATGGCTGTAATCCCAGGGTCTGATCTTCAGAACCACAAAACCTGCCTTAGTGGCTCAGTCCCTGGAGAGCTGACCACAGTGATGCCCTCCCTTACTGCCTCACACAGCCTCAAGGACAGGTAGCCTCGGTTCAAGTTAGGAGGAATGAGAACATTTCTTACACTCATTCTTTCAAAAGCAAGGGAATGCTGGGGAGGAGGCAGTATGTTCTGGAAAGAAATGGTAGAGAAGGCACATCTCAGATGGAAGAGCAGCGCTGTCCCTCCTGAAGAACTGCTGAAGAAGGAAGGAAGCCCACCTGCTCCTCTACCCTCCCACCCCTCCGGCAGCTTATGGCAGCTGGGACTAAGACACATCCAGGCTCAATGGGCAGCACCTTACTGGGAGCTCCTCTTTTCTTCTAGCTCCACAATCAGTTCAACACCCTTCCCCCACAGCTCCACTTCTCTGGAAAAGAGTTTCAATAACACTTTCTGCATTTGTGAAGGTTAGAGACTAGACCGTGTTCATGAGTGTTTTTCTCCGACATGTCTTTCCATATTGCTTCTGCCACACATACTGACACTTCATAAAACCATTTGCCCAACCTCAGCCATCTGCATAAGTTTTCACAGTTTGCCAGATCTGCACGCCATCTGTGCTACAGCTTATTTAATATCTTTTGTGAAGTCAACTCAATTTTAAAAGAAATTTTCATAATTAGAAACCCAGTTTCACATGCTACAAATAGAACATGACCATAAAAATAAAAGCAACAAAAGGGAAAGCATGTTATTAAATTCCTTCTACATGCCACTGTTGACAGCCCACAGCTCCAAGCCTGAGGCCTCTCCTTGATGAGCATAAATTTTAGCAACAAGCTAAATTTTTTTCCAACCCTGTCTTCAAACAGAAAGCTAGAATAAAATTTTTTAAATAATAATAACTTCACCACTATGGGACTTGACTTTAATTGATGCACTGGTAATTACCGTGTGTGTGTGTGTGTGTGTGTGTGTGAGAGAGAGAGAGAGAGAGAGAGAGATCTACCAAACCAACTGCATGGATCTAGGAGAGATTCCTTTCCTTTGTGGCATCCAATTTGGCTGCTCAGATTCTAGTCTTGATTTTTTTATTAACCTCTCTGGACTTGTTCCAGGCAAGCATATTACTCCTGAACCCTTTGAGAATACTGTGAAAAGCTTCACATGCATGAGGGCTCATGGGGAACTAGAAGAAGCAGTTTAAGGAAGAGTGATGAAGCAGTTTAGTTTCTGAGAAACTACACAGAAACCCACTCACTGAGATTTTGTGGACACTTCTATTGCTAAGTGAGTAAAGCAGGGACCCTGTGCACGTACTTAATATTGTTGAGTAGCTGTTTCCTCCCAATTGAAGCATTCCCTCCTGGATGTGAGAGGATGCTCAGGAAAGAGACAGGAAAGTTGCAAGACTCGCAAGGCACCTCTTGAAGTTACATGAGCAAGTAAACAACTGCTGGAAGGAGACTCTGGTGGAGCTGCCTGCAAGTTGTGCACACAACTCCAGGAATGCAGCTTCCGTGAGCTGTCATCCATGCTGGAGAGGCTTTCTGGTGACTCAGCTCTGCCTCTGAGCAGCCCACGCTCCTGGAAGTAACCCCAATAAACTCATTGGTCCACCAACGTGGACATGGGAGACCTCATTCTGTGGTCTATCAATGCCTTCTCCACCTGCGATGAACTGAAATCCCATCCTTGGGAAAAGTCATGCAGTAAACACTCAGAAGCCCAGCCATCCTTGTCTGAACCAAAGAGAGCAGGTCAGTGAGTGAGATGGTTCACACTGGGAAGTTACCTTCTACCCAACACTGCAGATCACACAAGTGTCTTACTGTGCTGTCTTACTCTACTGCTGCTGTCATGGGCAGCACAAGCCAGGGGTCTACAGACAAACAGAAATGTGCTGCTCACCATCATGGAGGGAGGCTGAAGTCCAGAATCAAAGCACCAACAGATCTGAGTCAGGTGCCACCATAAACTCATGTTTTGTGAATGCTTGGATCCAGGCTAATGGAAATTTTGGAGGTGGAGCCTTCCTGGAGAAGGTGTGTTGCTGGGGGTGGGCCTTGAGTTTTATTAACCCCTAGCTTGCCAGTGTTATTCAGATAACTCTCCTGCTGCTGTTGTCCACCTGATGTTGGCATAGAGGCAATGTCCAGCCTCTGCTCTACCATCTTTCCCTGCTATCACGGAGCTCTCTCTCAAGACTGTAAGCCAAAATAAGACCTTTCCTCCCATCAGCTGCTTCAGGTAGGGTGTTTAATCCCAGCAATGAAAAAGTAACTGCAACACCTCATTATAGATGGACACTTCTCACTGGGACCACACATCACGGGAAGAACAAGGCAGCTCTCTGGGGCTTCTTTTACATGGGCACTAATCCATTGATGACAGCTCCCTCAACCCTCTTGATGGAGTCATCTCCTAAAGACCCAACTCCTAATAGCATCACATTGTAGGAAAGGATTTCAGCAGAGGAGTTTCTTGGGGAGGGAGGCAACAGTTGGCCCACAGCAGTAACCCTGGGATAGGAACCCCTTGAAAAAACAAGAGTTGACACTGCTGGTGCTCATCCTGGCTAGCCAGAAACACTTTCTTTGTTTGCTTGGAACAAATCAAAGTTTATTTTCATGAGCTGGTCAGTGTGGCACACTCTGCCCATCCTAAGGATAGAGAGCAAAGTATACAATCCACATCTATCAAGAGCCCAGCAGGATTTCATATGGGACAGCAAAGGACAGTTTCAAGTGTCACCATGGCAACAGCCTTCATATCAAGCTTACAGATGCTTATGTTCCCAACAGCAAGGCCCTAAACATAGGCCAGCAGCTCAAACTGAGGCTAGGTTTAAAGAGCAACTCTGTGTTCATATTTTGAGCAATTTAAGGGAGTTTCAAAGATAATTTGGACAAAACATATTTGACTTACAAACCAATTTAGACTAACCACTTACCTTTTGTAACTTTTAAGTAATGTTCTCTTTACATGACCCCCTCAGAATTCCCATAAGAATTTATTAGTAACCCTTTGCAGCAATAAATTACTGTGAAGATTAACTGTACAGTAAGTCAGCTACAGAGACTAACTACATCCATCATGACCTGTAGCCGCGGCCTGGCTTCCCTCCTTTCTGTGATGCTGGGAATCAATGCATGTGCTAAGCACCAGGTGATTTTCACCTGCAAAAGAGAAAACTAGCTGGGTGTGGTGGCTCACACCTCTAATCCCAGCCCTTGAGAGGCTGAGGCAGGAGTGCCATGAGTTGGAGGCCAGCCTGGGCTACACAGTGAGTTCCAGATCAGCCCAAGCTAGAGTGAGACCCTGCTTCAAAATATTAAATAAAATATCAATTGTAACAAAATATGAAAAGTAAAATAATAAAAAGCACACTGTTTTCAGTTACATAAAAGAGAAAAAAGTTCAGGTGTCTAAGGAGGAGTGTAAATTAATGCTCAAAATGTGTCAAAAGTAAGCAGGAGAAAGAAAGCGGACATGAGGTGGGTGCTCCCAGCATATGGACTCACCTCAGGACCCACGATCACCATGTAAACATTCGGTGCTTCCTGGTGCCATTCTTGTGAAGAAAAAGGAAACAGCTTTAGGTCTCAGTTCAAAGGCAGTTAAGCTTACTCTAAATGACTTATAATGCAAATCATTTTGTTTCATTCATAATATTAGTCGAGATAAATCACCTTTATTTGGAACTTATATGTGACACTTTATACTTTTGCATAGGCTTTCTTTCTTTTTGTTTGTTTGCTTTTGTGTGTTTGTTTTGTTTTTGAGACAAGATCTCACCATGTATTCCAGGCTGGTCTTGATGTCAAGGCAAGTCTCTTGCCTTAGCCTCCAAATTTCTAGGATTATAGGTATGTACCCACACGTTTGTCAACTCATTTATTTATCTGTTTGTTTGTTTGCTTGCTTTTGAGACAAGGTCTCATGTAGCACAGGCTACCTTTGAACTTCCTATGTAGCTGAGGATGGCCTTGAACTTCTGATTCTCCTGTCTCCCACCTCAGTTGAAATGACAGGCATGTGCCATCATGGCTGGGATGGAACCCATGGCTTCAGGCACACTAGGAAAGCACTCTACCCACTGAACCACATTCCCGGTCCAGAACTTCTACAATACTGCATATTACCCAGATTAATTTACTAGAAAACCAGGGCTAATCAGCACCCAAACGCAGCATGCTTACTACACTGAAACATATGGATATCACAGGAAAGGAGCATGTGAGAGTCAGCCTCACACATGACTCTCTTGTTTGCTCTTATTTTTTTGAGATAGGGTCTTGATCTGTAGCATAGGCTGGCTTCAAACTCATATCAGTTCTCCTGCATCAGCTTCCTGAGTGCTGTAACTACAGGCCTGAGCCATCACACTGAGTTTAGACAAAATTCTTTTAGCCTTATAATTACTTGTAATGTCTATGAAGTCCTCCAGATCTGAAGACACAGGAAAGCAAAAACACTAAAGTGAAATTTTATATTTATTAATTAATTATCTTTCCCATTAATCATTCTGATTGTTTCCAAAGCAACAATCCAGTAGCAGTTCTGCTCTCATACAATGAAAATGGAAAAAGTCCTGCTGGGCATGCCATCATGCCTATAATCCCAGCCCTGTGGTGCTGAAGCAGGAGTCCTCAATCAATGCCAGCCCGAGTCCATGGTGAGAGTGCAAGGCTGAGGCATGTTCTCATTTGCAAGGCCACAGACAAGGAGGAAGGTGGCTCTGCACCACGTACCTGAGAATGCGTCCACCAAGTACAGAGGGTCCTTCACTGGCCTAAGTCCACATATCAGAAGGAACACATACAGGTTGTCAACACTTTGTGTAATCTCTGTAACATAAGAGTGGACACTTCAGAGGGGAGGGTGTGGCTGGCTTCTACAACAAAGCCAGACATCTATCTCCAAAGTCCATCCAGCCTTGCTACCCCTAACATGTCCCCTCAGCTCCTTGCTTTGGATCAGTCACCTCACAGGTGGAAAAGCCAGAGTGTTACCCAGCCCCCATCAGGGCTTCATTCAACTTAATTGAACTTCATTCAAGTCTGAATCTACTGTAAGAAGGAGGGACAGGTCTGAACCAGCCTGAATGAAATAGGAGCCAGCAGTCCCAGAAAGTATTTGGGCCCAGTTCCAATAGAGAAAAAAAAATTGTGTGTGTATATACTGTGTGTGGTGTGGACATAGTATATGCACGTGTATGTGAAGATGTGTGTGTCCCTTGGGCATGAGTGCACAAACCAGAGGAGAACGTCAAGTATTCTCCTCTATCGTTTTTCCATGCTGTCTCCTTAAGACCATGTCTCTCAGTGAACCTTCAGCTGTCATTTTGGTCATACTGGCTGACCAGTGAGCTCCAGCAATTCTGTCTCCATAGCTCGCTCCCCACAGCTCTGAATTTACAGATGTGCATGGCCATACATGGTTTTGTATATAGGTGCTTAGGATTAAACTCAGGTCTTCATGCTTGCACAGCAAGGGCTCTTACCTGCTAAGCCATCTCCCCCAGGGTAACAATGAACCTCTGATCTTCCTACCTCCATCTCCTGAGTGCTTGGATTAACAGCCATACCACAACACACCTAATTTTATGTGGTGCTGGGATTGAACCCAGGGTTTTCTGCATGGTAAGCAGGTTCTCTGCCAACTGAGCTGTAATCTCCAGCCTTGTCATATAGCTTTTAAAAAGACAGAAAACTTGGGTTTTCCATATAGACATTTCGATTTAAGATCAATGGGAGACACCAGGCTTAGTGGTTTTTCTCATGACAAATAGAGCCAACTTTCCTACTCCTAGACTTAGGATGGGCTGCGGCCTTCACAGGCCAACAGAGTACAGTGGAAGTGGCAGCAATGCCTTGGCAATGCAAGCAGTCCAAGCCTTGGCTATATAGGAGACCTTGTGCTACAGAGCCAGATCCTGTCTCAAAAAACATTATTACTATCATTATAAAATATTACATTATAAAATATTTTTAATATTGTTACTATAGTATCTCTTAATTAACTACTGAAAATTTCACCAAGCTATGTTGAGGGCTATACACACACCTAGTCCCACTACTATAAGTCTCCTGAAATTAATGTTAGAATACAAACCTTGGTGAGTACTGATTTGATTAAGGCCTGAGCTAGAGGCTAAGTGCAAAAGTGAACTCAAGGTCAGAAAATTGGAAGACAGGCATTTGGATCCAAGGTGAAGAGCCAAACTATTATCTTTAATAAGTTATAAGCTACTCCCCTTAATAATATCTAAGGGTAGAAGGTCAGGAATGGGAAACAGCCAAACCCACATACAGTCCCAGACAAGAGCTGCTAATGTGTGCTGGGACTTGTGAGGGAAAGTCTGACAGAGACAGAGATTAAAGCACCTTTGTAAGAATCACTTTTTCAGTTCAGAGGAAACATAAGTCTTCTTATTATTAGTAGTGAAACCAGGCAGACAGAACTTTGACTAGGGCTGGAGATCTCAGCCATGCACACAGAGCTTGTGTGTTCCCACATGTGCACAAACACACATCCCCTACATGCCCCACAGATATGCACACACAGAGAATTCATGTAATCAGAAAAAAAAAATCAGCAGTAAGGAACAAGCCAATGTTGTATTTCTCCAACACAAACACAGTCCAATCAGCTCACACTCCAGGCATAAGTGGAACAAGTGTTCAAATGCACAGGAAAATGAGGGGAGGAAGCTCCACAAAGAGGGAACAGAGAACCTGCCTCATTAAATTGGAGGGATGAAAATACATAAGCCAAACAACATTCCACAAAGATGACACTCAGAGGGTGCATGAAAGGAGCTGTGTGAGGAGCAGATGTGGCTCCTGGTAAAACTGTCCATTGTCACCTGGCATAGATATAAGGGACCTTCCTTGTTTTGTTTTGCTTTTTTGTTGTTGTTGATGGTGGTGGTTTATTTTTTGTTTTGTTTGTTTGTTTGTTTGTTTTTTGTTTTGGTTTTGGTTTTTTCAAGGTAGGGTGGAATTCACTCTGTAGTCTCAGGGTGGCCTCGAACTCATGGCGATCCTCCTACCTCTGCTTCCAGAGTGCTGGGATTAAAGGCATGCACCACCATGCCCGGCTTAGTTATTTTTTGCTTACATGGGTCACTAGCTCAAAACAATAGCTTGAATTCTTTTTGGCCTTGGTATGGTGGGGCTGAAAAATCTAGTCCTGTACCGTCCAGGCCCAGATCCCTTGAGAACCCAGCCCCAGGAAGAGGCTGGTCCACAGGGTACAGTCCTGATTTCCATAGCATGCCTGTGACTCACAGTAAGGCAAGTCTTGCATTGCAACACAGGCCCCATATTGCTGGTGCATTACACATAAGGCTTATATACAATAAAAACAGAATATTCTGGCCTGACAACATGCAGGGCACTCTGGTATTTTCTACTTTAGTTCATTTTTTTAAAGTGCTCATCCCCAACTAGCTAAATTGATTTTGAGGCTGCAAACCCAGGAGACCCTGGAGGGAGATAGAGTTAATCCTGTATTCTTTGCTTCTCTCCTGTCCTCCCCCTGTGCTGGAGGAAGAAAATTAAATGAAATGCGAATTCAAAAAAATGAAATTAGAAAATGGCAGGCAAGAACACAGATGTCTGATCTTACTCTAGGATTTTTAAAACCAAAATGCAGACAGAACATTTGGATTCAAGGGCCTGGTGTGTATATTCCCCACAAACAAAACAAAACACTGGTTTTCAAGGAACTAAAGACAAATGTGGAAAATTCCTGACTAGACATCCCAGAGCTAGAGCCAGCACATGTGGGTGGGCTTCTGCTTAGGAGAATGGCAGCGAGGCTCCCTCTAGCCCCTGACAGCTTCTTCAAAGCCAAGTGTTTGGTATGTCCTCAGAGGTTACAAAGCAGCTAAATCAGATGGGCCCTGGGGCTTGGGAAGAGGCAGGTACCCATCTAAAGTTGTGGTGGGCTTAATCCCTCATATGAGTTAGTGCTCATGCCTATGGTCTGACATCGCCTCCAATGCCAGGTCAGAGTGAGCAAAAGTGTGAGCCGCCCCTCACAAGCACACGGTTCTATATTACTTCCAATAGCCCCATTTCCTGCAGAGCTTACAAAAAACTTTATTTCCCACAGAGAATTTTTTGTCTGTGTTGGTGGTATAGTGGTGAGCATAGCTGCCTTCCCACAGAGTTTTTAAAAAAACACTTTATTGACAATTTTCATACATGTACATTATATATTTTCATCATAATCCCCTCCCATTACCTTGTTTCCTCTCCCCCCTTTTCTTTTCAACTAGACCCTCTTCTTCTTCTAGTACTTCTCCCCCCAACCCCCTCGATATAGCCCAGGCTGACCTGGAATTCACTTTGTAGTCTTAGGTTGGCCTCAAACTCATGGTGATCCTCCTTCCTCAGCCTTGCAAGTGCTGGGATTAAAGGTGTGTGCCACAATGCCCAGCCCCTTCTTCTATTTTGATGGGGGGTGTTTTTTTGGTTTTTTTTTGCCCTCCTCCAACATTCATGACAATATGTTGTGCAATACTGTGCAGGTCTTGTGTGAGTAAAAAGAGCTGCTTTGAGGTCTGTGCGGAATAAGGGGGCAAAGAATGCAAGAGCCAGAAAATGGGAAGGATTACTTTAATTCTATCATCCAGACTTGAAGTGGCTGTTGCAGATGTACTCATGACCTTACAGCAGCTGTACTTACTTACTCAAGTTCCAGATATCACCCATGAGACCGCAGGGATGATAACCAACCATTGTGCTTTCAGAAATTATGGTCCCAGTTGTGCCGCCATTGCATCCTGTGAAGTATGGGCACTGAGATAGCCTTACAGCAGGCAATTTGAAAGGGACCCCTGCTTCTGAATGATGGCACACACGCACTTACTGACAAGATGAAGTGATCAGAGGGCAGGGGCTCATCTGTAATGTTGAGAGTGCAGCGGGCATGTGCTGTCATGGGGATTGATGAACATGCTACAGAAATTATTCCTAATAAAACACTCAGAGATTTTTCTTTGCAAAGGAAACCGGTGCTGACATACAGTGTGTTGGGTGTTGCGGGGGGTGGTGGAAGTTGTTGGGGTGAAAGCAGTCTCCAGGTATCTTCACATCAGTCTCTTGAAAGTTTAGAGCAAGATCTACAGTTTCAACTTTCCTCATCCTGACCCTGCAGTTGGACCCTGTATGGAGTATTAAATAGCATTGCCATCGAAGGAAACACACTTGGTATTAAATTGGAAGACTTCGTATGGTTCAAACTACCTGTGAAGCTGGGGAGATGCTCGAGGGTAAAGTGCTTGTGCCATAGCATGAGGACCTGAATTCAGATCCCTGGCACCCAAGTACAAGCCAGACATGGTGGCACACACCTGTAACCCCAGCACTTGGGAGGTAAAAACAGGAGGATCCCTGGGGGTCACTGGCCAGGGTCTAGCTGAATTCCAGGTTTAGTGAGAGACTTCCTCAAAAACAAGGGTGGAACCAAGAATGGTGGCCTGTAATCCTAGCACTGAGGAAGCTGAGGTAGGAGGATCACAATGAGTTCAAAGCCAGTCTGGACTGCAGAGTGAATTCTAGGACAGCTACAGTGAGACCCTGCTTTAAAAAAAAAAACAAAAAAAAAAAAAAAAACAAGGTAGAGAGCAACTGAGGTAGACATCAGATGTCAACTTCTGGCCTACACACACATATTCACACACATGCATGTGCACTATCCACACATTCACCACATATGCAAAATAGTCACATGTCAGAAACAACTTTACCTGTTCTAGCATTATTACCCAGAATTTCTGGGTTGGCAGCCTGAATGGCAGTTATGATCCTGAAAAATATATACTATGAGCCTAATATTTGGACAATCAAATGTACTACATTTAAGGAAGGTCTTCAAACAGTAAAAATAAGGACAAGTAGCATGCTTTGGCTTATTTCATATCATGCATGGAAGGTACAGTGGTAAAGGTCTCTGAGCTTCACCACAGAATGGGAAACACCCCCATATATGTGCCACTGATGGGCTGTGGATTGATTCCACCTTGTGAGGGGACAGTCTTGCAAGGAACATGAGAGCTCTGATTAAGTGCACCAAGATGCCACTGCTAGAAATTCCTCCTAAGAAAACATCTGGGAAAATACATGAAAAATTAACTCCTATACCTCTCATTCCTACAGATCAAATCATTGCAAAAAACAGAGGAGCTGGGGAGACAGCTTAGTTGGTAAAGTTTACAAGCATGAGGACCTCAGTTTGATCCCCAGAAACCATGAAAAAATGGCACCACTTGGGAAGTAGAGATGGGACAATCCTAGGTCTTGCTGGCCAGCCACTCTAACCTAATTGGCAGACCCAGGCCAGTGAGAGACACTGTCTCAAAAAGAGGCAGACAAGGTACCCGAGGATTACACCCAAGGTTGTCCTCTGACCTGCACAAACACACACAATAATTTTCAAAAAGCTTCTATAATTTTATGCTTGAAATCTCTGCATTTCATGAGATGTGATGTATCATCTAGAAATTCATTGTTTTAATCTATAGCCATGCTACCATGAATGCACCCAATCTCATCTGATCTCAGAAGCTAAGTAGGACTGGCTAGTACTTTAATGGAAAAAAATTCATTGTTTTAAAAATGTCAACTTGGGGCTGGAGAGATGGCTTAGTGGTTAAGACACTTGCCTGCAAAGCCAAAGGACCTAGGTTCGATTCTCCAGGACCCAGATGCACAAGGTGGCACATGCGTCTGGAGTTGATTTGCAGTGGCTCAAGGCCCTGGCATGCCCAATCTCTCCCTCCCTCTCTCTCTCTCCCTCTCTCTCTCTCTCTCTCTCTCTCTCTCTCTCTCTCTCCATATATATATATATATTTGAGAGAAGAAAGGAAGATATATATATAACAAATAAATAAATAATTTTTTTTTAAATTTAAATATCAACTTGACTCCATTCTCTTTGACATCATGAATAAAGCAGGTCAGAGTCGTAAGTACAGCTTCAGTTTATTTTTATCTTCTAGCACCTTTAAATATGAGTAAAACTGCTTTTAAAAGGTCAAACCATAAAGGAATGGTGGAGGGAGAGCTAATCAAAACCTAAGAGGATATAAATAAGTCATATAGAAACCTGCTTTTCTAGACAATGGAACACTCAGAAGCCGTAGATTATTACTAGAAAAATTTCAGTGCCAGGGATGGGATACCTTCCAGTGAGTTGTTGGCCAGGGAGGTCACTGATGCTCCCAAAACATTATAGGCCATTGTCAAGGCCCTTGGTTTCGCATCAGGAATAGATGGTAAACCCTATTGCTGAAGACTCCACATACTTAGGTGGCAAGTTCACTGAGAAAACCTGCTGGAGCTGAGCTGAAAGCCTCCTCCATGTGGACCAGCTGACAGAAAGTTGGAAAAAAGCCACACTGCATGCAGTTCAATGGGAGAGAGATAAAACACCAGTGAAGGTACTCAACAGTGAACACTGCAAGCTTTCAATTTGGCCAGCCAGGCCAAATGAGCCAACGGGTGCAATAGTGGCATGTCTGTTATGGGGGAAACCAACTGTTCTCTAATTGGACTGGAGGCCCACTCTATGAGGGAATACATCCCTGATACTGAAAACCTATAACAGGGGTAGTCATGAGCCCTAGGGGTGTAACATCTGCTGGTGTCATGCTAAAATGTATATACTATGCTCACCAAACTGCCCAGTAAGCACTTCTGTTAATGTCCACACCCATATATTAATGCTACTCTAACTTTTGTTTAGAGAAGCTTCTTTTTTTTTTTTTTTTTTTTTTGGTTTTGCGAGGTAGGGTCTCACTCTAGTCCAGGCTGACCTGGAATTCACTCTGTAGTCTCAGGGTGGCCTCGAACTCTCGGCGATCCTCCTACCTCTGCCTCCCAAGTGTTGGGATTAAAGGCGTGCGCCACCACGCCCGGCTGAGAAGCTTCTTTTTTTCAGATGGCAGCAACCTTGGGATGACTTAGAAGGCACCATGGTGCTAAGAAGGGACAGAGGAGTGCTCAGCACTGAAACATCTCAAACCCACTTTCCAAGGTTCAGGATCCATTGCGGAAGAGGGGACAGAAAGAATGTAAGAACCAAAGGAAGAGTAGGACTCCTTACAATATGCTCCTCCAGACACAAAATGGCCTGGATATCCATGACCTCACAGTGCCCAACACTACCTAAATGAGACCGTCATAATAGGAGGAAAAGATCATGACATCAAAGTGAAAAGAGAGACTGATTGAGAGGGGGAGGGGATATGATGGAGAGTGAAGTTTCAAAGGGGAAAGTGGGGGGAGGGAGGGAAATACCATGGGATATTGCCTACAATTAAAGAAGTTCTCAATAAAAATAAATAAATAGGGCTAGAGAGATGGCTTAGCGGCTAAGGCGCCTGCCTGCTAAGCCTAAGAATGCTGGTTCCAATGTCCAGCGGTTCCAATCTCCAGGTCCCACGTTCAGCCAGATGAAGTGAGGCAAGGGCGCAATGCTGCACTTGCCCACAAGGGGGTGAACACATCTGGATTTCGTTCACAGCAGCTGAGAGACTCTGTCTCCCTTTCCCTCTCTGTCTATCTCTCTCTGTCTCTCTCTCCAAAACTAAATAAAAAATAATTTTTAAAAATTAAAAATAAATAAATAAATAAATAAATAAATAAATAAATAAATAAATAAATAAAGGTCAAACCAAACGTTAACAACAGTTTTTGTGATGAGATTCCAAGAAATGAAACTTATTTCATTTTCCAATCTATATTTTCTTATCTTTCTATAGTGTCATTTATCATGTAATTAATAGAGTAAAATAATGAATACACAGGGATGTTACTCTGAAAAAAATTAAAGTTACACAGAGCAGCACTTAGAAGCATATGTTAGGGGCTGGAGATGTAGCTCAGTGGCAGAGAGCTCACTTCACAGGTACCAGGCCCTCAGTTTGATCCCCAGTGCCACAAAACAAACCATGCAGTAGGTACAATATCAGGAAGGCATCATCCTTCTACCTCCAGCCTTGCTTACCACTGCCCCACCCCCGGGGCTGAAGCTCCACTCACAGAGAGGAGACCAAGTGTATGTGTGTTCTCCCAGTCAGACTTTCCTCCCCTTGACCCAACTTGCTTTATTTCTCCTCTTTGTTCCTAGACCTGTCCATTTCTGTGATATAACATCCTCTTTTTTAGAAAACTATAAATCAATGAATAAATAAAGAAGGCATTTTTTGATATTCTCGTCTCCTGATCTTGCCTTCTCTTCATCCAATTTGTGATGTATCTCCTGCCCACGTCCACCTGAACCAACCCATTTCTGTGATGTGACCACTTTTTGCTCAGAACTAGGGGAACACAATAGGAAACTAACTGTAGATGACAAGAGATGCTTCAGGCAGAGTCTGGAGAGACCACCACACCTTACCTAGCTTCTGGAGAAAGCTGTCCCAGTTAAAGGCAGAGTTAGGTGTTGTTGCAATTCCTGGTCAAAGGAATAAGAAAAGGGAAAATTCACATTGTTGCATTGAAGTTTTGGTTCGCGCGCGTGTTGTGTGTGTGTGTGTGTGTGTGTGTGTGTGTGTGTGTGTACACGTGTGCATATGCACAGATGCATGCAATCCACATGCACCCATGCCAGAGGAAAATTGAATGTCAGTTGTACTCTTTTTACATTGTTTCCTTGACACAATCTCTCACTGAACCTAAAGCTGCCATTTGAGTCAAACTGGCTGACCAGAGAGTCCCAAAGATTCTCCTGTCTTCAACTCTCAGCACTGGGGTTACAGGCATGCATTGCCCCAACTCAGCTTCTTACGTGGTTGCTAAGAATTGAACTCAGATCCTCATGTTTGTGTGACAAACACTATTCCCTGCTCAGCCCTCTCCCCAGCAACAGTTTTGGTTCTTGTGAAGCCATTCAGCATCCCAAGTGCTATACCAAGAGGTTTGATGCAACGAGGATTCCAAATCGCATTGTGCTCGGGCCCCATTGTCCATCCCTGAGTTAAACTTCATCTGGATCCTGGTGTGGTGTCACACGCCTTTAATCTCAGCACTTGGGAGGCAGAGATAGGTGGATCACCACAAGTTCAAGGCCACCCTGAGACTACATAATGAATTCCAGATCAGCCTAGGTTAGAGTGAGACCCTACCTCGAAAAAAAAAAAAAAAACACTTCATCTGGCTCATACAGACCTGGAGTTCCTTAAAGAAGCATATAAAGGGCTTCTAAACTCTAACTGCCCATGTAAAAATCACCTAGACTTAAATTCTTAATCTTCATGATCAGCACTCATGCACAATTGTGTGCTGTATTGTCAGATTTGTTAATTTAACTTTTTTATTTAAAAGCAAACATGTTGCCAAGGCATGGTGGTGCATGCCTTTAATCTCAGCACTCGGGAGGCAGAGGTAGGAGGACTGTATGAGTTTGAGGCTACCCTGAGACTAGACAGTGAATTCCAGGTTAGCCTAGGCTAGAATGAGACCCTACTTCAAAAAAAAAAAAAAAAAAAAGTTAGCTAGGTGTGGTGACTTATAACTTGTAATCCCAGAGGTTGTCATATCACCCAGGGTTGTACTAAGCCAGCCGTGTGCCACCATTGGGCTGGACCGAGTGAGGACAGGAGGGCAGCGTGGAGGGAGCAGAGTCCAATCCTCCAACCTAAAGGCACTGAGCACTTTGCTTTGCTTAGGTTTTAAAAACATAGGAGCCAAGCATAATGGATCATGCCTTTTGATCCCAGCACTCAGGAGGCTCATAATGAGTTCCAGGCCAGCTGGAGCTAGAGTGAAACCTTGCCTCAAAAGATGAATAAATAATAAATAAATAAATGGATAGATATATGGATGGATGAAAAATAAATTAATTAAATGAAAATAAAAGAAAATCAGGGGCTGGAGAGATGGCTTAGCAGTTAAGGCATTTGCCTGCAAAGCCAAAAGACCCTGGTTCGATTCTCCAGGGCCCACGTAAGCCAGATGCACAAGGGGGCACATGCATCTGGAGTTTGTTTGCAGTGGCTGAAAGCCCTGGTGTGCCCATTTTCTCTCTCTGCCACTTTCTCTCTCTCAAATAAATAAATAAACAAATAAATAAAAAAATATATATTTAATAGAACATCAGAAGCCAGGCATGGTGGCGCATGTCTTTAATCCTAGCACTCGGGAGGCAGAGGTAGGAGGATTGCCATGAGTTCGATGCCACCCTGAGACTACATAGTGAATTCCAAGTCAGCCTGAGCTAGAATGAGACCCTACCTTGAAACCCCCTCCAAAAAAAAAGGAAAATCAGGATGGAGTAGATTGTACTTCCACTGCTGGAAAATGTGGTCATCTACACTTTTTATTGTTATTTTATTATTTTTCTATTTATCTTTTATTATTTTTTGCAAGTGTGCATGTGTGATGTGCACACACATGTCCATGCATGTTCATATGTGTGTGGGTGCACGTGTGTATTGTGTGGAGGCCAGATGTTCATGTTGAGGGTCTGCTTCAGTTGCTCTCTACCTTATTCTCTGAGACAGGGTCTCTTACTGAGTCCCAGGGATTCCCTGTTGTCTGTCTCCCTGGCACTGAGATTCCTGGCACATGCCACCACACCTGGTATTTTCACATGGCTGTTGAGGATTCAAACTCAGGACCTTAAGCTTATGCAGCAAGCATTTTACCCACTGAGTCATCTTTTCAGCCCCTCACCTTTAATTTTAATGTTAGAAAATAAAAATGCATCCATTCTACTAATTATTTTAATAAATCTCAGAAATATGTCTCACTCACAAACATTCTCTTAAAATATAAGATTTAAGAATTCTTACCTTGGCTCTGGACAAAGATCTTACCCTTTGCATGCGGCTTTTGAAAGGAGGAGAAAAAAAAAAGTAAATTTGGTGATTTTTTTATAAATAAAAGTCATTACAATTCTTGTTGGAAAAGACCTCTAAGCTGTCCACACAGCAGCTCAGTGAGAGCACAGGTTACTTCTGCTTTTCACAGGTTCTGCCTTTCAGAACACAAAGTCTCTAAAGTAAGAACAGAGAAAGAAGTCCCTGGAATGAAGCTTAAGGCAGCTTTGGCTTCACAATAGCTGTGTGAGTAGGAGTCATTGCTGCTCAGCCGGAGAGCTGACAGCTGCTGGTGTTCCTGCTCTCTATGTAGGATGGGGATCCAGAAGCATGACTTAGATACATGACCTCAAGTGGAAGATAGCAAAAAAAGAAAGAAGGGGCTGGAGAGATGGCTTAGCAGTTAAGGAGTTTGCCTGCAAAGCCAAAGGATCCCAGTTTGACTCTCCAGGACCCACATAAGCCAGATGCACATGCATCTGGAGTTTGTTTGCAGTGGCTAGAGGCCCTGGCATGCCCATTCTCCCTTTCTCTCTCTCTCTCCCTCCCTCCCTCCCTCCCTCTCTCTCTCTCTCTCTCTCCCCCTCTCTCAAATGAATAAATGAATAAAATATATTAAAAAAGAAAGAAGGGAACCCGGCATGGTGGTGCATGCCTGTAATCACAACACTCAGGAGGCAGAGGAAGGAGGATCGCCATGAGTTTGAGGCCATCCTGAGAATACAGAATGAATTCCAGGTCAGCCTGGGCTAGAGTGAGACCCTACTTCAAAAAACAAAAAAAAAAGAAAGGAAGGAAGGAAGGAAGGAAGGGAGGGAGGGAGAGAGGGAGGGAGGAAGGGAGGGAGGAAGGGAAAAAGAAAGAAAGGGAAGGAAGGAAGGAAGGAAGGAAGGAAGGAAGGAAGGAAGGAAGGAAGAAAAATAAAGAAGGGGGCTGGAGAAATGGCTTTTAACAGTTAAGGAGTTTGCCTGCAAAGCCAAAGGCCCTCGGTTTAATTCCCCAGGACCCATGTAAGCCAGATGCACAAGGTGGCACATGTGTCTAGAATTTGTTTGCAGTGGCTGGAGGCCCTAGCACACCCATTCTCTCTCTCTCTTTCCTTTCTCTCTCTCTCTCTTTCTCTCTCTCTCTCTCTCTCTCCATATATATACATGTATGTATATATATATGTATATATGTATATATATATATATACTTCTTTCTCTCTTTCTCTCATAAATAAATAAATAAATTTTTTTTAAAACTTTTAAAAAGGAAGACGGAAGACAGAAGGGAGAAAGACGTGGAATGAGTCCCAGAGGGATCAAAAGGGCAGCTGCCTCCAGCAGGGAAGGACACCTAAACTCAGCGTTTGGTGACCATCATCACTGAGGCCTGCCAGAAATCCAAATGCCCAGCAAGGAGGCATATCCCCATCAGGCTCTCACAGCAGATACACATTCTGGAATTGATGAGTTCCCCAGGGATCACACATGGGGGAAAAAAATGAAAGGAACATTTCCCACTCCATCAAAAAAATCCCCAAGGAAAGCTGGTCTTAAAATACATCATTAAAATGATTAGCTTCCAAGATGGGGTCTGTATAGGAGGGTCTCACTGAGCAGGGTGCAGAGGGCCAGCACAACAGTCAGGTTGTCTGAATATGGAGCCAAGGACAGAGGGATGGATGTATATTTCCATGATGGTGGAAACTGATAAAAGGCATGGGAAAATGGCTGAGTAGAAAAATAACTTGTGCAAGCATGAAGACCTGAGTTCAGATCCCCGGTACCCACATAAATCTGGACATGGTAGCACAAGTATCTGTACTCCAAGCATGCCTAGAGCAAGATGAGAGGCAGACAGAAGAATCCCGGAAGCTCTCTAGCTGCTAGCCTGACACAAACAAGAGCAAACAAGAAATCCTACCTCAAATGAGGAGGAAGGCAAGAACTGACACTGGAGGTAGTCCTCTGATGTCCGCATGCTCTGTGATACATGTGGTCACACTTACACACATGAACATTCACACACATATCACATATCACATATATACACAAGGATTAAAACAAAGGCCTGGGAAGAAGTTCTAGCTGTGGCCAAGGGTTCTCAGAACTGACTAACCAGGTTTAAGCAGATGCTGTGCAGGAACCAGCCAAAGTTCAGTAGGGAGCAAGCTCACCACAGACTCACGGAGTCGTGAGAAAGCAACCCATCAGGTAGGTCAGCAAACATCTAACTTGCTGTACTCACGTGACATGAGCTCTGCCTATGGCAGCCACAGACTGTCTCTTGCAGAGTTCATTCTACATGGGATGTTTTAAAGCACAGTGTACATCTTACCGGTGGAAATGAATACTGTTTATTTTCTGTTATGACAAGGTCTCTCTCATTCTATAGACCAGTGTGCCCTGAAACTTATTCTTAGTGATCCACCTGTCTCAGTCTTCCTCAGTCTCCTTGTTGTTTGGATTACAGGTGTGCATCAACACACTCTGCTAAAGCTACTTTTTTGTGTGTGCTGGGGATTGAACCTCAGGGCCTCACACATGGTAAGAAAGCACTCTACCACTGAGCTACTTCCCCAGCACTGTGAACCAAGACATGTTTAAATTCCTGATCCACACTATAATACCACAAACTAACAGGGTAATGTTGCCCCCAAATAGGACATGCTGGGCCAAATGGACAAACTGCACACAAGGCTGGCAAGAAGCCACCAGGTACCCTATAGGGTGTCAAATTGGAGCTGGTAGACATACCCCTAAAAATCATGACATGCGCCTACACAAAAGCATTTCAAATGAATAGACAAAATAAAATCACCTTTATTAAAATCCAGTCAACTTTTCCTCAGGAGGCAGAGGTGGGAGAAGCACTGTGAATTTACAGTAAGCCTGACATTTAAGACAAGACTGGTCTAGATAGCAAGATCCAGACTAGATATTGTTACATAGTGCCTGTCTTGAAGGAAGGAAGGAAGGAAGGAAGGAAGGAAGGAAGGAAGGAAGGAAGGAAGGAAGGAAGGAAGGAAGGAAGGGAGGAAGGAAAGGGAGGAAGGGAAGGAAGGGAAGGAAGGGAAGGGAAGGGAAGGAAGGGAAGGGAAGGGAGGAAGAAGGGAAGGGAGGGAGGGGAGGGAAGGAGGAAGGAGGGGAAGGGAGGGGGAGGGGGGAGGAAGGAGGGGAAGGAAGGGAAGGGAAGGAAGGAGGAGGAAGGAGGGAAGGGAGGGAAGGAGGGAAGGGAGGGAGGGGAGGAGGGAGGGGAAGGGGAGGGAAGGAGGAGGAAGGAGGGAAGGAAGGAAGGAAGGGAAGGGAAGGAAGGAAGGAAGGAAGGGAAGGGAAGGAAGGGAAGGGAAGGAAGGAAGGGAAG
The DNA here is from genome assembly GCA_036365145.1 of Orientallactaga sibirica. NCBI lineage: Eukaryota > Metazoa > Chordata > Mammalia > Rodentia > Dipodidae > Orientallactaga > Orientallactaga sibirica. Next base: position 43,064,124 of record JAEOAD010000011.1, on the reverse strand, counting down.
GAGGGAAGGAAGGAAAGGGAAGGGAAGGGAAGGGAAGGGAAGGAAGGGAGGGAAGGGAGGGAAGGAAGGGAAGGAAGGGAAGGAAGGAAGGAAGGGAAGGAAGGGAAGGAAGGGAAGGAAGGGAAGGAAGGAAGGAAGGAAGGGAAGGAAGGGAAGGAAGGGAAGGAAGAGGGGAAGGAAGGAGAAATAAGGCCTCTAAAACAATGGCTTAAAGAACATGTTGGCTTTCTCAGAGGTTAGACCCTCATTTGACACATTTTTGTGACTGTGTCTCCCAAATCAGAATGGCTTGAGAGGTGTGCTACAGAGAAAAGGACATGCTGAGTTTTGAAGACTTGTTAACAAAACAATGCAGAGAATCTCTTTAGCCATTTCCACAGTTCTAGAATACTGAGAGAGATAATCAGGCCTGGGGTTTTGTGGGTGTGTGGTAAATATTCTGGTCTTACTGGGCATGCTGGTGCATGCCTAAAATCTTAGTGCTGAGGAGGTAGAGGCAGGAAGATAATGAGCTCAAAGACAGTGACAGCTACATAGTGAGTTTGAAGGTAGCTTATCCTACATGAGATCCTGTATTTAAAAAAAGAAAAAGAAAAAAAATGGCCTTGGCTTTGTGGGAATCTATAGGAAAGCTGTGAGCCTGAAAGCTGACAGGAGTGTCTGTTTAGGGAGCCAACTGTTGGACACACCAAACAGTAGTTAAATGCAGAGCTCATGTAGGTAAAATAACTCCACATATACCTACAAACTACATACTTACCTACATGACATCTACATTTACCTACATGAACTGCATTTACCACATGAACCCTGCATTTATCTACATGAACTTCACATTTACCACATGAACTCCATATTACCTATAAACTCCATATTTGCATACACAAGCTCCACATTTACTACACGAGCTCTGTTTTTAACTATGTAAACTCTGAATTTATCTACATGAACTTCAGATTTTCCTTCATGAACTCCACCTTAATCTACATGAACTCTCATTTACCTACATGACCTCTGCATTTACCTAAAGGAACTCCTCATTTACCTACATGACCTCTGCATTTACCTAAAGGAACTCCTCATTTACCCACATGAGCTCTTATACACAAACATGCTCTGTGTTGAAGCCCCAAGAGTAAGAAGCAGTGCTGCCATTTTCCTGATCTGGGATTACCGGGCTTTGATTCTGTTTTGATGATAAGTAGGTACAATTAACAGAACCATAGCCCAAGTCTAGCCTGCTCACTAAAACAAAGAACATAAAATTAAAATCCAAAGCTGGCAACTCCACCATGAAGAACAAAGCTTTATGGGTACAAAATATTATCACTGTTCAGAATATATAAATAAAAAGTCTCTCCACAAACCCATCTGAAATAATTCTATAAATATGGCTGAACAATAAACCTTTCTATTACTTATACATTTTATTTGAAAAAACTAATGAAATAAAGATATTGAGCTGAACTTTATTGAAAAATCCATTCACCAAAAGTCCAAAGATTTGTATTAAAAAATAACTTTACTTTCAAATGTAATAACCCAGCCCTTTAAGATTAAAGACAAATTAAAACCTTCTTCTGTTAGCTTTATCACAGTGCCCCCTACATCCTCACTCAAGAACAAGCCATCATAGCTGCCTTCTCAATGTTTTTCCAATTGTCTAGTTATTATTCTGGGAGGAGGCCCATCAGAGCAGAGCTGTGGACCCAGGCGGTTGGAGCATGTTGAGTACAACACACCCTCACTCTGAGCTGCTGCCTTTTCACTAATAAAGCAATCTCGCAGTAGCTTTCTAAACTCCGTACTTGTCACTAGTGACCAGTAGTGGAAGTCACTTTGCTTAAGTGCATGATATTATTTATTAAAGCACTCTATTTTAAAATGTCTGACAAAAGCCCACAATGGAACAATATATGCCTGCCAGTTCACCTTCCAGACTTGAAAAGGAGGGTTAAAAATAATGGCATGTTGCATACACCTATCATCCTAGCACTTGGGAGTGGAGGCAGGAAGATTCAGCGTTGAAGGCCAGCCACAATCTCATCAAGTGTTCAAGGCAGTCTAGCGCATGAGACCCTGTCTCAAAAGAAGTAGCCATCAGTTGCTGAAGGTTTAGCTCAGTGGAAGAGCACTTGCCAGGTATGTACAAGGCCTTGGCTTCAGTACAATCCCTAGTATGGCAAAAACAAAAAAACAATCAAATGCTGAGATGTTGGGGGTATACCATGGCGGCTGCTAGCTATATTTTTTCTTTAATTCTGAGCCTGACATTTCACTTAATTGCTCTATGGAATGCAGCCAGGCCAGTGACAACACTTGGTAAACTGCAAGAAGAGGCTGAGGCAAGAGTATCTTTGGGTCAAAAGCAGCCTAGGCAGTGAGTCTATCTCAAAATAAAATTGAGAAGACAGCATATTAGGATGTAGCTAGTGGAAGAGTGCTTACCTAGCATGCATGAGGCCCTGGGTTTGACAAAAGAATAGGACAGAGTAGACTAGAGTAGTAGAGAAGAGAAAATTGAAATGAAATGAAATGAAATGAAATGAAATGAAATGAAATGAAATGAAATGAAATGAAATGAAATGAAATGAAATGTCAGCCCAGATCTTGGCTTGGAAGTATGTCCACTACAAAATGAGCACATGCTACCTTCACTCACACATGTAGCATTCTGAACTTCAGGATGACAGCCACAGCCACACCCATGCCCATGTCCTATCCTGTACCCAGTACAGCCATCTCTAAATGCTCTATGTTGCAAAACAGAATTATGTAACAATGGGTCTGGCTTTTAAACCCCACCATTGTGAATCATGCTACAGATTGTGAAGGAGTAGGCATGATGCACATACAACTAAAGAGCAGGCAGAGCCCAGGCTCACAGTGCTGGGGACACAACTCAGCTACTAGAGGATGAGGACCCGGTGAGTTCTGCCTTGGCTTGTCTTCCACAGACCCCTGGGACCAAGCTAAGCTCCCCCAGATCATTCATCCTGCCTGAACTAGAATGAACACACAGGTGGTTAATTAATTCATTGCAGATCTACCAAGCCTTTACTGTTTACAACTCTTCAAATAAATAGTACAGCCCAGGAAACTATCTCTCACCTCATAGGTTGTTAATCTCAGGTATATGAGATTGCCTGGCATTTATAGGACAGCCCACAAACTTCCCACTCTGAGAACATAAGAAGAAATCAGACAAGACATTAAAGGACTTGGCCACTGGGCTTTTCTTTGTGGTCTCATGACAAGAACAACAACAACAAAACAATCTGTGAAGTTTTCAGAGCATCTACTCCTCTTAAAGATCAACATATGGGGAGCACAGTATACTATTGTGCTCTTCCAGCATTGTCTAATAAGACTGCCTCCTGAGCTGGGGAAATGGCTTAGTGGGTAAAGCACTGGCTGCATAAGCGTGAGCACCCTCATAAATGCGGAGTGGGCATGTTAGCCTACTGGAATCCCTGAGTGGGTATCGTGGACTACTGGAGTCCCTGAGTGGGCATGGTGGCCAACAAGAATCCCTGAGTGAGTGTGGTAGCCCACTGGAGTCCCTGAGTGGGAGTGGTGGCTCTGTTGAATCCTTGAGTGAGTGTGGTGGCCCTCTGGAATGCCTAAGTGGGAATGGTAGGATCCCTGAGGGAGTGTGGTGGCCCCCTGGAATCCAGGCACAGGGAAGGTAGAGACAGGGGGTCCCTGGAACAAACTTTGGATTTGAGTGAGAGACTAGCTCAATACATAAAGTGGAGTGCAATCAAGCAAAGCATCTGGTGTTGACCTATGTCCTCCGCATACATGCACATACGTTTATGCACACCCACATACATGTGCATCCAAACATGCAAACATGCATCTGCACACCACACACACATAAATCAGTGAAGTTAGGAAGGAATGTACACATTTTAAAAGATCAACATATGGAGCCGGGCATGGTGGTGCACACCTTTATTCCAGCACTCAGGAGGCAGAGGTAGCAGGATCGCTGTGAGTTCAAGGGCACCCTGAAACTACATAGTGAATTCCAGGTCATCCTGGGCCACAGTGAAACCCTACCCCCCCCAAAAAAAATAAAAGATCACGTGTGGAAAGCATAATCCAATAGCATCATCTCATAAGGACACCTCTTGGTACCCTAGTCCAACCCAAATAATAAAAAAAGATCACATACCCACTGCTGCTGTGCCATTTCCTTCATTGACTCTGTAAAAGCGACAGCAAACCTAGTCAATGAATAGAAATAACAGAGACAATTAGGCTGGAATTCAATTAGCACAACTATGAAACAGCTCTTCTAAACATAGAGACGGGGTGTAACAGTAGATCCAAAGTACCATCAATCTTTATTCCTCTTGGTCACTGCCCATTACACTAAAGCTCCATTCACATTAAAAAAAAAAAAAGTTGTGAGACTTACAGGTAAGATGGTGGCATAGGAACCATGTCAAAGCAGCCTGGGCGGGGGGGAGCAAAAAAAAAAAGCAAAATATACTCTTCTACGTAAAAGTGAAGGTATTTAAGAAATTATCAACCACAGCAGAGAAGTAGGAGAGATCCAGAGCACCTAGAGACCACAGAAGCAGGCAGCAGCAGCTCTAGCAGTGGCACCAGATCTGCATGGCCATAATTGCCAGGGTCTGCCCCAGGTGAGGGGATTTTCCACTCATACCAGCCTCCTCGCAAAATCAAGAAACCTGAAGGGGAAGACAGCAGGGCCAGCTGAGCGGCTTGTGAGGAAGAGGATTGCAGGGACCCGCGATACAACTTCAACCACCAACCATCCACAGTCTCCCCTCCCCCTACTGCCAGCACCAGCACCAGCACCAGCACCAGTAATCACACAGCACCCAACACAGGCTATCAGTGCAGCAACCCACTGGCCCAGCCAGCCTACCTGAGCCCACAGCCCAGCGAAGAGGGACCCAAGTAGGCACACAGCATAGCTGCAACTAAAGCTATCTATCTCAAAAGATAACAAGACCTACTTACACCAGGTCAGTACCCGCCACAAAACCTGGTATATAGACCTGCTTTGGAAGTGCTGAGTTCTCTTTCCATACTAGAGTAGTTTATGTGTTAAATCTAATGGATGGTTGGATTTGCCATTCTTAAATAAACTATATTTTGGAATTTTCATTTGTTCCTTCCTGATTTATAGTGCTTTTGTCTCCTTTTCTGTCATTAGTGGGGGTAGGATCTCACTCGGGCACAAGCAGACCTTGGAACCCTCTACAGACAAGAAATCTCAGCTCCCAGATGACAGGCTTAAGAGTGTGGGGCAACACATCCTTAGGGACTTTGATTTTGTTAGAGGATCTGTTTGTTTTAATACCTACTCTTGCATAAATACTCCATGCTGGTTTTCATTGGATGTGTATGCTGTTTAGTTAAATTTTAGAATTTGCCTGTATTTTGCTCCACTCAGATTACTAGACTACTTGCATAGCAACAACTAGGGTCACTTTTGCTGTTACTCTGAGAGTCTTTAAGAGCCACAGCTAGCATCTTAAGCTCCTACCCTGAAGATATTTAGCATCAGATTTATGCATCTAAAACACTGAAGATAATTGAAAAACCCAAGCATCAATTTAATCTAATATGCAAAAATCTCTACATTATAATACAAAAAAATAGACAAAAAAAAATCAAGACAATATAATTCCACCCAAAATTACACATCCATCAGGAATGACCACCAGTGACACTGATTTAGAGGAAATGTCTGAGAAAGATCGCAAAAGAAAGATTATAACTATGCTCAAAGAAATCAAAAAGGAAATCAAAGAAAACAAAGAAGACACAGGAAACCAATTTAATGACATGAAAAGGTCAAGAGAAGACATGAATAAAGAAAGAAATACTAGCCAGGCGTGATGGTGCACGTCTTTAGTCCCAGCACTCAGGAGGCAAAGGTAGGAGGATTACCATGAGTTCAAGGCCACCCTGAGACTACATGGTGAATTCCAGGTTAGCTTGGACTAGAGTGAGACCCTGCCTCAAAAAGAGAAAAGAAAAGAAAAAGAAAAAAAGAAGAGATATGCTAAAGAAAAACCAGTCTGAAATACTAGCAATGAAAAACACACTAAATCGCTAAGATTTCATTGGAGGCTTCCATTGTAAGACTAGGAATCTTTGGTGGAGATCTCTCAGTTTTCTGACTTTCATTGGCTTTTTTGCAGTGTTGTCTACCCATTTTAGGGAAACTATTTTATTGAGGAGGAAGCAAGATTTTGTCATTTGGTCCACGCACCCTCTGACTCAGGTGAACAAGGATGTTGGTACCCAGTGGCCAGTCAGGATACCAGAGCAAAAGTCCTGATTCCACAGCACACAATCCACACAGAGAACCCAATCCAGGGTGCTGGAAGGAGCTGGGGGGAGCTAAAGACGGGGGTCTGGCCAACTCACTCCACACTGCCACACCCCACCAACACACATTCTATGCAGGGAACCAAGACCAGGGTGCTGGTAGAAGCCAGGAGCCTGGAGTCTGGCCTATTCACTCTGCACAGCCACACCCACCTACACACAGTCTACACAGGGAACACCGAGTCATACTTATTTTGTTATAAGCATTGTGAGGTGGGGACCCCACACCATAGTTTGACCAAAGAAAGGCTATGCATGATGCAATAGCATTTCTGCAGAAAGTAACTGTGTCACCATGAGAACACCTGTATCTTAACACAACCCAACAATTCCCTTGCAATTTGTAAGGCGGTCCAGAGCTAAGACTATGAAGATAATCTACTTAACACTGTATTCATCTAACCAGCCAGACAATATATACCCACTGGTGCAATAGTGGCATGTCTGTTACAGGGTTAACTAACTGTTCTCTGATTGGATCTGAGGCCCACCCCATAGGAGGGAATTCATGCCTGGCAATAAAATCTTAGTGAAAAGCCTATAGCTGAGAGCTGGAGAGATGGCTTAGGAGTTAATGCACTTGACTGCAAGGCCTAAGAACCCAGGTTTGATTCCCAATACCCATGTAAAACCAGATGCAATAGGTAGCACATGCTTCGGGAGTTTGTTTGCAATGGCTGGAGGCCCTGGTGCACCTATTCTCTCCCCCCCCCCATCTATCTCTTTTTCTCTCTGCCTCTTTCTCTCATAAATTAATTAATTAACTAATTAATTTTAAAAGCCTATAGCTGCCAGGCATGGTGGCACACACCTTTAATCCCAGCACTTGGGAGGCAGAGGTAGGAGGATAGCCATGAGTTCAAGGCCACCCTGAGAATACAGAGTGAATTCCAGGTCAGCCTGGGCTAGAGTGAGACCCTACCTCGAAAAACAAAACAAAAAAAAACAAAAAAAAAAAAAAAAAAAAAAAAAAAAAAAAGGTCAGCCTATAGCTGGGAAGCTAACAGTGTTGTTTGGCTAATGGATTTGTTGTGCCCATTAAATTTCCCCTAAATATTTAACTTTACGCCCATACATTAGTGCTGCTCTCACTTTTGGCCAAAGAAGCTTCTTTTTGCAAATGACAGTGATTACTGGGGAGACTCTCTGGTCAAATTGTTGAGAATAAGTAACTGCTGAGTGCTCATTGCTAAATGATACATCTATATCATCGCCTCCAAGGTTCAGGGAACATTGCAGAAGAAAGAATGTAAAAGCATAAGATGAAGTGGATTGTTTTGGAAGTCTGTCTTCCAGACATGAAGTGGCTATAGTATTCATGATCTCACAGTGGCTGTTACTTGCACGAAGTCCTACAGAGCACTGCACTGCCATAACATTCCATCATGGGTGGTGGAGGAGGACAAAAAAATAAAAAATGGGAGGTTCCGGGTAAGATGGCGGCATAGGAGTCACGCCAAACCGGATCAGGCAGAGAATCAAGAAAAACTACACTCATCTGAGCAAGAGAGCAGAATATTTTCTCCGGGAAATAGCGGAAAAGCAAAAGACAGCCAGAAACCCACTGTGGAGAGAGCGGCCCCGGCAGCTCGCTCCCAACGCCGCCGCGACGCGACTCCCCAGCCGCGGACTCCCAGCCGCGGGCTCCCAGCCGCAATGGCTCCCAGCCGCGGGCTCCCCAGCCGCGGGCTCCCAGCCGCGGGCTCCCCAGCCGCGGGCTCCCCATCCGTGCGCTCCCAGCGGCTTCGCTCCACCCCAAGAGCACCCCAGCAACTTCACTTCACTCAGCCGGTTCCCCAACGGATGGGCACCAAGACTCCAACTCTTCCAACCAGGTCAGCTAAGCCCCCGCTGAGCTTCCGCTGCAAAACGCCTGCCCGAACAAACAAAAAAAAAAGGACTTTTCAACCTCATCAGTGTCCTCACAGAGCCCAGAAATCAAAGAAAAAACTCATGGAGCTACTGAAAGAGACACACACCGTGAGTTGCTGCAGGCTTCCTGAATTCCGCCCATCCCCATTCATCAGCTCCCAGGGAATTGGTAGAATCGAACAACAACCAGTGGCAAATTTGAACCACATCGTCAACACCGCCCCAGCTGACCTGACCCAAGCTCCACAGCCCAGGTAACGAGGTGGGCACCCAGCATTGGTGAGTTTAAAAGCCACACCAAAAGATAACAAAGGCCTGTATTGGAAGTGCTAACCACTCTTTCCAGGTCAAGGCAGGGTATGTATTACATATTTGTGGGTGGCTTTACCATTTTCAAATAAGCTGAATGTGAGGGGTTGAATATTGCTATCTGTACTATTTATAGATTTAAAGGGCCTTTATCTTTTTGCTTCAGTTATTGTTGAGGACAGGGTCTGATTCCCAAGCTGACAGGACTAAGGGAGTGGACCATCACATGCCCTTAGGGATTTTAACCCTATAGGACTGGTTGTCTCAATTCTCACACTTGTATACTCTGTGTTCATGTCAATTGAATGTGTATTTTGCTCTGTTGAAGTTTAGAACTTGCATCGAAATTGTTCCACCAGTCTACTACAATAATTGCTTAACAAGCAAACTCAACAGCTAGGAGTACTTCTACTTAAGTACAAGTGCTACACTTGACACCTTAAACCCATATCCTAAAATAATATAAAGGTGGATCACAACACCTAAGAACACTGAAGATAAATAGGAAACCTAAGCATCAAAGCAATCCAGGATGCAAAAGTCACTACATTATAATACAAGAAACACAAAGAATCAAGACAATGCATTTCCACCAAAAATTGCAAATCCATCAGATAGGTCCAACAATGAGACTGTTTTAGATGAAATTCCTGACAAAGATTTCAAGGAATGATGATATCTATGCTCAAAGAAATGAAAGAAGAAATGAAAGCAATCCGAGAAGAAAACAAAGGAATTAGAGAAGAAAACAAACTGTTGAAGGAGATTACAGAGAAACAGTTTAATGAAATAAAAAGGTCATTAGAGGACATGAACAAGGAAATAGAACTACTGAAGAAAAACCAGGCTGAAATCTTAACATTGAAAAACACAGTCAGTGAAATAAAAACTCTGTGGAAAGTCTCACTAGTAGAATGGATGAAGGAGAGGACAGAATATCCAGGCTAGAAGACGAGGTGGCAGATCTATCACAGTCTAACAAAAAGAAAGACAAGCTAATAGAAAGGTATGAATGGGAACTCCAAGACATGAGGGACACTATGAAAAGATCAAACATAAGAATTCAAGGTATAGCAGAAGGGGAAGAATTTCAATCCAGAGGCTTAGTAGGTGTTTTCCATAAAATCATAGAAGAAAATTTTCCCAAAATTGGGAAAGAAATGCCAATGCAGATACAAGAAGCATTTAGAACACCAAACAGACAAAACCTAGAAAGAACCTCTTCTCGCCATGTTATAATTAAACTACTAAATACACAAACCAAAGAAAGTATACTGAAAGCAGTTAGAGAGAAAAAGCAAATGACATTTAAGGGGAAACCCATCAGGGTCACAGCAGATTACTCAACACAAACCCTAAAAGCCAGGAGGGCCTGGAGTGATGTATTCCAAGTTCTGAAAGATAAAAACTGTCAACCAAGATTACTTTATCCTGCAAAGCTTTCTATCCAAATGGATGGAGAAATAAGGACATTCCACAACAAAGACAGGCTAAAGGAATTTATGACAACTAAGCCAGCTCTACAGAAAATACTTGCAGGAATCATTCATGCTGAAGAAAAAGCAAAACACACACAGCAGGAAATAGGAAAAAAGAAATCATATTCAACAGTTAGAACAAGTGAGTAAAAAGAAAACCAGGAAGAACTACAAAACAAGAAAAATGGACAGATCAAATACATATCTTTCAATAATAACTCTTAATATCAATGGCCTCAATGCCCCAATCAAAAGACATAGACTTGCAGACTGGATTAAAAAGCAGGATCCTACCATCTGTTGCCTTCAGGAAACTCACATCCGAAGAAAAGATAGAAACATTCTTAGGGTGAAAGGCTGGAAAAAGATATATCAAGCAAATGGACCCAGAAAACAAGCAGGGGTTGCCATTCTAATTTCTGACAGGATAGACTTCAAACCAACATTAGTGAGGAGAGATAAAGCAGGTCACTTTGTACTGATTAAAGGAACACTCCAACAGGAGGATATCACAATCCTAAACATTTATGCTCCCAACACGGGGCCCCCAATTACATCAAACAAACACTATCAGACTTAAGGTCAGAAATAACACCTAACACAATAGTAGTGGGTGACTTCAATACCCCGCTCTCATCACTTGACAGGTCTACCCAACAAAAATAAACAGAGAAACAACTGCATTAAATGATATCATGGAACAAATGGACCTAACAGATATATACAGAATATTCCATCCAAATACTGCAGAATATACATTCTTCTCAGCGGCACATGGGTCATTCTCTAAAATAGACCATATGATAGGACACAAATCAAATCTCAACAAATACAGGAAAATTGAAATAATCCCTTGTATGCTATCTGACCACAATGGGATTAAACTGCAAATCAACAACAAGAAAAACTACAGAGCATACAGAAATTCATGGAGACTAAACAGTACATTATTGAATGACGCATGGGTCATTGAAGAAATTAAGAAGGAAATCAAGAAATTCATAGAATCAAATGATGATGAGAATACAACATACCAAAACCTGTGGGACACAATGAAAGCAGTCCTACGAGGGAAATTTATAGCTCTAAGTGCCTATATTAAGAAACTAGAGAGTTCACAACTAAACAATTTAATGCTTCACCTTAAGGCCTTGGAAAGAGAAGAACAAGGCAAACCAAAAATCAGTAGACGGGAAGAAATAATAAAGGTTAGGGCAGAAATTAATGAAATGGAAACCAAAAACAATCAAAAAAATCAATGAAACAAAGAGTTGGTTCTTTGAAAGGATTAACAAGATTGACAAACCCTTAGCAAATCTGACCAAAAGAAAGAGAGAAGAGACAAAAATTGATAAAATTAGAGATGAAAAAGGCAACATCACAACAGATACCAAAGAAATTCAGAAAATCATACGGACATACTTTAAGAATATATATGCCTCTAAGTTTGAAAACCTGAAAGAAATGGATGATTTTCTTGATTTATATGACCTACCAAAATTAAATCAAGATGAGATAAACCATTTAAATAGACCTATAACAACCACAGAGATCCAAGCAGTCATAAAAGTCTCCCAATTAAAAAAAGCCCAGGCCCAGATGGATTCACTACTGAATTTTACCAGACATTCCTGGAAGATCTAACACCAATGCTTCTCAAACTTTTCCATAAAATAGAAGAGGAAGGAATTCTACCAAAATCCTTCTATGAAGCCAGCATCACCCTGATACCCAAACCGGACAAAGACAGATCAAAAAAGAAAACTATAGACCAATCTCCTCATGAACATAGATGCAAAAATTCTCAACAAAATACTGGCAAACAGAATACAAGAATATATCAGAAAGATTATTCACCCTGACCAAGTAGGCTTTATCCCAGAGATGCAGGGATGGTTCAACATACGCAAATCCATAAATGTAATACACCATATAAATGGTCTGAAGGACAAAAATCACATGGTCATCTCAATAGATGCAGAAAAGGCATTTGACAAAATCCAACACCCCTTCATGGTGAAAGTACTACAGAAACTTGGAATAGAAGGTACATATCTCAACATAATAAAAGCTATTTATGACAAACCTACAGCCAACATAATACTTAATGGGGAAAACTTGAAGCTTTTCCTCTAAATTCAGGAACAAGACAAGGGTGTCCACTTTCTCCACTATTATTTAATATAGTATTGGAAGTCTTAGCCATAGCAATAAGGCAAGAGGCACTCATAAAGGGGATACAAATCGGAAAGGAAGAGGTCAAATTATCATTATTTGCAGATGATATGATTCTATACATAACAGATCCTAAGTACTCTACCAGCAAATTTTTAGAGCTGATAAACACTTTTAGCAATGTAGCAGGATACAAAATAAACACACAGAAATCAGTAGCTTTTCTATACACTAACAACAAACATGCAGAGGATGAAATCAGGAATCTCTCCCATTCACAATTGCCTCAAAAAAATAAAATACCTTGGAATAAACTTAACCAAGGAAGTGAAGGATCTCTACAATGAGAACTATAAAAACTCGAGCGACAAATTGCAGAAGACACAAGGAAATGGAAAGACATTCCATGCTCCTGGATTGGAAGAATCAATATAGTGAAAATGTCAATCTTACCAAAAGCAATCTACACATTTAATGCGATCCCCATTAAAATCCCAATAGCATTCTTCACAGAAATAGAAAAAACAATCCTAAAATTCATCTGGAAACACAAAAACCTCGAATAGCTAAAACAATTTTGCATAACAAAAATCAGGCAGGTGGTATAACCATACCCGATTTTAAGTTATACTACAAAGCCATAGTAACAAAAACAGCATGGTACTGGCACAAGGACAGACAGGTAGATCAATGGAACAGAATAGAAGACCCAAATATTAATCCAGACAGCTACAGCTACCTGATTTTTGACAAAAACGCCAAAAATACTCATTGGAGAAAAGATAGCCTCTTTAACAAGTGGTGCTGGGAAAATTGGACATCTGTTTGTAAAAGGATAAACATAGATCCTTGTCTCTCTCCTTGCACAAGAATCAAGTCCAAATGGATCAGGGACCTTAATATCAGACCTGAAACTCTGAAAATGCTAGAGGAAAAAGTAGGGGAAACTCTTCAACATATTGGAATAGGCAAGGACTTTCTGAATATAACTCCAATTGCTCAGAGAATAAAAGCACTAATCAACCACTGGGACCTTATAAAATTACAAAGCTTTTGTACAGCAAAGGACACTGTGAATAGAGCAAAAAGACAACCTACAGAATGGGAGAAAATCTTTGCCAGTTATTCATCTGACAGAGGATTAATATCCAGAATATACAAAGAACTCAAAAAACAGAATAACAAGAATTCAAACAACCCAGTTAAAAAATGGGCTACGGAACTAAATAGAGAACTCACGGAAGATGAAATACAGATGGCATATAAACATCTAAAAAAATGTTCTACATCCTTAGCCATCAGGGAAATGCAAATTAAAACCACTTTGAGATTCCATATCACTCCTGTCAGAATGGCTGCCATCAAGAAAACAAATGACAATAAGTGTTGGCGTGGATGCGGAAAAACAGGAACACTTCTACACTGTTGGTGGGAATGTAAGCTGGTCCAGCCACTGTGGAAATCAGTGTGGAGGTTCTTGAGACAGCTAGAAATAGATTTACCATATGATCCAGCTATAGCACTCCTAGGCATATATCCAGAGGACTCTTCTCACTTCCTTAGAGATACTTGCAAAACCATGTTTATTGCTGCTCTATTCACAATAGCTAAGAAATGGAAGCAGCCTAGATGTCCGTCCACAGATGAGTGGATAATAAAGTTGTGGTACATTTACACAATGGAGTTCTATTCAGCAGTAAAGAAAAATGAAATTATGAAATTTGCAGGAAATGGATGGATCTGGAAAGGATTATACTTAGTGAGGTAACCCAGGCTCAGAAAGCCAAACGTCACATGTTCTCTCTCATATGTGGATCCTAGCTACCAATGTATAGACTTGTGTATGAACTGGAACCAAAAATAGGTACCAGAAACCAGTAAGCGGGTAAAAGGCTATAAGGGAGGGAAGAAAGGGAAGGACTTAAGTGTATGGTAATACACATATGTAAGTAGAAGAACTGAGTACAGGGAGGGAATGGCCTAAGCGAGGCCATGGGAAGAGAATGCATACAAAAAGGGCAGGGGAGGGACAATCTAAACTCAAGATATTATCAATAAGACATATGTAAAACTACTTTTTTGATTAAGGTCACGTCTAGAAGATGTAGACTGTTACTAGAAAATTTTCAGTACCTGGGATGGAACTCCTTCCAGTGAGATGTTGGCCAAGGAGGTCCCGGTAGCCTCCAAAACATTAAGGCTTTTGCCAAAGCCCTTGGTTTCCCTAGAGAAATAGATAGTAAGACCCTATTGCTGAAGACATCTCATGCCTGAGAGGCAAGGACACTGAGAAAGCAAGCTGGTGCTGAGCAGAAAACCTTCTCCCTGTAGACCAGCCAACTGAAAGCTGGAAAAAGCTGCACTGCACGCAGCGTATGGGAGACAGAAGCCATCAACAGTGAAAATAGTGGATGCTGAATATTCAAGCTTGGCCAGACAGGCCCAATGACTGAATGGGTGCAATAGTGGCGTGTCTACTCTTGGGGTAACCAACTGCTCCATAATTGGAATGAAGGCCCTCTCTACGGGCGGGAATACATACCCGGTACTGAAAAACCTAAGTAAAAGTCTATGGTAGGTGAGGTCATGAGCCTTGGGGGTATAAGCCTGCTTATGTCTGACTAAATGTATATATTATTCCCACCAAGCTGCCCTGGGGACACTACACTAAATGTTCATGTCCACATATTAATGCTATTCTCACTTCTGGCTAGAGAAGCTTCTCTTTTCAGATGGTGATGACCACTGGGACGACACAAAAGGCAACATAGTGCTGAGAAGAAGGGATGGAGGAGTGCCTAGCACTGAAACACCTCTGTCACATCCTCCAGTGGCTCAGAGACCATTGCGGAAGAGGGGGCGGATAGAATGGAAGAGCCAAAGGAAGGATATGACCTCTTACTATGCAGCTGCCCAGACAGAAATTGGCCTCGATATCCATGATCTTGCAGAGCCTAGCAATACCTTTGCAAGACCCTCAAAATAGAAGAGAAAGATGATGTCATCAAATTAGGAGAGAGACTAATGGAGAAAGGGAGGGGATATGATGAAGACTGGAGTTCTAAAGTGGAATGGGGGAGGGGAGGGAAATATCAGGTGGGGTTTTTTTTGGTATGTAAGATTAAAAATCAATAAAAATTTAAAAAAAATAAAAAATAAAAAAAAATAAAAAATGAAAGACACTGAAGTAGAAAAGGGACGAGCTGGAAAGAAGAAGGGGTCTGGAGAGATGGCTTAGCAATTGAGGCACTTGCCTGCAAAGCGTAAGGACCCAGGTTCGATTCCCCAGTACCCACATAAGCTAGATGCATAAGGAGGAGCATATGTTTGGAGTTTGTTTGCAGTGGCTAGAGGCTCTGGTGCATCCTTTCTCTCTCTCTCAAATAAATAAATTATTTTTTTTTTAAAGAAGGGATTCAGTGTAATGGGGACAGGCAAGGAGGAACAAGAAAATGACAACAGGAAGGACTTTTAATCAAAATACATTATATATGTGCACAAAAATGGACAGTAAAAACATCCTTTAAACGTTGTGTTTGATATTTGGTTTTGGTTTTATTTATTTATTTTTTTGAGACAGAGTCTCACTCTGTTGCCCAAGCAGACCTGGAACTTACTATGTAGTCCAGGCCAGCCTCAAACTTGCAGTGCTTCCTCTGCCTCAGCCTCCTGGGTGCTGGGACTACCAACCAGCATGACCCATGCCCAGCATGGCAGATACATTCTAATGGAGATGCATATCATGCTCCTGCACTGAGGGTGGTATAATTATGCTCCTTTTACCAAATTATATCATAAATTCAATAATAGTGCAAACAAAATACATAATTGATAAAATAATTTCAGAGATTACCATGCACACAACTGAATAATGATCATCCAGAAAATTTTAATAAAGAAGGATCCATGGGCAGTTGCTGTAGCTCAGTTGTAGAGTACTTGCCTAACATGCATGAAGCCCTGGACTTGATCCCTAGCAATGCACAAACCAGATGTGTGGGTGACAACCTGTAATGTCAGCAGATCTACACAGAGGAGGTGCTCAGCTCACCTCCAGCAGGATTTCTCAGTGACCTTGCAGCCCAAGCATGTAGAGTCTTCAGCAATAGGGTCTTACCATCTATTCCTGGTAGGAAACCAAGAACCTCAGCAATGGCCTATAATGCTTTGGGGGGCATCAGGGACCTCCCTGGCCAAAAACTCATTGGAAGTATCCCATCCCTGATATTCCTGAATTCTTATGTTTGATCTCTTCATAGTCTCCTGAATGTCTTGAAATTCCCATTCATGCCTTCCTATTACTTTGTCTTTCTCTTTGTTGGACTGTGTTAGATCTGACACCTGGTCTTCCAGTTTAGATATTCTTTCCTCTCCTTGCTCTGTTCTACTACTGAGACATTCTACAGAGTTTTCTATTTGACTTACTCTCTTTTTCATTTCTAATATTTCTGACTGGTATTTTTTAATTGTTTCTATTTCTTACTCATGTCAGCTGAACACCTCCTCCATGTAGACCAGCTAACAGAAAGCTAGAAAAAGCTATGCTAAGCCAGGCGTGGTGGTGCACACCTTTAATCCCAGCATTCAGGATGCAGAGGTAGGAGGATCACCGTGAGTACAAGGACACCCTGAGACTGAATTCCAGGTCAGCCTGGGCTAGAGTGAAACCCTACCTCGAAAAAACCAAAAAGAAAAAAAAAGAAAAAGCTATGCTGCATGAAGCTTCATAAAAGAGACAGAAGTCATCAGTGAGGAAAAACAACAGCAGTCACTGCAGGCTTAAGTTTGGCTAGCCAGGCCAAATGCGCCAGTGGATGCAATAGTGGCATGTCTGTTATAGAGAAACCAACTGCCCACTAATTGGACTGAAGGCCTGCTCCACCGCAGGGAATACATGCCTGATACTGAAAACCTGAGACAGGGAAAGTCATGAGCCCTAGGGGAGTAACGCCTGCTGGTGCCTGGTTAAATGTATATGCTATGCTCACCAAACTGCCTGGTAAATACTTCTCTTAAATTTCAAACCCATATATTAATGCTACTCTCACTTTTGGTTAGAGAAGCTTCTTTTTCAGATGGCAGTGACCTCTGGGATGACTCAAAGGGCACCATAGTGCTGAGAAGTGACAGAGGAGTGCTCAGTACTGAAACACCTCTATCACACTTCTAAGGATCAGGTTCCATAGCAGAAGACGTGGCAGAAAGAATGTAAGACCCACAAGAAGGTTGGGATTCCATACAATGAGCTCTTCCTGACACAAACTGGCCTGGATATCCATGATATCACTGTGCCTGAAACTACCTACCCAAGACAATCAGGTTTCAAGCAGCAATGACACCATTCCTCAATACCAAGAGCAGGTTGTGAGGAAAAAACAGATTATTTTGGCTTATAGACTCAAGGGGGAAGCTCCATAATGGCAGGGGAAAACGATGGCATGAGCAGAGGGTAGACATCATTTCCTCACCAACATCAGGTGGACAGCAGGAACAAGAGAGTATGCCAAACACCAACAAGAAGAAGCTGGCTATAATACCCATAAGTGCCCCCCTTCCACTATACACCATCTCTAGGAGGCTTAAATTCCAAATTGCCATCAGCTGGTGACCTAGCATTCAGAACACCTAAGTTTATGGGGGACACCACAATACTATATACATGGACTGAAGGACAAAAATCACATGATCAACTCAATAGATGCAGAAAAGGCATCTTCATGATACTTCATGATAAAAGTTCTACAGAAACGGGGAATAGAAGGAACCACTCCTATGCATGCACCCCCTTGTGCATCTGGCTTACATGGGTCCTGGAGAATTGAACCAGGATTCTTTGGCTTTGCAGGCAAATGCCTTAACTGCTAAGCCATTTTTCCAGACTGATATTATGAAATTTGTAGGGAAATGGATGGACCTGGAGTGGATTAATGAGTGGATTAATTACTTAATGAGGTACCACAGCCCCAGAAAGCCAAGAACCACATGTTCTCTCTCATATGTGGATCCTAGCTACAAATATTTGGAATTGTATGTGAGTTGGAATAAAACTGGGTAGCAGAGGCCAGTAAGCTAGAAAGAGGCTATAAAGGAGGAAGGAGAGGGGAGGACTTAAGGGGTTGGTATTGTATATATGTAAGTAGAAATACAGATTACTGGAGGTGGAAAGACCTAAGTGAGGTCGGGGGGAAGAGACTGAGTAAAGGTAGGGTGGGAAGATGGTTAATCAAAATCTAAAAGGGTATGAATAAGTCAAATGGAAACCTACTCTTTGGACAATGGTGCATCCAGAAGCCATAGTTTATACTAGAAAATTATCAGTGCCAGGGAAGGGATACTGTACAGTGGGTGTAGTACTTGGCTTTCTGAACCTAGGTTACCTCATTAAGTATAATCCATGCCAAGTCCATCCATTTCCCTGTAAGTTTCATAATTTCATTTTTCATTACTGCTGAATAGAACTCCATTGTAAAAATGTACCACATCTCCATTATCCACTCATCAGTAAAGGGGCATCTAGGCTGGTTCCATTTTCTAGCTATTGTGAATAGAGTGACAAAAAACATGGATGTGATGTGGGCTGGAGGGATAGCGGTTAAGGCATTTGTCTGCAAAGCCAAAGGACTCAGGTTCGATTCCCCAGTACCCACGTTAGACTGATGCACAAGGTGGTGCATGTGGCTGGAGGTCCTGGCATGCTCATGTGCGCTCTCTCTCTTTCTTTCTCTCTTTCTTTCTGTCAAATAAATAAAATAAAATATTTTTAGAAAAATGGATGTGCAAGTATCTCTAAGGTAGTGTGATGAGTCCTTAGGATATATACCTAGGAGTGGCATAACCGGGTCATATGCTAAATCTACTTTTTTGCTGTCTCCAGAACCTCCACATTGATTTTCACAATGGCCATACCAGATTACATTCTCAGCAACAGTGCAGAAAGATTCCTCTTTTTCTGCATCCTCACCAGCATTTATTGTCATGTGATTTCTTGATAATAGCCATTCTGTCCGTAATGAGGTGGAATCTCAAAGTAGTTTTAATTTGCATTTCTCTGATGGCTAAGGATGTAGAACATCTTTTTAGATGTTCATATGCCATCTGTATTTCTTCTTTGGAGAACTCTATTTAGTTCCTTAGCTCATTTTTAATTGGGTTGTTTGATTTATTATTTAGTTTTTTGTATTCTTTGTATATCCTAGATATTAATCCTCTGTCAGACATATAGCTGGCAAAGATTTTCTCCCATTCTTTAAGTTGCCTCTTTGCTGTATTCACTGTGGTCTTTGCTATACAAAAGCTTTGTAATTTCATGAGGTTCCAGTGGTTGGTTAGTGGTTTTATTTCCTGAGCTACTGGGGTTATATTCAGAAAGTCATTGTCTATGCCAATATGTTGGAGGTTCTCCGCAACCTTTTCCTCTAGCAGTTTCAGAGTTTTGGGTCTGATATTAAGGTCTTTGATCCATTTGGACTCAATTATTTTGCATGGAGGAGGTAAGGATCTATTTTTATCCTTCCACATATAAATATCCAATTTTTGTTTGTTGAAGAGGCTGTCTTTTTTCCAATGGGAATTTTTGGGACTTTTGTCAAAAAATCAGGTGGCTGTAGCTGCCTGGACTTACATCAGGGTCCTTTGTTCTGTTCCATTATCTACATGTCTGTTTTTTGTGCCAGTACATGCTGTTTTTGTTACTATGGCTCTGTAATATAGGTTAAAATCAGGTATGGTGATGCCACCAGCCTTATTAGCCTCAAAACATTAAGGCTTTTGCCAAAGCCCTTGGTTTCCCTAGAGAAATAGATAGTAAGACCCTATTGCTGAAGACATCTCATGCCTGAGAGGCAAGGACACTGAGAAAGCAAGCTGGTGCTGAGCAGAAAACCTTCTCCCTGTAGACCAGCCAACTGAAAGCTGGAAAAAGCTGCACTGCACGCAGCGTATGGGAGACAGAAGCCATCAACAGTGAAAATAGTGGATGCTGAATATTCAAGCTTGGCCAGACAGGCCCAATGACTGAATGGGTGCAATAGTGGCGTGTCTACTCTTGGGGTAACCAACTGCTCCATAATTGGACTGAAGGCCCTCTCTACGGGAGGAATACATACCAGTACTGAAAAACCTAAGTAAAAGTCTATGGTAGGTGAGGTCATGAGCCTTGGGGTATAAGCCTGCTCATGTCTGACTAAATGTATATATTATTCCACCAAGCTGCCCTGGGGACACTACACTAAATGTTCATGTCCACATATTAATGCTATTCTCACTTCTGGCTAGAGAAGCTTCTCTTTTCAGATGGTGATGACCACTGGGATGACACAAAGGCAACAAAGACACTGAAGTAGAAAAGGGACGAGCTGGAAAGAAGAAGGGGTCTGGAGAGATGGCTTAGCAATTGAGGCACTTGCCTGCAAAGCGTAAGGACCAAGGTTCAATTCCCCACTACCCACATAAGCTAGATGCATAAGGAGGAGCATGTGTTTGGAGTTTGTTTGCAGTGGCTAGAGGCTCTGGTACACCCTTTCTCTCTCTCAAATAAATAAATTATTTTTTTTTAAGAAGGGATTCAGTGTAAGGGGGACAGGCAAGGAGGAACAAGAAAATGATAACAGGAAGGACTTATGATCAAAATACATTATATATGTGCACAAAAATGGACAGTAAAAACATCCTTTAAACGTTGTGTTTGATTTTTGGTTTTGGTTTTATTTATTTATTTTTTTGAGACAGAGTCTCACTCGGTTGCCCAAGCTGACCTGGAACTTACTATGTAGTCCAGGCCAGCTTCAAACTTGCAGTGCTTCCTCTGCCTCAGCCTCCTGGGTGCTGGGACTACCAACCAGCATGACCCACACCCAGCATGGCAGATACATTCTAATGGAGATGCATATCATGCTCCTGCACTGAGGGTGGTATAATTATGCTCCTTTTACCAAATTATATCATAAATTCAATAATAGTGCAAACAAAATACATAATTGATAAAATAATTTCAGAGATTACCATGCACAACTGAATAATGATCATCCAGAAAATTTTAATAAAAAAGGATCCATGGGCAGTTGCTGTAGCTCAGTTGGTAGAGTACTTGCCTAACATGCGTGAAGCTCTGGACTTGATCCCTAGCAATGCATAAACCAGATGTGTGGGTGACAACCTGTAATATCAGCAGATCTACACAGAGGAGGTGTTCAGCTCACCTCCAGCAGGATTTCTCCAATGACCTTGCAGCCCAAGCATGTAGAGTCTTCAGCAATAGGGTCTTACCATCTATTCCTGGTAGGAAACCAAGAACCTCAGCAATGGCCTATAATGCTTTGGGGGGCATCAGGGACCTCCCTGGCCAAAAACTCATTGGAAGTATCCCATCCCTGATATTCCTGAATTCTTATGTTTGATCTCTTCATAGTCTCCTGAATGTCTTGAAATTCCCATTCATTCCTTCCTATTACTTTGTCTTTCTCTTTGTTGGACTGTGTTAGATCTGACACCTGGTCTTCCAGTTTAGATATTCTTTCTTCTTCTTGCTCTGTTCTACTAGTGAGACATTCTACAGAGTTTTCTATTTGACTTACTCTCTTTTTTATTTCTAATATTTCTGACTGGTATTTTTTTATTGTTTCTATTTCTTACTCATGTCATCTGAACACCTCCTCCATGTAGACCAGCTGACAGAAAGTTAGAAAAAGCTATGCTAAGCCAGGCGTGGTGGCGCACACCTTTAATCCCAGCATTCAGGACACAGAGGTAGAAGGATCACTGTGTGTACAAGGACACCCTGAGACTGAATTCCAGGTCAGCCTGGGCTAGAGTGAAGCCCTACCTCGAAAAACACAAAAAGAAAAAAAAAAGAAAAAGCTATGCTGCATGCAGCTTCATAGAAGAGACAGAAGTCATCAGTGAGGAAAAACAACAGCAGGCTTAAGTTTGGCTAGCCAGGCCAAATGAGCCAGTGGATGCAATAGTGGCATGTCTGTTATAGGGAAACCAACTGCCCACTAATTGGACTGGAGGCCTGCTCCACTGCAGGGAATACATGCCTGATACTGAAAACCTGAGACAGGGAAAGTCATGAGCCCTAGGGGAGTAACGCCTGCTGGTGCCTGGTTAAATGTATATGCTATGCTCACCAAACTGCCTGGTAAACACTTCTCTTAAATTTCAAACCCATATATTAATGCTACTCTCACTTTTGGTTAGAGAAGCTTCTTTTTCAGATGGCAGTGACCTCTGGGATGACTCAAAGGGCACCATAGTGCTGAGAAGAAGTGACAGAGGAGTGCTCAGTACTGAAACATCTCTAACACACTTTTAAGGATCAGGTTCCATAGCAGAAGACATGGCAGAAAGAATGTAAGACCCACAAGAAGGTTGGGATTCCATACAATGAGCTCTTCCCGACACAAACTGGCCTGGATATCCATGATATCACTGTGCCTGAAACTACCTACCCAAGACAATCAGGTTTCAAGCAGCAATGACACCTTTCCTCAATACCAAGAGCAGGTTGTAAGAAAAAAGGGATTATTTTGGCTTATAGACTCAAGGGGAAGCTCCATAATGGTAGGGGAAATGATGGCATGAGCAGAAGGTGGACATCACTTCCTCACCAACATCAGGTGGACAGCAGGAACAAGAGCATATGCCAAACACCAACAAGAAGAAGCTGGCTATAATACCCATAAGTGCCCCCCTTCCACAATACACCATCTCTAGGAGGCTTAAATTCCAAATTGCCATCAGCTGGTGACCTAGCATTCAGAACACCTAAGTTTATGGGGGACACTACAACACTATATACATGAACTGAAGGACAAAAATCACATGATCAACTCAATAGACGCAGAAAAGGCATCTTCATGATACTTCTTGATAAAAGTTTTAGTTTTGCAAGGTAGGGTCTCACTCTGGGGCTGACCTGGAATTACCACTCCTCAGGGTGGCCTTGAACATGATCCTCCCTTGTGCATCCCGAGTGCTGGGATTAAAGGCATGTCCTGGAGAATTGATAAAATTTCTTCAGGATTCTTTGGCTTTGCAGGCAAAGAAGCCTTAACTATGCATGCACCCATCTTTCCAGCCTGATAGAATTGAACCAGAAATTTTGGCTTTGCAGGCAAATGCCTTAACTGGGAAATGGATGGACCTGGGGAAATGGATTAATGAGTGGATTAATTAGTGGATTAATGAGGTACCACAGCCCCAGAAAGCCAAGAACCACATGTTCTCTCTCATATGTGGATCCTAGCTACAAATATTTGGAATTGTATGTGAGTTGGAATAAAACTGGGTAGCAGAGGCCAGTAAGCTAGAAAGAGGCTATAAAGGAGGAAGGACAGGGGAGGACTTAAGGAGTTGGTATTGTATATATGTAAGTAGAAATACAGATTACTGGGGGTGGAAAGACCTAGGTAAGGTCAGGGGAAGAGATTGAGTAAAGGTAGGGTGGGAAGACGGTTACTCAAAATCTAAGAGGGTATGAATAAGTCATATGGAAACCTACTCTTTGGACAATGGTGCATCCAGAAGCCATAGTTTATACTAGAAAATTATCAGTGCCGGGGAAGGGATACTGTACAGTGGGTATAGTGCTTGGCTTTCTGAACCTAGGTTACCTCATTAAGTATAATCCATGCCAAGTCCATCCATTTCCCTGTAAGTTTCATAATTTCATTTTTCATTACTGCTGAATAGAACGCCATTGTAAAAATGTACCACATCTCCATTATCCACTCATCAGTAAAGGGGCATCTAGGCTGGTTCCATTTTCTAGCTATTGTGAATAGAGTGACAAAAAACATGGATGTGATGTGGGCTGGAGGGATAGCAGTTAAGGCATTTGTCTGCAAAGCCAAAGGACTCAGGTTCGATTCCCCAGGACCCACGTTAGCCTGATGCATAAATGGTGCATGTGGCTGGAGGTCCTGGCATGCTCATGTGTGCTCTTTCTCTTTCTTTCTCACTTTCTTTCTGTCAAATAAATAAAATAAAATATTTTTAGAAAAATGGATGTGCAAGTATCTCTAAGGTAGTGTGATGAGTCCTTAGGATATATACCTAGGAGTGGCATAACCGGGTCATATGCTAAATCTACTTTTTTGCTGTCTCCAGAACCTCCACATTGATTTCCACAATGGCCATACCAGATTACATTCTCACCAACAGTGTAGAAAGATTCCTCTTTTTCTGCATCCTCACCAGCATTTATTGTCATGTGATTTCTTGATAATAGCCATTCTGTCCGTAATGAGGTGGAATCTCAAAGTAGTTTTAATTTGCATTTCTCTGATGGCTAAGGATGTAGAACATCTTTTTAGATGTTCATATGCCATCTGTATTTCTTCTTTGGAGAACTCTATTTAGTTCCTTAGCTCATTTTTAATTGGGTTGTTTGATTTATTATTTAGTTTTTTGTATTCTTTGTATATCCTAGATATTAATCCTCTGTCAGATGTATAGCTGGCAAAGATTTTCTCCATTCTCTATGTTGCCTCTTTGCTGTATTCACTGTGGTCTTTGCTATACAAAAGCTTTGTAATTTCATGAGGTTCCAGTGGTTGGTTAGTGGTTTTATTTCCTGAGCTACTGGGGTTATATTCAGAAAGTCACTGTCTATGCCAATATGTTGGAGGTTCTCTGCAACTTTTTCCTCTAGCAGTTTCAGAGTTTTGGGTCTGATATTAAGGTCTTTGATTCATTTGGACTCAATTATTTTGCATGGAGGGAGGTAAGGATCTATTTTTATCCTTCCACATATAAATATCCAATTTTTGTTTGTTGAAGAGGCTGTCTTTTCTCCAATGGGAATTTTTGGGACTTTTGTCAAAGATCAGGTGGCTGTAGCTGCCTGGACTTACATCAGGGTCCTTTGTTCTGTTCCATTATCTACATGTCTGTTTTTGTGCCAGTACATGCTGTTTTTGTTACTATGGCTCTGTAATATAGGTTAAAATCAGGTATGGTGATGCTACCAGCCTTATTCTTCTTGCTCAAACTTGAATATTTGAGGTTTTTTATGCTTCTTGAATGAATTTTACGGTTGTTTTTTCTATTTCTCTGAAAAATGCCACTGGAATGTGGATTACATTAGAGGTGTAGCTTTTTGTAAAATGGGCACTTTCACAATACTGATTCTTCCAATCCAAGAACATGGGATGACTTTCCATTTCTTAATGTCTTCTGCAATTTCTGTCTTGAGTGTTTTAACATTTTCATCATAGAGACCCTTCACATCCTTGGTTATGTCTATAGCAACATACTTCTTTTTTTTTTTTTTTTTAGGCAATTGTGAATGGGCATGTTTCCCCAATTTCATACTCAGCATGTTTGTTATTAGTATATAGAAAAGTTACTGATTTCTGTGTGTTCATTTTTTATTCTCCTACATTGCTAAAAGTGTTTATCAGCTCTAACAGTTTGTTGGTAGAATCGTGAGGGTCCTTTATGTAAAGAATCATATCGCATAAAAGAAGGGCAGGGGGAGGGTCAATCAAAATTCAAGATAATCTGAATAAGACTTATGTAAACCTACTTTTTTAAATAATGGCACATCTAGAAGCTGTAGACTGTTACTAGAAAATTTTCAGTGCCTGGGATGGGATACCTTCCAGTGAGTTGTTGGCCAAGGAGGTCCTGGAAGCCTCCAAAACATTAAAGGCTATTGCCAAAGCCCCTGGTTTCCCGTGAGAAACAGATAGTAAGACCCTATTGCTGAAGACATCTCTTGCCTGAGAGGCAAGATCACTGAGAAAGCAAGCTGGTGCTGAGCAGAAAACCTTCTCCCTGTAGACCAGCCAACTGAAAGCTGGAAAAAGCTGCACTGCATGCAGCCATATGGGAGACAGAAGTCATTAGCAATGAAAACAGTGGACACTGAATATTCAAGTTTGGCCATACAGGCCAATGACTGAACAGGTGCAATAGTGGCATGTCTGCTCTTGGGGTAACCAACTTCTCCATAATTGGACTGAAGGCCCTCTCTATGGGAGGGAATACATACCTGGTACTGAAAAACCTAAGCAAAAGTCTATGGCAGGGGAGGTCATGAGCCTTAGAGGTATAAAACCTGCTCTTGTCTGACTAAATGTATACATTATTCCCATCAACCTGCCCTGAAAGCACTACACTTAATGTTCATATTCACATATTCTGGTTAGAGAAGCTTCTCTTTTCAGATGGCGATGACCACTGGGATGACCCAAAAGGCAACATAGTGCTGAGAAGAAGGGATGGAGGAGTGCCCAGCACTGAAACACCTCTGTCACTCCATCCAAGGCTCAGGGCCCATTGCAGAAGAGGGGGCGAATAGAATAGAAGAGCCAAGGAAGGGTATGACTCCTTACAATGCAACTGTCCAGACAGAAATTGGCTTTGATATCCATGACCTTACAGTGCAAGACCCTCATAATAGAAGAAAAAGATGATGACATCAAATTAAAAGAGAGACTAATGGAGAGAAGGAGGGGATATGATGGAGATTGGAGGTCTAAAGGGGTATGGGGGAGGGGAGGGAAATATCATGCATTTTTTGTATGTAAGTATAGAAGTTGTCAATAAAAATTTTTTAAAAAGAATCATATCATCTGCAAATAATGATAATTTTATATCTTCCTTTCCAATTTGTATCCCTTTTATGTGTTTCTCTTGACTTAATGCTATAGTGAAAACTTCCAGTACTATATTAAATAAAAGTGGGAAGCCGGGCATGGTGGTGCACACCTTTAATCCCAGCACTCAGGAGGCAGAGGTAGGGGGATCGCCATGAGTTCGAGGCCACCCTGAGACTACATAGTTAATTCCAGGTCAGCCTGGGCCAGAGTGAGAACCTACCTCGAAAAAAAAAAAAAGTGGAGACAGTGGACATCTTTTCTTTGTTCCTGACTATAGTGGAAAAGTTTCAAGTTTTTCTCCACTTAGTATTAGGTTAGCTGTAGGTTTGGCATAAATAGCCTTCATTATGTTGAGTTATAAAACAGAAATTTTTAAAAATGAAAATAAAATAACTATCTGCACTGATAAATATAATCCAGCACCTGGTTTTAATCAGTTTGGTTTCTTTAGTCTGTAATGAGGTTTTGGTACTACAGATGGAACCTAGTACCTTAGTTCACCAGGCAAGTGCTCCACACTGACCCAACATCCCTAACCTTCATTTTAACTGTTACTTTAATACAGGCCTTACTAAGTTGCCCATGCTGGCCTTAAACTTACTTTGTAGTCCAGATAGGCCCTGAACTTATAATCTTCCTGCCTCAGCCTCCAGAGTTATAGGCCTGCATCATTAGGTCCAACTAACACTGAACTGAAATCAAGGGAAAGGATACTCAGGCAGACTCCGCCAACCCTTGGCAGTCTCTGAGCTCAGGATATCCTAACCATGGCTGAGACTTCCAGTTCAAAAGCAAAGACCCTTTCTCTGCCTTGACTCTCCCAGAAGCTTGCTGGTCCCTCAGGGCTCAATATCACTAGGGCTCTTTGTCTGGGGTATACTTTCATGTCTGCTTCTTTTTAGTTAGTATCCTTTGGTGTACAATGTTTATATGATTATAGAGGAGTTATACTGCTGCTTGCAGTATTTTAATTCTTATGGTTGCATTTGTTATACAAAGAAAAATATGGAAGGGTTTTTGCCCACCAGGATGTCCCATTCATATCAGAGACATTTCTAAGTGTGCCTTGTCACAAGTCACAATCACAACCAGTTGAGTAAAACCTTAATGGGCTCTTTTTACTAGACTCTTGAATCAGGCTCTGCCTAGGTCCACAAAATGAGATGAGTGTCCCTGCCAAGCAGAATCTGATGGCAGCCTTATAGACAGGTGGGGAGGGGAACAGAGTCAGAGCCCAAAGCACAGGCCTCATCATTCTCCTTCTAGGGTTCCACAGAAGAACTTCCTCATCCCAAGGACTCAGGTGATCAGTGACAGGCATCAGCATTCCACTTGATGACTCCACATGTACAGCAAAGACCCACTCTGGTGTGACTATCCGTGGGCCTGGTACAGGAGGCTGGCTCAAAACAGCCTGAACAGCAGACAGCAGGGCTCTGCGGTGGAGGTTATGGCCATTATACCACAGTGTTCAGAAATGAGCACCCGAAGTTGTCAAAATGCCTGGGAGGCACAGGCCACAGCCAGTTTCAGAGGTCACCTGTCACACAGTAACATTAAAAATGAGCCATTCTAAATGCTCAGTGTTACCATGGAGAAGCACCACCTACAGTAGAGAGGTGGAGCTGTGCTCATGGCAGCCCTCTGAACCCAGGATGGTTGGGAGTGAATCCCAGTAGTAACTCCTCTCACCTCTCACAAAGAGTTTGCAGAGCTTAGAAAGCAACAGACAAGGGGCATGGAAGAACAGTCACTAGGGTAACCCTGAGGCCAGCTGAACATGTGTGGTGGTCATATAGCATGCACCTGTACAGCTTTTAGAAAAAGGTGACTCAGCCAGATATAATTCAAGAACTCAAGAAGCTAAGGCAGAAGAATTGCTATGAGTTCAAGACCATCCTGGGCTACAGAGTGAGTTTCAGGCCAGCCTGGGCTAGAGTGAAACTCTTCCTCAAAAACTAAAAAGAAGTAAAGAAAGAAGGGAGGGAGAAAGGAAAAGAGAGAGGGAGGAAGGAAGAGAAGAAAGGAAGCAAAGAAAACAACTGTGTCTTTCTACCATGCAGAATCTTCTAAGAATTCTCATCCAATATTATTAATGATAGGGCCAGGTAAGATAACTCATTTACAATGCTGATTTGTGGCAAAATAAAACTGTGCCAAATGAAGAGAAAGATGGTGTGAACTGGTTTTCTGTGGTAAGATGTAAACCTTCCAAGGGAGAACTCTCTGAAGTCTTACCTGGCTTCCTCGAGAACTTTTCCCATGACTTCATTTTTTTCTCTGTGATGGGCATCTTCATTTAAATCTGTTCCACCAAAGATGACTCCAAAAGGAATGCCATGGCCTACAAAACAATGACAGGCAGACAGAGAATTAATCTCTGGAGACACTCCTCATTCACCCAGAAGTCCCCAGAACCCAAGGGCTTTGGGGTTGGTTGGTTGGTTGGTTGACTTGGAAACAAGGTCTCACTGTAAAGCCTAGGTTGGCCTAGAACTCTCAATCCTTCTGCCTCAGCTTTCCAAGGCCTGGGATTACAACTAATTACTACCACACCCACGTGTTTTGTTTTTGCTGTTTTTTGTTGTTTTTGAGGCAGGATGCCATGCTATTAAGGCTTGCCTTAATCTTACTATGTAGCTGTGGATGGATGACCTTGAACTTCTAACCCAACTGTCTCCAGCCCTAGAATACTGTTATTACAGATGTGCACCACCATCATGGTTTATGCAGTTCCGTGAGGTAAATCAGGGCTTCCTGCATGCCAGGCAAACACTCTGCCCCAAGCCTTATGTTCATCCCAAGGTGCTAGTGTCTGTCCTATTCAACTCCCCTGAGCAGGCAGAGCAGGTGTCATTTAAAACTTAAAACCCCACATTAAGATTAATCATGCGAAAAGCCAGCCACAGTCATCAAGTTTATCTTTTTCAATTAATCTGCTTTAAATTTTAACAACTGAAAAACATTGTTCACCACCACCATCAACGCCAAACTCATCATTCCTGGGAAATGAGAGGTGAATCTTCAGCCATCAAGGTTGATGACAGGGAAAGTGCCCTCTAAACTAATGTACTGTTATCATCATACCACCTAGGAGCTATGAGGGCTCAGAAGAGACAGACTATAGAGAAAATCCTCAAGGAATGAGCAGCACAAAAGAAACATATGTGACAAAGACACTGTTAAGTAGCTGTTAAGCTTAAAGGTCACTGGGAATGGAGCCCTCTTTCATAATCTGCATCCAGTCAAACCAGGAACTGAAACTGGAAGACTGAGCACTGTCAGAAGGATGAGATCTGAGCTGGCCTCCCAGCTCTAGGTAGAGGAAACATGACATTCTGAACTTCCTGGAAGATCATAAGGTTACTACCCTGTCAGGGGCTTTCTGGCAAAGAACAAGAGGACCCCCATTGTCCTTACCTACAACAGTCCATCCAAATGGGCATGACAATCATATGGACAGGAAGATATCCCTCATGGAAAGCTGTCTGTTGCGTAGACTAGAAATGATCTAAAATTGGGCTGAGGAGATGTTCAGCGCTCGCCATGGAAGCATGAGTACCTCATTTTGTATCCCCAGCACCCACATAACTGAAGGATGGGCAGAGCAGCACATATCTATAATCCCAGTGGTTGGGAGGTAGAAACAGGAAGATCCCTGGAGCAAACTAGCTAGCAGTGGTGAGGTCTGGATTCAGTGAGAGATCCTACCTCAATAAGGAAGACGGAGAATGATCAAGAAAGACACCCAACATCAACCTCTGGATTCTATGTGCAACCATGCACATGTGCCCCCACACCATAAACACCTAAAATTTAAAAATTAAATATAAAGTCTGCCTAATATAAGAGGGTCTACACCCTTTAACTTCTCTCTAATAATGGTTATCCCATTTAACCAATGCTGACTTACTTCACTCTCTGTCAGAGATTCTGCTTCTCTCTTTTAGATGGGTGCGGGACCTGAGGAGATAAACGACCCAGCACACTCCACCACGGCCCCAGCTGTAATCGCAGAGGAATTGGGGAAATGAGCAAGAGTGCTGCTTTCTTGGTGAACCTGATATTAGCACAAGGGTGAAGGAGGTAGACACTGAGGACACTCAAGACCTACCAAACCAAAGATCCAGAGGCTCCTGAGTGCCCATCACTGAAGTAGACTTAAAATGCACCCAACGGGCCAGGCATGGTGGCGCACGCCTTTAATCCCAGCACTCAGGAGGCAGAAGTAGAAGGATCGCCGTGAGTTCAAGGCCAGCCTGAGACTACATAGTGAATTCGAGGTCAGCCTGGACCAGAGTGAGACTCTACCTTGAAAAACCAAAAAAAACAAACAAACAAAAAAATGCACCCAACAGGCTGGAGAGATGGCTTAGTGGTTTAGGCGCCTGCCTGCTAAGCCTAAGAAGGCCAGTTCCAGTCTCCAGGTCCCATATTTACCCAGATGCAGCAACGCAAGGGTGCAATGCCACACTTGCCCACAAGGGGGCACACACATCTGGATTTTGCTCAAGGCAGCTGAGAGGCTGCTGGAGCGCCCATTCTTTATCTATCTCCCTCTCCCTCTCTCTGTCTCTCTCCAAAAAAAAAAAAAAAATGCACCCAACATGGCTCAGGGAATTTTGTGGAAGAAGGGGCAGAAAGATTGTTAGACCCACAAGTTGGGACATTATACATAGAGACATTGCCTCTCCCATAACTGACTGCTGCTCCACAATACATGACTCACAATCCCCAAACAGATGACCTGCATCCCCAACGAGGAAGGCCTCTTTGGAAAAGGGGCAGGGAGGAGGGAAAGGATTGTACCAAGATGTGTTGTTTACAAACTAAGTATGTCCATATCTAATAAACATAAATTTTAATAATGTAATAATAAAGTCTGCCTAAAATGTAGGTTGAGGTTGACACAATGGCCTCTTTGTTGATTGTTCCCTCTCATGCTTTGCAATAAACCTTGCCTGTCTTCAATTCTGTGAGGCCATCTGAATTCTTTCAACAGAAATCACAAGAATGGCCAGGCATGGTGCACACACCTTTAATCCCAGCACTCTGGAGGAGAGGTAGGAGGACTGCCGTGAGTTCAAGGCCAGCCTGAGACTACATAGTGAATTCCAGGTCAGCCCAGGCTAGAGTGAGATGCTACCTTGAAAAACAAAAATAAATAAATAAATAAATAAATCACAAGAACGGGAATGCTGAGGGGAGATTAAGTAACAGCACTCCTGGAAGAAGAGCCAGAAACTCGGGTGAGTGTGTGAAGTAGGAAACACTATGAAGAGCCTGATTGACACCAGCAGAGGGTGTGGCCATCCCACCAGGCTCACTCAACAAACACAGATGAGTAAACCTTGAGTATGTGCATCCCTACCAATGAAAGGGGGCCTCAAGAGAAACTAAGAGGGCTTCCAAAGGCCAAATCGATACTTCAAAGGATGCTGCAGCCTGCAAGCCATCCATCAGACAGGTCTAGTTTGAGTCGCACTGGGATTTCTCACAGCTGGCCCTGTTGAGACTCAGCATTGAGAGGTCTTCCCTTGGACTGGCCTTTGAGTTGTTTTGTCATGTAAATTAGTAGAGTCATCTTTCTTGCTCTCCTTGGAATTTCATTGCTAAGTCAGCAACAAGATAGTAATCAGAAGGCTGGGGACATATCACCACGGTACATTTGTCTAGCATGCCCAAGGCCATAGGTTCAATCCCTAGTACTGGAAGGGAGGGGAAAAGATACTAAGCAAGATGGGCATGGTGGCAAAACACCTTGTTGCAGTTACCTTCACATTTCTAGAATAAAGCACCCAACTAAAAGCAGCTGGTGGGTGGAAAGATTTTTATATTTTGGTTTACATTCTCAAGGGGAAGCTCATGATGACAGGGACAGCAGGGCATGAGCAGAGGCTGGACATCACCTCTGCCACAGCAGCTGAAAATAGCAACAGGAGGGTGAGTGAACTAACTCTGGCAAGCTAGCAGCTAACAAACCTCAAGGTCCACCCCCAGTGGCATGCCTCCTCCAGCAAGGTTCCTCCTCCCAAAGTGCCACCAGCTAAGGACCAAGCACATAAAACACGTGAGTTTAGAGAGGACATCTATTCCAAACCACCACACACCTGTAATCCAACACTCAGGAGTCCAAGGGAAAATGATAAAGAATTAGAGGCCATGATGGTACACGCCTTTAATCCAAGCACTCAGGAGGCAGAGGTAGGAGGATCGCCTTGAGTTCGAGGCCAGCCTGAAACTACATAGTGAATTCCAGGTCAACCTGGGCTAGAGTGAGACCCTACCTCAAAAAACAAACAAACAAAACTGAAGGTTTAATATGACTGTGGTTTTTAAAACATACAAGCTACAAGCCGGGCGTGGTGGTGCACACCTTTAATCCCAGCACTCAGGAGGCAGAGGTAGGAGGATTGCCGTGAGTTCGAGGCCACCCTGAGACTACAGAGTGAGTTCTAGGTCAGACTGAGCTAGAGTGAGACCCTACCTCAAAAAAAACAAAAAAGAGAGAGAGAGAGACCTATATAGCAGCATTGATCTTATTTCTTTTCGTTCAAAACCCACTCATGGGAGCTGGAGCAGATGGTTAAACCTGTTCGTAATCAATCACCTGACCCTATTGACTTCCTGATTAGTTACAGGCCTAAGGCATATTCTCAACAAGAAATAAAAAGGCTTCATTAAAATGCTACTAGCCAGCATAAAAGTAACTGTCAAGTTGTGTCTTACATGCTGGGGAAGCTTATGAAGGAGAACCTGGCTATATTCCATCTTATATGAGGATAGCTATAAGGTTTTATTATTAAATGCTTGAAAGATTGATTGGCATGCATGGCAAAAATGTATCTCTGACATTCCCAGAAGGAAAGAACAAATATCTTGTATTAGTTCACAAAGTTCTCATTAAAAAAAAAAAAAAAAAAAAAGGCAGGTGGCTCATTTAATCCCAGCAAAAGAAAAGGGTAAAAGATTGCCACTATTCAAGGCACCCTGAGACTACACCAGGTCAGCCTGGACCAAGTGAGACCCTTCCAAACCAGCAAAAAAAAAAAAAAAAAGCATTCAGAGGCCACTCCTTTAATCCCAGAACTCAGCAGGAGGCAGAGATAGGAGGATCACTGTTGGGCATTGCTAAACACGGGCTGGGACTGTGAGGAAGCTGGCCTGGGCTGTTGGACATGGCCAGAGACCTTGGGCTGTGGGGGCTGCAGCTGGCCTTATTGTCGGGAACCCACTCTGGTGAAGGAGCTGGCCCTCCCTTCTCAAGGTCATAGTGTGCCCCATCTTCACCCAGAGTGGGAGGAACCAGCAGACCCTCCCCCATCCCAAAATCACCTGAACACTCCATAGTCAGGTTTTGCGCCCCCTCCCCCCAGTTCCTGACCTTGTGGCCAGCTGCCCAAGAGACCCTTATATGGTAGTAAACAGTCTCCCTGCAGCTGTAGTCAATCAATATGTGGCTGAAGTCATGTAACTTTTCCTGCCACTTCTGTTATCTCCCTTGCAGCTTCTCCCTCACGACTTCTGCCCTCCAACACCAGCCAAATAGACAGCAACCCATAAACCTATGTATCCAATCACCTTATAGTCTGTATGTGCCTTCTCAACCTTTCCAAACCCACCCTCCTTTTGAATAAACGAAAGCACACTAATCCATCAGACCATGTCCCGGGTGGTTCATTGCCCACCACACTCACCCTCTCCAAGACCCTAATCCCCCCAACTCCTCCTGCGCCCGGGACATCGGTGGCCAATGACCCCTGGGAACAGTAGAAAATTTTTGGCAGAAATGAAATTCAGTTCTGATCAAGACTGATCTACAAGGCCCCCTGCTGTCCACATTCTTGTCCACTACTTAGATAGATGGCCTAAATGGGCCAGCTCAGGAGGGCTGGCTCTGCCCTCCAAATCTACAAACCAGTCGGGTCTTCCCTTTGCCTATAAAGACTGCTATCTTCTTCCTGTTGCTAGCTCTGCCAGACAGCTTCTGCTGAGATGAACTTCCAGACCAGGCACTTATGGAGGAAGGGATTTGCTCAGCCAAGGGACAGATCAGGGAAGTTCCATAATGGCAGAATCTAACCTGGCTGGGTGTGGACCAGGCAAGAGAGACAAAACCAACCAGGCACTGCACACAGAGAAAACTTCTGCCAAAGACTCACACAGCACACTTTAGAGAACTCCTGCTCACATTTGATTATTTACAATGGAATCTCAAACCCACACCTGGACCAGCCCCCAACATTGCCTCACATGCACATTGCAGATGCAAACTATAACTAATAAAACACTGAATATTTTGGGGGACATATATTCAAACTACCACACTAGCTCTGCCCTATTCTGCTCAGCTCCACTCTTTTTTTTTATTATTTTATTTATTTTTGCTCAGCCACACAGGACAGACAGACAGAGAGGGCTTTCCCTAAGATAGACAACCTGGCTGGGTGTGGAGGAGAGCACAAAACTGTTTTTTGGTCTGAGTGAAATCTTCTGCTTGCCTTTGTTTTATAGTTTAGAGTAACTTCTCACTTTGATTACGTGCATGGTTTTCCTCTGGTCTCTCAATTTATCACATGCATATTTCCCTTACACTCTAGATCTACCACATGGGTGCTCTCACTAACTCCAGGCCTGCTACCTGTGTAAGTTCTTTAAACTTGAGGTAACCATGAGTGTAACTCTCTTCATTACTCATTTCTTTCTTGGTCTCTGCTTTAATATTTTCCCTCTTATTTTTCCTTCAACCTCATTATTTTCCCTCTTTACTTCTCTCCATGGGAAAGTACATGGCAGTTGCCATGTGTGTTCCTTCTAATTCCCCTTACACAAGCTCCTAAATTCTATCCCCCACAAGCTTGTGCTTTACTCCAGTCTTTCCCTATAAACCTCAATTTTCCTTAAATAATGTACTATGCAGTGTTTTCCACATGACAGCATGTTTCCCAGCTCTGGGAAGATGGAAACAGGAGGTTCCCTAGGGCTGGCCAGCAAGCCAGTCTAGCCTACTTGGTGAGCCCCAGGTTCAGCGAGAGATCCTGTCTAAAAGACAAGCTGGAGCCAGGTGTAGTGATGCACACCTTTAATCCCAGAACTTGGGAAGCAGAGGTAGGAGGAACACTGTGAGTTCAAGGCCAGCCTGAGACTACATAGTGAATTCCAGGTCAGTCTGAGCTAGAGTGAGACTCTACCTCGAAAAAATAAAATAAAAAGTTGGAGAGATAACTGAGGAAGATACTTGATGTTAACCTGTGTCCTACATACACACACACACACACACACACACACACACACACACGCACATGTATATACTTTTGCACACATACACACACAAAAATTTAAAAAATAAAACAGAGTCCAACCCTGAGGAATAAATGATGCCTAGTTTCCATTCAGACAGCAGGAAGGAGCAATCAGGGAAGGCTGCACCACCAGGCTCACTGGCACAGCACTGCTGTAGTTCTCGACATTCCTTAGCCAGACAGCAGCATTGATTCTCCTCCCTCTCCAACAAGTTGGGTTCAAAGGCAGCTTTTTTTACTTCCAACTCTTAGGAGCAAATGAAACTTTGATATCTTCATGTCTATTTGAAACAGGTCAAAAATGGCAAAATTGAGAAAAACAAGTTCAGTTTAATGGGGAAAAAATCTTGCAACTCTGCTAGAGAGAGGGGAAACAGGTCCTTGCCTATCTGGTAATCAAACAAGAACTTCAGTAACCTTTTTGCAGAGGGAAGTTTGTCAGTGACAATCAAAATTAATATTACACAGCTCTTTGGCTTCCAGGTGAGGGCATCTCACACCATGAACTCAAGACATGCAATCAGATGCTGCCATATTACTTGGAACATAAAACCTTACACTCTGAGAAAGGTGAATTTTTTTTTGTAGTGTCTCACTCTGGTCCAGGCTGACCTGGAATTCACTATGTAGTCTCAGGATGGCCTAGAACTCTTGGCGATCCTCCTACCTCTGCCTCCCAAGTGCTGGGATTAAAGGCGTGCGCCACCACACCCGGGCGAGAAAGGTGAATTTTTATAGTAGAATGCAGGCTGAGCCTGTCTAATGCTAAATCTGAAATAGGAAATGTTCCAGAACTGGAAACTTGAGGACTAACATGAATCCATGTGAAAATTTCCACTCGACTTATGTGACAGGTCATGGAGAAAAGAAGGACACATTAAGTCCTGTGCAAGGTGGGGATGAAATAACTTTTATGTTTGACTTAGCCACACTCCAAATAACTCATTATGTATATGTAAATGTTATGAAGTTCTTTTGGTGTTTAAAATTTTTTTTTCCTTTTTATTTTTGGAGAGAGACAGACAGAGAGGGAGAGGGAGACAGATAGAGATGGGCATGCCAGCAGTCTCTCAGCTGCTGTGAACGAAATCCAGATGTGCGCGCCCCTTGTGGGCAAGTGCTGCATTGCACCCTTGTGTCACTGCATCTGGCTAAACATGGGACCTGGAGATTGGAACTGGGTTCTTAGGCTTAGCAGGCAGGCACCTCAACCGCTAAGCCATCTCTCCAGCCCTGGTGTTTTAAAGTTGTATGTGTGTGTGTCAGAGTTTCTTGTTACTGCAAATGAATTCCAAAGGAATGCCAGACACATGCACCACTTTGTGTCCCACTTTATGTGGGTTCTGGAGACTTGAACCTGGACTAGAAGGCTTTGCAAGCAAGTGCCCTTAACCACTGAGCAATATCCCCAAACCCTATGGAATTTACTAAAAATCCAAAATCAAAACCACTTCTGCTGCAGACATTTTAGAAAAGGAATATTTAATCTATACCATGAAGCCACAAAAAGATAGCTTTGTGACCTGGAAAGAGAGCTAAGCTAACCATTGTGGTGGTTAATACTGTCAACCTTGTCCCTGGAAAAGCAAGAGGGTTACCTTGCAGAAGTCGGCCTGCCCGGTAGAGATGAAGGGCCAGTGCTGCCTCCAAGTTCTCAGCCATGATGAGGTTGGCGATTTCAGATGGGCTTTCAGAGTCAGAGGCATCTTTCAGAATACACACATGTCCTGCAGCTTCTAGATGGTTCCTTTAACAAAATGCAGATAAAGAAAACGATTGGGGGACACTACTATGCCACAGGTTGGGGCTTTGGCTATTAAATGTCAAGTCAATTCCAATGATAACACTTATTTGCTCAGCAGCTCTGAGAGGAAATCTGCTCTGAAAGAATGCTCTGAGGTAATGACAAGGCCCCTATATCCACCAGTTTCCAAAACCTGGAACAGTGCTGAGACAAGGCTGACCTCCCTGTTATGCACAAGGAAACTTGCTATATCCAAACCTCCTTCCCCCACCTCCTGGATTCCACTGTTCCCTTTGTTCTGACCCATCACTGTGGATGAGGTCTACAGATCTCTGTCACTCACTTCTTTAAAAAAGATTTTAAAGCCAGGAATAGTGGTGCAATCCTTTAATCCCAGCACTCGGGAGGCAGAGATAGGATCACTGTGAGTTCAAGGCCAGTCTGAGCCTACAGCTTGAGATCCAGGTCAGCCTGGGCTAGAGTGAGACCCTACCTAGAAAAAAATAAAAGGGAGTAACTTAAAGTGGGCATGGCGATGCACACTTTTTATCCCAGCACTTCGGAGGCAGAGGTAGTTTAAGGCCACCCTAAGACTACATCGTGAATTCCAGATCAACCTAGGATAGAGAGAGACTCTACCCTGGGGAAAAAAAAAACTTTAAAGCCAGGTGTGGTGTCCTACACCTTTCATCCCAGCATTAGGAGCTACAAAGTGAGTTTCAGGTCAGCCTGAGCTAGAGTGAGACCCTGCCTCATACGAAAACAAAACAAAGTAACCAAGTTTCAGTTACTTTGTGGCTGGGCATGGTGGTCCACACTGTAACCACAGTTATCTCGTGGCCAGCATGGTGCTTCAGACATGGAATCCCAGCACTTGGGAGATGAAGACAGGGCTGAGAATGTCCTCAGTTGGTAGTGCTGGCCTAGTATGTTCAAAACCCTGGGTTTGCTCCCCAGGACTCCATAAACAAGGTGTGGTAGTGCTCCTGTGATCCCTGCACTTCAAAGAAGAGGCTTGAAGATTGGGAAATTCAAGATCATCCTTGGCTATAAAGTGAGTTCAAAGCCAACCTGGGCTATATGAGACCCTATCTCAAAAGAAAAAAAAAAAAAGAGTAGAGGCTGGAGAGATGGCTCAGCAGTTAAGGTGCTTGCCAGTACCCACATATAGCCAGATGCACAAAGTGAGGTCCTGGTGCACCCATTCTCTCTCTCTTTTCCTTGCAAATAAAATATTAAAAATAAAATAAAAAATAGGTTGGGAAATGTAGCTCAGTGGTTGAATGCTTGCTTAGTAAACACATGGCTCAATATTTGTACTAAATAAATAATACAGACTTTCTTGCCACATATCCTTTTTCCTGTTGGAGACATTATACCAACACATGCACTACCATATTCTATAACTGTGCAGTATTGGCGGGTGAGGGGATGGGAGTGTGGGGCCTATGCATCCAGGTGGGTGAGAGGATCACGTGTGGTGCCTGTACGGTCCCAGCAGGTGAGGAGATCAGTGTGTGGGGCCTGTGCACCCAACTGGTGCCAATTCTGCTGACCCCAAGCTCAGGTTTGGTTCCTGGAGCCTGGTGTCCCATACCCTGCTACCCATTCCTACTCCCCAACAAAACAGCTGGCATCTGCCTACCAGTACCCACTCAATACATCTGTCCCGAAGGGGAAGCACAGGAATATCTGGCAATTACCCACCAGGGGTAGTGGTGAGTACTCTACAAGCTGCTCAGCAGGGTGCAGTAGGGGAGCAGGGTCAAGTGCTTAGGCCCCCTCAGGCAAAGCACAGCTGTGGCTGTGGGCTGAAGAGATTCCAGAGGTCCAACCACAACTCTCCTATCAGCCACCAGCCAGAGCTGCAACCACAGATCCAACTACCACAACCTGCATCTCTGAGGACACAAGGCTATAACACTTCAATCTGGGTCAAACCCAAAATAGAATGAATAGATCTCTGATCGCTGTACCCCTGCTGCTGGCTTGGTGCAGCCTGGACCCTGCCTGGGTGCTGCTGAAGCAAGCCTCTTACTTGGCCTTCCTGATTTAATAGACCCTGGTCCCCAACTCCCGGATCCCCTGCTCTGGAGGATGCCTGTGCAGTGAGTAGTGCAGAGCTCCTGGTTCCTTCCCAGGTCCCTGGTCTCTGTAACCCTGCTGCTTGCTGGGGGGTGTGCCTGGACCCTGGGAGTGTGCTGCGGGAACAGGCCCCTTGCTCTGCCTTCCTGGATGAATGGCCCCTGGGTCCCCAAGTCTCTGATCTCCTGCTCCAGAGGGTGCCACGTAGGATGAGTAGGGCAGAGTTCCGGGTTCCTTCCCCAACTCCCGGTTCCCTGATTCCTAACCCCTGCTGAGAGCTTGGGGTTGCCTGGTCCCTGACTGTGTGCTGCAGAAATAGGACTTTTATGCTGGCTTAATGGTTGACCAGACCCTAGGGCCCCAAACTTCTGTTCCCCTGAGCCAGGGGGTACACTGGCCAATGTAAGAACTAGCCTCTTGCCCCTGGCTCCCCATCATCCTGGCTCCTGGTTCCCCAACATCGCTAACCATCAGGGAAATGCAAATTAAAACAACTATAATATTTCACCTTACCCCAGAAAGGATAGCAATCATTAAAAAATCAAATTTGTACAACCACTATGGAAGTCAATATGGAGATTCCTGAAAAAGATGAATATAGAACTACGAACAGACCCAGTTATTCCTTTACTGGGCATTTACCCTAAATGTGCTACACTTCACTAGAGAGATATTTGCTCAACCCTGTTTACAGTTGCTCAATTCATAATAGCGAAGAACTGGAATCAACCCAGGTGTCCCATCATTGGATGAATGGATAACAAAGTTGTGGTACATATAAACAATGGAATTCTACTCAGTAGTAAGAAAAACAATACAATGAAATTTGTAAGAAAATGATGGACTTAGGAGAGCTAATACTTAGCAAACACACACAAAATCACAGAAAGACAAACAACACATGTTCTCACTCATCCGCAGTTCCTAACCTGCATCAGCTTGAGTTGCTGGTATACCAGAAAGACAACTTGAGGCCCATACAATAGGGATGAGAGGGTTTGGAAGGGAGGAGAAGAGTAGAGTAGGGGGAAATAAACACAAAATTAAACCCAAAATGAACTGGCACCATAGAAACATTTCTCCTTGAAGGTAGACTAAAATATATAACCCTCAGCAGGAGTACAGGAGAAATGCACGAAAAGAAGGGCCCTGGAGAGGGTGAGATGAACCATAACCTTAAAAATCTTTGGTGCTGCTGGGCGTGGTGGTGCACGCCCTTAATCCCAGCACTCAGGAGGCAGAGGTAGGAGGATCACCATGAGTTCAAGGCCACCCTGAGACTACATAGTGAATTCCAGGTCAGTCTGGGCTAGAACAAGACCCTACCTCAAAAAGAAAGAGAAAAAAAGAAAAAACTTTGGCTCTAACCTGTAACTCACAATATCAGAAATAAGTGTTACCACATTGAGCTGTTGGTCAGAGAGAACTATAAGATCCCCCAAAACAAGATGGGCTTCTGTCAAAGCACTTGATTACCCACCTGCGCTAAAAGGTGAGACTATTACTGAAGGCACCATATACTGCTGACACAGAACAAGGAGAAACCAGGTTGGGATCCAAAGAGAGTCAGTCCCCAGACAGCCTGTCTGCTGCTAGAAAGTGCTACACGAGCTACTACTGAGGGAAAGTGGCCAGCAACAGTGTGAGCAAGCAGGGGTCTAAGCTACACAGAAACAACCAGCCTGACAAGAAGTACATACCAATGCAATGGTGGCACAGAGCCTTGGCGGGTAACCAATGACTTTCTGATTGGCTAAGACATCTGCTCAGTGGAAAGGAACCATATCTGGAACTGGGAACCAGGTCTGAATCCTATGAAGACAAAGATTATGCTTTCCAATGTCAAGCTCCCACTACCCTTTGGCTTAAAGAGGAGCTGCAGCCATCAAGCTCTCCCTAAATTAATAATGCTTACCCAATTTAATCTATGCTGACTTTAAGTTGGACAATCTGTTTTTCTTTTTCAGAAGGTAGCAAGACCCAAGGAGATAAACTGCCTTTGCACCTCAGTCAAGACTCAGGCAAAACTCAGTCAAAACCACAGAGGAAGTAGGAAGATGAGCAGGAGTGCTGCTTATGTGGTGAGTCTCACAAGGAGTGCCAGGGTGAAAGAAATAGATGCTGAGGATTTTCAACACATACCAAAGCAGAAATTCAGAGGCTCCGAAGAGTTCATCACTGAAGTAGACTTAAAGCACACCCACCATGGCTCTGGAAATTTTGCAGAAGAGGAGGGTGGAAAGTTTGTTAAGAGTCACAGGTTGAGATGTCATGACCAGTGGCACTGCCTCCCCCCAATCACTGACTGCTGCTCCCACAATGCATTATCCACAACCCCACGGGGAATACCAGCAACCCCACTGAGGAGGGCCCCGTTTGGAATGGGGACAAGGAGGAGGGAAAAGATGGTACCAACACATATTGTATC
This sequence comes from Orientallactaga sibirica, assembly GCA_036365145.1. Classification (NCBI taxonomy): domain Eukaryota; kingdom Metazoa; phylum Chordata; class Mammalia; order Rodentia; family Dipodidae; genus Orientallactaga; species Orientallactaga sibirica. The sequence goes on along the minus strand of JAEOAD010000011.1, from coordinate 43,021,747 downwards.
AATACAAAATGTGTTCTTAATTTTAAAAAAACAACAAATAAATGAAATTGAGTAGAATAATCTCTTACAGCACACACCTTTTGTCACTAAGCTTAACTTAATTAAAGAAAACCAAAGAGACCTCAAAAGAGAAATGAATGAATTGAAGGTGAATCAAAAAGTTGAGGATCCACCAGGCATAGCAGTGCGCTCCTTTAATATCAGCACTTGGGAGGCAGAGGCAGGAGGATCACCATGAGTTCAAGGCCACCCTGAGAATACAGAGTGAATTCAAGGTCATCCTGGGCTAGAGCGAGACCCTACCTCGAAAAACAAAACAAAAAAAATTGATGATCTTAATAATCAGCTGATTAAGCTTAATTAAGACATAATGAAATGCAAGAATGAATTCCAAGAAGCATCAAGGAAATCAAACCATGACTTGAAAATGGAAATAGACAATGGGTTGGATACTACATAGAAAAAGGCAACAGAAAATACAAACCAAATAGAGGTTGTAAAAGCCTCTCTAGACTTACTAATTAACAGAGTTAATCAGGTTTAGGGCAGAACATCAGATCTGGAAGACAAGATGGAAGAAACAGTTCAGGAGTCCAAAAACATTGATAAATTCTAAAACTCATTGGAACAGTACATGAGGGAACTGTGGAATGCACTGACAATGAAAAATCCAGATCATGGGAATATGAGAAGGGGAAGAAATTCAGGCCAAAGGCATGGATAACATATTCAACAAAATTATTGGAGTAAACATTCCCGCCCTCTCAAAAGAGAGGCCCATCCAGATATAAGAAGCTCAGAGAACTCTAAACAGATTGGAACAAAGAAGAAACTCTCCAAGGCATATTATCATTAAAAAAAAAAAAAAAAAAAGTCTAAACAATGAAGCCAGGTATGGAGACGCAGGTCTTTAATCCCAACACTTTGGAGGCAGAGGTAGGAGGATCGCAATGAGTTGAGGCCACCCTGAGATATACAATAAATTCCAGGTCAGCCTGGGCTAGAATGTGATCCTACCTCAAAGACAGACAAACAAATAAATAAATAAAACTCTAAACAATGAAAACAAAGAGAGAGTGCTCAAAGCAGCAAGAAAGAAAAGCCTACAGGCCCAATGACTGAACAGGTGCAATAGTGGCATGTCTACTCTTGGTGTAACCAACTGCTCCATAATTGGACTGAAGGCCCTCTCTACAGGAGGGAATACATGCCTGGTACTGAAAAACCTAAGCAAAGTCTATGGCAGGTGAGGTCATGAGCCTGAGGGTATAAAACCTGCTCTTGTCTGACGAAATGTATATATTATTCCCACCAAGCTGCCCTGGGAGCACTACACTTAATGTTCATGTTCACATATTAATGCTACTCTCACTTCTGGTTAGAGAAGCTTCTCTTTTCAGATGGCAATGACCACTGGGATCACCAAAAGGCAACATAGTGCTGAGAAGAAGGGATAGAGGAGTGCCCAGCACTGAAACACCTCTGTCACACCCTCCAAGGCTCAGGGACCATTGCGGAAGAGGGGGTGGATAGAATGGAAGAGCCAAAGGAAGGGTATGACTTCTTACAATGCAACTGCCCGACAGAAATTGGCCTCGATATCCATGACCTTGCAGTGCCTAGCAATACCTTCGTAAGACCCTCAAAACAGAAGAAAAAGATGATGACATCAAATTAAAAGAAAGACTAATGGAGAGAGGGAGGGGATATGATGGAGGTTGGTGTTCTAAAGTGGAATGGGGGAAGGGGAGGGGAGGGAAATATCATATGTTTTTTGTATGTAAATATAGAAGGTGTCAATAAAAAATTAATAATTAAAAAAAGAACGAAAAACCATATTACCTACAAAAGAAAATTCATCAGAATTACCTCAGATTTCTCAATGGAAATTCTGAAAGCCAGAAGGCTCTGGAATGGAACACTTCAAAGTCTAAAAAATTATAGCTTCCAACCTAAACTACTGTACCCAGGGAAAGTATCCCTCATAATATATGGTGCAAGGAAAACATTCCATGATAAAAGTCACCTCTATGATTATTTGAACACAAGGCCAAGCCTACAGAAAATACTTCAGAGAATACTCCACACAGAAGAGTCAAACAACCAATCTCAAAAGAGCTCACAAGAGAAAGATCACGATAACCAAAACTAGAGCGGGCTCAAACACATACAAAGCTCAAGAATGCACCAAACTCCATAAAGCCCTCAACATGACAGGGATTTAATCAAACCTCACAGTTATAATCTTAAATATTAATAGTCTTAACTCACCCATCAAAAGACACAAGTTAACATGGTGGATCAAAAAAATGGATATGCCAGGAGTAGTGGCACATGCCTTTAATCCCAGCACTCAGAAGGCAGAGGTAGGAGAATTGCCATGAGTTCGAGGCCCCAGATGGCTAGTTCATTTAGTGATGGAAAGTGATTGATACAAGAGCTACTGAGGGAGAGTGGCAACAACCCATTGTGAGCAAGCAGGGGTCACAGCTACTCAAAAGCAACCTGCCTGACAAGGCATACTCACCAGTGCAGTGGTGGCACACAGCCTTGGTAGGTAACCAATGGCTTTCTGATTGGCTAAGAAATCCATTCAATGGAAAGGAATCCATAGCTGGAACTGGGAACTAGTTCAGAATCCCATGGACACAAAGATTACGGTCTCCAATGACAAGCTCCCCCTAGTCCGGCCAAAAGAGGGGCTATATCCATTTAAATCTCTTTGAATTAACAATGCTTATCCTAATTAATCAATGCCAACTTCGTTGTCTGTATGGCAGAACCCAGGCCTGGCCCTAGCCAGACTGCATGGCAGAAACCACCAGGAAGTGGCTTCTGTGAATGTGGCATTCTGCACAGGCCTGGTGTGACAACAGCTACAATCCCATGCTCACGAGAAACCTGCTTCTGACCTGTCCAGAAACAGGCTGCCATTGGTCACAAAGGAACCACTCCTGGAAATGATTGAACCAGGTCCCCTCAAAACCCCTGAAGACAAAGATTAATGAGTTTGCGTCAAGCTCCCTTTCCCTTTCACCCAACTTAAAGAGGAGCTCTGTTGCCATTCAAGCTCTCCCTAAATTAATAATGCCCTCCTGGGCTGGCCTAATCTATGCTGACTTTCCATTGGACAATCTGTTTTTCATTTTCAGAAGGTAGCAAGACCCAAGGAGATAAACTGCCTTTGCACCTCAGTCAAGACTCAGCCAAAACTCAGTCAAAACCACAGAGGAAGTAGGAAGATGAGCAGGAGTGCTGCTTTGTGGTGAGTCTCACAAGGAGTGCCAGGGTGAAAGAAATAGATGCTGAGGATTTTCAACACATACCAAAGCAGAAATCTAGAGGCTCCTGAGAGTTCATCACTGAAGTAGACTTAAAGCACACCCACCATGGCTCTGGAAATTTTGCAGAAGAGGAGGGTGGAAAGTTTGTTAAGAGTCACAGGTTGAGATGTCATGACCAGTGGCACTGCCTCCCCCAATCACTGACTGCTGCTCTCACAATGCATTATCCACAACCCCCCTTTGGGAATACCAGCAACCCCACTGAGGAGGGCCCCCTCAGGAATGGGGACAAGGAGGAGGGAAAAGATGGTACCAACACATATTGTATCAATACAAAATGTGTTCTTAATTTTAAAAAACAACAAATAAATGAAATTGAGTAGAATAATCTCTTACAGCACACACCTTTTGTCACTAAGCTTAACTTAATTAAAGAAAACCAAAGAGACCTCAAAAGAGAAATGAATGAATTGAAGGTGAATCAAAAAGTTGAGGATCCACCAGGCATAGCAGTGCGCTCCTTTAATATCAGCACTTGGGAGGCAGAGGCAGGAGGATCACCATGAGTTCAAGGCCACCCTGAGAATACAGAGTGAATTCAAGGTCATCCTGGGCTAGAGCGAGACCCTACCTCGAAAAACAAAACAAAAAAAAAATTGATGATCTTAATAATCAGCTGATTAAGCTTAATTAAGACATAATGAAATGCAAGAATGAATTCCAAGAAGCATCAAGGAAATCAAACCATGACTTGAAAATGGAAATAGACAATGGGTTGGATACTACATAGAAAAAGGCAACAGAAAATACAAACCAAATAGAGGTTGTAAAAGCCTCTCTAGACTTACTAATTAACAGAGTTAATCAGGTTTAGGGCAGAACATCAGATCTGGAAGACAAGATGGAAGAAACAGTTCAGGAGTCCAAAAACATTGATAAATTCTAAAACTCATTGGAACAGTACATGAGGGAACTGTGGAATGCACTGACAATGAAAATCCAGATCATGGGAATATGAGAAGGGGAAGAAATTCAGGCCAAAGGCATGGATAACATATTCAACAAAATTATTGGAGTAAACATTCCCGCCCTCTCAAAAAAGAGAGGCCCATCCAGATATAAGAAGCTCAGAGAACTCTAAACAGATTGGAACAAAGAAGAAACTCTCAAGGCATATTATCATTAAAAAAAAAAAAAAAAAAAAGTCTAAACAATGAAGCCAGGTATGGAGACGCAGGTCTTTAATCCCAACACTTTGGAGGCAGAGGTAGGAGGATCGCAATGAGTTGAGGCCACCCTGAGATATACAATAAATTCCAGGTCAGCCTGGGCTAGAATGTGATCCTACCTCAAAGACAGACAAACAAATAAATAAATAAAACTCTAAACAATGAAAACAAAGAGAGAGTGCTCAAAGCAGCAAGAAAGAAAAGCCTACAGGCCCAATGACTGAACAGGTGCAATAGTGGCATGTCTACTCTTGGTGTAACCAACTGCTCCATAATTGGACTGAAGGCCCTCTCTACAGGAGGGAATACATGCCTGGTACTGAAAAACCTAAGCAAAAGTCTATGGCAGGTGAGGTCATGAGCCTGAGGGGTATAAAACCTGCTCTTGTCTGACGAAATGTATATATTATTCCCACCAAGCTGCCCTGGGAGCACTACACTTAATGTTCATGTTCACATATTAATGCTACTCTCACTTCTGGTTAGAGAAGCTTCTCTTTTCAGATGGCGATGACCACTGGGATCACCAAAAGGCAACATAGTGCTGAGAAGAAGGGATAGAGGAGTGCCCAGCACTGAAACACCTCTGTCACACCCTCCAAGGCTCAGGGACCATTGCGGAAGAGGGGGTGGATAGAATGGAAGAGCCAAAGGAAGGGTATGACTTCTTACAATGCAACTGCCCGACAGAAATTGGCCTCGATATCCATGACCTTGCAGTGCCTAGCAATACCTTCGTAAGACCCTCAAAACAGAAGAAAAAGATGATGACATCAAATTAAAAGAAAGACTAATGGAGAGAGGGAGGGGATATGATGGAGGTTGGTGTTCTAAAGTGGAATGGGGGAAGGGGAGGGGAGGGAAATATCGTATGTTTTTTGTATGTAAATATAGAAGGTGTCAATAAAAAATTAATAATTAAAAAAAGAACGAAAAACCATATTACCTACAAAAGAAAATTCATCAGAATTACCTCAGATTTCTCAATGGAAATTCTGAAAGCCAGAAGGCTCTGGAATGGAACACTTCAAAGTCTAAAAAATTATAGCTTCCAACCTAAACTACTGTACCCAGGGAAAGTATCCCTCATAATATATGGTGCAAGGAAAACATTCCATGATAAAAGTCACCTCTATGATTATTTGAACACAAGGCCAAGCCTACAGAAAATACTTCAGAGAATACTCCACACAGAAGAGTAAAACAACCAATCTCAAAAAGAGCTCACAAGAGAAAGATCACGATAACAAAACTAGAGCGGGCTCAAACACATACAAAGCTCAAGAATGCACCAAACTCCATAAAGCCCTCAACATGACAGGGATTTAATCAAACCTCACAGTTATAATCTTAAATATTAATAGTCTTAACTCACCCATCAAAAGACACAAGTTAACATGGTGGATCAAAAAAATGGATATGCCAGGAGTAGTGGCACATGCCTTTAATCCCAGCACTCAGAAGGCAGAGGTAGGAGAATTGCCATGAGTTCGAGGCCCCAGATGGCTAGTTCATTTAGTGATGGAAAGTGATTGATACAAGAGCTACTGAGGGAGAGTGGCAACAACCCATTGTGAGCAAGCAGGGGTCACAGCTACTCAAAAGCAACCTGCCTGACAAGGCATACTCACCAGTGCAGTGGTGGCACACAGCCTTGGTAGGTAACCAATGGCTTTCTGATTGGCTAAGAAATCCATTCAATGGAAAGGAATCCATAGCTGGAACTGGGAACTAGTTCAGAATCCCATGGACACAAAGATTACGGTCTCCAATGACAAGCTCCCCCTAGTCCGGCCAAAAGAGGGGCTATATCCATTTAAATCTCTTTGAATTAACAATGCTTATCCTAATTAATCAATGCCAACTTCGTTGTCTGTATGGCAGAACCCAGGCCTGGCCCTAGCCAGACTGCATGGCAGAAGAAACCAGGAAGTGGCTTCTGTGAATGTGGCATTCTGCACAGGCCTGGTGTGACAACAGCTACAATCCCATGCTCACGAGAAACCTGCTACGAGATGACCTGTCCAGAAACAGGCTGCCATTGGTCACAAAAAGGGGGCCACTCCATAAAATGATTGGCCAGCCAAGCCCCTCAAAACCCCCCTGCACTTCCTCAATAAATGAGTTTGCGGCAGCTCACTTTCCGCTTTCACCCAACTCCTGGTGTCTCTGTTGTGATTCCACGCTGCTCACCCCCAACTCGGCAGCCCTCCTGGGCTGGCCTTAGGGGGGACCACAACAATTCTCCATTGGAGAATCTGTTCTTCATTTTCAGAAGGTAGTGAGACCCAAGGAGGTAAACCAGCCCTCACGCTGCAGCCAAGACCCAGGTGAAACCACAGAGGACTTGGTGAGAATAACAAGAGAGCTCTTTCTATATCGAGCCTGACAATCTGCACCAGGGAGAAGGAGACGAACACTGAGGATACTCAATACATACCAAAGCAGAAGTCTAGAAGCTCCTGAGAGCTTAACACTTACATAGACTTAAAACACACCCACCATAGCTCAGGAAATTTTGCAGAAGGGGGCAGAAAGATTAATAACCACAGGTCAAGAGGGCATACTCAGAGGCATCTCCCCATCCCCCCCCCACAATGACTGACTTCTACTCTCATAATGCATAACCTACAACCCCTTTGGGAATACCAGAAATCTCCACTGAGGTGGGTCCTCACCTCAGCAGATTAGGGGCAGGGAGGAGGGGAAGATGGTACCAACACACAAAGCATATTTGTCCACACAAAGCATATTCTTTTTTTTTTTTTTTTTTTTTTTTTTTTTTTTTTGAGGTAGGGTTTCACTCTGGTCCAGGCTGACCTGGAATTAACTATGTAGTCTCAGGGTGGCCTTGAACTCACGGCAATCCTCCTACCTCTGCCTCCCAAGTGCTGGGATTAAAGGCGTGTGCCACCACGCCCGGCTGAAAGCATATTCTTAATGAAATAAATAAATAAATTTTTAAAAGATAATTAAACATAGAACTAGGTCCTTGCCCAAATTAAAAATCAAAGTGGTGCATGGTGGCACACACCTTTAATCTCAGCACTTGGGAGGCAGAGGTAGGAGGATTGATTTGAGTTCAAGGCCGGCCTGAGACTACATAGTAAATTGCAGGTCAGCCTGGGCTACAGCAAAACCCTAAAATACGAACAAACAAACAAAAAAAAACCCTCAAACTGCTCACTGTTCCACTAAACTAACAACTAGAATGGTGCCCATTTATTTCTTCCTTAGTTACTGAATAAACTAAGAGTGGAAAATGTCCCTGGCATGATATCCACAAACATTATCCAGGCACAGCATCCCTTGTACCTGGCATGACACCTCACTACTGCTGCCAACTGCAGTCCCGCCCTGCCTCCCACCTGCAAAACATCTGGCACAACATGCTGCTGGCTTGAACCCCTGTGCCCTGTGCCCTGTGCTGTGACATGACATGCCTAGTGCAGCTCCTGTCAAACAATTCTGACAGCCCTGTGGCCCCCACAGCTCAGTGCTGCCCTGGAGCTGTTTCTTTCTTCCATTGCTCTTCAGCCTGCCTCCCTTACCATCCCTTAGTGCTACAGCTACCAGGCAGATGGGGATCCATTGCTAAGGTCATTAGCCAAGTGATAGTCAAGTCCTCTTAAAATTACATTTCATGGGCTAGAAAGATGGCTTAATGGTTAAGGTGCTTGTCTGTGAAGACCAAGGACCCACGTTCAATGCCCCAGTCAGTACCCACATAAACCAGATGCACAAGGTGACACATGCATCTGCAGTTACTTTGCAGTGGCTAGAGGCCCTAGTGCACCCATTCTCTCTCTTATCTGCCTGCCTCTCTCTCTCTTTCTCTCAATATAAAAATAAAAATAAAAAGCCGGGCGTGGTGGCGCACGCCTTTAATCCCAGCACTCAGGGAGGCAGAGGTAGGAGGATCACCGAGAGTTCGAGGCCACCCTGAGACTACATAGTTAATTCCAGGTCAGCCTGGACCAGAGTGAAACCCTACCTTGCAAAACCAAAATAAAATAAAATAATAAAATAAAATAAAATAAAATAATAAAATAAAATAAAAATAAGAGCCGGGTGTGGTGGCGCACGCCTTTAATCCCAGCACTCGGGAGTCAGAGGTAGGAGGATCGCCATGAGTTCAAGGCCACCCTGAGACTACAGAGTGAATTCCAGGTCAGCCTGAGCTAGAGTGAGACCCTACCTCAAAAAACCAAAAAATAAAAAAATAAAAATAAAAATAAACTACCTTTCTTAGCTGTGTGTGCCTGTGATCCCAGCCAGCACTGAGGTGGCAGAGACAAGAGGATCCCTGCAGCTGGCTGGCCAACAAGTCAAGCCTAATGGCAAGTTCCAGGCCAATGACAGTCTTCTCAAAGGACCACACTCCTGAGGACTGACACTCGAGATTGCCCTAGGGCCTCCACATGAATGTACCTTTCAAAATATCTACAAATATTCAGATAGTATGATAGTAAGAAAGCCACCAAAGTTACATATGGAATTTTTTTTGAAGCTAGAACTCACTCTGTAGCCCAGGCTGGCCTCAAACCCATGATGATCTTCCTACCACAACCTCCCAAGTGCTATGATTAAAAGTATGCACCACAAACCCAAGTACATGTAATTGAACTAACAAGGAAACAAATATTTCCTGATATCCTGAATATCCAATTACTTAGACTGCTTATATTTCCAACAATATTAAAATCATAAGAATAAGAACAGAAGAAAGAAGCATGAAGAAGAAGAGGAGGAGGAACAGAAGGAAAAGAAGGAGGAGATGCACTGTGATCATGCTGGGACTTGGATTTTCATCATCCCAGGGTTCACTTAATCCTGCTGTGAGGCACTCTGAGGGGAGATACTTTACAGGAGGGGCTTTAGTGAGGTGGTTATACTTAGATAAGGTCATCAAGGTGGAGCCCTATGACAAGAAAAGATGCCAGGAAACACACATATGTGCCTCCACCTCACACCCTTGGGACTCCATCAGTAAGAAGGACATCACCCAATGTGACGGCCACCTTGAATTTTCCAGAAATATGAAATTAATAACCTCTTTTACTTACAAAGTCACTGAGCCTCAGGCATTTTAACCACATCACAACGAACTGACTAGTACAAGTCATCTCATGTCCAAGTTTTATGAACTGGGAGAGATGGTAGTCTCTCATCCTCAAGGTCATTGTTTAGCCTGGGTCACAGAGTGAGACTCATTCCTATACTCATGTGAATGCTAACATTCCTTTATGTAAAGTAAACACATGGTATGTACTTACTTGTTCATTCATTCACTCATTCAATCATTTAGCAGAAATAAACCTGGACATGAAATGACCTGACTATACCCTTCTTTCTACTGTGATAAAATCCCTGAGGCTAGCTGACCTTATAAAGAAACTTCAGGGGATGGAGAGATGACTTAGCCATTATAGCACTTGCCTGCCAAGCCTAAGGACCCAGATTCAATTCCCTAGTACTCATGTAGGTGAGATACACAAGGTGGTGCATATATCTGGAGCTCATTTGCAGTGGCTAGAGTTCCTGGCATGCCTCCCCCCGCCATCCATCCATCTATCTATCTATCTATCTATCTATCTATCTATCTATCTATCTATCTCTCACAGACACAAACACCATCCACTTTTTAAATTCTTTTTATGTTTATTGTTATTGTTATTATTATCAACAACAGATTTTGTATGGATACAACATGTGTTGGTACCCTCTTTTGCCTCATCCTGGCCCCCATTCCATTGAGGACACTCCTCAGTTGGGTTTCAGAGATTCCTCATGGAGTTGTGGTTTATGCATTGTGGGAGCAGCAGTCGGTTACTTTGGGGGTGAGGCAATGTCTCTGGGCATGATGTCTCAACTTGTGGCTCTTACAATCTTTCTGCCCTTTCTTGCACAAAATTTCCTGAGCTGGGGGGTGAGTTTTAAGTCTATCTCAGTGATGAGCTCTTAGGAGCCTCTAGATCTCTGCTTTGGTAGGTGTTGAATATCCTCAGGGTCTGTCTGCTACCCCCTAGTGCTGTTTATCAGGTTTAGCATAGAAGCAGCACTCTTGCTCATCTCCCATTCCTCTGTGGGTTCAGCTGTGGCTTGACTGAAGTGCGAGAGGTAGTTTATCTCCTCTGGTCTCACTACCTTCTGAAAAAGAACAGATTCTCCAACGGACAGTGAAGTCAGCATAGTTTAAATGGGATAAGCATTATTAACCCCTATTTTAGCCAAAGACTAGTGAGAGCTTGACACTGAAGAACATAATCTGTCTCCATAGGTTTCTGATCTGGTTTGCAATTCCAAACATGGGTTCCTTTACACTGAGCAGATCTGTGTTAGCCAATCACAAAGCTATTGGTTACTCACTGAGACTGTGTGCCACTATCGCACTGGCGTGTACATCATGTCTGAGTGTTTGCTTCTGAGTAGTTTAAACCTCTGGTTGTTCAAACCGTTGTTGGCCATTTTCCCCCAGTAACTTATGAAGACCTTTCCAGCACTAGACAGGCTGTCTGGGGACTGGCTTTCTTCTGAGTTCCAGCCAGGTCCCTCAGTGCTCTGTGTCAGCCGCATATGGTGTCTTCAGCATTAGAGTCTTAGCTTTTGTCTCAGGCAGGTAATCAAGTGCTTTGACAGAAAGCTGTCTTGATTTGGGGACCTCATAGGTCTCTCTGATCAACGGCTCAATTTGGGTAGCAACCAATCTCTGGTACTTAGAGTTACAGGCCAGAGACACAAAAAAAATTCTCTTTTAAGTTTAGGCTTCATCCCACCCTCACCAGAGCCCTACTTTTCAGATGCTCCCCCTTACTCCTTTTGAGGGTTCTATCTTGTAGGCTATCTCCAAGGATAAAGGTTTCTATGGTATCAGCTCATTTTTTATTTAATTTTGTATTTGTTTTCTCTCCCTCCCCTTTCACTCCCCACAAACCCTTCCATCCCTATTCTCTGAACCTGGAGTTGTCTATGAGGTATGTCAGCAACTCAAGCAGGTCCAGGTTATGAACTGAAGATAAGTGATACCACGCAGTGTTTGTCTTTCTGTGATTGTATGAGTTTGCTGAGTATAATCTGTTCCAAGTCGGTCCATTTTTCTACAAATTTCATCATATCATTTTTATCTTACTGCTGAGTAGCATTTCATTGTGTAAATGTACCACAACTTTGTTATCCATTCATCCAATGATGGGCATCTGGGTTGATTCCAGTTCTTAGCTATAATGAATTGAGCAGCTATAAACATAGTTGAGCAAATATGTCTGTATTAATGCAAGAAGCATTTAGGATAAATGCCCAGTAAGGGAATAACTGGGTCTGTTGGTAGCTCTACATTCATCCTTTTCAGGAATCTTCAATTGATTTCCACAGTGTATGTTCAAGGTTACATTCCCACCAACAGTGGATGAAGGTTCCTCTTTCCTCACATTCTCACCAATATTTGTCATTCTTAGATTTTTTTAAATATTTTATTTTTATTTTATTTATTTATTTGACAGAGAAAGAGGGAGAGAGAAAAAATGGGCCACCAGGGCCTACAGCCACTGCAAACGAACTCCAATGCACGTGCCCCCTTGTGCATCTGGCTAACGTGGGTCTTGGAGAATCGAACCTGGGTCCTTTGGCTTTGCAGGCAAATGCCTTAACTGCTAAGACATCACTCCAGCCTGTTCTTAGATTTTTTAAATGATTGCCATCCTTACTGGAGTAAGGTGGACTCTCGTGGTTGTTTTTATTTCATTTCCCTAATGGCTAGGGATGTGAACATTTTCTTAAGTGTGTGTTAACTATTTGTAATTCTTCCTCTGAGAACTCTCTATTCAGTTTTTTGCCCCAGTTTTGGAGTGGGTTGTTTGAATTTTTTTTATTTTTTAGTTTTTTTGTTTGTTTGTTTGTTTTGTTTTGTTTTGTTTTGTTTGGATTTGGTTTGGTTTGGTTTTTCAAGATAGGGTCTCCCTCTAGCCCAAGTTGACCTGGAATTCACTCTGTAGTCTCAGGGTGGCCTCAAACTCACAGCAATCCTCCTACCTCTGCCTCCCAAGTGCTGGGATTAAAGACATGTGCCATCACGCCCAGCTTTATTATTTAGTTTTTTGAGTTCTCTGTAGATTCTAGATATTAGGCTTCTGTCAGTGGTATAGCTGGAGAAGATTTCCTCCCATTCACTGGGTAATCTATAGGCTCTGCTTATGATATGTTTGTCTGTGAGAAAGGTTTTTAGTTTCATGAGATCCCATTGGTTGAGTGATTAATTAATTTACTAGGCTACTGGGGTTTTGTTCAGGAAGTCTTTTCCCACTCCAATATCATGGAGAGCACTTCCTATTTTTTCTTCCAGTAGGAGAAGAGTTTCAGGTCTTATATTGAGACCTTTAATAAATCTAGAGTTGCTTTTTGTGTATGGAGAGATGAGTGGGTCTAGTTTCATTTTTCTACATATGATCATCCAATTTGTCCAACACCATTTGTTGGAGATGCTGTCATTTCTCCAATCTACATTATTGACACCTTTGTCAAAGATCAAGTAGCTGTAGATACTTGACCTATGGTCCAAGTCTTCAATTCTGTTCCATGGGTCTATGTTTCTGTTCTTATGCCAATACCATGCTGTTTTGTTACCCTGGCTTTGTAATACAGCTTTAGATCAGGTATGGTGAAACCTCCAGTGGTGGGTGTTTTTGTTTGTTTCTTTGATTGGTTGATTTGCTAAGGATATGTATAGATATCCAAGGCTTGCTGCTATTCCATATGAATTTTCAGTCTCTGTGAAGAATGATGCTGGTATTTTTTTCTAATTTCCTTTTTAAAAATTTATTTATTTATTCGCAACCACAGAGATAGAGAGAAGAAAGACAGATAGAGAGAGAATGGACATGCCAAGGCCTCTAGCCAACGAACTCCAGACGCATGTGCCCCTTGTGCATCTGGCTTACATGGGTCCTGGGGTATGAACCTGGGTCCTTCAGCTTTGTAGGCAAATGTCTTAACTGCTAAGCCATCTCTCCAGCCCAATGCTGGTATTTTTAGTGGTATTGCATTAAATCTGTATATTGCTTTTGGGACAACTGCCATTTTCATAATATTAATTTTACCTCTTCAGGATCATGGGAGGTTTTTCTAATTTCTCTAGTCCTACTCAATTTTTTTCTTGAGTTTTTTTTTTTAACTTTTCATTATATAGGTCTTTCATATCCTTGTTTAGTGTTATTCCAAGGTATTTAATTTTTTGTTGCTACTAAAAATGTGACATGCCGGGCGTGATGGTGCACGCCTTTAATGCCAGCACTCAGGAGGCAGAGGTAAGAGGATCGCCATGAGTTCGAGGCCACCCTGAGACTACATAGTGAATTCCAGGTCAGCCTGAGCTAGAGTGAGACCCTACCTCGAAAAACCAAAAAAAAAAAAAAAAAAAAAAAAAAAAAAAGACAGCCTCACTGATTTCTTTCACTGTATATTTGTCCTTTGCATATAGAAAGGGTACTGATTATGTGCATTAATTTTGTATCCTGCCACTTTGCTGAAGGAATGAATCACCCTTTACAAGTTTTAAAATGGAGACTTTTGGGTCACTTATATGTAGGATCATGTCATCTGCAAATAGAGCTAACTAGACTGCTTCCTTTCCAATTGTATCCCTTTTATTTCTTTCTCCAGTCCTATTTCTGGGGCTACTACTTCTAGTAGTATGTTGAAGAGCAATGCTGAGAGTGGGCACACCAGTCTTATTCGCAATCTCAATAGCAACTCCCTGGGTCTTTCCCCATTAAGTATTATTTGGGCTTTAGTGCTTTATATATAGCCTTTGTTGTGTTAAGATATAAACCTCCACTCCTATTCTTTCCAGTGTTTCAATCATGAAGTGGTGTTGTATTTTGTCAAAGACCTTCTCTGCATCAATTGAGATGATTACATGGTTCTTTGGTTAAGTGTATTTATGTGGTGTATTACATTGAACAATTTCCATATGATGAACCATCCCTGGGATGAAACCTAGTTGACTTTGGTGAATAATGCTTTTGATGTGTTGTTGAATTCAGTTTGTGAGGATTTTGTTCAGGATCTTTGCATTGAAATTCATCAGGATATAGACCTATAGTTTTCTTTTCTTGTTGCATCTCTGTCTGGTTTTGGTATTAGGGTGATGCTAGCTTCATAAAAGGCCTTTGGGAGGATTCCCTTGTCTCCAATTATGCAAAACAGTTTTAGAAAAATTAGTTTCAGCTCTTCAATGAAGGTTTGATGGAATTCAGCTGAGAAGCCACGCAGTCCTGGACTTTTCTTTTGGGGGAGGTTTTTAATTACCTTTTCAATCTCCATGGATGTGATAGGTTTGTTTTGGAGATTAAACAGCTCTGAGTTTAGTTTTGGTAGGTGGAATGTGGCTAAGCATTCATCCATTTCTTCAGATTATCTGATTTTGTGGAGTAGAGTTTTGGAATTAGGCCCTAATGATTCTTCCAATTTCAATGATGTGTGTTGTGACTTCTCCTTTTACATTTCTGATTTTGTTAACTTAAGACTTTTCTTCATTTGCTTGATCAAATTGTCCAGGCATCTATCAATCATGTTTATTTTTTCAAAGAGCCAGCTCTTTGATTCATTGATTTTTAAAATTGTTTTCTTAGTTTCCAATTCATTAATTTCTTCTCTGATCTTGATTATTTCTTTCCATCTGGGGCTCTTAGGATTGGATTCTTCTTGTTTTTCCAATGCTTTTAGGTGGATACTTAGGTTATGAAGGCATTTAGCACTATGAATTTTCCCTGAGGAGTGCCTTCATTGTGTCCCATAAGTTTTGGTGGGTTGTGTTTTCATTATCATTCAATTATACAAATTTTACAATTTCGTTTTTTATTTCTTCCACATTCATTGTTTAAAAGTGTATTGCTGGGCATGGTGGCGCATGCCTTTAATCCCAGTACTCAGGAGGCAGAGATAGGAGGATTACTGTGAGTTTGAGGCTACCCTGAGACTACATAGTTAATTCCAGGTCAGCCTGGGCTACAGTGAGACCGTACCTTGAAAACAAAAACTGTGTCGTTTAGTTTCCAGGAGCTGGTGGAATTCTTGATGTGGTTCTTGTTGTTAATTTCGAGTTTTAAAGCACAGTGATCTGATATGATGCAGGAAGTTACTTCAGTTTTCCTGAATTTATGGAGGCACACCTTATGGCCTAATGTATTGTCTGTTTGGGAGAAGGTTCCATGGGCTGCTGAGAAGAATGTGTATTCTGTAAAGTTGGGGTGGAAAGTTCTATAGATGACCATTAGGTCTAGTTGATCTATTGTGTTGTTGAGCTCTATTGTTTCCTGTTAATTTTCTGCTTGGGTGACCTGTCTATTGATGATAGTGGAGTATTGAACTCTCCAACTATGATTGTGTTGGTGTTTATTTCTGTTTTGTAATCAAGTAGGTTTTGCTTTATAAACTGTGGTGCACCTGTGTTTGGCAAATATTGATTTATGGTTTTATGATGTTCTCATGTTGGATCATTCCCTTTATGAATAAGGAGTGAATTTCTTTTTTGGTTTGAAGTCTATTTGCTTAAAGACTATTTTATCAGATATTAATATAGCAACTTCTGCTTGCAGGTGCAGGGAATCAACATGCACCTTTTTCAAGACAAGGTCTCCCATTGGCCTGAAGCTAACCAATTAGACAATTAGGCTGCCTCCCCAGTGCTGGAATGTCAAGCACATTACACCATACCCATCTCTTTTTTGTATGTGATCTGAGGTGTAGACTCAAGTCTTTATGCTTGTAAAATAAGTACTTTATACCTCACATTGTATATCTTTCATTTGTGTTGCTGGTTTTTGGCTTTTTTTTCCGAGGTAGTATCTTACTCTAGCCCAAGCTGACCTGGAAGTCACTATGTAGTTCCATTCTGGCCTCAAACTCACAGAGGTCCCCCTCCATCTGCCTCCTGAGTGCTGGGATTAAAGGCATGCACCCCCATGCCCTAGCCTATGTTATATAATTTGATCTTAACATTTTCACTCTTCAATCTAAGTTGCTGAGAGTAGGCCAGTGACACTGCCTGCCTCCCACACTCAACACTGGAAAAACTGATGGCCATTGGCCAGAACACCAGAAAGAACAATTACTCACTTTGGCCTAAAAATTACATCATGCAAAAGTAAGAACTCTACACACTGCTCAGCAGAGGTGAATAAATGCTATCTCATCTCCTTAAAGCTCTAAGAATGGGAATATGTTGATAAATGGGAAAGGCTCTGAATCTTACTAAGAGATTTTATTTTAATATTTTTCTTCATTTATTTAAGAGAGTGAGAAATAGGAAAGAGAGAGAGAGAATGGGGGTGCCAAGGCCTCCAGCTGCTGCAGACCAACTCCAGATGTGTGCATCCCCTTGTACATCTGGGGAATCGAACCTGGGTCTTTTCTTTTTTTTCTTTTTCTTTCTTTTTTTTTTTTTTTTTTTTTGTAGGCAAGCACCTTAACCCCTACGCCATTTCTCCAGTCCCATACCTGAGAGATTTATGGCTTCTGCAGAATTGGCACAGAAGAGCTGGAGACGGGGCAGTTAGAGCCTACAATGAGATGCACAATGACGAGTCCTTCAGCTAGTAAACCTCCTTTAAATAGCATTTAGGAGCTCAGTTACTGTAAATAAATGTTTAAATATTTTACTTACTTATTTATGAAAGAGAAAGAGAAAGAATGGGCATGCCAGTGCCTCCAGCCACTGCAAACAAACTCTAGGAGCAAGCGCCATCATGTGCATCTGGCTCATGTGATTTTTGGAGAATTGAATATGGGTCCTTAGGCTTCACAGGCAAGTGCCTTAACTGCTAAGCCATCTCTCCAGCCTTAAATAATTTTTTTGAGGTAGGGTTTCACTCTAGCTCAGGCTGACCTGGAATTCACTTTGTACTCTCAGGGTGGCTTCAAACTCATGGCGATCCTCCTACCTCTGCCCCCCAAATGCTGGGATTAAAGGTATGCACCACCATGCCTGGCTCTAAATAAATTTTTTAACCTTAATATTCTGTGGACTAAAATTTTACTCTCATGTCTAATTTACTTATAATATCTTTAAATTGATTTATTCTTACTACTTCTGTCAAATAGTAATTCAATCCAGCTAATAAATTCATGAAGCACCTATTATGCCCAATAAATCCTGTTTTTGTTCCTCAAAAGGGCTTTTGTGAAGAAAGCATCTCCAAGAAATTAAGATACTTGGATTTATTTGTCATTTCCAGGAAGGAACCTATTTATGCATCCATGACTTGATATTCACCTAGCAACAGCCCTCCTGGTATCCCTGTGAACAGTAGAGCATAATCACTAATGTGCTTAACTGACAAGAATTTTTATGAACTGCATTGTCTATGTTTTAAAAATGTAGGGCTGTAGCCGGGCATAATGGCACATGCCTTTGATCCCAGCACTCAAGAGGCAGAGGTGGGAGGACTGCCGTGAGTTCAAGGCCACCCTGAGACTACATAGTTAATTCCAGGTCAGCCTGGGCCAGAGTGAGACCCTACCTCAAGAAAAAAAAATGTAGGGCTGGATTTCTCAGTGGCTAAGTCACTTGCCTGCAAAGCCAAAGGACCCAGGTTCAATACCCCAGTAGCCATGTAAAGCCATATGCACAGGGTGGCACGCATCTGGAATTCATTTGCAGTGACTAAAGGCCCTGGTGCACCCATTCTCTCTCTCTCTCTCTCTCTCTCTCTCTCTCTCTCTCTCTCTCTCTCCCTCTCTCTGCCTCTTTCTCTCTCTCTCAAATAAATAAATGTAGCAGGCAAGGTATGATTCATGCCTTCAATCCCAGCACTCAGGAGACTAAGGTAGGAGGATCACCATGAGTTCAAGGCTAGCCTGGAATACAGAGTGAGTTTCATATCAGCCTGGGCTAGAGTGAGACCCTGCCTAAAAAAATTTAAGTGGCAAAAGAAAATTAAATCTCAGCATTACAGTGCATGCCTGATATCCTGCATTTGGAAAGCTGAGGTAGGAAGATCTCTGTGAGTTCAAAGGCAGCTTGGGTTGCACAAAAAGTTTCAGGCCAACCTGGAATACATTAACAAGACCCTGTCTCAAAACACACACCCACACACACACCCACACACACACACACACACAGTTAGCTATGTGCTTGAAGGCCCTGAGTTCAATCCCCTGCACTGCAAATGAAAATAAAGGGAATTAAACAGGGCAGCAACCTAGCCTGCACTCCCAGTTGTCGGTTGTCACCTCCATGCTCTGCCGTTTGCCCTCACAGAAAGACTCCCGGGAAGGGTTCTTGCATTCCTCATCTCCACCTCTCATTCTCTCTGCTCCCAGGCCTCCACCCAGGCCACTTATCCAGAGTAACATCAGAGTGAGGTCAGATTGTGGTGCCCTTTCTAGGCAGGGACCTGTCAGTAGCCTTTTCCATAGCTAGACCCCTCCTGACTGGCTTACCCCTCTCCCTGGCTTACGCACGTATTCTGGTTATCCTTGAAACCTCTAAGTGTTCTCTATCTGCTTCCATATGCCCTCTGCCTAGCCTGGTGTTCCACTGACAAGTGAACTTTCCTCTCCTTCAGACTGAACCCAGTGCCTCCAGCATTCTAGGCAAGAGCTCTACCACTGAGCTGTATCTGCAGCCCTCTTTCCACCTTTTTTTTTTCAAGGTAGGGTCTTACTCTATCCCAAGATGACCTGGACCTCTGTTGTCTCAAGCTGGCCTCAAACTCATAGAAATCCTCCTACCTCGGGCTCCTGAGTTCTGAGACTAAAGACGTGTATAAACCCACACCCAGCTCTTTCACCTTTTATTTTGAGACCGGGACTCCCAGGCTGGCCTTGAACTCACTCTGAAGACCAGGCTAGCTTTAAGCTTGCAATACTCGTCCCTTGACTTCTGGAGAAGCTGAGGTAACAGGCCTGAGCCACCCAGATTGCTACTCAAACTCTTCCTAAGACACAAAGAACTCACTCTGTAGCACAGGCAGGCTTTGAGCTTGCAATCCTCCTGCTTTGACCAACAGAAGCTGAGGTGACAGGCCTGAGCCATCCAGGTTAGTATAAGACACAAGGAGTACCAAGGTGCCACCCTCTCCCTTCTCTAACTTGACAGCAAGGCAGCATGGGATGCGTGGTCTGAAAGGCCCCACCCAGTCAGCCTATTATTGAGAGACAGAAGAACTAGAGGGATAAGGAAAGGGAAAGGGGGTCTCACTACCAATGCTATTGAAGTCTCTAAACAGAAGAGAGTGGAGCATTGCAGCACAATCAACAAAATTCACTGATAAGATTGCCCACACAGGGCTGCAGAGATGGCTGAATGGATAAAGTGCTCACCACTCAAGCTGGGGTACCTGAGTTCAATCCCCAGACCCCACATAAAAAGCAAGAGGCCAGCCGGGCGTGGTGGCGTACGCCTTTAATCCCAGCACTTGGGAGGCAGATGAGGATGCTGAGAGTTCAAGGCCACCCTGGGACTACAAACAAAAGGTCAGCCTGGACCAGCTGAGACCCTACCTGAAAAACCAAAAAAAAAAAACCAAAAAAAGCAAAGGCCAAGAATCCCAGCATATGATGCTGATAGCTAGATGTGTGCCACAGACAAAATTTTCTATTAGCTGGAAGTGAACGCAGCAAAGAACCACAAAGCAAGAATCCAGAGTGGGACATCCTGCCTCAAAATGTAGACATGGCCAGGCGTGGTGGTGCACGCCTTTAATCCCAGCACTCAGGTGATAGAGGTAGGAGGATCACCATGAGTTCGAGGCCATCCTGAAACTACATAGGGAATTCCAGGTCAGCCTGGGCTAGAGTGAAACCCTACCTCAAAAAACAAAAAACAGCCAGGTGTGGTGGCCCAATGCCTTTAATCCCAACACTTGGGAGGCAGAGGTAGAAGGATTGCCATGAGTTCAAGGCCACCCTGAGACTACATAGTTAATTCCAGGTCAGCCTGGGCCAGAGTGAGACCCTACCTCAAAAAAAAAAAAAAAAAAAAAAAGGAGACATGCAGGGATCAACCAGCAGAAAGTTGTCCTCCACACACATTCACACATGCACACAAACATTGCCTACTTTCAGGCACTATTCCTTTTGTATAGAGACATTTCAAACAAGAATATTGAAATAATAGCTATGCTCAAAACCTGAGCCTTTGACCTTTGAGTTTAGCCTTAATTTTCTCCACCTATAAACCTTCTTTTTAAAATATACTTTTTAAAAATTTTTGGTGCAGGTATTGATGTGTGTTGTGTATACGTGTGTGTGCACCCTGTACACATGTGTAGACACCAAAGAAGACATCAGGTGTCCTTCTCTATCACTCTTCCACCTTATTTCCCTGAGACAAAGTCTCGGTGAACCTGGTGCTCCTTGTATTTTTATTAGACTGGCTAACCAAGTCACCTCAGAAATTCTCTTGTCTTTCCCCCTTAGCACTGAAGTTATAGCCATGTCTGACTCAAACTTAAATCTTCATAATTGTTTATTAAGCTTAGATCTTCCACTAAGCCACCTCACTAGCCTGAGTGGAGGTCACTGAAGAACTCCTGAGGTAGCTGTAGGCAGCAGCACTGGACTCTCCCACTTCTGCTGCTTCGGACATTATGACTCCTCTCATCCACCCAGCAGGCACTCTCCAGCATCTCCACATGAGGAAGTGAGTGGGCAACCCTGTGATCACTTAGTGGTACTGATTATACATCAGGACGTCCCCCATGCCTTCTTCCCTCCCTCCTCCTCCTGCCTATAAGAAAATCATTCCAAATAATTTTGAATTTGTAATGCTCTCTTCTTTGTTTCTAGACATCAAACTCCATCCCATATCCTTCATGCCTGGCGGCTTTAAATTTAGAAACCCTGGGCTGGAGAGATGTCTTAGCAGTTAAGGCACTTGCCTGGGAAGCCCAAGGACCCAGGTTTGATTTCCTAGTACCCATATAAGCCAGATGCACAAAGTGGCACATGCATCTGGAATTTGTTTGCAGTGGCTAGAGGCCCTGGCACTCCTTCTTTCTCTGTCTGCCTGTTTCTCTATCTCAAATAAATAAAATATTAAGAATCTACAAACCTCAGTGTGACAGGGATACTACTAGGGTCACATTTTGCTTTCTGCTACCTACCTATGGCAGTCACTCCCTCTTCTCAGTTCCCTAAGCCCCTTCCTGTTTGAGGCCTCTGCACACCCCTTTCCCTCTATCCCAAGTGCCTTCCACAGCAGCTAGTTAATAGTTAAGGCCCTGGCAGGAAAGGTTATTCCTCATAACAGACACAGATGCAAAATCCCATACAGCACAGCATGGAAATGACCCAAATGCCCACCACTCCTCAATAGACGGATGGACAACAAAACTTTGCATTCATACAGGGGAATACTCTTCAGTGTCCATACTATGTATCCATATTGAAAAAGATTTTTCAGCTATAAAGAATGAGGTACTAACACACTGAGAAAAGTCCTCAAAAATGATGATGCACTTCATGACCCCAGTTATATGTAATGTCCAGAAAGGGCAAATCCATGGAGAAAGATAAAAGACCTCTGTTTGCAGAGTCTTGGGGAATGGGAAGGGAGTGACTGCTGATGGGAATAGGGTTCTTAGGAAAGTCATGTAAATGACCTGGATTTGACTACAAGTGATAGTTGTATAACTTTATGAATACATCAAATCCCACTGCATGGTATTATCAAAGGGCAAATTTTATGGCACATGAAATATATTTTTAAAACTTGGTGGGAAAGGAAGAGTTATTTCTAAAGGAAGCCTTCCCAGATCCAGTACCCTAGCACATGTCTTTACACATCACCCTGTACTTCTGTCACCAGGGCCCATAACACTCCAGTGATGTTGCATGCAATTATATTTATTGTCTGTATCCTGAGTTTGAATGCTAGAACCTTCTTCCAAACATCAGTACTCAGCTCTGACCAACGTGCATTGCTCTGGTTCTATGAATACTAGCTTCAAGACAAGCTATAGGTACTGCCACTACCTGAGGACGACCCTGTCCTGGGAGGCAGATGTTCAACACATATTTGCTGACTAAATGAAGGCTGTCATAATAATAAACACCCCCAATTTCTGTGATTCCCTGCCATGGTTTTGATCTAGAATGCCCTCTCCCCACGAAGTTCATGTGTTCAAAGTGTGGTCCCCGGTGCTGTGGGGCACTTGGGTGATGACTGTGTCATAAGGTTAGCCTACAATAGAGTGAGACCCTACCTGAAAAAACTAAAAAAAATAGACTGCGACTTCCAGGTAAGATGACAGAGTAGTAGCCACACCAAAGCAGACTGGGGGAGGGGGAGATAAAAAAACAGCAAAACACAGGCTTTGACTGAAAAGTGAAGGTGTATAAGGAATTATAAACCTCAGCAGAGAAGCAGGAGAGACCCAAAGCTTCTAGCAACCCCAGAACCAACAAGAATAGGCCTTTGCCATGTCACCAGTCCATGTGGCCTCCAAGTTCTGCCTGAGCCACGAGAGAAGCCAGGTGAAGAGACTTTCCATTCACACCAGTCTCCTCAAAAGTCAAGAAACCTGAGCCAGGTGTGTGGTGCACACCTTTAATCCCAGCACTCAGGAGGCAGAGGTAGGAGGATCACCATGAGTTCAAGGACACCCTAAGACTACATAGTGAATTCCAGGTCAGCCTGGGCTAGAGTGAGACCCTACCTTGAAAAAGAAAAAGAAAAAGAAAAAGGAAAAAAAGTCAAGAAACCTGAAGGAGACCACAGCAGGGACCAGTTGAGTGGCTCCTGAGGAAGAAGCTCATGGGGACCAGCTATGCAGCTCAGGTACAACTTCAGGTGCCCTCCATAACCTCCCCTCCCCCAACCACCAGCACCAGCAACCACTAGAGACCTGGGAAAGGAAGATCAGCCACACAGCACCCAGCACAGGCAGTCAGAGCAGTGGTCCCACCAACCCAACCAGCCTAGCCAAGCCCACAACACAGTAAAGAGGAACGCAAGCCATCCTAAAAGGTAATAGGGCCTACTTACACCAAGTCAGTATTTGCCCCAAAGCCTGGTACATAGGTCTGCATTAAAAGCAATAATTGCACCTTCCATGTCAAGGCAGGTTATGTTTAGCTTTGACTGATGGTCAGCTTTGCTATTTTGCCATTAAGCTATACATTGGGGTTGTCTTTTGTTGCTTCCTGATTTATAGTGAGTGCCTTCGTCCTCGTCTTCTGTCATTCTGTTTTTTTTTATTGACAACTTCTATTCTTACAGACAATAAACTATGATATTCGCCTCCCCTCCCCCCCCATTCCCCTTCAGAACTCCATTCTCCATCATATCCCCTCCCTCTCTCCATTAGTCTCTCTTTTAATTTGATGTCATCATCTTTTTCTCCTATTATGAGGGTCTTGCAAAGGTATTGCTAGGCACTGCAAGGTCATGGATATGAAGGCTAATTTCTTTTTTTTTACTTTATCAGTTTTATTTTATTTATTTATTTTAGCGTATAGAGCTAAAATGCAAGTAAGTAAGTAAGGGTTACTGAAGCAGATCCTATGAGGACTTTGATTTAGGTGTCTTTAAGTTTCATATATTTCATATATTTTGACAGAATTTATAGCACACTGTATAGAAAGCTTAATTTGGAACTTAATCATGATACTTGTGTCAAGAATTGTCCAAAATGTCCATGGCTCCAATGATTATACATAAAATACAGCTCTTTCCTATAGCTTGAAGTACAGGAAGGCTGGAAAGATAGCTCAGCATTTAAAGGCACTTGCTTACAAAGCCTGATGTCCTGGGTTCAGTTCTCAGTGAATGAAGGAGGATAAGAGAAAGCTAGCTTCTTTTAGGTAGTTTCAGTTAGAAGTTGAGGCCCAGTGAGAATCAGGAGATGCCATCCCACATGCCACCTAGCCCTGGCACAAGAATGGAACTCTCGGCAGGAGTGAAACTCATGTCTGATTGAGACTGATCTATCATGCCCCTGGCTGCCCACAGTGTAGCTCACTACCTACATAGATGGCCCAGGTGGGCTGACTCTGGGGTCTGCTCTCCAAATCTGTAAGCCAAACAGGTCTTCCTTACCCTTGCTCTCATCTTCTTCCTGGCTGGGCCTTTTCTTTTCTTTTTTTAAATTTTAATTTATTTTTTATTTTTTTATTGACAACTTCTTTAATTGTAGACAATATCCCTTGGTACTTCCCTCCCTCTCCCCACTTTCTCCTTTAAAACCTTATTCTTCATCATATCCCCTCCCCCTCTCAATCAGTCTCTCTTTTCAGTTTGATGTCATGATCTTTTCCTCCTATTGTGATGGTCTTGTGTAGGTAGTGTCAGGCACTGTGAGGTCATGGATATCCAGACCATTTTGTGTCTGGAGGAGCACATTGTAAGGAGCCCTACTCTTCCTTTGGCTCTTACATTCTTTCCAGCCCCTCTTCCGCAATGGACCCTGAGCCTTGGAAGGCAGGCTTGAGATGTTTCAGGGCTGTGCACTCCTCTGTCACTTCTTCTCAGAACCTTCTGAGTTATTCCAAGGTCGCCACCATCTGAAAAGAGAAGCGTCTCTAACCAAAAGTGAGAGTAGCATTAATATATGGCTGTGGACATTAAGAGAAGTGCTTACTGGGCAGTTTGGTGAGCATAGTATATACATTTAGTCAGACACCAGCAAACATTACACCCATAGGGCTCATGAATATCCCAGTCCAGTCGTACATTTTCAGTATCAGGGATGTGTTCCCTCCTATGGAGAGCAGTTGGTTTCCCCCATAACAGACATGCCACCATTGCACCCTTTGGCTCATTTGGCCTGGCTAGCCACATTTAAAGCTTGCAGTGTTCACTGTTGAGTACCTTCACTGGTGTTTTCTCTCTCCCATTGAACTGCATTCAACGTAGCTTTTTCCAACTTTCTGTCAGCTGGTCCACATGGAGGAGGCTTTCAGCTCAGCTCCAGCAGGATTTCTCAATCTGCTGGTCCACGTAACCCCCTTCCTCACAAGCCACTCCGTTGGTCTCTGCTGTCCTCCTTCCACATTTCTTGAGTTTGCAAGGAGGCTGGTGTGAGTGGAGAATCCCCTCACCTGGCTTTAAAATCCTGCGGCTCAGGCAGAGCCTGGCAGCTGCAGCCACATGGAACTCACCGACGCTGCTGGAGCTGCTTCTGCCTGTTTCTGTGGTCTCTAGATGCTCTGGATCTCTCCTACTTCTCTCTGCTGCAGTTGATAATTTACTATACACCTCAGTTTTTAGTAGAGAGTGTATTTTGCTGGGTTTTTTTTTTTTTTTTTTTTTTTTTTTTTTTTTTTCCCTCTTTTGGTGTGTGGTTCCTATGCCACCATGTTAACTGGAAGTGAGTCTCTAATTTCTTAATATAGGACCTTAGAGCTATAAATTTCCCTCTTAGGACTGCCTTCATCATGTCACAACAGTTTTGGAATGTTGTTTTCTCATCATTATTTGATTCAATGAATTTATTGATTTCCTTTTTGATTTCTTCAATGACTCATTCATCATTCAATAGTGTACTGTTTAGTCTCCATGAATTTCTGTATGCTCTGTAGTTTTTCTTGCTGCTGATTTGCAGTTTAATCTCATTGTGTTCAGATAGAATACTAGGGATTATTTCAATTTTCCTGTATTTGATAAAATTTGCTTTGTGTTGTAATATATGGTCTATTTTAGAGAATATTCCATGTGCTGCTGAGAAAAATGTATATTCTGCAGCATTTGGATAGAATGCTCTGTAGGTATCTGTTAGGTACATTTGTTCCATGACATCATTTAATATAGATGTCTCTCTGTTTATTTTTTGCTAGGATGACCTGTCATTTGATGAGAGTGGGGTATTGAAGTCACCCACTACTATTGTGTTTGGTGTTATCAGTGACCTTGAGTCCAATAGTGTTTGATGAAACTGGGAGCCACCATGTTAGGTGCATATACATATAGGATTGTAATGTCCTCCTGTTGGAGTGTTCCTTTAATCAGTATAAAGTGGCCCTCTTTATCTTTCCTCACTAATGTTGGTTTGAAGTCTATCCTGTCAGAAATTAGGATAGCAACCCCTGCTTGTTTCCTAGGGCCATTTGCTTGAAATGCCATTTTCCAACCTTTCACTCTAAGAAGGTTTCTATCTTTTATTGAGAGGTGAGTTTCCTGGTGGCAACAGATGGCAAGATCCTGCTTTCTTTATTTTATTCATTTATTTCTAAGCATAAAGAGAGAGATAGAGAGAAGAGAGACAGACAGAGAGAAATGGGCACACCAGTGCCTCTGGCCACTGCAAACGAAGTCCAGGCACATGTGCCCCTTGTGCATCTGGCTTATGTGGGTCCTGGGGAATCAAACCTGGTTCCTTTGGCTTCGCAGGCAATTGCCTAAACCACTAAGCCATCTCTCCAGCCCAGGAGACTGCTTTTTAATCCAGTCTGCAAGCCTATGTCTTTTGGTTGGGGCATTGAGGCCATTGATATTAAGAGTTATTATTGAAAGCCGGGTGTGGTGGCACACACCTTTAATCCCAGCACTCGGGAGGCAGAGGTAGGAGGATCGCCATGAGTTCGAGGCCACCCTGAGACTACATAGTGAATTCCAGGTCAGACCCTACCTCAAAAAAAAAAAAAAGTACAAAGAGTTATTATTGAAAGATATGTATTTATTCTTGTCATTTTTCTTGTTTTGTAGTTCTTCCTGTTTTCACTTTACTCACTTGTTTTAACTGGTATTTGAGTATGGTTTATTTTTTCCTATTTCTTGCTGTGTGTTTTATTTCTCTTCAGCATGACTGATTCCTTCAAGTATTTTCTGCAGAGCTGGTTTAGTTGCCATAAATTCCTTTAGCCTTTAGTGGAATGTCCTTATTTCTCCATCAATTTGGATAGATAGCTTTGCAGGATAAATTAATCTTGGTTGACAGTTTTTATCTTTCAGAACTTGGAATACATCATTCCAAGTAATCTTCTGTGATCCTGATGGGTTTCCCTTTGAAGGTCACTTGCTTTTTCTCTCTAACTGCTTTCAATATATTTTCTTTGGTTTGTGTGTTTTATAGTTTAATTATAACATGGCAAGGAGAGGATCTTTCTAGGTTTTGTCTGTTTGGTGTTCTAAAAGCTTCTTGTATCTGCATTGGTATTTCTTTCCCAATTTGGGGAAATTTTTCTTCTATGATTTTGTGGAAAACACCTACTAAGCCTCTGGATTGAAATTCTTCTCCTTCTACTATACCCTGAATTCTTATGTTTGATCTTTTCATAGTGTCCCGGATATCTTGGAATTCCCATTCATACCTTTCTATTAGCTTGTCTTTCTCTTTGTTGGACTGTATTAGGTCTGCCACCTGGTCTTCTAGTTTAGATATCCTGTCCTCTCCTTTATCCATTCTACTGGTGAGACTTTCCACAGAGTTTTTTATTTCACTGACTGTGTTTTTCAGAGCTAGGATTTCAGCCTGGTTTTTCTTCAGTATTTCTATTTCCTTACTCATGTCCTATAATGACCTTTTTATTTCAGTAAGCTGGTTTCCTGTGTTCTCTTCAGGAGTTTTTTTTTCCTCTTTAATTCCTTTGTTTTCTTCTCTGATTCCTTTCATTTCTTCTTTCATTTCTTTAAGTATAGATAACATCATTCTTTTGAAATCTTTGTCAGGAATTTCATCTAAAACAGTCTCATTGGTGAACATTTCTGATGGATTTGTAATTTTTGGTGGGATTGCATTGTCTTGATTCTTTGTGCTTCTTGTATTATAATGTAGTGACTTTTGCATCCTGGATTGGTTTGATGCTTAGGTTTTCTATTTATCTGCAGTGTTCTTAGATGTGGTGATCCACCTTTATATACTTTCAGGATATGACTTTAAGGTGCCAAGTGTAGCATTTGTACCCAAATCCAACCTCAGAAGTAATCCTAGGTGTTGAGTTTGCTTGCTAAGCAAGTATTCTGTGGACTGGGTGGGACAATATACTGGCAAATTCTAAACTTCAACTGACCAAAATACACATTCAATAAAAACCAGTACAAAGTATACATGTGTGGGGATTAAAACAAACAGTCTTATAAGGCTAAAATCCCTAAGGGTGTGTGTTGCTCCACAACCTTAATCCTGTCAGCTAGGAGATACAGAATTCTGTTCTGAATTGGGTTCCAGGTCTGTATCTGGATCAGACCCTGCCCCAATAATGACAAAAGCAAAAGACAAAGGCCCTATAAATCTGTAAGTATTAAAGGCAGCAATATTCAATACCCCATGTACAGCTTATTTGAAAATGGTAAAGCCAACCACAAATATGTAACCCATAACCTGCCCTGTCATGGAAAGAGAGATTAGCACTTCCAATGCAAGCCTACATACTTTTTTTTTTGGCAGTTGGCCAGCCTCATTACCTTTTGTGTGGCTTCCAATCTCACCAATGCTGAGTGCCCACCTCGCTCCCTCCTGTTGTGCTGTGGAGCTTGAGCTTGGTTCAGTTGTGCTGGATACTGCAAGGAGCTGAATGCTGGAAGTTCACGGTTCTTATAGTTGGGGGATGGAAGCCTGTAGTTGCTCACACTGTTCTCCTGTATTCTTTCTGTAGCTCAGCAGACTTTTCTTTAGGTTTCTGGGCTCTTCAAGGAGGCTAATGAGGTTGGAAAGTCCCCTTGTTTTGGTCTCTGTTGCTGCTGCTAGGCATGCCTGGTGGGTGGTGCCTGGCGCGCAGATTGCGCAATCAGGGCCACAGCAGATGGGAACAAGAAGGATCGGGCTGCAAGCTCCTCAGTGGGATTCTGGCCATCTCCTGCTTCTTGGCTGTGTCTACGGAAAAACTATTCTGCACTTTTCAGGAGAAGAGTGTATTTTGCTGTAGTTTTGCTTAAATCCCTCCCTGATCTGGTTTGGTGCAGTTCCTATGATGCCATCTTACCCGGAAGTCTTCTTCTGTCATTCTTGAAGGCAAGGTCTCACTCAGCCCCAGGATGACCTAGAACCCTTTATAGACCAGAAATTTCAGCCTCCCAGTTAACAGGATTAAGGATGTCGGGAAACACACACCCTTAGGGACTTTGACTTTGTTAGATAATCTGTTGGTTTTTATACACACTCTTACATAAATATATGTGTTGGTTTTGACTGAATGTGTATATTGCTCAGTTGAACTGAGTATTTTGCTCCACCCAGCCTATTAGAATACTTGCATAGCAGGCAAACCCAACACCTAGGTTCACTTCTGCTGTTACTTTGGGAGAAATATAAGAGCCACACGTGACATTTTAAGCATTTACCCTGAAGATACATAATGTCAGATTTGCACATCTAAGAATACTGCAGCTAATTAGAAAACCCAAGCATCAAATTAAACCAAGATGCAAAAATTTCAAAATTATAATACAAAAAAAAAATCAGGCTGGAGAGATGGGTTAGCAATTAAGTCAATTGCCTGCAAATCCAAAGGACCCAGGTTCAATTCTCCAAGACCCATATAAGCCAGATGCACAATGTGGTGAATGTGTCTGGAGTTTGTCTGCAGTGGCTGATGGTCTGGTGTGCCCATTCTCCCTCCCTCCCTCCCTCTCTCTTTCTCTCTCTCTCTCTCTCTCTTTCTCTCTCAAATAAATTAATTAATTAACTTAAATATTTAAAAAAGAAACACAAAAAAGCAAGATAATATAATTCCACCAAAAAGTATAAATCCATCAGAAATGACCTCCAGTGAGACTGACTTAGATGAAATGCCTCACAAAAATTTCAAAAAGAATGATTATAACTATATACAAAGAAATCAAAGGAATCAAAAAAGAAAACAAACTCCTGAAGGAGAACACAGGAAACTAATTAAATGAAATAAGGAGGGGATGGAGAAATGGCTTAGCGGTTAAGGCATTTGTCCGTGAAGCCAAAGGATCCCAGTTCGATTCTCCAGGATCCACGTAAGCCAGATGCATAAGGGGTACATGCATCTGGAGTTCATTTGCAGTGGATTGAGGACCTGGTGTGCACATTCTCTCTATGTCTGCCACTATTCTCTCTCTCTCTCTCTCTCTCTCTCTCTCTCTCTCTCTCTTGCAAACAAATAAATAAATAAATTTAAAGAAATAAGGATTTCAGGAGAGAGGGAGGGGATATAACGGAAAATGGAGTTCTGAAGGGGAATATCATGGTTTTTTGTATGTAAGTATAGAAGTTGTCAATTTTCTAAAAAAGAATGTAAGCCAAAATAAAGCCTCTCCTCAAAAAAAGAAAGGAAGGAAGGAAGAAGGAGTTCAATACAAGACATGAGTAAGGAAAAAAAATAATGAAGAAAAACCAATCAAAAATACTAGAAATGAAAAACACAGTAAGTCAAATAAAATAAAACTCTGTAGAAAGTCTCCCAAAAGAATGGATGGAGAGAACAGAATACCTGAACTAGAAGAACAGGTGGAAGATCATAGAATAAAAATTCTCCAAAACAGGGAAAGAGATGCCAATACAGATACAAGAAGCCTTTCAAACACCAAATAGACAAAACCAGGAAAGAACCTCTCCTCACCATATTATAATTAAACTACTAAACACACAAACCAAAGAAAATATATTAAAAGCAGTTGAAGAGAAAGAACAAGTCACTTATACAGGCAAGCCCATCAGGATGACACAGCAGATTTCTCAACACAAACTTATAAGGCAAAAGAGCTTGGAATGCTTTATTCCAAGCCCTGAAAGATAACAACTATCAACCAAGATTACTTTATCCAACAAAGCTATCCATCCAAATTGACAGAGAAATAAGGTCAATTCACAGCAAAAACAAGCTTATAGAATATATGAACATTAAGCCAGCTCTACAGATCTAATTGAAGGGATCCTCAATGCTGAAGAGAAAGGAAAGAAAACACATGAGGAAACAGGAAAAAATAAACCATACTCTAATCATAGCTAATACAAGAGAGTAAAGGAAAAACTAAGAGCACTACAAAACAAGAATGGCCACACCCATGCATGGTGGCGCACACCTTTAATCCCAGCACTCATTAGGCAGAAGTAGGAGGATTGCTGAGAGTTCGAAGCCACCCTGAGACTATACAGTGAATTCCAGGTCACCTTGGGCTAGAGTGAAACTCTACCTAAAAGAACAGAAGAAATAAAAAAAGGAGGAGGAGAATGACCAGAATAAATACATACCTTTCAATAAGAGCTCTTATTATCAGTGTCCTCAATGCCCCAACCAAGAGATACAGGCTTGTAGATGGGATTAAAAGGCAGGATCCTTTTGTTTGTTGCCTCCAAGAAACTCCCCTCTCCATAAAAGACAGACACTATCTTAGGGTGAAAGGATGGAAAACGGTATCTCAAGAAAATGGGACTAAAAAACAAGCAAATCTTGCTATCCTAATATCTGACAGGATACATTTCAAATCAGCATTAGTTAGGAAAGATAAAGGTCACTTTTTTTTAGAGAGATGGCAAGAGCATGAGAGAGAGCACAAGAGAAAGCAAAAAAGGTAGATGGAGTTGGCATGCCAGGGACTGAGCCGCTGCACTCAAACTCCAGACACTTATGTCATATAGTACACATGTGGGACCTTGCGCTTACGTCACCTTTCTGCATCTGGCCTACATGGGTTCTGGAGAGAGATCGAACATGGGTCCTTAGGTTTTGCAGGCAATCTCCTTAACCACAAAGCTATCTCTCCTGTCCAGAAGGTCACTTTATATTGATTAAAGGAATAATTCAACAGGAAGACATTATAATTCTAAACATATATGTACCTAACATGGGTGCCTCCAATTTCATCAAACACTATTAGACTTAAGGTCACAGATAACACCAAGCATAATTATATCAATACCCCACTCTCATCAATTCAAAGGTCATCCCGGCCAAAAAAAAAAACAAAAAGAAAAAAAAAACAGAGAAATCTGGATTAAATGATGTCATAGAAACAAATGGACCTAACAGATATCTATAGAACATTCCATCCAAATGCTACAGAATACACATCCTTCTCAGTAGCACATGGAACATTTTCTAAAATAGACAATATATGAGAATACAAAGCAAATCTTAACAAATACAGAAAAACTGAAATAATGCCTTGCACTATATCTAATTACAATGGAGTTAAACTACAAATCAGCAATAAGAAACAATAGAGAACATACACAAAATCACAGAAACTAAACAGTACTGTAGGAATGATGAATGGGTCATTGGAGAAATTAAAAATGAATTCAAAAATTCATAGAATTAAATGATAATGATAACACAACACACACAACAAATATATGGGACACAATGAAGGCAATCCTAAGAAGGAAATTTGTAACTTTAAGTGCTGATATTAAGAAATTAGGCCGGGAGTGATGGCACATGCCTTTAATCCCAGCACTCAGGAGGCAGAGGTAGGAGGATCGCTGAGAGTTCAAGGCCACCCTGAAACTACAGAGTGAATTCCAAGTCAGCCTGGGCTAGAGTGAGACCCTACCACAAAAAAAAAAGAAAGAAAGAAAGAAAGACAGACAGACGGACGGACGGACGGAAGGAAGGAAAGAAAAGAAAAGAAAAGAAAAGAAAAGAAAAGAAAAGAAAAGAAAAGAAAAGAAAAGAAAAGAAAAGAAAAGAAAAGAAAAGAAATTAGAGGGCCTGGAGAGATGGCTTAGCAGTTAAGCACTTGCCTGTGAAGCCCAAGGACCAGGGTTTGAGGCTCAATTCCCGAGTACCCATGTAAGCCAGATGCACAAGGTAGCCTATGCATCTGGAGTTCGTTTGCAGTGGCTGCAGGCCCTAGTGCACCCATTCTCTCTCCCTCTCTCTCACTCTCTCTCTCTCTCTCTCTCTCCCTCTTTCTCTGTCTGCCTGTTGCTCTTAAATAAAATAAATAAAAGTAAACAAAAAAATTTTTAAAGAAATTAGAAAGGTCACAAACAACTTAATGCTTCAACTCAAGGCCTTGGAAAAAGAAGAACAAGGCAAACCAAAAATCAGTATGTGGGAAGAACTAATAAAGATTAGGTAGGAATTAATGACAAAGAAACCAAAAAGAAAAAAATACAAAGATTCAACAAAGAGTTGGTTCATTGAAAGTATAAGATTGATAAACTTTTAGCAAATCTGACCAAAGGAAAGAGAAAAGAGACACAAATTAATAAAATTAGATATGAAAAAGGCACCATTACAACAGAAACTAATGGAATTCCAAAAATCATAAGGACATACTTTAAGAACATATACTCCACTATGTTTGAAAATC
Organism: Orientallactaga sibirica; assembly: GCA_036365145.1. NCBI lineage: Eukaryota > Metazoa > Chordata > Mammalia > Rodentia > Dipodidae > Orientallactaga > Orientallactaga sibirica. The sequence goes on along the minus strand of JAEOAD010000011.1, from coordinate 42,988,070 downwards.
TGAAATAAATGGATGATTTCCTTGATATTTATGACCTACCAAAATTAAATCAAGATGAGATAACCACTTAAATAACTATAACAGGTACAGAGATCCAAGCAGTTATAAAAAAAAAAAAATCTCCCAACTAAAAAAAAAAAGTCCAGGCCCAGATGGATTCACTGGTGAATTTCACCAGACCTTCATGGAAGAACTAACACCAATGCTTCTCAAACATTTCCACAGAATAGAAAAGGAAGGAATGCTACCGAACTCTTTCTATGAAGCCAGCATCATCCTGATACCAAAACCAGACAAAGACAGAACTATAAGAAGAAAATTACACACCAATCTCCCTCATAAACATAGATGCAAAAATTCTCAACAAAATATGGCAAACAGAACACAAAATATATCAAAAAGACTATTCTCCCCGACCAAGTAGCCTTTATCCCAGAGAAGCAGGGATGGTTCTACATATGCAAAGTGATAAGTGTAATACACTATATACATGAACTGAAGGACAAAAATCACATAACCAGGCTGGAGAGATGGCTTGATGATTAAGACGCTTGCCTGCAAAGCCAAAGGACCCAGGTTCAATTCCCCAGGACCCACATGAGCCAGATGCACAAGGTGGCACATGCATCTGGAGTTCGTTTGCAGCATCGGGAGGCCCTGGCATACCTATTCTCTCTATCTGCCTCTCTCTCTCTCTCTCTCTCTCTCTCTCTCTCTCTCTTTCTCTCTCTCTCTAACAAATAAAAAAAGTCTTTAAAAAAAAATCACATAACCATCTCAATAGATGCAGAAAAGACATTTGACAAAATCCAACATCCCTTCATGGTAAAAGTCCTAAAGACACTGGAAATAGAAGGAAAATATCTCAACATAATAAAGGCAATGTATGGCAAACCTATAACCAAATAATACTAAATGGGGAAAAACTTTAAACTTTTCCACTAAAATCAGGAACAAGACAAGGGTGATGTAGTGGTTTGATTCAAGTGTCCCCCACAAACTTATGTTGGAGTTATGGAATGTTGGAGGCAGTGTACTGTTGGGGGCGGGCTTATGGGTATTATAGCAAGCTCACCTTGTCAGTGTTTGACACACTCTCCTATTGCTGTTGTCCACCTGATGTTGGCCAGGAAGTAATGTCTACCCTCTGCTTATGCCATCCTTTCCCCCTGCCATCATGGAGCTTCCCCACAAGTCTATAAACCAAAATAAACCCTTTTTACCCACAAGCTGCTCTTGGTCAGATGTTTTCTGCCAGCAATGTGAATTTGACTGCAACAGTTAAAGATGGTATCAGAAGAGTAGGATTGCCGCTACCAGAAACCTGACTGTATGACTTTGGCCTTTTGGAGCTAATATTCAAGAGGAATGTGGAAAGATTTAAAACCTTGGCCTAAGAGATGCCTTGCAGTGCTGTAAGGACAGCTTGATAGACTATTCTGTTCAGAGTTGAAAGACCTGAATGCAGTAAAAACTATGAACTGTGAGGTGTGGCTTATGAGGGTGAGAAAGAGCTTTGCCTGGACTGGGGTAAAAGAAGTTTCTGTGAGAGGCTTGCTGTTATGCCCATGTCCTGAGAACTTGTAGAGGGTGGCTTTGTGTAGAAATGGACTGGTGTGAGCAAGAGATATGGCACAGAAATGAAATGGGCTGAAACTTCTGCCCGTTCAGCTGCAATTATATGAGAGATTACAACCTTTGAGATTTTGCCAGCTGACCTGCATTGGGACAACAGGAAGAATGTAGACTCTTTTGGAGGGGCCTGAGTGCTCAAGGAGTGCCCTGATTTTCAAAGTCTGCTTTATTCCCCACTGGATTAATAAAATGACAACCTACCTGGTATTGTGGAGTATAAGAAATGCAGGAAAGAGAGGGTCATTGAATTTTCAACACGGTCTTGTGTTTTGGAAATGGCCATGGGCAGTATGTAGCAGGTTTGTTGGATTTCCTGCATGGAGACCTGATGGAACCATGAGGATGAACCATGAGTTGCAGTGAACACCCAGTGGACATGCCTGGACTATGAGAGCTGCCAAGGAGAGCTGCCAACCCTGATGAAGTTTTCCAGGACTGTGAGTAGCATAGCTCAGGAACTCCAGAGACTCATTGCTGGTTAGAATTATTGGTCTTGGAGATTTGTCATGGACTAGAGTTGTTGGACTTGGAGCTACAGAGTTTGATATTTGCCCTATTTAAATCTTGTATTGGTTAAATATTTTTTTGCTATGCTAAATGTCATCTTTTGTAGTGTATTTATTCTGTGCCTATGGGTTTGTGGGAGATTTTTTTGGTATTATGGCTCAGTTAAAAGATCTTGGACTATTGAACATCATTAGAATATAAAAAAAACTATAGGGCCTTTTGAAGTTGGACTGAATGCATTGCATTTTACATCATGTATGGTTATCAGTTTATGGGGATCAGGGTGGAAAGTGGTAGTTTGATTCACGTGTCTCCCATAAACTTGGGTTTTCTGAATGCTATGTTTCCAGCTGATGGAGATTTGGGAATTAATACCTCCTGGAGGCAGTATATTGTTGGGGTTGGTCTTATGGGTATTATAGCCAGTTTCCCCTTGCCAGTGTTTGTCACTCTCTCCTGTTGCTATTGTCCACCTCATGTTGGCCAGGAGGTGATGTCCACCCTCTTCTCATGCCCCACTCACTCTCTCTTAGCTGCCTGGTCACCTTGAGCTGGACAGCCCTCCTCTGAAATGTCCTCTGGCCATGTGCTCCCTTCCTGAAGGCCTGATGGTGGAATCAGACAATCTGTACAAAAGGCTCTGAAGCCATCAACCAGAATCAATCTTTCATCCTGTGATTTCTCTCAGATATTTTTGTGGCAACCATTTTAACATACTCCTCTAGGAAAAATAAATAAATAAACAGGAAACTCGAAACCTTTCCTTAGTCCTCCTTTGAAATTTTTCCTTCCCCCAATATGGCCCTCACAGTAGAATTTAGGAGGGCAATGGCAGAGAGCAGCTGAGAGGAAATAGATTGTGCCCCACACGCTGCAAATGAGGTTTGTTCCAGGAGGCTTCTGATTGCACCAGTGGGCTTAAAAGTGACTCCATGCAAGGTTCACATAAAAACTTGTTTGTACCTAGCTCCAGATAGAGAAAGCAAGCTACCCCCATTGTACAAAGTCCTGCTTTCCCAGCAACACTGTTTGCAATAACTCTGATGTCACCTTCTCCCCACCCCTATAATACCTAACCCTGACAGTGTGCCTCTGAAAGTTGACATCCAGGCACTTGGCAGCATGACTTCGTTTGGAACAGAGATCAGAAAGACTTTTCAGAAAATGGGCGATAAAGTGCCTTTACTTCTGTGGGCCCATGAATCTCTATCCCAGCTGCTCAATTCTGTGCAAAAGCCATCCCCAAACACAAGGAGCTTGGGCCCAGAACAAGTTCATTATAAGGCAGGGGTTGGGGCTGGGGATGTAACTCAACTGGCACAGTACTTGACTACCATGCACAAAGCCCTGAGTTCCATCCAGTACCACATAAACCGGGTGTTGTGGCACATGCCTGTCACCCCAGCACTGAGCTACACAGCAAGTTGGAGGCCAGCCTGTGCTACATGAGCCCCTATCTCACAATAATAAAATAAAATAAAAGCTTGGGTTGGCTGCATTGAACACAGGCAGTTGTGTGTCATACTCAGTACTTTCAAGGCTTCAGAGGACCAGCCTCCTACTTATTATGACAAAGGAACATGATATACAACCCTGGGCCTCAGTTACTCACTGGACATACCAGCTGTGTGAATATTGTTTTATATTCATTTCTCTCTTTTTTTTTTTTTTTTTTTTTTTTAGGTGGCATCTTGCTCATGCCAAGGCTGACCTGGAAGAATTCACTATGTACTCTCAGGGTGGCCTCAGACACACAGTGATCCTTCTACCTCTGCCTCTCAAGTGATGGGATTAAAGTTGTGAGTCAAAACTCCCAATTTATATTCATTACTTCTCCAATTTATTCCTCTACAGCAGAGGAAGTGAAGTTTGTTCTCTAGGTTTTGTATGTTTTTGGTTTTTTGTTTTTGTTTTGGGGTTTTGTTTGTTTTGTTTGTTTGTTTTGTTTTGTTTTGTTTTGTTTTGTTTTTCAGGTGGAGTCTCACTCTAGCCCACGCTGACCTGGAATTCACTCTGAATTCTCAGAGTGGCCTTGAACTCTCAGCAATCCTCCTACCTCTGCCTCCCAAGTGCTGGGATTAAAGGCGTGCACCACCACGCCCAGCTAGTTTGTTTGTTTTGTAGATATACAGTCCAGGCTAGCCTTGAACTCTACCATCCTCCTGCCTTAACCTAAATGCTGGGATTAAAGGCATGCACCCCATGCCTGCCAGTTTTCTGACCTGTTATTTATTTTTATTTTTTGTGACAGGCTCTCACATAGCTCAGGCTTGTCTCAAGCTGGCTGTGTAGCCAAAGACAAACTTTTGATCCTATCCCCATCACTTCCAGATAACTGGGATTGCAGTTATACACCACCACTCCCATGTTCATGCACTCAGGATTTTGAGCAAGCTAGACAAAGACTCTACCAATTGAGCCACATCCCCACATCTTAAATATGTGAAATCCACAAACTCGTTCCTTGCCTCCACCTTACCCACCATTCTGAGGCCGGCACCGTCTTCTACAGAGACAAGCATACCCTCTCATGGATAATCTTAACGCTGAGAGACATGAATCCCATCCACATCTCCAGCTTCTTCCTCAACCCTACCTACAGGCAGATGAAGGATTTAGGGGCTCAGAAGCAGAGCCTCCATTCTCCTCTCAAGGCAAGCAGGATCTCTCTTCCCAAAGTGGGTCATAGTAACCTGAGCCCACTTTCTCCAAAGCCAGCAATAAAACCTAAAAATATCGCTCTAATCTTCCCAACTTTCTATCTTGAAGCTAGCCATAAAGAAACTACCTACCTCAGATGAACTAAAGTTCTCAGAGAAAAGCCACGCCTATGTTAAAGATTCTGTAAGTCTGATTATCCAATGAGAACTTTATGATTGTGGAGAGCTGGAGTGTTGGAGATTGGAAACAAATTGCCTTGGCCCCCTTAATAGCCATTCATTGCCCCAGCTCTGTGCTGACCTAACATCTTTGACTGTCAGCTAAAATCCTTTGGGGATTTATTACCTTAGCCAACCACTAGCTGTCATCAACCCACAGCTCAGGGTATCACAGAGAGAGGATGTGACATCTCCCTGCTCTGCTGCAACCACCAACCTGATGTTCCCACCAAGGTATTTGAAAGGTGCTTTAATTTATGACCTTCATTTTGTCTTATGACTAAAAAATTTCATAAAACCACTCCATATTGAAGCATGATAACTGAAGCAACTTAAATTCATGTTCCAAAGCCATGGTCACCCATACTTGGCTCAAGAATAAACTATGTCATGGGCTGGAGGGATGGCTTAGCAGTTAAGGCGTTTGCCTGCAAAGCCAAAGGACCCAGGTTCGATTCCCTAGGACCCACATAAGCCAAATGCACAAGGGGGCACATGTGTCTGGAGTTCATCTGCAATGGCATGCCCATTCTCTCTCTCTCCCTTTCTCTGTCAAATAAATAAAAATAAAATATTAAAAAAGATTAATATATAAAATTTAGAAAAAAGAATAAACTATGTCTTGCCGGGCATGGTGGTGCACGCCTTTAATCCCAGCACTTAGGAGGTAGGGGTAGGTGGATCACTGTGAGTTCGAGGCCACCCTGAGACTACCTAGTGAATTCCAGGTCAGCCTGGTCTGCTGCGAGACCCTACCTTGGGGGAAAAAAAAAAATAAACTATGTCTTATTGCCTTTGAAGTGAAAGCTGTTTTGTGTCAACTTACTTAGCTGAAGGCCATAAGACACCCCCAGCATTTCCAAGAGGTATCTTCCCAAGAGGACCCAAGAGTAAGGAAGTGGCACATGGACCAAGAACCTGGACAGACCCTGCTGGGTATGGGTTTATGCCTAATTGTATTTCTCCATAGCTGGTCCTTGCTTCTTAAGTGTGAACAGATAGGCCAGCCTAGCCCAGTACTTGAGGTCTTCAATCTGAAGGCTCCTGTCAAACCATGACCCAAGAAAAGTGTGTTTTGCTCTAGTTGTGGCATCTTTTGTTATAGAGGTAGCAGTCATGGCCCTGTGATGATGAGAGACCACTCCTGCTGTGTCTTGGCAGGATGGTCATGTCCTGTTCAAGCTCCCCCTGTATACTGGTATAGTTATCAGCACCCAGGGCCTATCCCCTCTCCACTCCAGTAGTTTCCAGTACCAGATATGACAACTAAAAGCTGTCTCCAGACGTCCCTGGAAGACAAGTGCTCGCCCTCTTCCTTAGCACATTCTCTCTGCCCCTACCACTGATCTATATTATTCTATTCTTCTGGGGCAAGACAAGTCTCTTCCCAGCATCACACTGCTCACTCCCATGCCTGAGACACTCTCCCAGCCCTCTTCTCCCTCAGTAACTGAGGTCAATGTTTCCCATGCGGCTCATATCTGCTGAGTATATGCTACCGGCCAGGCACTGTTTCCAAACCCTGGAAAAGCATTAATTTGTTTGAACTTCACAACAGCCCAATGAGGCCAGGAACCAACATTCCCAACAACCCCTCCTAATTATCACATTCCTGGAACAGGGGCCACCTATAGCCATTGTCACTTTCCTGGAATGGCCTAAACCACCTGTCTGATTATCACTTCCCAGAAGTGACCCAAGCCCTAAGGCAAGGCAGACCACCCTGACCATCGTATAAACAGCCCATAGTCTGTATGGGAGGGGGATTTTTGACCTGCCTGGTCAGAGCCCTTCTCAGGTTGCCTTGAATAGAATAAAGTCTGCTGTTAAGCTGGACCTTCCCTCTTTCTTTCCCTGCTTTTTTCTAACAAAGAACATTGAGCCACAAAGCAATAAGATACCTGGCTATACATCGTGCAGATTTTAAGCAGGGAGCTAGTATATAAAGGCATTAGAGGGTAGCTGGGAGTGTGGCTCAGTGATAGAGCGCTTTCCTAACATGGGCAAGCACCAAAAAATAAAATTTTAATTAAGATTTATCTTTCCAAGCATGATGGCACACACCTTTAATCCCAGTACTCGGGAGGCAGAGGTAGGAATTTTGAGGCCACTGTGAGACTACATAGTGAATTCCAGGTCAGCCTGGGCTAAGAGCAAGACCCTACCTTGGGAGGAAATTTTAGTTTTCTTTCCTTATTTTTTTTTTTTTTCGAGGTCTCACTCTAGCTCAGGCTGACCTGGAATTCACTATGTGGTCTCAGGGTGGCCTTGAACTCACAGCGATCCTTCTACCTCTGCCTCCAGAGTGCTGGGATTAAAGGCGTGCGCCACCACGCCTGGCTTTCTATCCTTTTTTGAGGCAAGGTCTGTCTCACTGTAGTCCAGGATGACCTGGAACTCTCTCTGTAGTCCCATGCTGGCCTTGAACTCACAGTGTTCCACCTACCTCAGTCGCCAGAGTGCTGGGATTAAAGGCATGTACTACCTGAGGTTTCTGGGTTTTTTGTCTGTGAAGACAGCAGGTTTTTCCTGACCTCCAGTCAGGGACTGGTCCTCTACCCATGCTCCTGGAGAATGTGCACTACCAGTATCAATGCAACTGCCACAATTAGCATCAATATTGATGCAGTATGTGTTAATTTAAAAAGGAAAACTTGGGCTGAAGGGATGGCTTAGTGGTTAAGGCAGTTGTCTGCAAAGTCAAAGGATCCAGATTCAATTCCCCAGGACCCACGTAAGCCAGATACACAAAGTGGTGCATACGTCTGGAATTTGTTTGCAGAGGTTGGAGGCCCTGGCACGCCCATTGTCTCTTTGTCTAAAATAAATAAAATGTTTTTAAAAGATTTTTTAAAAAGAAAAGGAAAAATTTATGGATGGGGCATTTCTATGTTGCCTAGGCTGGTCTTGACCTCCTGAGCTCAAGTAATACCCCTGCCTGAGTGTCATCCTGAACAGCTTGGACTGCAGAAGTACACTACCAAGCCCGGCAGGTGTTACTTTACAATGACAAATTCGGGTACGCAAAATGAAATCATTTCTTCTTTTCTTTAAATCCAATCTTCTCTAATTCAAATAGCCTATACTAGTGGGCTAGTGAGGACTCCCATCTTACCCATTTTGGAGGCTTCCTTCCTTCCACAGGTCACATTAAGGCCACCAAAGTCTTGGAGAGAACATTTAAGGACTTCCTCCAGTTTCCTCTGCTTACAGGGAATCTCTGTCACCATGGGAACTGCCCTCCCCTTCCAAGCTAGGGCCTGAGACCTAAGCTTTCTAGAACAATGTCTTCAAGCAATTTCTGCTTTCTCCTCCTCCTCCCCCGCCCACCACCCATTCCTCCCTATGCTGGGGCTCTCAACAGACACCAGTGCACAAAAAGAACCTGTTCTGTTGTAATGCATGGATGGAAAACAACAAGAAAGAAACCAAGAGTCTGTATTCAGGTCTGAAACCTTGTTTCCCTACACACTTCTAAGGCCACTAGCATCCTCCTATCAGTTGCATGATAAACCTACTGCATGACAGAACAAGTAGGGAATGAATGAATGCAGGGGAGTAGCTATGTCAGCTTTCCAGTTCACCATGGAATTGGGACAAAAGTGCAGAATGGCCTTTTATATGCATGGGATATAGGTCCTTGGAAAACGTGAATTTATAATTACACTTAGGTGATGAAAAGGTTCAGGGACAGTCATACCAAAATATGGTACCTTGGCATACAGATTATTTTAAATTTAAGGGATTTCAAGAGCAGCAGATGCTGGAAGAGGCTTTATTCTGATGTCCTCTTGTCTGTTAAAATCCAGCCCTCCCGACAAGGAAGAAAACAAGGAGCTTCTGGATTCTCATTCACTAAACTCAAACTGCAAGAAAGACTGAAGTTTGTCAATACATGGGGACAGACCTTGGTCACATACCATTGTATTCTAGTTTTTCTTCATTCAGTATTCTAAAGAGAATTATTGACAGCCCACCCACTGTTCTGAGGGCCAACCACTTCATCCCAAAATAATGCATGCTTCTCCAGGCCCAGCGAAGTCCCCTAATCATTTACTCACCTGCTAAAACTAGTGTGCATTCCCCAAGCCTCCACCCCACCAGGGAAATAGATATACACACCTCTGAGTTGTGATGAGGTGGTGGGCAATTGCACTTTGTTACAGCCTCTATGCACATAATAAAAATCTGTCTTTCCTCCTGTTTAACTTGCCAATGGTCAGTTCACTTCAGAGAACTGTCAGAGGGGGGAAAGGACGCCTTTCTTTTCCTGCCTACACAGCCAAAAATTAGATGACGGGTACTTATTGCTTAAATTTTCATCTTAAATATAATCTTCTCCTGCTATACTCACAAAACTTCAGCTCCCCCTTCCCTTTTCTCCCTCTCCCTGCCTGATTTCCTAGGAGTTGTCCCCCACTCCTTATCTACCAGTGACCCTCCCCCCTTTTTTTTTTCCTCAAACATCTCCACTTCATGCTTTCCTCGAGATCTGTGTAGTTGCTATTTCCCTTTCCTAGAGGCCTGTCCTTCCAATTCTTGGTGCATGCCTCCTTTTGGTCTTAGTTTGCACATCACCTCTTCAGATAGCTCCACCAAAACCCAGATTATCTAAAGGAGTCCCTTTAACACTCCAGTTACCCTGTTTTATTTATTTTTTCTTTTCTTTTCTTTCTTTCTTTTTTTTTTTTTTTTTTTTTTTTTTTTTTGGTTTGTTTGTTTTTCAAGGTAGGGTCTCATTCTCACTAGAGCCCAGGATGACCTGGAATTCATTATGTAGTCTCAGGTAGGCCTTAGGCCTATCTCTGCGTCCAGTGCTGGGATTAAAGGCGTGTACCACCACGCCTGGCTCGTTTTGTTTTCTTAAAAGCACCAATCACCCTCAGGAATTAACTCCCTATTTCTGTTTCCTCCTCCCCTGCTCTCTTACTCACTGCAGTAGGCTCCATCAACCCCAGCCCACAGTGGTCAATTCTTCTCTGCGGAGCTCCATGAGTGACTGAAATGCCCCTTTATTACATGGAGGATAGGCTCACACAATTAAAATCTTGTCAGTTCCCCAGGAGAGTTCAGGAAACATGCATTCTCTATTGCGGAGTTTCACGATGGTCTTTAGGACAACTAACATCTTCTGGAACCTGTGTGGACTAGAGGAGCCCAACTGCTCCTTCTAAAGATGAAGAAACGGACCCTCAGAGGGGAAGTCATTGGGAAATTTCATGAAGCAAGTCAGTTTCTGAGAGAGGGGGAGGGAAGGGATAAACCGAGAGGGCGTGGTTCGGACTGACTGACTGACTCCTGGCCTCAGGGCACTATGCCCTTGGGCACTCGTACATCTGGATCAGGTGATAAACACAGCGCTGCACTAGGCTGCCAGAGATGAATAAACATGTCCTCGAAGTTCTATCCTCCCCAGCCAGGCTTACACCCCAGTAACCTGGAGGCCAACAGGTAAGCATAAATCAAGGCCAGGGAAGCAGTAAAGGAGATAACCAGACAGGGAGATGTGAACAGAAGGGAATAGCAGCTAGTTCATAATGAAGACCCAGACTCTCACACGCAGACATTATAAACAGGCTGTGGACCTGTACCAGCCTCGTGGGTCCTCCTTTGCATCGCTAGCACCTCCTCTGGAAGGCCCTCCCTGAGTCTGGGGTCCACCCAGGCCCTGGCCCCGCGGTCCCTGGCCGCCTCCTCGGGCTTGCACAATAGAGGCAGCCATGAGGGCGGCGCGGCATCCGCGAGTCTGGCGCGCGGTGCACCTGCGCCCCGCTGGCCCGTCCGTTTGAGCGCGCGGTTCGGGGCGCCCTATCCCCCAGCCCGCCCGGATGCTCAGGCACCTACCGCACACGCTTGGCCGTGACCGCGTTGCCCGTGTGCGGCCGCAGCACTGCCAGGAACAGGAGCCGCATGTCGCCGCCGCCACTGCCGCCGCCGCAGTCACCCGAGCCATCGACCGGGCCGCTGTCACCAGGCCCAGGGCGGCGGTGGGTCCGGTGGACCGCCCCTCCCTCAGCTCCAGGCTACGCCGCTGGTTCCGGCGCCGAGGGGGAGGGGAGGAACCAGGTGTCTGGCGGGCGCGAGCTTGAGGAGGAGGGAAGGGTCCACTCCCACAGAGCCAGGAGCTCAGGTGGCTTTGTATCACCTCCCAAGGGCGCCAGTGGTGGCCTTTAGTGATGAATGGGCTTCCATGAGCACGATGGAGCCTGCTGGGCTGCTCCCCCAGGGACCAGACCTGGAGTTTAAGACAACGAGGGGGATCCCAGCCTGAGCCCCAACTACCTGCAAGGGAGCTGGGCATCCAGCGTGTCCTGGACTCTGTTGTCGCTGTAGTCCAGGGTCAGGTTCATCCTCTCCCAGGCACCAGACATCCTGAAGCCTCCAGAGGAAGCGAATGGGGTCACTCATCTACTATAGAAAGCTGTAGAGCTGAAATCTCCGGGAGAATAAGGCCGAGGCAAGGAAATTACTGTGAGTTGGAAGCCAGTCTGGGTTACATAGTAAGTTTTGTCTAAATGTAGCAGAGAGGGAGACTGGGAGGAAGGGAGGCTGGCTGGGTGGAATGCTAGGGCTACCATGTGAGGGTAGGACTTCTGAAAAACTGGCTCTTTGACTCCACTTAACTATTCAATTATTTATTAATTCTAACTTTTTGTGTGTGTGTGTATGGTGTATGCACACGTGAGTATGAAGACCAGAGCGAAATGTCAGCGTCCTCCTATGTAGCTTGTTGTTTTTGTCAGATTGGCTGGCCAGAGAGCCCCAGTAATTCACCCTCACTCCCACAGGACTGGAATTACAAGAGTGTGTGGCCATATCTTATGTTGCTGCGGGGGATAGAATTCAGGCAGTCTCAGGCCCTCATACTTAGGTGGCAAGCACTCTTACCTTCTGAGCCATCTTTCCAACACCTTTTTTTTTTTTCTTTTGGGGCAGAGTCTGATGTATACCAGGATATGTAGCCAAGGATGACCTCAGGCTCCTGATCCTCCTGCCTTTACTTCAGTGTTCTGATACTGGGGACCAAACCCTGGGTTTTGTACATTGTAGGCAGGCATTCTATCAACTCTCCATCCCTCTCTGATTGCAAATAAATAACAAAAACCAAGGCTGGAGAGATGGCTTAGCAGTTAAGGCATTTGCCAGCAAAGCCAAAGGATCCTGGTTGGATTCTCCAGGACCCACATAAGCCAGATGCACAAAGGAGTGCATACATCTGGAGTCCCTTTGCAGTGGCTTGGAGGCCCTGGTGCACCCATTCTCTCTCTCTCTCTCTCTGCCTCTTTCTCTCTCAAATAAATAAATAAAATATATTAAGAAAAAAACAAACAAAATATTTGGATGGCTTAGCAGCTAAGGTTTTTGCCTGCAAAGCCAAAGTCCCAGGTTCAACTCCCCAGGACCCACTTAAGCCAGATACACAAGGTGGTGCATGCATCTGGAGGTTGTTTGCAGTGGCTAGAGGCCCTGGCATGCCCATTTTCTCTCTCCCGTTCTCAAATAAATAAATTAAAGTATTTTTTTAAAAAGAGAGAGTGTACTTTACAGGCAGATAAAAGAGGGGACAAGCTTCATAAAGCTGTCCCAAACATTCTGTGAGGCAATTTTGGTTAAAAAAAAAAATTGAGTGATGCACTGGTTGGGATGTTACATACATTGAAGATCCATATGTCGAAGGCTTGGTCCCCAGTGTGATGCTGTGGGAGGTGAGACCTTTAAGAGGAGGTACCTAGGGATGAAGAAATGGCTTAGTGGATAAGGTGCTTGCCTGCAAAGCCTAAGGACCAAGGTTTGATTCCCCAATACCCATGTAAGCCAGATGCACAAGATAGCATGTGTGTCTGGAGTTTGTTTGCAGTGGCTAAAGGCCCTAGTGCACCCATTCTCTCTCTAGCTGCCTCCCCCCCCATACTCACTCTCTCTCTCTCTCTCTCTCTCTCTCTCTCTCTCTCTCTCTCTCAGAATAAATAAAATATTAAGAGGAAGTACCTAAGAACAGGTCCTTATGTCATTGAGGGTGTGTCTTTGAAGGCTATTGTGCCCCCCCCCTTGGCCACTTCCTGTATTCTCTCATGGCTGCCAGATAAGTGGTTTGGCTTTTCCACAAGTTCCCACCATAATGAGCTGTCTCACCACAGGCCCAAAGCAATAGGAGCAAGAGATCATGAACTGGAACCTCCAAAACTGTGAGCAAAACAAACTGCTCCCTTTATGTGCCTGAGGCCTCAGGCCTGAGTTAGAGAGACAGAAAACTGACACCAGTATATTCCTGACATGTTTGAAGAAGACATAGGATGTTGTGGGTGGAAGAGATAGAGGATATGCCCTTGTCTTTGATCCCTGTTCATTGACTGCTGGACAATAAAGGTGACCATGTAAGACCCTATTGCCGAAGACACCATATGCTATTGGGATGGAACATGGAGTGACCTGGCTGGAATCTGGAAGAGACAATCCCCAGACAGTTAGCTTGTCTAGTGCCAGAAGGTACTACATGAGCAACTGGGGGAAAATGACCAACATCTGTCTAAGCAACTCGTGATGTAAACTTCCCAGCAGCAATCAACGTGATGCTCACATAAATGCAATAGTGACACACAGCCATGGTGAGTTACCAACTACTCTTGATTTGGCTAAAGGATCTGCTCAGTGGAATGGAATCCATACCTGGAACTGTAAAACAAGTCAGAACCATATCCCAAAATGAGTTCACCCTCCAATATCAAGGTCCCACCAATAGTGAAATACAAGAGGGCCTACACCCATTAAATTCACTCTAAAACAATAATGGCTATCCATGTACCTTGCACTGACCTCATTCTCCATTGGAGAATCTGCTTCTGTTTTTCAGGTGGATGTAGAACCTGAGGAGAGAATCAGCCCATCGCACCTCACCAGGGCACCAGCTGAACCCATAGAATAACTGGGGAAATGAGCAAGAGTGCTGCTTTCTCAGAGAACCTAGTATCAGCAGAGGGGTGAAGGAGATAGACACAGAGAACACTCAACTCCTAAACCCCTACCAAACCAGAGATCCAGAGACACAGAGACTCCCATGACCTTGTCACTGAAATAAACCTAAAATGAACCCAACATGGCATAGGGAAATTCGCAGAAGAGGGGACGGAAAGATTGTTAGAGCCATAAGTTGGGTCATTATGCACAGAGACATTGCCTCTCCCCCATAACTGATGGTTATCCCCACAATGCAAGACCCCCAATCCCCGAGGGGGAAGGGCAAGGAGAAGGCTAACGATGCTACTATCATGGCTCTATGCACATTATATAGATAACTAATAAAAATAAAAATTAAAAATAAATATTAGAAAAAAGAAAAAAAATATTCTAATGAAAAGCCAAAATAAATAAGTAAATAAAGGTAACCATGAATAGGTCTATTTTACAAAGGTAACTTGAGTCTGCATTTGGATGAGGACAGAGGTAGGCAAAGCGGGTAAACAGGCCATCCCTGTGGGCCATATATCCTAAAATGCCTTGTGCTCCTGACAATGTTTTGTTTTGACTAAAGTCATTATTTTTTTCTCTTTATTTATTATTGACAACTTCCTTAATTGTAGACAATATCCCATGGTACTTCCCTCCCTTCCCCCACTTTCCCCTTTGAAATGTTTGTGGTGTACATTGATGTGTGTATGTGTTCATATGTGTTTGGGCAAGCACAGACGTGTTGGAGGTAGAGGTCCACATTGCATGTCCATCCTAATCGCTGTCCACCTTATTATTTCACATAGGGTCTCTTATTAAGCCAAGAGCTCACTGACTTAGCTAGATGAGCTACCCCAAAAGATCCTGCTATTTCCACCTCCCTAGCATTGAGATTACACACACAAGCCAACATCCTGGTATTTTACTGAGACTATGAACACATAGACTATGAGACTATGCACAGGAAGCACTTTACCCACCAAGCTATCTCTCTAATCCTGAAGCTATTGTTCTTTTAATTTTTTCTTTAATTATACTAGCTGGGCGTGGTAGTGCACGCCTTTAATCCCAGCACTTGGGAAGCAGAGGTAGGAGGATCACTGTGAGTTCAAGGCCAGCCTGAGACTACATAGTGAATTCCAGGTCAGCCTGGGCTAGAGTGAAACCCTACCTTGAAAAACCAAAACAACAACAAAAAAAAAAACTTATGCTTGTGTGGTAGTTTGAATAAACAGCCTCCAATATATTCAGTGTTTTATTACAGTTTGTAATTTAGGTCTGCAGCCACCTGGCTGGAGGAGGTGTCACTGGGCTGGATCCAGGCCTAAGGTGTCCTGATGAATTTGAAATTCCAGTCTAAAGATATGCAAAGTCTGCCTAGCTGAAGTTCCTGAAGTGTGCTATGTGGTGTGTCTTTTGGTTTTTGGCTTCTCTCTCTCTTTGCTTGGACCTGTGAAAGCAGAGCCAGCTTCTTCTGCCATTATGGAACTTCCCCTGGAGTTGAAAGCTTCAATAAATCCCTTCCTCCATAACTGTGCCTGGTCTGAAAGTTCATCTCAGCGAATGTGAAGCTGTCTGCTACAACTTGTATCTCCCCATTTCCATGAAAACCCTCCTCAGTGGGGTTATTGATAGTCACTGTGGGGTACTAAAGGCCTTAGTCAGTCTCTACGGGAGGTCTATGCTTCAGGATATTCCTACCCACTTTGTAGCTCTTACAGTATTTCTACCCTCTCTTCCACAATGATCCCTGAGCTTTGATGGGCCTGTTAGCACTATGATTTAGTGTTGAGTTCTCTGTAGAGTCTGGATTTCTGCTTTGACATCTCCCTGTAGCTGGTTGTCAGGTTAGCAGAGAGCAGTATTTGTGTTACACTTCCTTTGTAATTTCTCCTGGGCCCCGACAGATGTGGAAGAGATGGCACTTCTGTGGTAGGCAGTTGCATCTTTTCTTGCTGTATTAATGGATCCCCCCAGTATTCTCTTCTATCTATAAAATAAAATAGATTCTCCAACCAAGAGTGAGAATGGGGATATAGATAGTTATTGAGAGACTTTTTTGTTTTGTTTTTCAAGGTAGTTCTCACTCTAGCCCAGGCTGACCTGGAATTCACTATGTAGTCTCAGGTTGACCTCGAATTCCTGGCAATCCTACTACCTTTCCCTCCCAAATGCTGGGATTAAAGGCATGTGCCACCACACCTGGCATTTGAGAGACTTTTTGATGTGCAAGCCCACTCTTGTTTTCCAGAGAGAAGTGGGTGCTTCTCTCTGGAGTCTATGCATTTCCTGACCATGGGATTCTGACTTGGTTTACAGTACCAGATGAGTTCTCTCCCACTGGGTGGGTCTCATGTCCAATCAGAGAACAGTTGGTTACTTGCAAAGGCTTCATGCCACTGTTGCACACATGTGTACTTCTTGCCCAGCTAGTTGATTTTGTAGCTCACAAAATCCCCTGCTTATTCATGCTAGTGGTGACCATTATTCCCAGCAGCTCTCATAGCACTTTTTTTTTTTTTTTTTTTGGTTTTTCGAGGTAGGGTCTCACTCTGGTCCAGGCTGACCTGGAATTAACTATGTAGTCTCAGGGTAGCCTCGAACTCACGGCGATCCTCCTACCTCTGCCTCCCAAGTGCTGGGATTAAAGGCGTGCGCCACCATGCCCAGCTTTCATAGCACTTTTTAAAACTTGACTTCATGAGGGCTAGCCTCATGAACTTACTACCCCCTCAGTTCCAGTGTGGCCTCTCAATGTCCCATGACCACCATTTGTGCTGTCTTCAGTAACAAGGTCTTACCTTTTAGCTCTGGCATGCAACCAAGTGCTTTGGCAGTGGCCTGCATTGTTTTGGGAACTTCATGGGTCTCTCTGACCAACAGTTCACTGTGCGGGGAGGACAACTCAATTCTCATCCCAGGATTTACCAGCCAGAGCTACTGGTTTTAGAATTAACATTTCTCCCCCCTTCTACTGGGAATTTCTATCTGGACTGTCCTCTCTCCCCATTTATTGGGGGTTATATCATGTAGAATGTTACCCAGGAGGAAGAATTCATGTTGCCTTTAATTTTGTGTAATTCCTCTCCCAACCCTCTCTACCCCATACCCCCAGGACCCTGCCACCCTGTATTTGCTTTCTCTCACCTAGTCTGTCAAATAACCAGTCCTCTCCTCTTTTTCTCCCTATTGCTCTTTTTCCTGGTCTCATTCCAGTTCTATACCTATATTTCTGATACTTCTGCTGTTTACACTTGACTCCAGTTGATCCAAGTTAGGAATCACATATGAGAGAAAAAATATAGCATTTGTCCTTCAGAGCCAGTGTGACCTCATTTAGAATGATCTTTTTTTTTAATTGACAACTTCCATAATTATAGACAAGAACCCATGGTAAGTACCTTCCTCCCACCACCTTCTTTGCAACTCCACCCTCCAGCATACACCTTACCTCTCTCAATCAGTCTCTCTTTTATTTTGATGTCATCATCTTTTCCTTGTACTATGATGGTTTTGTATAGGTAGTGTCAGGCACCGTGAGGTCATGGATATCCAGGCCTTTTTTAGTCTGAAAGAGCGCGTTTTAAGGAGTCCTACCCTTCCTTTAGCTCTTACATTCTTTCCACCACCTCTTCTACAGTGGACCCTGAGCCTCGGAAGGTGTGTTAGAGATATTTCAGTGCTGAGAATTCTTTTGTCACTTCTGGGCACCATGGTGCCTTCTGAGTCATCTCAAGATCACTGCTGAAAAGAGAAGCATCTCTAACCAAAAGTGAGAGTAGCATTAATATATGGGTGTGAACATTAAGAGAAGTGCTTAACAGGCAGTTTGGTGAGCATATTATATATATTTAGCCAGACTCCAGCAGATGTTACACCCCTAGGGCTCATGAATACTCCTGTCATAGGCTTTCAGTATCAGGCATGTATTCCCTCCCATGGAGCAGGCCTTCAGTCCAATTAGAGAGTAGTTGGCTTCCCCCATAACAGACATGCCACTATTGCACCTGTTGGCTCATTTGGCCTGGCTGGCCAAATTGAAGGCTTGCAGTGTCCACTGTTAAGTATCTCCACTGGTGATTTCTCTCTCTCTCTCCCCTGGAAATGCATGCAGCATAGATTTTTCCAGCTTTCTGTCAGTTCGTCTACACAGAGGAGGTTTTCCAAGTAAGCTCCAGCAGGATTTCTCGGTGACCTAGCAGCCCAAGTATGTGGAGTCTTCAGCAGTAGGATTTTACCATCTATTCCTGGTGGGAAACCAAGAGCCTCAGCAAGGGCCTGTAATGTTTTGGGGAGCATCAGAGACCTCCCTGACCAACAACTCACTGGAAGGTATCCCATCCCTAGCACTGAAAATTTTCCATTAACAATCTATGGGTTCTGGGTGTTCCATTGTCCAAAAAAGTAGGTTTCCATATGACTTATTTATATCCTCTTAGATATTTATTAGCCCTCCCTCCACCTTTCCTTTACTCAGTCTCTTCCCTTGAACTTACTTAGGCCTTTCCACCCCCATTAATATGTTCTTCTACTTACATATATACAATACCATCCTATGAAGTCCTCCCCCTCCCTTTTTATTCCCTTTATATTCCATTTCTAGCTTACTGGCCTCTGCTACTGAGTTTTATTCCAACTCACATAGAAGTCTAATAATTTGTAGCTAGGATCTACATATGAGAGAGAACATGCAATGTTTGGCTTTCTGGGCCTCAGTTACCTCACTAAGTATAATCCTTTCCAGATCCATTTCCCTACAAATTTCATAATTTCATTTTTCTTTACTGCTGAATATAACTCCATTAATCAGTTGAGGACATATAGGCTAGTTCCATGTCCTACCTATTATGAATAGAACAGCAATAAATATGGTTGAGCAAGTATCTTTAAGGTAGTGAGACGAGTTCTTAGGATATATGCCTAGGAGTGGTACAGCTGGATCATATGATAAATGTCTTTTTAGCTGTCTCAGGAACATCTACACTGATTTCCACAATGGCTGCACCAGATTGCATTCCCACCAACAGTGTAGAAGGGTTCCTCTCTTTTTCCACATCCTCACCAGCATTTGTCATTTGTTTTCATGACAGCCATTCTGATAGGAGTGAGAAGGAATTGCAAAGTAGTTTTAATTTGCATTTCCCTGATGGCTAGGGATGTTGAACTTTTTTTATATGACACCTGTATTTCTTCTTTTGAGAGCTCTCTCTTTAGTTCAGCCCCCGCGCCCCCACACACACACTTTTTTTTTGTTTGTTTGTTTGTTTGCTTTTCAAGGTAAGGTCTCTCTCTAGCCCAGGCTGACCTGGAATTCACTATGTAGTCTTCAGGGTGGCCTTGAACTCACAGCAATTCTCCTACCTTTGCCTCCCAAGTGCTCGGATTAAAGGCATGTGCCACCACACCTGGGTCCATAGCCCTTTTTTTTTTTTTTTTTTTACTTTTTATTTTTTTTTTTTTTAATTTTTTATTGACAACTTCTATATTTACATACAAAAAATGTATGATATTTCCCTCCCCTGCCCCATACCCCTTTAGAACTCCAATCTCCATCATATCCCCTCCCTCTCTCCATTAGTCTCTCTTTTAATTTGATGTCATCATCTTTTTCTTCTATTATGAGGATCTTGCGAAGGTATTGCTAGGCACTGCAAGGTCGTGGATATTGAAGCCAATTTCTGTCTGGGCAGTTGCATTGTAAGGAGTCGTGCCCTTCCTTTGGCTCTTCCATTCTATCCGCCCCCTCTTCCGCAATGGGCCCTGAGCCTTGGAGGGCGTGACAGAGGTGTTTCAGTGCTGGGCACTCCTCCATCCCTTCTTCTCAGCGCTGTGTTACCTTTTGGGTCATCCCAGTGATCATTGCCATCTGAAAAGAGAAGCTTCTCTAACCAGAAGTGAGAGTAGCGTTAATATGTGAATATGAACATTAAGTGTAGTGCTTTCAGGGCAGCTTGGTGGGAATAATATATACATTTAATCAGACAAGAGCAGGCTTTATACTCCTAAGGCTCATGACCTCACCTGCCATAGACTTTTGCTTAGGTTTTTCAGTTCCAGGCATGTATTTCCTCCCGTAGAGAGGGCCTTCAGTCCAATTATGGAGCAGTTGGTTACCCCAAGAGCAGACATGCCACTATTGCACCCGTTCAGTCATTGGGCCTGTGTGGCCAAACTTGAATATTCAGTGTCCACTGTTTTCACTGCTGATGACTTCTGTCTCCCATATAGCTGCATGCAGTGCAGCCTTTTCCAGCTTTTAGTTGGCTGGTCTACAGGGAGAAGGTTTTCTGCTCAGCACCAGCTTGCTTTCTCAGTACCTTGCCTCTCAGGCTAGAGATGTCTTCAGCAAGAGGGTCTTACTATCTGTTTCTCAAGGGAAACTAAGGGCATAGCCCATTTTTTTAAAATTATTTTATTTATTTTTGGAGAGAGAGAGAGAAACAGATACAGAGGGAGAGGAAGACAGATAGAGATGGGCACGCCAGCAGTCTCTCAGCTGCTGTGAACGAAATCCAGATGTGTGTGCCCCCTTGTGGGCAAGTGCGGTATTGCGCCCTTGAGTCACTTTGCATCTGGCTAAACGTGGGACCTGGAGATTGGAACCGCTAGAGATTGGAATCAGCGTTCTTAGGCTTAGCAGGCAGGTGCCTTAACTAATAAGCCATCTCTCCAGCCCATAGCCCATTTTTTAATTGGGTTTTTGATTTCTTATTATTTAGTTTTTTAAGTTCTTTGTATGTCCTGGTTATTACTCCTCTGTCAGATGTATAGCTGGCAATGATTTTCTCCCATTCTGTAGGTTGCCTCTTTGCTCTATTCACAGTGTCCTTTGCTGTACAAAAGCTTTGTAATTTTATAAGGTCCCAGGAGTTGATCAGTGGTTTTATTTCCTGAGCAACTGGGGTTATATTCAGAAAGTCTTTGCCAAGACCAATATGTTGAAGGGTTTCCCCTATTTTTTCCTCTAGAAGTTTCAGAGTTTCTGGTCTGATATTAAGGGCTTTGATCCATTTGGACTTAATTCTTGTGCATGGAGATATGAGTCATTTTCATCCTTCTACAGATACATAACCAGTTTTCCAGCACCATTTGTTGAAGAGGTTGTCTTTCCTCCAATGAGTATTTTTGTCAAAGGTCAGGTGGCTGTAGCTTCCCAGGCTAACATCTGGGTCCTCTATTTTGTTCCATTGATCTCCCTGTATGTTTTTGTCCCAGTACCATGCTGTTTTTGTTACTATGGCTCTGTAATATTGGTTAAAATGAGGTCTTGTTCCTGATTTTAGTGGAAAAGCTTCAAGTTTTTCTCCATTTAGTATTATGTTAGCTGTAGGTTTGTCATAAATAGCCTTTATTATGTTGAGATATGTTCCTTCTGTTCTTAGTTTCTGTAGGACTTTTGCCATGAAGGGACATTGGATTTTGTCAAGTGCTTTTACTGCATCTAATGAGATGATCATATGATTTTTTTGTCCTTCAGACCATTTATATAATGTATTACATTTATTGATTTGTTGAACTATCCCTGCATCTCTGGATCTTTGGGATAAAGCCTACTTGGTCAGAGGGAATGATCTTTCTGATATATTCTTGTATAGAATGATCTTTTCTATCTTTTTTTTTTTTTTTTTTTTTTTTTTTTTTTTTTTTTTTTTTTTTTTCAAGGTAGGGTCTCACTCTGGCCCAGGCTGACCTGGAATTAACTATGTAGTCACAGGGTGGCCTCGAACTCACGGTGATCCTCCTACCTCTGCCTCCCAAGTGCTGGGATTAAATGCATCACCATACCCAGCAGAATGATCTTTTCTAATTCATCCATTTTCCTTAGAATTTCATTATTTCACTTTTCCTTATTGCTGAGTAGAATAACATTGTGTATATGTAGCTCATGTTCATTATCCATTCATTAGTTGATGGGCATCTGGGCTTATTCCAGTTCCTAGCTGTTGTGAATAGAGCAGCAACAAACATGGATGAGCAAATATCTCTGTACTAGAGTACAGTCTTTAGGATATATGCCCAGGAGTAGTGGAATAGCTGGATAAGATTGGATATGGTGGTAGATCTGTTTTCTTTCTTTGTTTGTTTTTTGTTTTTTGAGTTAGGGCCTCATTCTAGCTCTAGCTGACCTGGAATTCTCAGGGTGGTCTCAAACTCTTGGCAATCCTCCTACTTCTGCCTCCAGGAGGCATTCATCTTTTTGAGTCTCCATACTGATTTCTATAGTGGTTGTATAAGTTTTCAAGCCTACCACCAGTGGATAAAAGTTCCTCTTTCCCCATAGTCCTGCCAGCATTTGTTGGTATTCAATTTTTTGATGAATACCATCCTGACTGGAGTAAGATGAAATCTCAAAGTCATTTCAATTTATATTTCCCTGCTAACTAAAGATGTTGAACATTTCTTTAAGTGAGTATTGGCCATTTGTATTTATTTCTTTGAGAATTTTCTATTCAGATATTTGCCCCATTTTATTTATTAAACTTGCAACAAGAGAGAGAGTCTGAGAATGGGTGCACCAGGACCTTTTGCCCCTGCAAACAAACCCTAGATGCATATACCACTTTGTTTATCTGGCTTAATATGGGTACTGGAGAATCGAATCTAGGCTGTCAGGCTTTCAAGCAAGTACTATGTTGAAGAGTAATAGAGTGGGGCATCCCTGTCTTGCTCTCAATCTTAATGGGAACTCTTTGAGTCTTTCCCTATTTAGTATGATTTGGGCCTACGTGCTCTTAGTCTGTTGAGTTATGATCCCTCCATCTGTAGTCTCTCCAGTCATGAAGGCATGTTGTATTTTGTCAAAGGCCTTTTCTGCATCTATTGAAATGATTATGTGACTCCTGTGTTTATTTATGTGGTGTGTTACATTTATTGATTTCTGTATGCGGAACCATCCCTGCATCCCTGGAATGAAACCTGCTTGATCAAGGTGGATAATGCTTTTGATATGCCCTTGGATTCATATGCAGGGATTTTATTGAGAAGTTTTTGGGTCTAAGTTCACCAGAGACATCTATCTATACTTTCCTTTTCTTGTATCTCTGTCTGGTTTTGGTATTAAGGTACACTGGTGAAACTATTATTTTTAAATAGAGAATTTTCACATAGGAGTTGAAGTTTCTGATGTCTGTTGAATAAGAAGAATCTAAGCCTGCTAAGCCACCATTCCCACTGCTGACTAGAACTATGAAACTCCCACCTGCTCTAAATATTTAGCTACAGTGGTTGAAGGTTCATTTAGATTCCCCCATGGCCTCCATCTGTGGTCCTGTTTTAAGAAGACAGATATTTCTTTCCTTGTGTGACTTCAGTTGAGAAGCAGGTCCCACTTTCTACCCCAACATCTTAGCATTTGGCCTCTAGTCTCAAGATCTTCTCAAAATGTATTTTGACTGTTGCAGCCCAACCTGTTGTATTCACCTTTCAGGCATCAAGAAGAAAGATAAAAAATGGCGCACTCTACTGGACATGATGGCTGTGGTGGTTTGATTCAGGTGTCCCCCATAAACTTATGTGTTCTGAATGCTAGGTCCCCGGCTAGTGGCAATTTGGGAACTGGAGCCTCCTGGAGGTGAAGCATTGTTGGGGGCAGGCTTATGGGTGTTATATCCAGCTTCTCCTTGCCAGTGTTTGACACACTCTCCTGCTGCTATTGTCCACTTGATGTTGACCAGGTGGTGATGTCCACCCTCTGCTCATGCCATTGTTTTTCCCTGTCATCATGAAGCTTCCCTTTGAGTCTATAAGTCAAAAAAAAAATTTCCTCCCACAAGCTGTTCTTAGTCAGGTGCTTTTTACCAGCAATGAGAAGCTGACTGCAACAGTAAAATAATACTGTGGCTCACACGTTTAATCCCAGCACTTGGAAAGTGGAGGTAGGAAGATCACCATGAGTTCCAGGTTAGCATGGGGTAGAGTGAGACCCTGCTTCAAAAAACAAAAAGACAAGCCAGGCGTGATGGCACCTTTAATCCCAGCACTCGGGAGGCAGAAGTAGGAGGATTACCTTGAGTTCAAGGCTACCCTAAGACTACATAGTGAATTCCAGGTCAGCCTGGGCTAGAGTGAGACCCTACCTCAAAAAAAAAAAAAAAAAAAAAAAAAAAGAGGGCTGGAGAGATGGTTTAGCAGTTGAGGCACTTGCCTGCAAAGCCTAAGGACCCAGGTTCAATTCTCCAGTACCCATGTAAGCCATATGCACAATGTGGTACCTTCATCTGGAGTTTCTCTGCAGTGGCTAGAGGCCTTTGCACACCTATTATCTCTATCTGCCTCTTTCTTTCTCTCTCTCCAATAAATAAATTTAAAAAAAAAGAGAGAGAAGGTGCTCCATTTACACAATGGAGTATCACTCAGTGGTAAAGAAAAATGAAGTTATGAAATTTGCTGTCAAATGGATGGATCTGGAAAGGATTATACTTAGTGAGGTAACCCAGGCCCAAAAAGTCAAACATCATATATTCTTTCTCATATGTGAATCCTAGTTACAAATGATTGAACTTCTAAATGAGTAAAAATAAAACTCAGAAGCAGAAGCCAGTAAACTAGAAAGGTTATATAAAGGGAATAGAAAGGGAGGGAGGGGGGACTTAATAGGATGGTATTGTATGTATGTAAGAAGAAGAACAGATTAATGGGGGTGAAAAGGCCTAAGTGAGGTCAGGGGAAGAGATTGATTAAAGGAACGGTGGAGGGAGAGCTAATCAAAATCTAAGAGGATATAAAAATGTCATATGGAAACCTACTTTTCTGAACAATGGAACACTCAGAAGCCATAGATTGTTACTAGAAAGTTTTCAGTGCCAGGGATGGGATACCTTCCAGTGAGTTGTTGGCCAGGGAGGTCACAGATACCCCCAAAACATTATAGGCCATTGCCAAGGCCCTTGGTTTCCCACCAAGAATAGATGGTAAGACCCTATTGCTGAAGACTCCACATACTTGGGTGGCAAGTTCATTGAGAAATCCTGCTGGAGCTGAGCTGAAAGCCTCCTCCATGAGGACCAGCTGACAGAAAGTTGGAAAAAGCTACACTGCATGAAGTTCAATGGGAGAGAGAAAACACCAGTGAAAGTACTCAACAGTGAACACTGCAAACTTTAAATTTGGCCAGCCAGGTCAAATGAGCCAATGGGTACAATAGTGGCATGTCTGTTATGGGGAAAACCAACTGCTCTCTAATTGACTGGAGGCCCGCTCCATGGGAGGGAATACATCCCTGATACTGAAAATGTATGACAGGGGTAGTCATGAGCCCTAAGGGTGTAATGTCTGCTGGAGTCTTGCTAAATGTATATACTATGCTCACTAAACTGCCCAGTAAGCACTTCTCTTAATGTCCACACCCATATATTAATGCTACTTTCACATTTGGTTAGAGAAGCTTCTCTTTTCAGATGGTGGTGACCTTGGGATAACTCAGAAGGCAACATGGTTCTGAGAAGAAGTGACAGAGGAGTGCTCAGCACTAAAACATCTCAAACCTACCTTCCAAGGCTCAGGGTCCATTGCAGAAGAGGGGGGTGGAAAGAATGTAAGAGCCAAAGGAAGAGTAGGACTCCTTACAACGTGCTCCTCCATGCAATAAATGGCCTGGATATCTATGACCTCACAGTGCCTGACACTACCTACATAAGACCATCATCATAAGAGAAGGAAAAGATCATGACATCAAATTGAAAAGAGATACTGATTGAGAGGGGGAGGGGATATGATGGAGAATGGAGTTTCAAAGGGGAAAGTGTGTGGGGGGGGAAGTACCATGGGATATTGTCTTACAATTAAAGAAGTTGTCCATAAAAAAGTAAAAATCTGAAGAAAAAAAAAAGATGGTGCTCTCAAAATAGCACATTTATGTTGTGATGGGAATGACCTAAGGTGCAGGGGTAAAATAATATACCACACCAAAATAGATATAAATGTTTTAGTAAAGAGTAGACACTGTGGTGCTGGGCGTGGTGGCGCATGCCTTTAATCCCAGCATTCAGGAGACAGAAGCAGGAGGATCACCATGAGTTTGAGGCCACCCTGAAACTACATAGTTAATTCCAGGTCAGCCTGAGCTAGAGAGAGACCCTACCTTGAAAAACCAAAAGAAAAAAAGAGTAGACACTGTGTGGGGCTGGAACAATGGCTCAGTAGTTAAAGCGACTTGCTTGCAAAGCTTGTTTGTTCAGGTTCAGTTCCCTAGCATGCAAACACAAAAGGCAGTACAAGCATCTGGTGTTCAAGTGCAGTAGCAGGAGATCCTGGTGCACCTATATGCACACACATACACAAATGCGCACACACATACACACATATAAATAAATTTTAAAAATTATAGCCACTGTGAATAGAAATACAGTAAGCAAGTTCTCAGAGTAAAAGAAGAGAATCTCCCCCCTGAGAGGTGGGGCGTTTTTGTAGAGAGACTTCATCTGGTCTTGCTTTCAGGGCCATTTGAGTGCAGTCGTTGTATTTGAATAGCATTCAAGAGGGCAGCTGACTGTCATATAGTAGGTTTTATAGTGCTGCTTGTCCTCTGTGAGATTGACCATTTGGAGTGAGCAGCCAAGACCATCAGGAGTTAGGTTTTAATATAAAACATTGGGTCAGGGTCTATGTGCTAGAGGGTAGGGGATTTTGCTTTTTATCTTTGGCCTTTTTACCTCTACAGTTTGTTTGTTTGTTTATATTTATTTGAGACAGAGAGAGAGAGAGAGAATGTGTCGGCCAGGGCCTCCAGCCACTGCTAACGCACTCCAAATGTATGTGCCCCCTTGTGCATCTGGCTTACGTGGGTCCTGGAGAGTAGAACCGGGATCCTTTGGCTTTGCAGGCAAACACCTTAACTGGGATCTCTCCAGACCCACTTTTTTGTTTGATGGGTGTCAAAAATTCACCTTTAACTGCTTGACTACATGACCATCTCTCCTGTCACTAGCTATGTTACTACCCAAAACTCTTATGGTCATTTGTCGCGACAGTTTTGTTTGATGGGTGTCTTACTGAAAATTCATATAGCCTTTAATGTCTTTTTCTTATTGACTACATAACTATCAGTTGGATACAAGCAAGCTAGGAAGTGGTGTCTGTCACTAGCTATGTTACTACCCTGAAAACATTATGGTCATTGAAGAAAAATGGAAGAATACATTTGAAGTAAGTCACCTCTGCCCCAGTAATCTAAATTAACTTTCCACAGCCAGACTTGACTTCCAGCCTGTAGTCTGCATCCTTCCTAGCCCAAGGCTTCCTGTGGTTACTATTACAAATCTCTACAAACAAGGTGGCCAACAACAGCAAAAATGTCTTCTCTCAGTGCTATCCAGAAGAAACTCAGAAGCTAAGATGGTATCTTAGCTTGTGGAAGATCTAGGGAGAACCTGTGGGTGGGCTATCCCTTCTCCTGCTAGCTGGGGGCATTCCTCCCCTGGTGGCAGATGCCCTCAGTGTCTATCTCGGGTCACATGGCAACTGCTTCTGCTGTCTGTCTCCCTTTGTAAGTCTGCGTAAACGGGATGGGGACGAGCCTGTCATCCTCCCCTCTTCTGTGCCTCATACAATAAGATCTTATTCGGGAAGTTGACAGAAGCCCTCATCAGACACCAAATCTGCTGGCCCCTTAATCCTGGAATTTCCTGTCTCTGTGAAAGTTATATGTCCATTGAGATAAAGATATATATTCAGACTCTGGTATTTACTATGGACTCAGACCACCACATTTACTTTCCAAGGATTAGGACATGGATACATTAGGAATTGCTGTTTGTTTGTTTGTTTGTTTGTTTTTCGAGGTAAGGTCTCTCTCTAGCTCAGGCTAACCTGGAATTCACTATGTAGTCTCAGGCTGGCCGTGAACTCACAGCAGTCCTTCGACCTCCGCTTCCCAAGTGCTGGGATTAAACGCCCAGGTGGGATTTTGTGGGGGGGGGGGGTTGGGGGGGATTTACCACAACAGTCCCTTACAAAACCCTATTTCACAGATAACTGCATTTATATCAATATTCCTGTCTTCCCTACCCCCATGATCTTTGTCCCTCTTCCCTGTCCTGGTCTCATTCTGCTTTATAACCATAACCACTAAGCATTTAGCCCATCTGAACTAGAGCAAGACTCCATATACAACCTCAGCATGCCTGGGACAGTGACATGTGTGCCCTGGGCACTCAGTAAGTCTTTGATGAATTTAGTCATTGAATATGTGTTGCTGTACAGTTTTATTCTCTAAGAACTCAGTCCTGATTTGTAATGGGAGTCAGTGCTACAGAGGGTTGGCTTCATTGAAACATTTGATTTTTCTGGAATAGACCTGTTCCATCACACGAAATGTTCTAACATATCTTTGGGGATCAATCATTTTACATATTTATCACTTCAAGTTTACTCATTTGTAAAATGAGAAAAACTATAAACAGTTTCATAGTTCATTATCTCATTTTTGATGAAGTCTTTTATGATTCTCCCATGTAGATAATACAAAAGAGCAGTCAGGCAAATATGTTGTCATGGAGTAGGAAGAAAGACTGTGGAGGGGGAGACAGGACTGAAAAGGTTGCAGGGGCTTCTCCTGAGATTGCTCCAGATGCTTCTAGCATAAGGGCCTTTGTGGTAGTTTGAATAGGTGGCCCCCAATATATTCAGTGTTGTTTGTAGTTTGCATCGGCAGCCACCTGGCTGGAGGCAGTGTCACTGGGTGGATCTTAAGGCGTGGTGGGGCGTTTGAGATTTCAATGTAAAGATATGCAAAGTGTGCCTAGCTGGGCTTCCTGGAGTGTGCTATGCTGTATTGCTTTTGGCTTTTGGTTTTCTCTCTCTCTTGCCTGGTCCTGTAAGAGCAGGCCAGCTTCTTCTGCCATTATGGAACTTCCCCTGGATCTATAAGCTTCAATAAATCCCATCCTGTATAACTGTGCCTGGTCTGGAAGTTCATCTCAGTGAACCTGAAGCTGTCTGTTACAGTCTTACAATATGTGCAATGCAAAACCCATTTCTTCTACAATCATAGTGTTTGCTCGGACTACTTTTCCAGCTCCTAGCACCAGGGAAAATGAAAGTTTATTATCCACTCTGTATAAAATGGTGGCGTCTTCTATGGAGAGACCAAAGCCTGCTGGCTATAGAAAGAGCTCTGTTGCACAGATCAACACTGGACATCCCTTATTCATTTTTCCTTTATAGCAAAACATGCCAAGGGGGAGATGAGAAGAGGGAGTAGGGAGAAGAAGGGGGACGAGAGAGGAATATGAGAGGGGTATGGAGAGGAGGAAGAGCAGGAGGAGGAGGAGACAAGGGGAAGGGAGTGGAGGAGAGGAAGAATGAGGAGAGGAAGGACAGGGAGGAGGGAGAACAAGGAGAGTGGGGGGAGGAGTGAAAGAAGGGGAAGAAGGTGAACAGGAAGATGAGGGAGAAGAAGGACTGAGGCAGAGGAGGGAAGGGAAAGGGTAGAGGAGAAGGTGGGTGGAACCGGGAGAAGGAAAGAAGAATTGAACTGCTTTTGTGTGCCTTGCTTGTTTCTTCTTCCTGACCTGCACTGACAGCACATGACAGTGAGCTGATGCAACCACTGAAAGAAAGCTGTGTCTGAAGGTCACTGGCTTCTGCTAGTGTTGGGTCCACACGTGGCTGGAGTTGACCAAAGTGACTGTGCTTCCCTCTGGGGTTTGGCCCCCACTGCTCTTCTGAGAAGTGAGTGAGGCCTATCCTAACTTCCTATTTGAGAAGCTCCTCCCACAGACTGCTTTCTTAGCCAGCTGAAGCCACCAGGATGACAGCCTTCTGCACAGCTGCTGTGATGTGCATGCTCATGAGGGACACTGTGCAGGTGGGAACTTGGGTCCTATCCTGTGTTCATCCGAGGATAAAGAATGGGAAGATACAGGTCCATCTGAACTGTTCCCACTGTGAGGTTCAGTTTTAATATTAACATTCACAGGTTTTTATTGTTGTTTTTGTTTTGGAGAGGGACACAGAGAGTGAGAGACAGAGAGAGAATGGGTGCACCAGGGGCCTCTTGGCCACTGTGAATGAGCTCCAGATCCATGTGCCCTCTTGTGGGCAAGAGTGGCATTGCACCCTTGAATCACTTTTTGTGTCTGGCTAAAGGTGGGACCTGGAGAATTGAACAGGTGTTCTTAGGCTTAGCAGGCAGGCACCTTAACCACTAAGCCATCTCTTCAGCCCCACAGTTATTTTTATAAAATAACACAAGACATGAAAAATACATTCATGAGCAAAAAGGAGTTGTCAAAATCACACAAAATCCAAAATTCCCTTGTCCAGACATAACCATTGTTGGTTTGGATGTGAAGTGTTCACCACAGGCTCATTTTGCTCCCACTGGGTGGTACTATTTTTTTTTTTTTTTTTTTTTTTTTTTTTTTTTCAAGTAGGGTCTCGCTCTAGCCCAGGCTGACCTGGAATTCACTATGTAGTCTCAGGGTGGCCTCGAACTCTCGGCCATCCTCCTACCTCTGCCTCCCGAGTGCTGGGATTAAAGGCGTGCACCACCACGCCCGGCTTGGGTGGTACTGTTTTGAGAGGTTGTGGAGCCTTTAGGAAGAGGGACCTAGCTGGAGGAAGTGGGTCTCTGGAGGATTTTAGACTAACTCTACTTTGATGTGTGTCCCTCTCTGCTTCCTGATTACTCAGATGTGAACAAGGTCCCACTGCCATACCTGCCCATCAGGCTTCTCAAATGAAACAAAAATAAACTCTTCTTTTGACATTGTTTGTTTCAGACTTTTCTTTTCTTTTCTTTTCTTTTTTTTGCTTTTTGAGGTAGAGTCTCACTGTATAGCCCAGGCTGACCTGGAACTCACTCTGTAGTCTCAGACTGGCCTCAAACTCAAACTCACAGTGATCCTTCTACCTCTGCCTCCTGAGTGCTGGGATTAAAGGTGTGCACCACCATACCCAGTGACATCTTAATTGCAATAAGAAAACTAATAACACAACTACTGTTCCTATATTTCAGGTTTTCCAGATAGTAAAATATACTCACTATGATAGTTCTTTTCACTGGGTGCTCACTGTGTACCTGACATGCTCAAACCATTGTACTGTGCACCTAGTTACTGTCACACAGTACTGAGTTGAAGGTTCTGTGGTTTGTACCCTTTTACACAGGAAATTGAGACTCCTGAAGGCTAGAGGCTTGCCACCAGAAATACATTTAGTCAACTCTATACCATGTTTCTTGGCTCAATTATAAGGATAGAATTTTTACTTATTTATTTGTTGAATTAGTCTCATGTAGTCCAAGCTGCCCTCAGACTCACTATAAAGCTGAGGATGACTTTGAATTTCTAATCCTTTTCCTCCTCACAAATACTGGGATTGTAGACAAATACCACACACCTGGATCCAAACAAGAGCTTCTTATGTGCTAAGCAAGCATTCTATCAACTGAACTTCATCCCCAGGCCCAAGTGTAAAATATTTTTGTTGTTGATTTTTAAAAATATTTTTAATTTATTTATTTGAGGGAGAGAGAGAAAGAGGCAGAAAAAGAGAAGGAGAGAATGGGAGCACTAGGGCCTCTAGCCACTGCCAACAAATTCCAGACACATGTGCCACCATGTGCATCTGGCTTACATGGATACTGGGGAAACAGACTTAGATCCTTAGGCTTCACGGATTACATTAAAATAGGATAATGCAAAGTGAGACATCTAATCTCTCCCTCCAAGGGAGAGATTCTCTTTTGTCACTTTTGACTGGGATGGAGGCCATGTGGTAAGGAATCCTTGCGGGTCCAAGAGGTGGGAGAAGCTCCCAGGAACTGAGCAATTCAACCCTTCACTCCTAGTGAAGGAGGATAGGAGAAAGCTAGGTTATTATTATTATTATTATTATTATTATTATTATTTTTTGGTTTTCGAGGTAGGGTCTCACTCTGGTACTCTGGTCCAGGCTGACCTGGAATTAACTATGTAGTCTCCTCAGGGTGGCCTCAAACTCACAGCGATCCTCCTACCTCTGCCTCCCGAGTGCTGGGATTAAAGGCGTGGGCCACCACGCCCGTCTTAGGTTTTTTTTTTTTTTTTTTTTTTTTAAGGCAGTTTCAGTTAAGGAATAAGGGTCAAAGAGAACCACGTAATGCTACCCCACATGCCACTACAAAAACTGAACTTGTGTCTGATCGAGACTGATCTACAGAGCCCCCTGCTGCCAGTCTAGAATGCTACCTAAACAGCCCTGGATGGGCAGGCCCAGGTCCTCAATCAGGTTGCCTTTAAAGGCCTTTGGCTTCTTTCTGCCCCAGACTCTGTGACTGCACCCTGCTCAGCTCAGCTCAGCTCAGCTCAGCTCTGTTTATTTGCTTGGACTGCGTACCTCTCTTTACGAGGTCAACAAGTGAGTCCGGCTTCCCCCTCAAGTGCGGAGGCAGAACATAAAACTTTGTTGGTTTGAATGGCTTTTCTGCTTCTCTCTGCTTTATAGTCGGGGGTAACTTCTCTCTTTGATTACATGCATGATTTCCTCTGGTTTCTGAATCTACCATGTGCAGGTTCTTCCCAAGTTTCCCTACACAAGCTTCTAGATTCTACTTTCCACATGCCAGTAGCTTTCTTCTAATTTCTCTTTAAAAGCCTCAGTTTCTCTTAAATCCACATGCTTCCAACTCTACTCCAGGTTTCCCCCAAACTCAATTTCTCTTAAATAAACCTATAAACTATGCAGTCTTTCCAACTGAGAGCATGTTTCCTAAGCCCCAAAATTTATGATTCTTCCTTATACCTCAGAATTTGTGATTTCCCCTCAATAAACTTAATAATTCATAATTTAACCTTCTTGATTCTGTTTATCAATTCTTTGTTAAAGGCAGGACACAACCCAAAACTTGAGTTTCATAAAATCTTGGAGACCCCCTGCTGAACCCCAAAATCCTGCATCACTAGGAGCTCCATTCTGCCACAGCCACAGTGAAATGGGGCTGTAGGGGTTTAGGAAAGTCCTTGAATCCCAAACCCTAGCTTCATGTCTACTTTTAACCAAAGTATTGAATACTTTTAACCAAAGAATTGAATAAAATAAAACTGAGAAGAGGGCTGGAGAGATGGCTTAGTGATTAAGGTGTATGCCTGCAAAGCCTAAGGACCCATGTTTGATTCTCCAGGTTCCACGTAAGCCAAATGCACATGGTGGTGGATGCATCTGGAGTTCGTTTGCAGTGGCTAGAGGCCCTAGTATGCCCATTCTCTCTCTCTCTAGTAAATAAATAAATAAAAATAAATCCTTTTTCAAAAGCATTTAAAAAACTGAGAAGGATAATTTTTAAGGTATAGAGAGACTATTAGATTAAGAGAAGGAAAGTGGAGGAAGTACAGAGAGCTCCCACCACAAGGGAGGCAAGAGCGGGTGAAGCCTCAGGATAATTATTAAATTATTATAGTTATTGAGAGAAGTACTGAACCAAGGAAAGGAGAATAAATACACCTACATGGTTTGAGAGCCCACATGGTAGGCCTGGAAAAACTGTGAAGAGGATAGAAAAGAAAGTACAAAGAGCTCCTGCCTTGTGGAGAGCAGGAGTGGGTGAAAAGGCCATGTAGAAAGTAAGGGCTAGGGACCCAGCTGGGCCAAGCAGAGCAGAAACTCACCAACAGCTGGAGGTTCATGAGTAGTCAGGCAGCTAAGAGAGCTTGCCCTCCCCTCACAAACGTATTTATAACCTTATGGTGGTGGGCCCTACCTTCTGGCTCAGGTGAGCCAGAGGGACAGTGATTGGTCTGGGCTAGGAACTGTCCCAGGAAGAGGCTAGCCATGACACTGTAAAGAGAGCAAAATGTTATATTTCTCTACATTTCTTTATATCAAGCTTAGAGAAAATAGAAGTCACTTCCTTGTAGGAGGCTATAAAAGAATGGAATGATACACTTCCTTGAGCAGGTGGGGATGGTAGATAAACAGGATGCTCTGCTGGTCTGAATAGCATTACCCTGGGCCTGCACTGTTGAGCAAAATCCTTAAGGGCAGATAAGCAGGACATTTGGAGACTCTTGGTCACAGGCCTGCTTCACACCCCCAGGTACTTCCTGTAACTGACCAACAGACCTGTTCACAAGTTCATTCTGTTTTTTCTTCCCTATAATCTTCTAAGAATGTGAGTTGTGATTTATGGCTTAACTCCCACCCTGTTTTTGCAATAAACATTTTGTAGTTTTCTTTTCTAATAAAAACTGACCCTCCAAACAGTTCTGGGCTGCATCCTGAGATCCTGAACTCTAGATGTTGGTGCACTCTGGTGCACCAACCTTTCTTCTTTTTCTTTTCTTTCTTTTTTACCCAATAACACTTTACCTCATATTCTGTGAGTCGATGGTCTTACTTGTGCGACACAGGACCCCATATCAACACCAAGTTCTGGGAGCTGAACTTGACCAAGACAATGTTTAAATCCTAGGAGAGACCTCCCTCCCAGGATGGGCCCAGGTTGTTTGTGGAAAAAGAGATCTAGGGAAAAGATAAGAAGTCAGATCATGCTTTGATCTCTAGCCAAGTGGAGACTACAAGGATACTTTCAGGGGCCCAGTCACCCTAATTGCCTAACAGAGATACCTGACTGCCTCTCAACAGGACCTGGGGAGAGAATCCTTAGCTCTAGGTGAGGTGGTCCACCAGGCCATCCCCTTAACCTCAGCTTTGGGAGCTGGAGCCAAGGGACCAGTAATGGTAATATGTAGACTTCTGACTTGCCAAGCTGTGAAGCTGATAAATCCCTGATATTTTAAGTCCCTGCTATTGTGTAATTTGTTCCACAGCACTAGAAAATAAATATAAGGGCTAGGCTGTGGCTCAGTGGATAAAATGCCTACCTAGTATGCACCAACTCCAGAGTCTGATTTCTAGCATCACATAAACCAGACGTATTGCCACATGGCTGTAATCCTAGCACTTGGGAGGTAGAGGCAGGAAGTTCAAAATCGCCCTCAGCTACATAGTAAGTATGTATAAGGCTTGCCCAGGTTACATGAGACACTCTCTGAAAAGAAGGCAGGGAGGAGAATTAGAAGAAGAAGGGGGGAGAGGAGGAGGAGAAAAGAAAAAAGCTGGGGAAATGGCTCTGTGAAAGGCACTTGATTGCAAAGCCTGATGGCCTGCGTTCACTTTCTGAAGTTTGTTTGGAGTGGCAGAAGGACCTGGCATTTGCCCATTCTCTGTCAAATAAATAAATAAAAATATTATAAAAAGAAAAAAAGAACATGGACATAATTACACATTGTAAGATGTTTTCCACCTCTTCATCTTACATCTGTAAGATCATTTGAGTAAGTACATAGTACCCAGTGTATGCATGTGGTATGATTCATTTTATCAATGCCTTATTGAGCCAGTTTTCAGTTTCCAAGCTGGTTTGTTTTTTTCTATTTTCAGCAATGCTGTAATAAAAATTTTAGAACTAAATCTCTGAACCTTTTCTGCAATTTACAAGCATGCAATTGCATGTTTTAAAGTATGGGGGAATGGCTACTTGCCCTCCAAGACGGGTCACAAAGTATGACCAGCGCCGGTGGTTTTCAGTTGAAATGACAAGACGCCCTTCCCCTTTGCATTTGACATCAGTGTCATTTCACGTTGTTTTTCATGAAAGACATTTGGATTACTTTCTGTTCTCTCTCTGTGTTGCTGTGCATGTAACGCCTGTATGCTTGCAGACTTTTTCAATTGCAAGTGACAAAAAGTCACATTTGCTTAGTCAAAAAGAATTTAGAAGCTCACAATTGAAATTTCAGGAGGAAAAAGCTTCTTTTATTTATTTATTTGAGAGAAACACAGAGAAAGAATGGGCCCACCAGGGCCTCTAGCCACTGCAAATGAACTCTAGACACATGTGTTACTTTGGGCATCTGGCTTACTGGGGTACTGTGGGTACTGAGGAATCAAACCTGGGTCCTTAGGCTTCCCAGGCAAGCACCTTAACCACTAGGCAATCTTTCCAGCCCTAAGAGCTACTTTTAGATATAACCAAATTCTAGACCTATATGCTGACTCTGAAACAAGTTCTCACTCTCATCTGGGTTTCTTCTTTTGTGTTTCACAAGGCAGCCCCTGGCCACTCAAGGCTCACTCCTTTATAACTCTATGCTCAGCAGAAAGGAGTGTCTCTCCTTGCTCCCTCCAGAACAAGCCCTGACCTTAGCTCTCACCAACTCGGATCACATGCCTACCTGAGAACCAAACACTGGTAGCTCAATTGATCGAGCTGCTGATTGGATAGGCTGAAGTCACATGATTGCATCACCCAGGAATCCAGCCAGCCCTTCTAAACTACAGGTGAGCATCATTCAGCAAAGGAAGATCAAGGTGCAGTTACTAGGAGGGGGGCAGAGCTTAGAACCCAAGAATAGTCATACCCAACAGTCATGGTCAATGCCAATTTTATTTATCCAGTGTTTACCTTTTCGTAAGATTCTTAAGACTTCTTTAAAATAAAGAAATTAACTTCATCATATGCATTTCAAGGTTTTTATTAATTTTTTTTGTTTTTTTGAGGTAGGGTCTCACTCTAGCCCAGGATGACCTGGAATTTACTATGTAGTCTCAGGGTGGCCTTGAACTCACAGTGATCCTCCTACCTCTGCCTCCCAAGTGCTGGGATTAAAGGCATGTGCTGCCACACCCAGCTTCAAGTATTTTTAAGTTTTTGCTGTTAATTACAAAATTATTTATAGTGCTGCTGCTGTTGCTAATGGTGGTGATGATGATAGTGATGATGATCAGACCCAAGAACACTGGCATGCACTCTACCACTGTGCTCTACCCTAACCTCTACCTTTATCACTGTGTGTGTGTGTGTGTGTTGTGCATGCATGTGTGCATGCATGTTCCTATAAGTGTGGGTATGTGTGCATGTGGAGGACAGAGGTCAACATTGTCTTTTCAGTGACTCTACATTATTCTTTGAGACAAGGTCTGTCATTGAACTTGGAGCTCACCAATATGGTTAGACCAGCTAGCCAGCAAGTTCCTGCCAGTACTAAGATTAATAGGGCACACCACCGCACCGGGCATTTTACGTGAGTGCTGGAGAATTGAACTCAGGTCCTGATGTTTGTGTGTCAAGCACATTAGCACATTACCCACTAAACCATCTCACCAGCCCCTGTCATTAATTTTTTTTTTTTTTTTTTTGTTTTTCAAGGTAGGGTCTCACTCTAGCC
The DNA here is from genome assembly GCA_036365145.1 of Orientallactaga sibirica. Lineage (NCBI taxonomy): Eukaryota > Metazoa > Chordata > Mammalia > Rodentia > Dipodidae > Orientallactaga > Orientallactaga sibirica. Next base: position 42,950,956 of record JAEOAD010000011.1, on the reverse strand, counting down.
CAGGCTGACCTGGAATTCACTCTCTATTCTCAGGGTAGCCTCAAACTCACAGTGATCCTCCTACCTCTGCCTCCCGAGTGCTGTCATTAATTTTTTTTTTTTTTTTTTTGGTTTTTGCGAGGTAGGGTCTCACTCTGGTCCAGGCTGACCTGGAATTAACTATGTAGTCTCAGGGTGGCCTCAAACTCTCAGCGATCCTCCTACCTCTGCCTCCTGAGTGCTGGGATTAAAAGCGTGCGCCACCACGCCCGGCTTCCCTGTCATTAATTTTAACATGCTTATATCTCAAACCTTCCTATAGTCAAATCAATCACATTTTCACTTATGGCTTGTCATGAGTGATTTCCTCAGAAAGGATTAGGTCTTCATGGAGCAGATTGCTTTAGTACCTTCAAAATAGCTTGGTTTGTAGTTATGACAAAAAATAAGCAGAACAATGAAGTATAACTAGATCTATGGTGATGGTCATGGAGCTGTTAACACTTCTAGGTAGAAGGAGGGAAAGTTGGGGCACCAGACCCTCCTCTGGGGTTTCATCTCACACTGACTCCTGCCTCCTAGCTGCATGTGCTCTTAGGGGTCAGGGGTTAGAACATATGGGAGGTGTAGGGTTAAAGAAGGAGGGACTCCAGGAATGCAGCTTTCTTGAGGTTATCTGTCATGCTGGCATGGGATTTTCAGAGATTCAACTTTTTTTTTTTTTTTGGTTTTTTTGAGGTAGGGTCTCACTTTAACTCAGGCTGACCTGGAATTCACTATGTAGCTATGTAGTCTCAGGGTGGCCTCAAACTCACGGCGATCCTCCTACCTCTGCCTCTGGAGTGCTGGGATTAAAGGCGTGCGCCACCACGCCCGGCTCAATTTGTTTTTGATCATGCATGCTCCGTAAATAATCCTTCACCCACATTCCTGTAAGCAATCCCAATAAGCCTATTGGTTCACCAAGTTAGCCTTGGAGGGAATTGTTTCTTTGGTGTGTTGTTAGTGCCCCATGTAGACTGAATACATGTTTATTCACATCTCCCAATGAAAAATGAGTGTGCAGTGTGGGCTGGAGAGATGGCTCAGTGGTTAGGATGCTTGCCTGAAAAGTCTAACAACCTTGGTTCAAATACCCAGTACCCACATAAAGCCAGATGCACACGGTGGCACATATGTCTGGAGTTCGTCTGCAGCAGCTAGAGGCCCTGGCATGCTCATTCTCTTCCTCCCTCCCTCTCTCTGCCTGTCTCTCTTCTTTCTGTCTCACTCCACTTGCAAATAAATAAATAAAGTATTAAAAATGTGTGTGTGTGTGTGTGTGTTTTAAAGTAACAGTGTGGCCCTTGACCTTTGTGTTAGGCTTAAGATTCTTCTTAGCCAGGCGTAGTGGCGCATGCCTTTAATTCCCAGCACTGGGGAGGCAGAGGTAGGAGGATCACTATGAGTTCAAGGCCACCCTGAGTCTACTGAGTGAATTCCAAGTCAGCCTGGGCTAGAGTGAAACCCTACCTCAAAAAAACAAAAAACAAAACAAAACAAAAGAAAGATTCTTCTCCCTAAGATTCTATATTAGTCAGTTTTTTTTCTCCTAATGCTTTTTTGATTCTTTTACTATTTCATTTATGTGGAATTCAGCACCAAACATGAAGCCTGTTCCTCCCTTATGGTTAGCTGCTTTTTCAACAAAATGAACAATTGTCTCTTTTCCACTGGTTGGAAATTCTTCATCATCACGGGCTGAGTCATTTTTTCTCTGTGCTTCAGTTTTCATTGGTTGTACTCCCCATAACTGATCTTTACTGGGATGTCTAACCTGAAACACAAATACATTTATAGATACCAATTTTTTAAAAATATATATTTTTTATTTATATTATTCTGATTTTACATTCATAGTATTGGTTCCATTGTCCTCCTCCCCGTCCTCCCACTTTCAAAGGGACCCTCATCAATGGGGAATGTGGGTCATGCATTGTGATTTTACTCAAGAGTTCTGGTGGATAGGCCCCAGTCTCTGTGCATAATGCCCCAACTTGTGACTCTAACAATCTTTCCGCCCCCTCTTCCGCGAGTTTCCCTGAGCCACATTGGGGTCATTTTAGTTCTGCTTCCTTGATGAGGTTTTGGGAGCCTCTGTGTCTCTGGATATCTGGCTTAGTTGGAGTTGGATGTTCTCTGTGTTTATCTCCTTCAGCCTTTTTCTGGTGTTGTGATCGCCTTGAATGCTGTATTCTTGCCCTTCCCCTGCGTTGTTCTATGGTTTCAGCTGGTGAGGTGTGGTTAGCTGATCCTCCCTTCAGGTTCATTGTCCACCTGGAAAAAGATAAGCAAATTCTCCAATGGAGAGAGAAGTTAGTACTAGATAGAAGGGATAACCATATATGTTTTAGAGGGAATTTTATATGCATTGGCTCTCTTCTAGCCCACATTTGGTGGCATCTAGATTTTGGAGACTGAGCTCATTTTTTGTACATGGCTTTGACTTATTTCCCAGTTCCAGCAATGAGTTCCATTCCACTGAGTGGATTTATTAGCCAAATCAAGAGCAGTTGGTTACCCACCTTGGCTGTTTGCCACTACTGCACTTGTATGAGCATTACGTCAAGTTGTTTACTGCTGGGTATCTTAGACTGCAAGTTGTTTGGACCAATGTCAGACATTTTCCCCCAGTTGCTCGTGTAGCACCCTCTGGTACTAGACTAGCTAACTGTCTGGGGACTGACCTTCTTCCAGATTCTGGCCAGGTCTCTCTGTGTTTGGTCTCACACATGTATGCTGTCTTCGACAGTAGGGTCTTACCATTGACCTTTGGTGGGTCACCAAGTACTCTGACCGAAGTCTGTCTTTTTTGGGAAACCTTGTAGGTGTTTCAGATCAACAGCTCATTGTGGAAGTTAACCCCATGCTGGCACTGGGAGTTATAAGTCTGCACCTAGGAAGGTGAAGGAGGAAAAAGATAGATAATGTAAGAGAGAAAGTGAGTATAGAGAGGGGAGAGGAGAGAGAGAGAGAGAGAGAGAGAGAGAGAGAGAGAGGGAGAAAGAGAGAGAGAGAGAGGGAGAGAGAAGAGAAAGATAAGCAGGACAAGCTTAAAGTTGGCCTTCATCATGTTCTCTCCAGGTTCCTGTGGTTCGAGTATTCCCTCTGTAGGCCTGCTGAATAGATACCAATTTTTAAATAGCAATCTACATTATGATTGCCAGTGGAAAGTGGGATAGAAATTCCACTCCAGGTTACTCTTGACCTTAACCAGTCCATGTCAGTCTCTCTGCTGCAGCCTGAGAGGTTCCCTTCTCAGAGACCTCCAACCAGGTGAAACCCTAGGGTTTGTGGCACCAGCAGTGATATTAGAATGAATTCTAGGAAGAGAGAATTGGTGAAGCAAAACTGGACACTTTATTAAAAACTAAACAGAAAAAAATTGGTTGGGTGTGGTGGTGCATGCTTTTAATTCCAGACTCGGGAGACAGAGGTAGGAGGATCACCTTCCAGGTCAGCCTGGACCAGAGTGAGACCCTACCTCGAAAAACCAATAAAATAAAATAAAAGTTAAAATTTTAGCCAGGCGTGATGGCAGAGGTAAAAGGATCACTGCGAATTTGAAGCCAGCCTGAGACTATGTAGTGAATTCCAGGTCAGCCTGGAGTAGAGTGAAACCCTACTTTGAAAAACAAACAAACAAAAAAAAGTGAAAGTTTTTTCTTTCAGTAGCCAGGTGGTGGTGGAACACATCTTTAATCCCAGCACTCAGGAGGCTGAGGTAGGAGGACTGCTCTGAGTTCAAGACCAGCCTGAGACTACATAGTAAATTCCAGGTCAGCCTTGGCTAGAGAGACCCTATCTTGAAAAACAAAATTCTCATAGTAAACAAAGTTTACCTGGTGAAGGAAGAGCTAAAAATATAAGTAAGGTATCATTTCTGTGGGATATGAAGTTTGCGGTCCTTTGAAGTCTAATGTCCCATCTTTTCTCAGCAGTAAAAGCAGACCAGATCTCAGGGTTAGAGCTCGGACCCCTCTTCCCTTGTGGTTAGTTTTCCCTTTCTTTCTATCCTGCCTCAGGATCACCATTTTGTTGTTGTTGGCTTCAAACTCATTACACAGCCAGGATGGTTGCCTCCACCTCCCTAGTGTGCATTTACAGGGGTGTGCCACATAGCCTGGTGAGATTAGGGTCACTTTTAAGGAACTGAGAAAGGGTGGCTAGGATGGTTGCACATCTGTTAACATCTTGAATTCTGCTACTAAGGAAGAAGTTCATTTCTCTCATTGACATTCTCCACCCCTCCTGCCCTAGCCCTGCTGTTCGTCCACGCTGCACATTTGTACATGTCTCCTGGGTTTTAAAACGTAGGAGTGAAAGTCCCCAACTCATCTTCCTAAGCATACAGTCTCACACCCTCTGTAAAAGACAAACCCACAGCCATCCTGAGTGTTGGTACACACCCACAGCAGTTTCATGCAGCCTAGTTTTTGCTGCAAATGCAAAAGCCACAGCTGTCAACCCAAAGGGAATAAGAGTTTATTTTGAAACCAACTATAAGGCCCAGGAACCCAAATTTAGGTTACCCAAAATTCCATGTTCCAATGTGTTAACTTTTTGAAGTTTATAGTAATGGGGTAAAGAAAGTCACAAATCAAAATACTTTCAAATACAATAGGCAGGTCATAGTAAAATAGGGAAATCTACTATAGGTTTCAGATGTTATCTGATGCCATCCTTAGCCTTTGGATTGGTGGAAACTAGAGGGTCTGTTTTGTACATTCCAAAGGATTTACCTAATAGTCTTAAGATGTTAGGTCACACACTTAAGGGACTAAGACAGTTCAAGATAACTAGCTATGGACCTGCAACATTCCAACTCTGACAACTGCTGAAGTTCTCATCAGCCTTGAAGGCTCAACACCAGTACAGCTTCTTCCCTGGAACTTTAGTTCACAGGGCCCAAATATAAGAGACTGGATTCCACTGTATTCTTGGTTCTTGTTTGATGGATTTCAGAAGTTCTTACATGTTCTGCTTCCACCCAGGTCTTCTGCAGCCACAAGCAGAATTCATGTCACCTGTCCACCATACTCACCACAGGAATCCAAGGGCCCAGGGCCAGCCCATGACTAAAGCATGGTGATGACTTGTGCAGAGTGCAGCCTGATGCAGGAAGATAAGCCAGACCAACAAGCCTGGGGAACCAGGCAGCCTAGAAAGGCAGAAGTGTTGGCCTGAGTGCTGAGGCTGAGACTCCATGATGAGGGGCCAGGTGACCAATGAGAGATGGGCCAGAAGGACTTTTATGCTGCTTGGGAGCTAAAGTTTTGAGGAAGTTGAAAGTTATGAAGAAGAAAGATGCTACTGTCTGACCATAAGAGGTGTGCAGCTCAACAGAAATATGGAATGAGCAACAGACATGTCACGAGAAAACCAGAGATTTTAGGCCATCTCATACAGCATCTCTTCTGATCACTACAGAGCAAGGCTCAGGGAGCAAGGGGTGCCTGAGAAGGAAGAACCCCATGTGTCAGGATGGACAGTGTGTTTCCAAGCATCCTCGAGGTGACCAGCCACCCACAGAAGTGTGGTCCCAAGAATTTCTGCTATGTGAATTTTGTTACATATTTTTATTGCTTTAGCTGCATAGGGTTCCAATGATTATTCTCAGAAAGGGTATTTTGCACATAAACCTAACAAAGTGGTAAGTCAGTTTACACCAGATCTTTAGCTACACACTCACTTGACCTTAGTTCAGGGGCTACAAACTCAAGAATCACACAAAACAGAAAGAAGATTTGAAGTTTGAGGCCAGCTGTGAGAAAAATATGAGGTTACCATCTCTTGTTCTTGACCTCCCATTTGTTTTTGTTCTTTCCCTTTCAAAACAATTATTTATTTGCACATGTGTGTGTGTATGGGGGGGGGGTTATGCCAGAGTCTCTTGCACCTGCAAATGAATGCATGTTAGGCTTTACATGCGGGGCTAGAGAATTGGACCCAGGTTAACAGGCTTTGCAAGCAAGCACCTTAAACTGCTAAGCCATCTCCCAAACCCCAATGTTTTTGTTTGTGGGCATGTGGGTGTGACAAGTCCTGTTGCTACTGAAAATGAATACAAGACACTTGTGACTCATTTTGCATCTAGCTTACAGGGGTGGCTTTGGACTTGAATCCCCAGCAAGCAGACTTTGCAAGCAAGCATCTTAAACACTGAACACTGAGCCATGTACCTAGCCCTGTTCTCCTGTTCTTTCTTTGCTCCTCCTCCCTTTTCTCCTAATCTTCCTCTTCTTTTTTTTTGGGGGGGGGTTGAGGTATGGTCTCACTCTAGCCCAGGCTGACTTGGAATTCACTATGTAGTCTCAGGGTGGCCTTGAACTCACAGTGATCCTCCTACCTTGGCCTCCAGAGTGCTGGGATTAAAGGTGTGTGCCACCACACTGGCTCTTCTTTTTCTTTCTTTCTTTCTTTCTTTCTTTCTTTCTTTCTTTCTTTCTTTCTTTTTTTTTTTTTTTTTTTCTTTCTTTCTTTCTTTCTTTTTTTTCTTTTTTGAGATAAGGTCTTAACTGTAGCCCAGGCTGATGTAAAACTACTTATGAAGCCCAGGCTGGCTACAAACTTGTAGTGATCCTTCTGCCTCAGCCTCTCAAGTGTAAAGTCACTACACTTTGCACTTAAACCATTGTTTTTTTTTTACAGAATTATGATAGGTTGCTTTTGGCAACAAGTGAAGAAAACCCAACATAGTGGCTAAGATGGGTTCTCTCCTTGTCTGACTTCTCTCTGGCTCTTTGTTGTGCTATCCTCCAAGCTGCTCACATCCCAAACTGATTCATCTCAGGATCTGTCAGGTGGTATCAAAGCTATGGGCTTTCTTGTTTGTGACTATGTTGGAGCATATATTCTGCGGTCATGGAATAAGAGTCCTTTCCTTGAGTCTGACTGGGCAACTTGTCCAATGCTGGGTCTGTACTATAAGCACTTGGGAAACTGCGCATCCAGATTGGAGCATGGGGTTGTCAACTAGTCACTGTGAAAACTTATGGGCTTAGCTAGCCCATTCTCATCAGACCAGGAACAAAGATGGTCTTGGTTTCTTCTGGCTTACATGAATAGCTGGCGATTGGCAGGGTCGCAGGGTGAGGACAAAGACTCAACAACACCTGAATAGAATAGGGGTTGTGTTTGGAAAAGAGTATGTGGCTGTTGGATAAGTAATCAGTTGTAGCTATAACCACTAACCTGGAATGGTGTGATATAACTTGTGCTAGCCAAGCTGGTAGCTACCCACCACAGGTAGCTTCAGAGCATAGAAAAGGGCTACTGTGCCAGGGCATGGTGGCACACGGCTTTAATCCCATCACTTGGTAGGCAGAGGTAGGAGGATTGCCATGAGTTCAAGGCCACCCTGATATTACATAGTGAATTCCAGGTCAGCCTGAGCTAGAGTGAAACCCTACCTCCAACACTCCCCCCCAAAAAAAAAGAAAAAGAAAAAAGAAGGCTACTGTCAGAAACATAATGTTTCATTTAATTAAATGTTTGTGAGAGAGAGAGGAAGAGGGAGAAAGAGAGAGAGAGAATGAGAACATGGACATGGTGGGGCCTCTTGCTACTGCAAACCAACTCCAGACATATGTGCCACTTTGTGTATATGGCTTTACATGGATACTGAAAAATTAAGCCCAGGTCAGCAGGCTTTGCAAGCAAGCACATTTAACTGCTAAGTCATCTCCCCAGCCCCAGAGTGTTTCATGTTACTCAGATAACTAATGTGAGATTAGGCAGCTACACATGGTTAGGGACTACATGGAGCGAATAGTTTCTTTCTGATAATAGCAGGAACGACTGAGGTATGTTCAGGTGTGTATCTCTCATGTAAACTGGCTGCCAGCTATCTAGAGAGTCACATTGAGACCAATAGGGAAGGCAGGTATGTTTCCGTTAGCTGTTGCCATGCAACAAACTCAACCAGAACTGTTTTAATGTATTGTTTTACTTTATGAGATAGGGTCTCATTAAGCAGGCTGGCCTCAAACTTGCTTATGTAGCTGAGGATGGCATTGAGCTCCTGATTCCCCTGCCTCAGGCTTCAGGAATGAACCACATGCCATTTCAGAACTTGGTTTAGGTAAAATAAATAAAACCCTGCCTTGGCCTTTCCACTTGGACTCTGTGTCTTGTACCCACTTGGCTGTTGGTGCAACCATGCTGGGCTGATCCATGGTCCATGAGCAGCAGTGAGGGCCAGAACAATGGATCACAGGAGGGGTACATTGAGCCAGAACGCCAACTCCTCAGAATTATCAGAAAATCCACAGTGTCACCATTACTATCCACCTGAGGCTGGAGGAAATGAGGAACTGTGGAGACTGCTTTCAAGTTTGTCCCTGGAAAAAAAGACCCAAGTGAAGTTTCCCTTCATAAACTCAGAGAGAGGAAGCAAAGAAACAAGTCAGAAGTAGAAAAGAGTGATTGAATGGCACAAAGTGACTGAATGGCTACAAAGGAGAATTTCCTAACTTGGAAGTCCACGTTTGATGCAGAACTTCCTGACCTGCTTCATTGTTTCTCCCCTTTCTTTCCTTTCCTTTCCTTTCCTTTCCTTTCCTTTCCTTTCCTTTCCTTTCCTTTCCTTTCCTTTCCTTTCCTTTCCTTTCCTTTCCTCCGTCCCTCCTCCCTCCCTCCCTTCCTTTCTTCTTTCTTTCGTTTTTCGAGGTAGGGTCTCACTCTAGCTCAGCCTGACCTGGAATTCACTATGTAGTCCTCAGGGTGGCCTTGAACTCACAGTGATCCTCTTACTTCTGCCTCCCGAGTGCTGAGATTAAAGGTGTGTGCAACCATGCCCAGCATGTTTCTTTTTAATTTCTAAGGGTTTTTCTAATATGGTGGATGAGTGTCTACGAGGCTCAAGTGTGGACCCTGCCTGAACCTCTTAAGTATTAGGCCCAGGATACTTTTTTTGTTTTGTTTTGTTTTTGGAGAGAGAGAGAGAGACTGGGCACGCCAGCTGCCTCTCAGCAGCTGTGAAAGAACTCCAGACGCGTGCACCCCCTGGTGGGCAAATGCAACATTGCACCCTTGTGTCACTTTGCATCCGGCTAAACATGGGACCTGGACAATCCAAGGGGCGTTCTTAGGCTTAGCAGGCAGGCACCTTAACCATTAAGCCATCTCTCCAGCCCAGGCCCAGGATACTTCTGCTGCATCTTCTCAGTCAAAGCAGGTCATAGGCCAGCACTGTAACAACAAGGTCTAGGAGGACTACTGTGACATGACACATGGTTGGGGCATTGAGTGGGGAAGCAGTAGTGTAACAGGAAATCACAAAGGCTGATATTGTCCAAGCTTCCATTTCGTTCACTAAAGGGTTAAGGACATCCAGGTTTACAGGTGATATTTCTCCATTTCTCACTGCTGGTTCTCTGCCATCTGGTAATAGCTTCACTGAGATTATCCATATATCATACAACTCACCCATTTAACATGTATGATGGTTTTTAGTCCATTGAGAGCTGTGCAACCATTAGCAGAATCTCCTTTAGAACATGTCCATCATGCCTCACCAACATTTTGCACTCCAGCTGTCACTTCCCAATTGAGTGATCCTCTGGATCAGGGGAACTTCTACTAGTCTGCACTGTCTGTACATTTGCCTCTTCCAGACATTTTGCAGAAATAAGACCTTGTAATACATTGTACTACTGGTTTATCTTCTTGCCCCCAAACACTGTGAACAATTTCTGCATGATGGGTTTGTTTTCCACCCTCAGGGTATCAAAGACAAGAATCTTAAGGCTCTGCTCAACATTTCTTCAAACACACATCCCTCTCAACCCCCCCCCCCACCAGGTAGGGTTTTACTCTAGCCCAGGCTGATATGGAATTCACTATGTAGTATCAGATTGACCTCAAACTCATGATGATCCTCCTATCTCTACCTCCCAAGTGCTGGGTTTAAAGGCGTGCACCATCATGCCCCGCCATTCACTCATTTTTTAAAACTTAACTTCGTATTTTCCAACAAGGCTGTCCCACATCACTTTAGTCTGCTACCATCCAAAATATACATCTGCACGTGGTGGTAAGTTATCACGTGAGTCAGGCAGGATAGCATGACTTTTCCTCATTTCATCTTTAATTTTTTTTTTTTTTTTGAGACAGAGTCCCAAGTCGGCCTCAAACTTGCTATGTAGATAGCTATGACCTTGAGCTTCTGATCTTCCTGCCTCCACCTTCCTAGTGTTGGAATTGCAGGCATGCAACAGCACACCAGGTTTATGAGGGTGGAGATTGAACCTAGGGTTTTATACATGGTAGGCAAGCACTCTACCAACTCATGTTTAATGTTAATTTCATTCTAGTTTGCAGGAGAGTAATAGGCTTACTTAGCAGTCTTGGAACAAAGTCTCTTAAGATTCAGTCTCAAATCCAGCGGGAACTTGACAGTTGTAAAAATAAATTACACAGCTGTTCTTTAAGTCAGAGTTTGGTTGTCTTAGGCGGCTCTGAAATGTTGAGAGGCCTGGCTTTCTTCCTAGTTTGACTGTGTAAGCAGATGAGACACAGAATCCCTTCTTCAGGTTTATTTATTGACATTTTTGTACAAGTATATAATGTATTTTGACCATAATTCACATACCATTACCTTTTCTTTTTTTCTTTTCTCTTTTCTTTCTTTTCTTTTCTTTTCTTTTCTTTTCTTTTCTTTTCTGAGGTAGGGTCTCACTCTAGCTCAGGCTGACCTGGAATTCAATATGTAATTTCAGGGTGGCCTCGAACTCACAGCGATCCTCTTACCTCTGCCTCCCCAGCGCTGGGATTAAAGGCGTGCGCCACCACGCGGCTACCATTACCTTTTCTTGTTCCCACCCCCTCCCTCTGAACCCCTTCTTCCCTACTTTTCCTCTTTTCCTTATGTATTTGAGCATGTTGTGTGATCCACTGAGTCTAATTAGGATTGCTTACATGAGCATGGGTTGGAGATTATTTACAGAAGCATGGGCAGCTTACCAGTAGCTATGCCACTGAAGAACGTCTCCTTCTTTTTTTAAGATTTTTGGATTGGCGTTTAGAGACAACCAACCACAGGGAAGGTAACTTCTAGGGGAGGGAAATAAGTTAGGCGTTTAAAAATTACAGGTCAGGAAAGCAGGCATGCTGAGAGGAGGAAATCTGAAAATGGAAAGGAAACGAGAACACTGCGCTCTGAAAGCGCGAGCTTAGCAGTGCGCGTCTCGGAGCAAACACAGTGCGGGGGGGCGGGGGACGAGAAGGCCGTTAGGTCAGAACCCATCACTCCCGGCTTAGGGTCCTTATTTCAGCAGTACTGAGGACACCAGAGGACAGAGCCGGCCTGGCGAAGGAGCCTTGCAGCGCGGGGCTGGGGTTTCTGTTTCCACCCAGGCGCGTTTCAAGGGACGGTTTCCAGGGCCTCGGAAGCACGGATCATCCAAGCGAGCGGACCGCAGGGACCGACTTCCGGTGCGGGACCAGAAGCCTTCGAGCGCGAGCAGGTGGTCTCGCGAGAGTTCAGCCGCTCGAGGCTTCTGGGAACACGGCTGCGGCAGCAGCAAGCGGCGAATGGAGGGCGAGGCGAGCGAGCGGGCTCCGCTGCTGGGCGCCCGGCGAGCGGCGGCGGCGGGCGGGGCGTTCGCGGGCCGGCGCGCGGCGTGCGGGGCGGTCCTGCTGGCCGAGCTGCTGGAGCGCGCGGCGTTCTACGGCGTCACGGCCAACCTGGTGCTGTTCCTGAACGGCGCGTCGTTCGGCTGGGAGGGCGCGCAGGCCAGCCAGGCGCTCCTGCTCTTCATGGGCCTCACCTACCTGGGCTCGCCGTTCGGAGGCTGGCTGGCCGACGCCAGGCTCGGCCGGGCGCGCGCCATCCTCCTCAGCCTGGCGCTCTACTTGCTGGGCATGCTGGCCTTCCCGCTGCTGGCCGCGCCCCGCGCGCGCGCCGCGCTCTGCGGGGACCCGCGGCCCGAGCGCGTGCGCAACTGCTCGGCGCCCTACCCCAACGGCAGCGCCGTGTGCCCCGACGTCGACACGCGCCGCTGCGCGCCCGCCACCTTCGCGGGGCTGGTGCTCGTGGGGCTCGGCGTGGCCACGGTCAAGGCCAACATCACTCCCTTCGGGGCTGACCAGGTGAGCCGGCCCCGCCCCCGCACCTGCCGCGGGACGTGCAGATAGCCGCGCACTCACCCTCCCCTCCCCTTGAGCTTGGAGCGCGACTGATGGGAAAGAAAGGGGGTCGCTCCTATCCTGACCTTGCACCCATGTCTGTCCTCTGCTCTTGGAGCGGCAATGACCGCCGGGAGAGGAGCGCCGCTCATCTGGGGCACTATATTTGTACAGTGTGATGCGGGAGCTTACCTACCATTTATCCATCCCCTTGCCTGGGACCAGAGAAGTGAGATGAACCTCGAACTAAGGGGGCTAACCTTGTAGTACCAGGATGAAGACGACCACCTCAGCCTCTTATAGGTGGGAGAGGGAGCCCCTCCCCCCTGGGGTAGCTCCCTGTAGGGCTGTGTCAGCGCCTCTGAGCAAATGTCTTCTGACCTCTGATCCTGTCTACTACTACACTTAGGCCAATCCTTGCATCTGGTGCAAGACTTAAAGGGAGGAAAGAGGGAAACACCCTCACTCTGCCTGGGGAAGAAGGTGGCTTCCTTTTCTTTTGTTGAGAAAATCTAAATTTAAGCAAGTAGAGGAAGGCAGTAAAGCAACTAGTGTGTTAAGGTAGATGAGGTAGGATTTACGCATGAAGTGATGGTGGGGCTGGCTTAAAAGAAAAGCCCTTTATTGGAGGGGCCGTTTGAATTGACACAGCTGTTGGGAGGTTTCCATACAGGGAGGATGGCCATATGCAGAGGAGCTGGGGAAAGCCCTGTAGCTTCCCTTACAAACTGATGGGCAAGCACTTACATTCTGTTTTTTTTTAATGTTTTTAATCTTTTTATTTATTTATTAGAGAAAGAGGTAGAGAGAATGGGCGAGCCAGCGCCTTCAGCCACTGCAAACGAACTCCAGATGCATGTGCCACCTTGTGCATCTGGCTTATGTGGGTCCTGGGGAATCAAATCTGGGTTCCTTGGCTTTCCAAGCTAGCACCTTAACTGCTAAGCCGTCCCTCCAGCCCTCTGTTTGGTTTTGTATGTCTGTGTGTGAATGTGCAGGTGCCATGACACATGTAAGTTCCTGGGCAACTTTAGGCACTGGTCCAAGCTCTCCACCTTGTTGGAGGCAGGGTCTGTTTTTTGCTTCGGCCAGCGCCGGGCTAGCTGGCCCCTTAAGCTTGTGTGGATTCTTCTCCAGTCTCCTTGCAGGCATGCAAGGATTATGGATGTGCACTACCTTGTCTTGCTTCACATGGGTTCTGGGGATCCAAACTCAGTTTTTCATAGTCACAAGGCAAGCGCTTTACCCACTGAGCCACCTGCCATCTGTTTTAAAGGAATTTTGGGTGAAGTTGGTAGGAGTCCAAACAAAAAGAAGCTGCAAGAAATCACTGAGACTAAAAGATGAGGAAGGAGCCAGTGGTTCTGAGGGGAGAGGAAGTGATCTGGAAGTGGCCTTGGTGCCAAATCAGATTTACTTCCCCTTTTTGCGGGTTCACAGGCTGGCTCTTACATCTTTTTAAAAAAAATATTTTATTTGGGCCGGGCGTGGTGGTGCACGATCCTCCTACCTCTGTCTCCCAAGTGCGCCACCACACCCGGCCAGCCTCCCCTTTTAAAAAATATTTTATTTCCAAGGAAAGAAAATTTGGGTGGCTCTTAACTTAATATTTTGTGACCAGTGGAAATTATGTGAAATTCAAATTTCAGGTTATATGAACAAAGCTTTATAAAATCTTACCCATTCTTGTCCACATGTCTCTGCTAAGGCTGCTGACTGGCAGGATTGAGTAGTTTAGAGGCTACATGTCATGTTGTCTCTTAGAAAAATCACAGATGTTTGTGGTGGAAAGTTTTGTGTAGCAAGTAGTAAGGGTAGGGCCTTAAACTGTGACTGGCCACTGAAGAGCAATGTGGTCTAGAGTGGAGGCAGTGGGCTGGAGTGAATGGAATAAATTCTGTCCTTGTGGGAGTAAGACAGTAGGGAGTGCTGGTGGGTTATGAATATGAGGAAGACAGTCTCTGGGCCTTGTCACTGGTATAGCCCTATGAGTGCCTGTGTCTTGCAGATGTCACTGAGACCTCACTCTGCATCAGACTAGTTTTAGTCCCTGTGACACTTCTGTTCAGAGAGTTTTCTGGCATAGATGGGAAATTTAAGCCAGAGAGGTTAAAGTCATTTGAAGTTGCATAGCAAGTATAGGACTGGGTCAGGATTCAACAGTCTTAATTCACCTTTGAAGGCAACTGTGTAAGGCTAACCATTACAGTGAGGAGGCATCTCAAAAATACTGGACATCCTAGTAATTTCAGCATCCTGGACACTAAGGCAAGAGTGCCATAAGTTCAAGGGCACCCCTGGTTACATAGTTCCAGGCCATTGTGGGCTACTAAGACCCTGCCTCAAACAAAAAGTAAATAACTGGATGGATGAATGGGTGGGCAGAAAGAAGGAAAAAAAGGGAAAAAAAAAACAAAAAGAAATGGTAGTTGCTAATGCTTAGAATTGGAACTGGTGTTTTTCATACAAGGGCAAGTGTTTCGAGCTGCATGTGGGTCTTAATTCCATTTTACAGATGAGTAAACAGACACACAGAGGTCTCACTGCTGTCCTGCAGTAATGATCAGTCAGTCCAGCCTTCATTTCAGCTCTGCTTCCATAATCTTTGCTTTAACCACTGCACCAAGCTGCATTGGATGTGTTGTGTTTGGTTCCAGGTTCATGGCCTCTGCCATTGGTACCAATTGAAGACCAGAGCAGGGAGTACATTCCTTTTTTCTTTTTCTTTTTTACATTATTTATTTACAGACAGACAGAGTGTACATGTATGAATGGGCATGCCAGAGCCTTCAGCTGCTGCAAACAAACTTCAGGTGCAAGTGCCACTTTGTGCATCTGGCTTTATGTGGGTACTGGTGAATCGAACCCAGGTTGTTAGACTTTGCAGGCAAGTGTCCATGTGCCTTAACTGCTGAGCCATCTCTCCGGCCCCTCCCTCTGTCTTGTAAGCCTAGGCCAAGGTTATAATATGGCTTTTTTTGTTTGTTTTTTGAGGTAGGGTCTCATTTTGGCCCAGGCTGACCTGGAATTCACTACATAGTCTCAGGGTGGCCTGAACTCAAGGTGATCCTCCTACCTCTGCCTTCTAAGTGCTGGGATTAAAGGCATGCGCCACCATGCCCAGAAGATGGCATTTTTACAAAACATTTGTTTGAGAGAGAGAAAAGTCGGGGAGGGGGAGAAAATGAGAATGGGGGGCTGGAGAGATGGCTTAGCAGTTAAGGCGTTTGCCTGCAAAGCCAAAGGATCCTGGTTCGATTCTCCAGGACCCACATAAGCCAGATGCACAAGGGGTACACACATCTGGATCTGGAGTTTGTTTGCAGTGGCTGGAGGCCCTGGCACACCCATTCTCTCCCTCTCTCCTGCTCCTCTCTCAAATAAATAAATAAATAAATAAATAAAATTTTTTTAAAAAGGGCATGCCAGGGCCTCCAGCCACTGCAAAGGAACTCCTGATGCACGTACCACCTTGTGCATCTGGCTTACATGGGTTCTAGGGAATCAAACCTATGCCTTTTGGATTTGCAGGCAAGTGCCTTAACTGCTAAGACATTTCTCTAGCCCCAGGTGGCATTTTTAAAAAATGCATGTGTGTGTATGTATGTTTGTGTGTGCAAGTGCATATGCACATCTTCATGTATTTGGAGAAACTAGAATTAACACTGGGTGTTATCTTCATGAATACTGTCCACCTTCTTTGAGACAGGGTCTTTCAGTGGCTGGGAACTGACTGGCCAGTAAACCCCAAGGATCCTCTCATCCGTACCTTGCCCATGCAAGATCTCTGTAGCCTCTGTATTTATGCTTTGGTGGGTTTTGATTGATCACTGTGTTTGTCACCATCACCCTGGAGCTGGTGCCAGGCTTGCATAAGAGCAGTAGTCATGTAACCACTTCCTCCACAATTTCTCCTGTGCCCTGGCAGATGTGGTAGAGGTGGCATGTCTCATGGTAGACAGTCTTCTGTCTTTTTATCTTATCTGTGGATCTTGGTTCTCCTGTTTTCCCTGCCATCTGTAAAACAAAACACATTCTCCAACCAAGAGTGAGAACAGGTTGGTTTAAAGGGGAGTTGCAGTTATTTGAGATACTTCTTGGTGAACAAGCCCACTCTTGTTCTCCAGAGAGCAGTGGGGACTGCACTTTGATGTTTGGAAGTTTCCTGACTATGGAATTCTGACTTGATTTCCTGTACCAGATATGAGTTCTCTCCCACTGAGCAGGCCTCATGTCCACTCAGAACAGTTGGTTACCTGCAGAGGCTGTGTGCCACTATTGCAGAAGTGTGTACTTCTTGACTGGCTGGTTAATTTCTTGGTTTGTAGGTCCCCTACTTCTTCCAGCAGTTCCCATAGGACTTTCCATAGGACTTTCCAGCACTATGAGGCCAGGAGGGAGCTAGTTTCACTTCTGGTTCCAGCATGATATTCTGATGTCATGTGACTGCAGCCTGTAGTGTCTTCAGCAGTAGAGTTTTACCTTTTAGCTCTGGCAGGTAATTGAGTTTTTTGGCAATGGCCTGCATTGTTTTGGGGACCTCATGGGTCTCCCTGGCCAACGTGTGTGGGAGCAACCCAATTCTGGGCTTGAGATTTACTGGCCAGAGTCTCTGTTTTAAGGTTAGGCTTTTTCCACCTTAGGGGTTATATCCTGTAGAATGCTAGCCAGAGGGTTTCCTGATTCTTGTCTTCTTTTCTTTTCTTTTTTTTTTTTTTTTTTTTTGTGATAGGGTTTCACTCTAGTCCAGGCTGATCTGGAATTCACTATGTAGTCTCAGGGTGGCCTTGAACTCATGGTGATCCTCCTACCTCTGCCTCCCTAGTGCTAGGATTAAAGGCATGCACCACCACGCCTCGGCCTTTTTTTTTTTTTTTTTTTTTTTTTTTGAACTGGGGTTGTAGGTGTGAGCCACCACACCTGATCTGCTTTTTTAAAGTCATTGCTTATGGGCACTTGGGATATTTTGACTGTGGACTGCATGTTCGATGACAGTGAATTGGTGTGATATTTCTTAGGTGTGGTGGTGGGCATTGTGGATGTTTAGAAGAGTGCTTTGGGGAGATTAAAAAAGATTGTGTATTTAATATTCTTTTTTCTTCCCTTATTTTTTGAGGTAGGGTCTTACTCTAGTCCAGTCTATTCTGTGGCCCCAGGCTGGCCTCCAACTCATTGTGGTTCTTCTACTAAGGAGCCTCCCAAGGGCTAGGATTTAAAGTGTGTGACACCACACTTGGCTAAGAGTGTATATTTTTAAAGATAACATAGAGCCAAAGGCAGGTATAGAAGTTTCCTGTAACTTTGAAAAATTCTTTTAGGAAGGTACTTAACAATTGATGGATGGCTAAGCTATAATGGTAAATACTTACCAATGGCATATCACCCACACAAAGAAGTTAGGTAGCACTGTAAACCCAGTCAGAATCCTGTGGCTGGGGAGGTCATGCACCCTGGTGGGGAAACTACTACTGTTATTTTGCTAAATGACCATGTACCTCTCAAATGGCCTTTCAAATATTTGTGTTTATGCCCATAAATTAGTGCTGCTCTTTGGTCAAAGAAGCTTCCTTTGTAGTGGGTAGCTTAATGGGGAGACTCAAAACTCATTAATGTTGAGAATAAGTGATTGTCGAGTGCTCAGACTCAAATGGGACATCTCTATCACCCCCCTCTGAGACTCAGGGTACAAAGAATGTAAGAACCCCAGCATTTGGGAGGCAGAGGTGGGAGGATCACTGTGAGTTTGAGGCCACCCTGAAACTACATAGTGAGTTCCATCCAGGTCAGCCTGAGCTAGAATGAGATCCTACCTCGAAAAACCGAGAAAGAGAGAAAGAAGGAGGGAAGAAGCAAGCAGGCCCAAGGACGGGGAGGAGTGTTGTAGAATATGGTCTGTCATCCGGACATGACATGGCTGTTATATCATGAACTCAGAGCAGCTGTGGTTATTTACACAGGACCTTTACAAGCTTGGGACCATCAACATTCTGTCATGGGTGGTGAAGGGGCTCATGAAAGCCCCCATTCCTCCTTGAGTTATTGGCAGTTAGTGGTTACCAATGGTTGAGGGGGGGGAGACATTTTCTTCAGCAGGTTAGCCATGGGTAAAGTTGCCCATGCTATTGTAAATAACCGCCCCCTCCCCATACAAGCTTATGCTGGCCACCCTAATTAAGCTCAGTGGATCACAAAAAAGGACGGGAAAGTAGAAGTGGGACTTGTTGGGAAGAACAGGTCATTTGGAGAGGGATGGGGCAAGAGAAGGATATAAGGAGGCAAATGTGATAAAAATGCATTACATATATGTATAACTGTAACCCCCCCCCTCCTCCGGTAGGTATGATGAGCATGAAAGCATCGGAAAGCTGACAGGGCTCCTTCTTACTTCATTCATGTGAAGCTTCCAGAGTGGCAGATGCAGAGCAGCAAGGGGCTAGTGGTGGCCAGAGAGGAGCATGGGCGTGACTACTGCTGAGGGGAAGGGATTCCCTGCAGTGTGATTAGATAGCAGTGGTGGTTGTACAGCTCTGAATATAGGTGGGCACTAAGCCCATGTTAGCCCAGTTCCTTTATATTATACAGAGTACATCCATGTAGCAGACAGCTTCAGGTTCACTGAGATGAACTTCCAGACCAGACACAGTTATGGAGGAAGGGATATTATTTATTGAAGCTTACAGATCCAGGGGAAGTTCCATAATGGCAGGAGAAGCGGCCTGCTTCCACAGATCCAAGCAAGAGAGAAAAACCAACCAGCCACACAGCAAAACTATAGCCAAAAGCCCAGCACACTTCAGGAACTCCTGCTAGGCACACTTTGCATATCTTTACAATGGAATCTCAAACCCACCACCAACACCTTAAGACCAGTCCCCAGTGACATTGCCTCTAGCAAGGTGATTGTAGATGCAAACTATAATGAAATACTGAATATGTTGGGGGACATATATTCAAATTACCACAATCCATAAAGGGAGATAGAGGTCTTGGCTATTCTTAGAGGGGATTTCAAGGTTTTTCTTGTTTCTGAGGTTGGTGGTCACTGTTCTGTCTGCAGGATGTTAGTTTGTCCTGCTGGCCCTTCTCATTTTGTCAAACATGGTCTTTATATGTAGTCCAGGATGGCTTTGAACTCACTGTGTAGGCTGGGCTTGAGTGTGTATCAGTTTTCCTGCTTTAGCCAGAAATTCTTGAGTACTAAGATTACAAGCATGTGCCACCACACCTGGTTGGAGCTTTTCCTAATGGGGAGATATTGGACTCATGTGCGTTTTAAGGGTTTTTCCAGGTCAGCCAAGTATGTGCTTGGCTATGCTCCATTCTGTTCTTTCAGTTTTGCTCCTTCGGCTTGGTGTCTTTGGAGCAGTCATGTGAAAAGCTTGTTAACCTTTGGCAGAGCACATGGTGATGTCATGTGACTGTTGCCAGCAGGAACTGTAGCTGTTGGCCAAGGGCAGGAGGCTTGTGACTGCTGAGTCTAGCAGCAGTTCCTGTTTGTATTCATATGTTGGTGTGTGGTTCCTAAGGACCTGGGAATAGCTCTCCGTTTATGAAGTAATTTTTGTTGATAATCCTTGGAAGTAGAAATCAGTTGGCTACCAAGTTCACATAGGAAATAGGATGGCAGGGCCAGCACTTTTCAGTTAATAGATAATGTACCATGTGTTGGGCATGGTGATGCATTACTAAGTCCTTGTCATTCTAGAGGCTGAGGTGGAGGATGAGGGGGATTGCTTGAAACCAGGAGTTTGAAACCAGGCGGAGCAACAAAGTGACAGTCCGTCTCCAAGGATGCTTTACCTCCTGGCCTATTGCATTTCGAAGTTGTCAAAACACTTATTTTTCTTTTATACTTTTAATTATTATTTATTTTTATTTTTATTTACTTTATTTTATTGTATTTTATTTTGAGGCAAGGTCTCACTATAGTACAGGCTGGCATGGAACTCACCCTGTAGTCCCAGGCTGGCTTCAAACTGACAGGGATCTGCCTACCTCTGCTTCTCAAGTGCTGGGATTAAAGGTGTGCTCCACCACACCTGGCTCTTTTACACTTTTAATTGTATTTTCTCTTTTTCTCTGTTCATGCTTTTTCTTCTGGTCTGCCTTCAGTGTAACATGAATATTAATGTCCACTATTTGGAATCATATAAGGTAATACCTTAGTATTGTGTTGCAGGTGTAAGAAACTGTCAACATAAAACTGTTCAGTAGTAACTCCTGCCTTTAGTCTAGGGCCTCTGTCTAGAGCACACATGTATAGAAGAAGATCTTTAAAGAAAGTGTGGTTTTTTTAGAACTTTTATTGTTGGGATGTAGCATTTGCAAGGCCCTAGGTTCAGTCCCTGCCTACCCCTCTCTGAAAAAAAAAAGTACCATGCCCAACACATGGTACATTATCTATTAACTGAAGAGTGCTGGCCCTGCCATCCTATTTCCAACAACTTGGCTTTTCAGTGTGTGTTAATTGAAACTATATGAGTACTTCAGACATACTACTAGCAGTGTAGCAGGTATCTAATGATCTGGCCTTTAATAATTTGAGGAAAGCTCAGTTCTGACTGTTTTTTTTTTTTTTTAACAACTGTACTTGAATCTTAATAGCAGAGCTTGAAATATCCTCAAGTAATATGCCTGCTAAGCAGGTGCTTTGCTGCATATTACACTGGTAGTTTTGGTCCTTCATAAAGCTGGTGATTTAGTAGAGGAGATTGTTATGTGGGTGAGAAACCAGATCTGTTATGGAGTGGTTTTTAATATTTTCATGCTTGGAAACTTAAGGACAGGACAGCCAAAGTTCCTGAGATGGTGCAGTTGGCTGGTCCTTGTATGAAATTGATGCCAGTCTGTGACTGATGGGTTTGCTAAAAGCCATCATGAAATGAAACTTTTAGAATGTCTGTGGCTGGAACAGGAGGGCTCATCCTTGCAATGTCCAGTTAAATTAAAAGTCTGATGAGGAGGAGCCCTAGGAAGTGCCTGCTACAGCCCCATTGCCAGCCAGTTCTGGGCTCTGTGAAGCAGGTCTTAAGGTCTTGCCCCCAAAAGCTGCTGATTTTTCAGTCTTTCAGGAATCACTACCCTTATCAGAATTTCTCCTCAATACATTGATAGTTTTTATTTTGAGACTGAGATCTCACTGTGTAGCCTAGGCTGGCCTTGAGCTCATGGTGTTCCTGCCTCTACCTCTGAATTGCTGAAATTACAAGTGTGCACTTCCCCTTCCTGCATGTCTTGGTAGCCTTTTACTCTAAATTAGCTTGTAGCTGTAGACTGTATTTGACTCTGTTTCATGGTTATCAACATCTACAATCCTCTGGGGCCTGTGAAGTTGCAGTTTTACCGTGGCTTCTGAACAAGGGTTACTTGCAAGGGTTACTGGCTCTTTGAGCCAAAGCCTGCTCGCTAGAGACCTACCCACATTTGTGCTGAGTTCACTTAGGCATGGAGGCATGGAGCTGGAATTCTAAGACTTATCTTTAGGTAGCAGTCACCTAGAATGGTGTTCATAATTCAGGAATTTGTTTTAAGGATCATTTCTGGTGGCCCTAAGGTGGTGGTCCATGTACTTTGGACTTGTTGGCATCCAGAGAAGCCTCCCTACCCCACCCCAAGCATCTGTAGTGATTGAGTGTAGGATAGTTTCTGTCAGGAGACACTTGATTGCATCTGCAAACAGCATTTTGATTAGCCATGTGCCTTCCAGGCTACTTAGAGCAGTGATTTGAAGCATTTTGTTATATCTGTTCTCACCTATGAAGGTGTTTAGATTAAGTACTGTGGCAGATGCTTTTAGTTTCAGCCACTTTAAGCCTTGGAAGAAGGTCATTGATAAATAAAAGTTAGAGAAGCCGGGCGTGGTGGCACATGCCTTTAATCCCCGCACTCAGGAGGCAGAGGTAGTTCGAGATCCTGAGAATACAGAGTGAATTCCAGGTCAGCCTAGGTTAGAGTGAGACCCTACCTCAAAAAACAAACAAAACAAAAAAACCCAAACCAAAACAAAAAGTTAGAGATTGTCACATGTTTAGAGGATAAGTAAAAATTACAGTTTTATGTGCTAACTGTTTTTCCTCCCTGTTATTTTAGGTCAGAGACCGAGGTCCAGAAGCTACTCGGAGGTTTTTTAATTGGTTTTACTGGAGCATTAACTTGGGAGCCATCCTTTCATTAGGAGGCATTGCCTATGTTCAGCAGAATGTGAACTTTTTCATGGGCTACCTGATCCCCACAGTCTGTGTGGCAGTTGCTTTCCTAGTCTTCCTCTGCGGCCACAGTGTCTTCATCACCAAGCCCCCTGATGGCAGTGCCTTTACCGACATGTTCAGGATACTGACCTACAGCTGCTGTTCCCAGAGAAGTGGGCAGCGCTGGAGCAGTGGGTGAGTGCTCCATTCTCCTCACAGGTTACTTGGGTGGGATATTTTCCTTTCTGAGAAGTGCTTGCTGGGCACAGTCTAGTCTCCAGGTGAGCCCTTCTGTAAGGATGGCAAAGCCCACCCTCTGTCCTCCACCCCCAGCTTCCTGTCACAGCCAGTAGGGATGGGGATGCCTTGCTGCTAAATGGCAGGTTATGAAGACTGGGTTTACAAAGGGTATCTCAGCGTGTATTAATGAGAGACTGGCCATCAGGTATTCTGTCAATTACTGTCTCAAAAGGAAGTTGCTGCCTCTCATTTGTGGTCAAGCACAGGCTCCTCATCCAGGGCCATGGCAGCCACTGTGTGGCTGAAGGAAATACTAGCAGGGTTCTGAGGTGCATTTAGGGAACCAAACTGCCCTTTGTGCACAGGGCTTGTCCAGCTTCACTACTGAGAGTCCTGTGAATGTGGTTATAGAAAGTGCCATGTTCTGAGAACTCTCCGATCCCCACTAACCATGACCCCTGGTTCTGCTTGGTGCAGTTGATGAAGTCCAGGACTCACCTGAGAGCTCAGACACTTCTGTGTTGCTTGCTGCAGCTGGTTTTTCATGTAGTAAATGTGTCCCTTGAGCTGTGGGTGTGTGGCTCAAGACAGACTGATGGTGCAACCGCTGGCACAGTCAGGGTATAATGGGCTCTATAGAGAAGCCCCTGGCCCTTCATTATCAGTGCTCTCCCAATGCTTTGGCAAGCTTAGGGATTCCCAGTAGTCACTGAGCAGAGGTGAACTGCATGCTGGACAGCTCTGGTAGCTGGGGTGTTCTTCAGGCTCAAGTACATAACCCCTTTGTCTGTGTTATTCATCTACTTGGGTCTCACTCTCTGTTAGGTCTGAAGCTTTACCTAATAATTCCTGTGGCTTAGCCCTGCTGAAGGCATACATATCTCTTGAGTGGAATCTGGCCTGTGTACCAACCTTCATTGTGGACCTACTGGCAAGATTCTTGGTTTTGTGGCCTTCGTAGCAAAGAATTTCTAAAGCTTGAAGTCACCCTGCTTGAAGCAGACATTGGAGTTTGTCAGGGCCCAACTTTGACTAGGTGAGCTATTTATTTCTCCATATCAAATAGCCATTGGCATGATTTAGCCCTTTTCAGACAACCCTGACATTGGGGTATGCCTCTGGCACCTGAGAGACTTTACACAAGGAAGTAGCATTGATCCCAGGGCATTTTAGGGTTTCAGTCACAAGGGGACCCAGGAAGACAACTTGGGCTTATCAAACTGATTTCAGCTTTGGAAGTCCTTGGGGCAAAAATAATGAAAAAGGGACTAACTTACAGTTGGTCCAAAGAACTGTGAAGCTGCTCATCAAATGAATCCTCTGTGAGACCTTGGTAGGTGAGGGACCGTGCTTTGCCTAGCTTGTCTTTTTGCCAAGAGAAGACCATTGGATTGTGAGGCCTTAGTAGATGTGTGTCAGACCCTTGGCAGATGCCTAGCACCCCATGGAGCTGGTCACTGAGCCACAGAGGTTGCCATAAGTGAGGGTTCAGGAACCCAGGAAATACACCTACACCATGTGTGTGACTCTTGACTTCATGTGGCCCAGTCATCAACTTAGACAAACGAGTTTGATCTAGATGGACATGTTTGGAAGGAGATGTGGGGCTGATTGTCAGTGAGACCAGGTCTGTTGGTTCACTTCTTCACACTGGAGTGGCACTGGCCCAAGAGCTTCTTCATGTACCTATTTGAGGAGTCTGTGACAGGCCTTCTTCCCTGAGGATGACATCCTATACACACAGGCTGCCTGGGAGGAGTAGTAGCTGTTTCCTCTTGTGGGTGGTTTGGTGACTTTGGTGCCATATTATATTGCAGATTAGAGTACTAACAATGCCTGTGGACTAAAAGGCTTTAGTTATACACTGACTTAGAAAGTGAGGTTGCCTCAAAGTGACCTAAGTTAAGTGGTGTGTGGAATGAATTTGAAGTTTGGCATTGACATGTTTTCAGAGAGAGACATGGTTAGAATGATGTGTAAGTCCCTCAAGTAAGTAACTGAAAGAAACGCTCAATGTTTTCAAGTAGAAGTGCGAGTAGTATTTTGGAATTCTCAGTGTTTGGGTTTTTAAGATTATGTCTCCCACAGCCTGAGCTTTATGAGGTCAAGAACTGTACCCTTAAAAACAAATGCCAGTGTCCCCATGCACTTAGAGTGGCCCTGGGCACCTGGCAGGTTCAGTGAACACCTGAGCTGATGCTTTCTCTATAAGACCTTGGCTGCAGTTATAGTTTTCAGCTTATTGATCTTCCACTGTTATAGTTTTCACTTTACTGATCTCCACCATTTGGAATGTACAGGGTAAAAGTGTCAGCTTCATAAGATAAAACCAGTTTAAAATCATAGCGACTTTGTAAAACAGGACTTGAGTGCATAACTAGAAAGTAGATAGTGGTTCTTATCCAGGTCCAGAATTGGGGTCCTCTCAGGGACAGTTTAGTGTCTCTTGCTGGCTTTGGGCAGTAGTGTGCAGTTTCCCTAAGGTTCCTGAAGGGGTTCCTCTTAGAGCATTGGGGAGCTATGAAAGATCTTGGCACTGCCTGAGGGGACTTGTTCATTTTGTAAAGCTCAGAACAGGCCCAGTCTGAGAGTCAAGAAACTGCACCTGTGCTCTGGTCTGTGACCCATAGATGTGAGAATGAGGTTATAGTGGGGAGCATAGGAGTGGTGGGGGTCTTGTTGTTGCTAGCCCTGCGGATTCAAAGCCAAGACTGCCCAATTTGCAATCTGGGCCCCAACTGTTGGCTTTGGGCATTTCTTCCCCTTCCTGTACCCTAAGTTGCTCTTTGAAATGGGGTAGGAGGAGCCTTTCAGTACCTCCTAGACTTGTGGGCAGGATAAATGAGGCAGTGGCTCTGGCTTCTGGTGCACCAAACATTCCCCATTATGTGTTCTCTTTCCATGGTTCCTGAATGGTCTCTCTCCCTGGGCTGTCCCTTCATCTTAGAGGCAGATGGTAGCTTTCTGTGCCAGCAGAATACCCTCCAAGTCACTCCATTGGTACAAAGTATGATAAACCAGAGGGACAGAGTAGCATTGGGATTGATGGTTGCTAAAAGAGCTGATTAGAAGTTCACATAGTCCAGTGCCAAGATGGTGTACATTGTGTCAGTCTCGGCCAACTCTGTACCTCTCTAAGGCTGCTGAACTGTATGACCATGTGGAGATGAGGTAGGCTGCCATGATATCAGCCACTTGGGCACATTTAACTGGGGCAGATGTATAGAGGGAATTGGTGTGCCAGGGCCTTTAGCCACTGCAAGTAAACTCCAGACCCATGCGCCACCTTGTGCATCTGGCTTACATGGGTTTGGGGGAATTGAGCCTGGGTCCTTAGGCTTTGTAGGCAGCACCTTAACTGCTAAGTCATCTCTCCAACCCCATTTTACTGCTTTTACTAATTTCAGGAGTTGTATTGGGTGTACAGTTAGTTGTAGGCACTGAAGCAAGACTCAGTGCAAAGTGCTAGATTCTTACCCCAAACATAGTTTGTTACCTAAGCATTGTTTGCTGGGGGGGAAAGAAAACTAATTCCTTCATTTTGTTTCCCAAAGTGAAGGCATTGGAGTCTTTCAGCAATCTTCTAAACAAAGTCTGTTTGATTCATGTAAGATGTCCCGCGGAGGGCCGTTCACAGAAGACAAAGTGGAAGACGTGAAAGCCCTGGTCAAGATTGTGCCCGTGTTCTTGGCTCTGATTCCTTACTGGACAGTGTACTTTCAAGTGAGTGCATGGGGAGGCTGGCTCCGTTGTCCTCTCCAGGCTTGTGCCAGTGCTGAAGTGTAGGATCTAAGGTCTTTAAGGCTACTTTGTGTTTTATGAAGCAGGATTTTCTTATAGCAAAGGCTGATCTAAAACTTTGTAGTCCAGGCTCACTTCAAACTCACAGAGATTCTTTTACCTCAGCCTCCCATGTGCTGATTACAGGTGTCAGTCACCATACCTGGCTTGCTTTATGTTGTCAAACCTTTTCTGAAAAGAAGCTAAGAATGGGTGTATGTCTGGTTTTCTGGACTTTGCTTTAGCTTAGCTTCTCATTTGTAAAACTAAGGAGACCTTTATGGTGAGCCAGTAATGGACTTGTCTGTTTTCAGTCTGCAGCCTCCATTTGATTCTGAGAGTTGTTGGCATGTCTCACCAGCTAGAGGAGGGAGGGGTGCGTGGGCCACCACTAAGCAGCACAGCTGGCTTATGTGTGATGTCCTGATCTCTACATCCAGATGCAGACCACATATGTTTTACAGAGTCTTCATTTGAAGATTCCAGAAATCTCAAGTATTAGCACAGCCCGTCATACGGTAAGAGCCATTGAAACATGATAGATTTCTTCTAGTGTCCTTGGACAGTGGACAGTTTTATAACTGAAAGTGACACTTTACCTGTTGTCCAGAGTATTTTCCTTTGGGTACAGCCCTTGTGATTTTAAGTTGAGTAAAACCATTAAGCACTAATAATAATCTCACCAGATTTCAAACTTTTCCAACACAGAAAAATAAGACCAGATCCATTGGAAAGTCAGTATCTCCCCAGTAGAAGCATCTTGGAACCCAGGGTCTTTTCTTAGGGGGGTCACAGGACAAAGTGGAGATTAATGACCTGTGTAGGCGATGTTGAGGTGGCCATGCTGCAGACCTAACTGCCCGTGTGTGTGCAGTTCCCGGCAGCCTGGCTTACCATGTTCGACGCGGTGCTCATCCTCCTGCTCATCCCACTCAAGGACAAGCTGGTGGACCCGGTTCTCAGGAGACATGGCCTGCTCCCATCCTCCCTCAAGAGGATTGCCGTGGGCATGTTCTTCGTGATGTGCTCCGCCTTTGCCGCTGGTGAGCCACCTGTGTTCTCTCATCCTCCTCTTCCCTCTGTGCAGCTTGGCCTCCACAGCTGTGGGTTACCCAGAGTGGGTGACAGGCACGTGGGTGCTGGAAAAGACACTGCCAGTGGACTTGACACTGCTTGCTGCCAGGTCTCCATTTTCTAATTTCTCATTATAGAAAGTTGTTGCTTTCTTCCAGGGACACTTGGCCATTTCTCTGTGACAACCAAACCATAAACTTGTTCTGACAATGACGTTAAAGTTAAATCAAAGCAGCTGTCCCAGCTGTAGACTTAGGTTTGGGTTATGGGTTGCTGAGTGGGTGGGTTTTTCTGAACTCAGGTGTCCATGATCCTCAATCACAGCATTCTAATTGGGCTTCTGAATCTCATGTCAGTTGCAGGCTTCAGGGCATCTAGACTCTCTGGAATTTTTCAAGCTTTTTGTGTTTTCCTGATCAGAAGTTATCAGCTTAGAGGCTCCTAGAAATTCTCCCTTCCCCTGCATCAACTGTGAAGAGCTAGTTCTAGGATCCATGTACTTTACATCACAGGGAACAATTCCTTTCCAGAAAGTCTTTCTGCTTTCATCATTCTTTTTTTAAAAAATTATTTATTTATTTATTTATTTATTTATTTATTTATTTATTTATTTTATTTGAGAGAGAAAGGCAGAGAGAATGGGCATGCCAGGGCCTCTAGCCACTACAAACAAATTCCAGACGCATGCGCTGCATTGTGAATTTTGCTTGGGTGTGTACTGGGGAATTGAACATGTGTCCTTGGACCTCACAGGCAAGCACTTTAACCACTAAGCCATCTCCCAGCCCCCCCCCTTTTTTTGTTGTTTTTTTGTTTTTTTTTAGGTAGGGTCTCACTCTAGTTCAGGCTGACCTGGAAATCTCTATGTAGTCTCATGGCGATCCTCCTACCTCTACCTCCCAAGTGCTGGGATTAAAGGCGTGTGCCACAACGCCTGGCTCCCCAGCCCTTTTATCATTCTTATGTTCTGAGATATTAGTTGTTTATGATTTCCTAGTAAAGCTGAGGTGTTACTGACTTGTTCAGCTTGTTGTACCTTCATTGTTGAACCATAAGATAGCATAGTTTGTAATAGATATTGGTATTCCTGGATAATTGCATTGAGGAAGTCAGTGTTAGTTGTGTCACAGGAGCTGATGTTCTCAGACTGCACCTCCTTCCCCAGTAGAGCCCCACACTGATTCAGTGCTTAACAGGCTTAAAGAATTATTCCCCGGGCCCAAGAAATCTATATTCTAGAATCCATAACATTTTAGAAGGTGATTGCCTTTTCTTTTAATCAGATAGATAATTAAAGTGAGGTTTGTCCAAATGAAGCTTTTACTGTGTGCTGTCTTTGTAATTCAGTTTCTCATGCAAAGCTGTGGGGCTCAGGGAAATAAGGCAGAGTGCATGAGAACTGAATTACAGAGGGACAATTGCTAGCCTCTGCAAGGCAGGGGCCTGGGGCAGCAGTCCATGGCTGGAGGGCGTGTCTGTCCCATCAGCCTTCCTTGCCCAGTGATTGGTTTTGCTCTCAGCAGCTCCTTTCTTCCTGGTGGGTGTTCTTGGGCTTCTTGACCACCCTGGCTGATGCCTGGAAAAGAGAGACTTTTTTTTCCCTTGGTAAGGGAAGTGCCTTTGGCCTGCCGAGGTAGCTTTCATAGGTTGAGCTCCTGTCCTGCATCTTTTGGTTTTTCAAGGTAGGGTCTCATTAGTCCAGGTTGACCTGGAATTCACTATGTAGTCTCAGGTGGCCTCGAACTCAAAGCGATCCACCTACCTCTGCCTCCCAAGTGCTGGGATTAAAGGTGTGCGCCACCATGCCCACCCTGTCCTGCATCTTTTTGCAGATTCATTCATGGTTGAATCACTTCTTTGGGCTGCCCCAAGAGCCACGTGGGAAGTTCTATGGTTTCTGGGTGTGTCTGTGCAGGAAACAGGTGCCAGGCTACTAACTTGAGATTTCAGATTCCATTTCTTCTGCCTTTTCAAAGAATTAGGAAAATAAGTGCACAATGGAAAGAGTCCAGCAATTCAAACTGACTGAAAACACCCAATCTGTATCTAACTTCCTTAAAAAACTTTCCTTGCTACTAGAAAGAGCTTAACTGTCAATTGGAAAGTATTCTTAAAAATACTTTTATTTATTTGCAAAGTGGGGAGGGAAAGAAAGGGAGAGAGCATGGGTGCACCAGGGCCTCTTACTGCAAAGGAACTCCAGATGCATGTGCCACTTTGTGCATCTGGCTTTAAGTGGGTACTGGGGAATTAAACTCTGGCTGGCAGGCTTTGCAAGCAAGTACTTTTAACAACTCAGCCATCTTCCCCAGCCCAGGAATTATTTAAATATCTTATAGTTGGCCTTGAGTTTAGCTTACAAAGTGTCTGTTACCTGTGTTCCATGCAGGCCACCAGCACTTGTAGTTGTTTAGGACTATTCATAGGTTTTGGATTGAGCCCTGAGGACTAAGAAAATAAGACACACTTTGCCTTGTAATTTACCATTGCACCATGGCTTACCGTGGTCTCCACTTTGCAGCAGGCCTGCCAGTTGGTAGCTCTTTCAAAGTTATCAGATGTAAATCAGGCAGGTCTGTTTTTTTATTTTTTATTGACAACTTCTATACTTACATACAAAAAATGCATGATATTTTCCTCCCCTGCCCCCATGCCCCTTTAGAACTCCAATCTCCATCATATCCCCTCCCTCTCTCTATTAGTCTCTCTTTTAATTTGATGTCATCATTTTTTTCTTCTATTATGAGGGTCTTGCGAAGGTATTGCTAGGCACTGCAAGGTCATGGATATCAAGGCCAATTTCTGTCTGGACAGTTGCATTGTAAGGAGTCGTACCCTTCCTTTGGCTCTTACATTCTGTCTTCCCCCTCTTCCACAATGGGCCCTGAGCCTTGGAGGGTGTGACAGAGATGTTTCAGTGCTGGGTACTCCTCCATCCCTTCTTCAAGTCATCATAAGGAAAGAAAAAGAAGTTCACTAATTTGTTAGATTTCAATTTTTTCCTTAAAAATTGTGTATGTGGTTTTTTTACTTTTTTTGTTGTTGTTGTTTGTTTATTTGCTTGACCGAGTTTTGCTATGTAGTCCAAGCTTTACATAAGACTTGCTGTCCTGCTTCATCCTTCTCAAGTGTTGGAATTATAGGCATGCTCCATCACTCAACTTCATTTCAGTAGTTCTGAAATAGAGCATTTGTTGAAAGAAGGGTTGCTCCATGTTTTGCTCTGAACCTACTGTTTTCATTACTAGACCTCTGTTCCTAGTTGGCATCTGTCTGGGGTGCTTTTATCAGGGTTTGCTATTGTGACTGCTCCTCTTCATGAAAGTTGTTGGTAAATGCTCCCATCTTTCTCTGTAGGTGGCAGGATAGTGTAATGGGAGTGACTTGTCTATTCCTAGGGAGTTACAAATACTTGCCTCAAAATCACCTTAGTCCCTCTGAGTTACCTTCCTCATAGGTAAATTGTTTGATTATTTTGCCTTTTCTCTGATTTTTGTGTGTTTTTCTCTTGAATATCTGTATTTTTATTTATTATATTTATTTGAGAGAAAGAGGCAGAGAAAGAATGGGCACACCAGGATCTTCGGTGCTGCAAACAAATTCCAGTCGTGTGCACCCCCTTGTGTGCATATGCGACATTGTATGCTTATGTCACTGTGCGTCTGGCTTACATGGGACTTAGAGATTTGAACATGAGGACTTAGGCTTCGCAGGCAAGTACCTTAACTACTAAGTGATCTCTCTTGAATATCTTTTAACTTTCTTAAAAAAAGTATTATTTATTTATTTTGGGGTTAGAGAATGGGTGTGCCAGGGTCTCCAGCCACTGCAAATGAACTCCAGATGCATGTGCCACCCTGTGCAGCTTATGTGGGTCCTGGGAAATCAAACCAGGATCTTTTGGCTTTGCAGGCAAGCACCTTAAATGTTAAGCCATCTCTCCAGCCCACCTGTTTTTTTTATTTATTTATTTTTTATTTTTTTTAGTCTCTAGTAAACCATTTGTTTTCTTGAGTTAAAAAAAAATAGAGGGCTGGGCTGGGCTGGGGCTCCATGGTAGAGTGGAGGTAAAAATAGTCTTGAAGTAAATTCTGTGAGTTTCCTTCCTCATTTTTAGATTCATGTGCATTTACTTTGCATTAATTAGTCTTGCTAGAATTGCATATATGCAGCACTTCCTTAGGGAGTGTCTGAAGTATCAGCTTGGCTGTTTATGCTTTCTTCTTCAGGTACTGAGATTTTGTTGTTTTATTATAGCCCTGTTTTCTTTCTTAAAAAAAAATTATTTTTTGTTTATTTATTTATTTGAGAGTGACGGACAAAGAGGCAGATAGATAGAGAATGGGCATGCCAGGGCCTCCAGCCACTGCAGATGAACTCCAGATGCATGGGCCACCTTGTGCATCTGGCTTACATGGGTCCTGGGGAATCAATCCTCAAACCGGGGTCCTTAGACTTCACAGGCAAGCGCTTAACCACTAAGCCATCTCTCCATTTTTGAGAAAGAGAGAGAAAGAGACAGAGACAGTGTTTTTAATTGTTCTATAAATGTTTGGTAGAACTTAGCAGTTAATTCATCTGGGCCTGGCCATATTTTCATTGTAATCTCTTATTAAAGTTTTTTTTTTTAATATTTATTTCCAAGCAGAGAGAGAGAAATACAGAGAAAGTGACAGAGAGAATGGGCACACCAGGGCCTCTAGCCACTGCAAACAAACTCCAGAAGCATCGCTACTTTGTGCATCTGGCTTACATGGGTTCTGGGGAATCAAACCTGAGTCCGTAGGCTTCACAGGCAAGTGTCATAACTGCTAAGCCATCTGTCCAGCCCAGTAATCTTTTTTTAAAATTTATTTATTTATTTATTTATTTATTTATTTATTTATTTATTTGAGAGAGAGAATGGGCACACCAGGGCCTCCAGTCACTGCAAACGAACTCCAGATGCATGCGCCCCTTTGTGCATCTGGCTTACTTGGGTCCTAGAAAATTGAACCAGGATCTTTTGGCTTTGCAGGCAAATGCTTTAACTGCTAAGCCGTATCTCCAGCCCCCAGTAATCGTCCTCTCAGCTGCTGCGAACAAAATCCAGATGCACACGTCCCCCTTGTGGTCAAGTGCGGCATTGCGCCCTTGCGTCAATTTGCATGTGGCTAAACATGGGACCTGGAGGTTGGAACCAGCGTTCTTAGGCTTAGGAGGCAGGTGCCTTAACCGCTAAGCCATCTCTCCAGCGCCCCCCCCCCCCAATAATCTTTTTTAAACAAATGTTTTATTTATTTTTTTTGAGAGAGGAAGAAAGACAGAGAGAGAGCGCCAGGGCTTCCAGCCACTGTAAATGAACTCCAAATGCATGCTTCTCCTTGTGCATCTGGCTTACATGGGTACTGTGGAATCAAACACTAGTCCTTAGGCTTTGTAGGCAAGTACATTAATCACTAAGCCATATCTCCAGACCTCATTAGTAATCTTTTAATTACTCGTTCAATCTTGTTAGACGTTATAGCTCTGTTCAGATAAAGGTGTGTGTTGCTCTACACCCTTAATCCTGTAAACTGGGAGGTAGAGAATTCTGTTCTGAATTGGGTTCCAGGTTAGCCTGGATCTTAATCAGACCCTGGCCCCAATAATGACAGAAGCAAAAGACAAAGACCCTATAGTCAACCCCCAAATGCAGCTTATTTGAAAATGGTAAAGCCAACCAAAAATATATAACTCCTAACCCACCTGGCCTGACAGGGAAAGAGATTAGCACTTCTAATGCAGGCCTATTTACCTGTTTTTTTTTTTTTTTTTTTTTTTTTTTTTTTTTTTTTGTCAGTCAGCCTCATTACCTTTTGGGGTGGTTTCCAATCTCACCAATGCTGAGTGCCCACCTCCATCCCTCTGTTTTGTGCTGTGGAGCTGGAGTTCTTTTTAGCAGTGCTAGAATCACTGCCACTGGGGCTGAATGCCAGAGGTTTGGCGTCTGATGGTTGGGAGGTGGGAGATTGCAGGAGACCTGGAGTTACTCACCCAGTCCCGCCTGTATCCTTTTCAGTAGCTTCTTAGTTGATCTCAGCTGTCTTTCCTTCAGAGTTTTTGACTTTGCAAGGAGGCTGATAAGGTTGGAAAATCCCTTTGTTTGGTCTCTGCTGCTAGGCATGCCTGGTGGGTGGTTCCAGGCACGCATTTCACACAGATTGGATCGGGCCACAATCAATGGGATTCTGGCAGTTTTCCTCCTTTCTGGTGGATCTTGGGCTCTCCTGCTTCTCTGCTGTGACTAAGAATAGCCTATATTCCTTCACCTCTCAGAAGAAGAGTGTATTTATTTTGCTGTGGTTTTGCTTAAATCCCTCACTAGGCTGGTTTGGCATGGCTCCTGTGCCGCCATATTACCCAGAAGTCCCCAGATCCAGTTTTCTGATCCATCCTGTTATACTGTCCTGTGTCTTGAGATTGGGGAGTTGAGTCCATTGTTGTTCAGAGCTCTAATTGCGAGGTGTGAGTTAATCCCTGTCAAGTTGTGGAGTTTGATGTTTTCTTGACCTCCATGTGCTTTCACATGTGTTCTACTTTATTTTTTTTATTTTTTGGAGAGAGACACAGAGAGAGACAGAGAGAGGGGAGAGGGAGACAGATAGAGATGGGTGCGCCAGCAGCCTCTCAGCTGCTGTGAACGAAATCCAGATGCGAGTGCCCCCTTGTGGTCAAGTGCAGCATT
Source organism: Orientallactaga sibirica (assembly GCA_036365145.1). Taxonomy (NCBI): domain Eukaryota; kingdom Metazoa; phylum Chordata; class Mammalia; order Rodentia; family Dipodidae; genus Orientallactaga; species Orientallactaga sibirica. Next base: position 42,916,822 of record JAEOAD010000011.1, on the reverse strand, counting down.
GCACCCTTGCGTCACTTTGTGTCTGGCTATACGTGGGACCTGGTGATTGGAACCACTGTTCTTTAGGCTTAGGAGGCAGGCACCTTAACCACTAAACCATCTCTCCAGCCTGTGTTCTACTTTTTTGTTTGTTTTTTTAGGTAGGTTCTCACTTTAGCCCAGGCTGACCTGGAATTCATTTTGCAGTCTCAGGCTGACCTTGAACTCACAGCCATCCTCCTACTTTGCTGGGATTAGAGGTGTGTGCCACCACACCCAACCAGTTATAGTTTTTATTATTGTCTTTCTATCCTCTAGCCTCTTGAATATGTTTGTTCTTCTCTTCAGTGCCAAGTATTCTATCCAGTATCCTCTCTAGGGCTGGGTTAGTGCTCAATGTATTCATAAAGCCAGCCTTTATTTTGGAAAGCTTTTCTTTCACCTTTTATTATGAAGAATAATTCTGCCTTCTTTTAGAGTTTCCATTGAAAAATCAGAAGTGATGAGCTGTGTTTTTCTCTCACAACTTTGTTTCTCTCTTTGTTTTCTGTGTTTAGTGTTTTAACTATATGTGAAGGGAATTTCTTCTAGTCCTATGTATTTGGTGTTCTGTGCACTTCCTGTACCTGGATGAACCTCTCTTTTGTAAGATTTGGAAATTTTTCTTCTATAATTTTATTGAAGATGTTCTCTATGCCCTTGGCCTATAGTTCTTGTACTTTTTATATGCCCTCTTGTTCTGTCAATACTGTTTTTGAACTTGCTATTGGTTTTGGCCCCCCAGTCTATCTGTCTGGTCCTCAAGCCCTGTGAGTCTATCTTGTACATGATCTATTTTGTTGATGAGGCTTTCTTGAGTGCTTTTAAATAAATTACTTTGTTTTCTGTTTTTGTTTTTTCTTTTTCTGAACCTTGGTCTCTACGGAATTCCATTTTTTTCTTTTCTTTTTTTTAAAGATGTAATCCACCAGGCATGGTGGAGCACACCTTTTTTAAAAAAATGTATTTTGTTTATTTTTATTTATTTGAGAGAGAGAGAGAGAGAGAGAGAGAGAGAGAGAGAGAAAGAAAGAATGGGCGCACCAGGGCCTCTAGCCATTCCAGATGCATGTGCCTCCGTGTGCTTCTGGCTTATGTGAGTCCTGGGGAATCAAACTTGGGTCCTTTGGCTTTGCAGGCAAATGGTTTAACTGCTAAGCCATCTTCTCCAGCCCCATTTTCATTTCTTGATTTGAATTTCTTATTGTCTCTTGAAATTCATTCCTGCATTTGTTCCTGTCCTCATTAAATCCATTCCACTGACCACTGAGTCCTTTTTTAGTTGATTCTCATCCATTTCATTCAGTTGTCTAGTGTGTTCTTTTTGATTTTCTTCAATTTTATTAAGCCATTTGTTCATGGACTCATTAAATTTGCTGAATAGGCTTACTGTAATTGCATTTAGGAATTCTGCATTTGGAGTTTCTGTATGTAGTTTTCATTGGAAAGTTCCACTGTGGGACTAGGCATTCTTGGTGGTGGTATCTTGCTTATTTTCTTGTGTTGTTTTGCATTGGGGTTTGCCCGTCTGGAGATCGTCCTTTTGTTTTGCTGAGAATGCAGCAGTGGTGGCTCTTGTGATGAATGTCTTGAGTGGCCTGGTCAGTTTTCATTCAAGTGTGTGCAATATGGTGGTCTTCCTGCAGTGTCTCTGTATTCTGGACTGGGGAGTGTGACCAGCTCTGGTTTCCCTACTCATAGCTGTGCAGGTGAGCAGGCCAGGGAATGAAGTCAGTACCAGATGGGTCTGATCCTCAGTCCCAGCAGGTTATACTGGTAGGACTGAACCAGGGACTACTCACCTGGACCCTGGATAAGCCTACTCATTGCCTGGAGTTGGTGTGTGCTATCAGCTCCAGTGTCCCTACTCAGAGTAGCCACAGGCAGGCTGGCCAGAGTGCCAAATGGACCTGATCCCCAACCCAAGTGAGCAGGGTCCAGGGTTGTACTCACAGGACTGAATGGTGCCGGTAGAGCGCTCACCTGGACCCTGGGCAGTTTACTCAGCTGAAGAGTGCCATCATATTAGGTCTCAGGAAAGGGCAGGTGGGCCCACATTTTTAAGTAAATGCACTTTTATGTGAATGTTCACTGTTAGGCTACATTATTTCATTTCCAATTAAAGTTCTTTAAAAGCAACCTGGTAATAGCCCAACCTAAAGGCCATGGTCCCACAAATAGAGTGTTTTAGAGTGAATCTTGATGTCTTTTTGTTGGATATAGCCATTTGTTCTGCTCTTATTTATGTTTCCCTTGCTTGATTTTGTACTTGACGTATGACAGTCACTTGATGCTATATAATGCAGTGAGGTCCCAGTGTTATGTTGGGAAGATTACCTTTGTCCTTTGCAGAGAAGCCAACATCATTGTGCATTGTTATAGTCAATCAGTGGACCGGTGTGAATCTGTCACTGGGGAGGACTTCTAAAACTTACCACCTACAGCTGAGTAGAACAGCACTCTTCTAAGAACTGTTGAACATTCCCTCGTTTCTTTTTTTAAATTGAGTTTAAAAAAATTTTTTTTTGGTTTTTATTTATTTATTTCAGAGACAGAAAGATGGAGGGGGGGGATGGGCATGCCAGGGCATCCAGCTGCTGCAAACAAACCCCAGATGTATGTGCCACCTTGTGTATCTGGTTTATGTGGGACTTGGGGAATCGAACCTGCGTCTTTTGGCTTCAAGGCAAGTTCCTTAACCACTAAGCCATGTCTCCAGCCCTTTAAAAAAATTTTTTTTTAAATTTATTTGAGAGAAAGAGAAAGAGACAGAGACAGACACAGAGAGAATGGGCATGCCAGGGCCTCTAGCCACTGTAAACAAACCGCATGTGCCACCTTGTGCATCTGGCTTACATGGGTACTAACGAATGGAACCTGGGTCCTTAGGCTTCACAGGCAAGCACCTTAATCTCTAAGGCAGCTCTCCCTCCTTCTTTCTTTCCTTCCTCCCTCCTTTCCTTCCTTCTTCCCTCCCTTCCCCTCCCTCCCTGCCTCCCTCCTTCCCTCCCTTCCTTCCTTCCTTTTTAAAAATTTTACTTTTATTTATTTGAGAAAGAGAGAGAGAGAATGGCACACCAGGGCCTCTAGTCACTGCAAAGGAACTCCAGACACATGTTTCACCATGCACATCTGGCTTACATGGGTACTAGAGAACTGAACCTGGATCCTTAGGCTTTGCAGACACGTGCTTTAACCACTAAGCCATCTCTCTAGCTCCCTCCTTCATTTCTTAATAGGAAAAAGGATGAACTGTCCTGATACTTGTGGGTTAAGCATAACTGTTTTACACATGATGCTGTAAAAAGCACTGAAGAAGAAGAGGCCTTATGACCTGACCTTATTTGCCTATGAAGCTAATGACTGAGGTCACCAACTCTGGGCTGGGCTGCTGTTGGACAAGAGTCATCCTTGCTTAAAGCAGGTATTCATAAGCCAGTGCTGCACTAACTTATTTCTGAATTGCAGGCATCTTGGAGAGTAAAAGGCTGGACCTTGTGAAAGAGAAAACCATCAACCAGACCATTGGTGGTGTGGTGTACCATGCTGCTGACCTGCCCATCTGGTGGCAGGTCCCACAGTACGTGCTGATTGGCATCAGTGAGATATTTGCAAGTATAGCAGGTGAGGCTCATAGGTGTCAGTCTGTTCTCATTACACCCTTAGCCTGTTGAGACAAATGGCATGGGACTAATGTGTGTTTGGCAGGAAGTTGTGACTTAGCGCATAGGTTGGTAGATAAATTGTAATTCTTGGGTTGTCATTACCCTTAGGTTAAAGATAGTGGTCCCAAAAAACACTTTCAAGAAAATTCATTACTTACCCTGTAGGTGTCATAGGGAGAAAGAGAGAGAGAGACACACAGAGAGAAAATCACTGTGGTTTGGTTTCCACTGGGACCAGTGTGTCCTTACAGAGGCCTCTGCAGGGTGCAGCCAGGCTACTGAATATGGGTCACAGCTCCAATGCTGCTGTTAGTGCAGACTGATGGAAAGAAGCAGATAGGATCTACTACATGTTCTCATGGGCCTCTGTCCCCAATAGTGAGATTCTACAGTGCCAGGGACCAGCACACAGGGCATAGGCAGGTCGACTGCTGGCCACGGGGAGTATTGGAAATGCAGGATGGTGGGACAGCAAGGGAGGGACAGGCCATAGGTGTCACCTAGTGAAGTGAGGGCCTCACAACAAAGTGGGCTTTTGTTCCCTGCCCTGCCTGAATGTTGGAAAAATTGGAACTTACAGATGTACCTTACACACTCCTTTGAAATCATGCCTTAAGTGCATTCCCAAATTTACAGTGGCAAACTCCTGTTATGTGAGAGATAAGAAAATTGACAACCTTCCCATAACGAAAATAAAAAAAAATTTTTTTTGGTTTTTGGTTTATTGAGGTAGGGTCTTGCTCTAGCTCAGGCTGACCTATTTGAGAGCATTGCTACTTGGAGTGTTTTAGGAGTTATGTTGGGTAGGAGAATGAATAGCCAGCTGGTAGCCATTGATGTTTTAACTTACCATGTTGCTTATAGGGTAGGGAGTGAGGGATGGCTGGTGTCTCCTCAGACCTCTCAGAATTGCAGGGCTTGGGTTTGCTGCCGTGTGAGGCAGTGCTGAAAATCGGGGTAGGAACACTCTCAAAACGACCCTCCCTTTTCTTCTTCCAGGCCTGGAGTTTGCATATTCAGCTGCCCCTAAGTCTATGCAGAGTGCCATCATGGGTCTGTTCTTCTTCTTCTCTGGCGTCGGGTCATTTGTGGGCTCAGGACTGTTGGCACTAGTGTCTGTCAAAGCCATTGGATGGATGAGCAACCATACAGACTTTGGTAAGAGCCAACATTCAGGGCCTAAGTCTGGATGCTGGAGGCTACTGTGGCGAGTCTGTCCCAAGAAGACCATTGTTATCCTGTTTGTCGAGTGTCTTAGGATAAGTACCAGTCTAAACAGCCCTGCAACTACAATCTGAAGAGTGGGAAATGCACTCACCACTGCTTGCTCAGGCTGTGGCTGCTCTGCAGTGTCCAGAGCTGGTGTGAGGATGTGAACCGGGATTGCTTGCTTAGCCTTTATCTTAAGACTTGTTTCCTATCAGTATCTTTTTTTTTTTTTCTTTTTGGTTTTCCAAGGTAGGATCTCACTCTAGCTCAGGCTGACCTGGAATTCACTATGTAGTCTCAGGGCGGCCACGAACTCATAGTGATCCTCCTACCTCTGCCTCCCGAGTGCTGGGATTAAAGTTGTACACCACCTCACCCAGCCTATCAGTATCTTTTAATTTTCAGATGTTAAAATGACAGAGTAGGTGGTAGCTTCTTGTCTGACAGTTAGCACATAGTATCTGTGGTTAGTCATAATGGAATTTTGTCATCAGTGCCAGAAAATGGCACGTTGGATGTTGAGAAGAACACTCGTAGGGTAGTGTGCTCCCTACTGCTCTGCAGTGACCATCATGCGGCCCATAGACAATTTATTTATTGCTTTCTCCATAGTTACTTGTGTAGCCCTCGCTCTGGGCAAGTATAACTTGTCCACTTTTCTGCTGTAAATCCTTTGAAGATATGGTAACAGTTGAGGGACTTTTCTCCAGATATTGCAGAGTACTCAGAATACTTCCATGATTGAATTTGAATTCCTATCTCATGGGTTTAGGCTTATAAAGTCCTAGAGTGTGGCTTACAAACCCACACTCCTCTGTAGCCCAGGCTGGCTTCAAACTTGTCCGCTTGCCTCATCCTCCTGAGTGTTTTTCACCACTCATGGCTTAAGACTCTAGTTCTTTTCCTTCCTTCCTTCCTTCCTTCCTTCCTTCCTTCCTTCCTTCCTTCCTTCCTTCCTTTCTTTTTTTAATATTTATTTGGAAAAAGAGACAGGGAGAATGAGAATGGGTATGCTGGGGCCTCGTGCTATTGTAAATGAATTCCAGATGCATGCATCACTTTATACATCTGGATTTACATGGTTACTGGGAAATCAAACTTGGGCATCAAACTTTGCAAGCAAGTGCCTTTAACCTCTGAGCCATCCCTCCAGCCCGATTTCTTTTCTATTTATTTAGGTTTCTGTTTATTGGCAACCCTCCATACATATACCTGGACCATGATAATAATCATCTCCCACCATTCTGCTTTGGTGTGAGTGGGGAGAATCCTTTCCCAGTAGTTCCCAAGGCTCCTGCTGGCTCAAGTAGGGCAGGGCAGGGCAGGGCAGGGCAAGGAGAAGCACTTCCTGGTGGCAGCCAGCTGGAACTGATCCATACCTGAAGCCAGATCCATGCCGATTAGCGGAAGCTCCCTCCCTTCTCCTATAGTAGTCTCACCTGGCTTAAGTTCCTTACAGATCATGACTTTTGCTTTAAAAGAGAGTATTATGTGTTATCTTGACTTTTTTTTCCTCTTTTTTGGCAAGGCTCCTATTCCATCATCTTAATCGGAAATAAAGACTAGTTCTTAGGACGTACATTTTTCTTAACTTTGGTTGTTCTCACTCCTCACTGGCCATTTCTTTTCTGATGGTCCATCTTGAGCCTTCCGTTCATCTACCCCCCTATTGTTTGTATACTGCATATATGCTTGTGGCTGGCTCTCTAATAGTGCCCAGCAGCTTCCTGCTTTTCCAGTGTGTTGGGGTCAGTGTTGATAGAGGCCTCGGTGTCCATTCCCAGTTGGGGTGCTGCTTGGCAACTATGTCTGACCTGGGAAGAGATGAGGCTGCAGTGAACCTGTCCAAAAGAATGCCTGCTTGTTGCAGGGGTAATAGTTTTGTGCCAGGTTCTCTTGACTGCTTTCTGCATTGGCCATCTGACCCTGTCTCTTCATCCTCCATGTCCTCTAAGCATCTGTGCTTCTGCCCAGATAGGCAGGTAGGCAGAACTTGTTCCATGACACAACAGGAAGTCCTTCCATGAAGTTTATAGAAGGACTTTCCCTGAATTCCTGTTACACTTTTTCCTTTTCTACCCTCTTCCTATATGCTGTCTTATCACTGGTTATCTAAAGTGGGGATTGCATTCCTGCCGTTCAGTGCCTAATCCCAGAAGTGCAGCTTCCAGTGCTTTTAGTCTAGCTCAGTAGAGACTATTGTCTTTTCTTACTTCCTCTCATCTCACCCTACCACCCCAGCTCAGGAAAACATATGCCATTTTCTGAGCCTTGACCCTGGTGCTGTCTTGCCTGTTGTTAAACTTATGAGCTCCTTTGGGCTATCTGCTCATGCTCATGTGAAGGAGACTCCCTGGTCATTCTGCCAGTGATGGTGGTAGTGTTTCTCATGTGGGCTGTTAGGAAGAAGTTGTGTGTCATTCTTGTACAAGAATTTTGGTGGATACTTACTTCTCTGGGGTCTAGGAGTCTAATGAAACATAACTCCCCTCTTGTTTTACCCTCTTTCTATATAATCGCTCATTGTCTGTAGAGGCCCAGGATAGTTGATTCTTAGGTGATAGGTACAATTTCTAATTCCCTGAATTCCCCACACGATCCCAAATGAGACTGGGCCTGGTGAAGGATGGTTGTGTGCTCTGCTCTTGGGCTTTGATGTTGCCACCCAGACTTAATGTGCAGTTCACATGGTCCTCCAGCTTTGAGCTCTGGAGTGAGTCTTAAGTGACTCTTTAATTTGGGTAGATTGATATTAAACCTTGGCACATAAGACAACATCCTGGTGCTTTGGACATTACTGATCACAGTGGTATAAGTGCTGGTCCTCAGTAGCAGCAGAACAATCAGATTCCAGGAGATGGGTGTACCTCTTACCACCAGGGGCTCAGGACAGTCTAGAGTGGATTAAGAGTAAATCAGTAGGGGCTGGAGAGATGGTGGCTTAGCAGTTAAGCACTTGCCTTTGAAGCCTGAGGGCCCCAGTTCTAGGCTCAGTTCCCCATACCTACGTAAGCCAGATGCACAAGGTGTTGCATGCATCTGGAGTTTGTTTGTAGTGGCTGGAGGCCCTGGTGTGCTCGTTCTCTCTCTCTCTTTTTGCCTCTTTCTCTGCCTGTTGCTAATAAATAAAAATAAACAAAAAATTTTAACAAAGAGTAAATCAGTAAAGCAAGCCATGGTTTGGTCTGTTAGAAGTTCAAGTTACCAGCCAGTATCTTTTCATCTTCCCAAATAAGCAGGAATAAACTGTTGTTGTCTACCACATGCTTCTCATGGCAACATGTGTATCATATTTGCTCATGTTGATTTTGATAAGCATGCAGATAAAGCCCATATATATATTTGCAGGGGCGGGGGGGTTGAGGTAGAGTCTCACTTTAGCTCAGGCTGACCTGGAATTTACTATGTAGTCTCAGGGTGGCCTTTAATTCACAGTGATCCTCCTACCTCTGCCTCCTGAGTGCTTGGATTAAAGGTGTGCGCCACCAAGCCCAGCAAAGCCTGATACTAATGAGTGTATATTCAGATAGTAAAAGGATATTTCAGAATAACACAACTTGAGAAAAGACCCCTGGAGGAAGAAGTCTCCCTTTTTAAATAAACAAATTAGAAAGTGCTCTTAAGTGGACCAGAAAGCATAGCAGCCTTCATTCTACTGCTGGCTACCCCTTAGGCACTGCCTGCTTCCTTCTGGGTTTGGAACATGGCTGTAGAAGGCATGAGGCCATGTGCATGTTATGGTTTCTGAGGTGTCTAGGGACAGGACAGGTCTTGTGGAGAATATAGGTTACATGCTTGGAGTGTCCCTTTGTATGCCATGCCAACCCAACATCCTGTCTGTCACACATTCCTGTGTCCATGCTAAGTGATGGAATTGCTGGGATTGGAGGACAGTGCTTCAGGAGAGTGTATACTGATTACAGACTTGAGTCCCTCCTCTGTGTAGCATGGGGATTGTTGCTGGACAGAGGGTTGACAGCCTTTCACAGTACTTCACCTGGGCTGTTATTCTGGAGGGCACAGTTGCTAATCCCACAAGAGACATGAGGCTCCTGGGTCTGTGGTCTTTATCTCTACTGTTTACCCTCCTTGTGATTATTGGGAACCGGACACTGTAAAAGCTGTAATAACACCTTGGACCAAGCTGCACATTTGGTGAGTTAGTTACTTATATGAGGGATGCAGACTGTTTAGATAGATGACTACTTGAAGACGCTAAGATCTGAAAGAAAATATGTAGGAAAAAATTTGAGTGCATGCATGTTTGCCCAAGTGCATGGATGAATTCTTGTGCTGTCTGTGATGTGGGAAAGTGCAGGTGACTTAACACTCCTGTAGGACTTAGTACAGAAGTCATTTGTGTGCTTGATCATCTCATTCCCACCAGCCTTAGCTCCATGCTAATAAGCATGACTGAACATAAGGCATTTTTTTCAACTGAGTCTGGGGACAGAGTAGCCATGAGAAAGACAGGAAGGAAGACTATGCTGGAAGGTGCTTGCTTTGGTGGCAAGAACCCAGGAAGCTCTTTTTGTTTTTGTTTTTTTACCTCTTCTCACAATTTGTTTTGAGGGAAAAGAATTAACATGAGTCACTTTCTTCCTTTTTGGGTTGACTCTGCCTGGATGGATGCTTGTTGTGTCCACCTTCTCAACATGCTCTCCTCAGCCCCTGTGGGTAGACCTTCCCAGTGTTGGCCAGCTCTGGAGACCACCACTGCCTTTGCTCCCTGGGTGGGATGTGGGATGGGTAGACTGGAGTGAACTGGTCATGGAAGAACCCTGGGGGAAAATGGCCAGGGCAGGGCACCCTTTTGGGTGGATTGAAAACAAGTGACCCCAGTGAAGAAACCGTGTTCACAGGAGGCTATCTCTTCCGCCCCTAGGAAACATCAATGGCTGCTACCTGAACTACTATTTCTTCCTCCTGGCTGCCATTCAAGGAGCTACCCTCCTGCTCTTCCTCATTGTTTCTGTGAAGTATGACCGCCAGCGCTCCAGGGCAGATGCAGGGCCTGCCAGTGGGAGGGCATGATGCTGCTGAGATCCCATGTTGTTTACTGGATCTCCAGTCTCCTGAGGCCTCAGGGCTCCAAGAGCAGGCAACATGGTTGAACATAGGGTCGGGTGGTGTCTGACTTCCCTAACTTGCATGTTACCTGGACTGGGTTCTCCCTTCCTTCTGCCCAGATGAACTAGGTAAGTGCCTTACTATGGTCTGCCTCTGGTATTCTCAGCCCTCTGAGAAGTGCAGGTTCCAGTGATGCTTGTCATTAGAGTCCTCTGCTAGTCCTGAGCTAGGATTCCTCGTTACAAAGACATGTAGATGGAGGTGCCAAGTTCTGGAGACTACATTCACCCCTGTCAGTTAGCACCCTGATTTCCTAAACACTTAATATAAAACTTCCCACAAAGTAGAGTGTCTCTGTATAAAATTAACAAGAATTTATATTGGGGAATGGGAAGATTCTTTTTAGAGATAAGACTATGGCCAAATGCTATGGCATAGGCCAGATTGATGGTGTTCATGTTCATAAGCCACAAGTCTTGCCAAGGCTTTTGATGCCATCAGTAGTACATCTGTCATTGGATGTGTCAGAAATATGCTTTATTGTTATTGAGACAGGGTCTTGCTGAGTAGACCAGGGTGGTCTCAAATTTGGGGCAAAGTCCCCGTCTTTGTTTCCCAAGAGCTGAGATGACAGGCATGTATTGCCATGGCCTGTACGACAATTCTTGAAATACTGACATGACTGTCTTTTAAGTAGGAATGTGCATCAATAATCACTCAAGACCATGTGCCCCTCCAGAACCACAAAGCAACTAGGAGATTTTAAATGTGCCTAGTCAGTCCTTATTTATAATTTTATTCTGCATACTACCAAAGCTGAAGGCTGGTGAAGAAACATCTGATAAGATCAGTGAAATGGGAAGATGTGACATTGAGCTGTGACACTGTCACTGACCTTGTATTATTACTGATGTAGTTGGGGTTCTAAGCATGTTAACAAAATTACTGTGTATTTGTTGCTGTATTTTTGGTATAATTTTATTATAAAAGCTTCTCAGGTATGAGTCGAGAACTGGTTCTTTGAGTGCTTTGTCCACATTCATTGACCATTCAGCATCTACACATGGATTTCCTAGGGGAACATTTCGAGGTCTGAAACTGCTGAGAAATGGCTGTAGAGGCTGCTGCTGCACAGCCATCCGTCCACTCTTTCTGCAGGCTATGACGCCAAAGCTGCTCTGTGTTATAATATGCTTCTATGTTAGGACCAAAACCCCACACTGCCCATCTATCTGCCTGTGTCTGTCCTTCATACAATGTGTGAAAAACTACAGGATAAAGGGGGCTCCTTTTCTCATGGATCGTGTGAGTATGATTTTACATAAGCAGCATTCTGTTCTTTGGATGGTGACTCTGCAAAGATTTGTCTTCAGAACAAGCTGCTGTGTCTCCAAGGACCATTAACCTGGGCTATTAGAAAGTCTATTTTCTCTTTTCTTTTTTTCTTTTTTTTTTTTTTTTTTGGCTTTTCAAGGTAGGGTCTCACTATAGTCCAGGCTGACCTGGAAATCACTATGTAGTCTCAGGGTGGCCTTGAACTCATTGCAAGCCTCCTACCTCTGCTGGGATTAAAGGCTTGCACCACCACGCCTGGCCTTTTTTTTCTTTTTTTAAAATTTAATTTAATTTAATTTTTGTAAACATTTATTTTAATTAATTATTTATTTATTTGAGAGCAAGAGAGAGAGAGGGAGGGAAAGAATGGGCACACCAAGGCCTCCAGCCACTGCAAATGAACTCCAGATACATACACTACCTTGTGCATCTGGCTTATATGGGTACTGGGGAATTGAGCCTTGAACCAGGGTCCGTAGGCTTCACAGGCAAGCACTTAACAGCTAAGCCATCTCTCCAGCCTCCTTAATTTTTTTTTAATTGAAAACTTCCATAATTATAGTCAATAAACCATGATAATACCCTCCCCCCTCACTTTCCCCTTTGCAACTCCACTCTTCATTATATCCTTCCCCCTCAGGATAAGTTTCTCTCTTATTTTGATAAGGGTCCTTTGTAGGTAGTGCCAGGCTCTGTGAGGACATGGCTATCAAAGCCATCTTATCTCTGGAAGAGTGCATTGTAAGGAGTCCTACCCTTCCTTTGGTTCTTAAATTCTTTCCGCCACCTCTTCTACAATTGACTTTCAACTTTGGAAGGTGTGATAGAGATGTTTCAGTGTTGAGCACTCCTCTGTCACTACTTTTTCACACTGTGGTGACTTTTGAGTCATCCCAGAGGTGACTGCCATCAGAAAGGAGAAGCTTCTCTAACCAAAAATGGCAGTAGCTTTAATATATGGGTATGAACATTAAGAGAAGTGCTTTACCAGGCAGTTTGGTGAGCATAGTATATATATTTAGCCAGACACCAACAGGTGTTACAGCCCTTGGGCTCATGACCTCCCCTGTCAGGTTTTTAGTACTAGGCATGTATTCCCTCCTGTGGAGCAGGCCTCCAGTCCAATTAGAGAACAGTTGGTGTCCCATAACTGACAGGCCACTACTGCACCCATTGGCTCATTTAGCCTAACTGGCCAAACATTAGGCTTGCAGTGTCCACTGTTGAGTAGCTCCACTTCTCTCTCTCCCTGTGGAGCTGCATGCAGGATAGCTTTTTCCAGCTTTCTGTCAGCTGGTTGACAGGGAGCAGGTTTTCAGCTCAGCTCCAGCAGGATTCCTCAGTTACTTTGCAGCCCAAGTATGTGGTGTCTTCAGCAATAGGGTCTTACCATTATTCCTGGTGGGAAACCAAGGGCCTTGGCAATGGCCTATAATGTTTTGGGGTATCTGTGACCTCCCTGGCCAACAACTCACTGGAAGGTATCCCATCCCTGCCACTGAAAATTTTCTAGTAACAATCTATGGCTTCTGGATGGGCCATTGTTCAAAAACATAGGTTTCCATATGACTTATACCCTATTAGATTTTGATTAACCCTCCCCCTACCCTTACTTTACTTAATCTCTTCCCTTGATCTCCCTTAGGCCATTCCACTCGCAGTACTCTGTTCATCGAAGTAGACTTTTTTTTACTGGGCACATCCCTTGTATGGATTAAAGAGGTCATGGTAAGAGCTCTGAACCCCACCTGTGTGTGCTATGGATGACTGGTGGTGGGTGCCTTGGCCTCTACAAACTCACATGCCTTCAAACTCACATGCCTTCTACCTGTGCCCATCACCACCTAGGTGGTGCACCCTTGGCATGGTGACAGCTCCCTGTCCCTAGAACCCAAGTAGTAGCTGAGAGATGGTCCAGAGTGCACTGAGTACACACGTAGTCTCCGTCCAAGCTCTCTGCACAGAGCTCCTGGCTACCAGGCTTTCGGAGCTTTATCTTGGACTGGAGCTCTTTCCAGTGGTAGGAACCTCTTTTCTCCTAGTGAGGCCACCTGGGTGGCAACCATGCTCTTAGGTTGGTGCTTTCGAGCTGGAAGTGGGACCCATCACCAACAGCCAGTGGTGAGATTTGTCCTTATTGTAAAGAGGTCTCCTTAAGAGCCATAGAACGAGCTCAGAGAGCTTCCTGGTTCTGGGATTTCTAGCAGGCTGTTCTTCCATGCCCTCCACCTTGTGATTGTAGTAATAGCAAGCACAGGCCCAGTATTGCCCTCAGTGCTGGGAGAGGCCCAAACAGTGACAAGCACTGGATGTCTCAGTGGTCTAGCGGCCTACCACTTGTCCTTGTGCCTGCAGGGGATAGAATGCTCACAGTGCTCTTGGTTGGTGCCTGCTGGGGAGCCAGCTACTTGTCGCAGGACCCCTCACATCTGGTGTGGAAGAAAAGGGGAGCTTTCCTTTACCCAAGCCTTTATCTTTACAGTTGAGTGTAGCTAATGGGCAGTCAGATTCACCCCCACCCTTAACAGTCAGTTGAATAAGTAAAAGACAAACCCAGTGTGCTGTTAGGGAGGAACTGCATGTTTCCTGAAGTCTTGGCTGTGTGCTTACTGTTGCTGGACTCAAACAGCCTGTGAAGACACACCAACTTCCTCTTTATGAGTGGGTAGGTAGATTTGTGTGTGTGTGTCTTTGGGGTGATAGGGCAGAAGAAAAGAGGAATTTGGAAAGACTCGGCTCTTCTCCAGATACTTGCCATCCTCTGGATTCAAATGGTTTGCCTGGTCTGCAGTTGGTGCATAGAGCAGACCAGTCCTGTGTCCTGCTTTTAACTTGCCAGAGCCTCTTGCCAGCTTCATCCCCACACATCGCAGTGGCCTCTACTGGTGGGTTGGGGAAGGCATAATGCCACATCACATTGAAGGGTCTCAAGACAGTTACTCACTTCAAAATTGCATGGGTCCTCCCAAAACTCTGATCACTGCTAGGTAATAAAAAATGGTGGTCTTCAACATTACCAGACTGTACCGCTTGGAGTTAAGTGCTCCCTTCACTCAAAAATGCAGGCCTATTAACGAGGAGTTGTGGTAATTGAAATCACTGTGGATGTATTATAGTTATTTAGAATGTTCAAGTATTTTATGGGGAGTTTCAATTAGAACAAAGCCCCTTGAGTAGCTGTTTTAAAATGTTCTTCTAACACCTCATTCCTTTGGAAATAGGGTTTTGTAAAAGGAAGAATACATAAAATGTGGTTTGTTGGATAACAGAATATGAAGTACATGAAAGTGATAAACAAGACTAAAGTGAAGGGGAGATGAGGCCAAGCGACATACAGTGGGGTCTTTGTTACTGGGAGGCTCTGCACGGCTGGTTTTACACATTAGCCACATGTTCCGTTGCCTACTTTTGCCACCTGGAAAGGAAGGCAGCCTAGTGCCTGGTACATCATCACCTGTCTGTGTAACCCAATCCCTCCAAACCAGCACACCCTATGGTAACAGATCCAAGTCACGGGCTTTGAGAGCTAACCACCAGGGAACCCAGGCCCTCCCCTTCCCCTGTGCATATGGTTTGACAGTGAGTGGTCAGCAGCCTGCAGGAGCAGCCCCTGGGTCCCCAAAACTGTGACAGGGTAGAGGTTGGCAATTGATGACAGAAGTCTACATACCTGACCCTAGCTTCACCTTCACATTTATTGGTTTTGCAAAAACTTACCATTCCTATGTTTATCTTTTTTCCCCTAGTGCCTTTGATTGGTCATCTGTTTCCCCTCTATAGCCCTTACCTTAAGTAAGTCTCCAGAGAGATTTCTGCCAGTGTGATCATAACCATTTGTGGGTATGAATCCACAGTCACCTGTCAGGCCTTATTCTACAGTCCTGGGCCTCCATGAGCTCAGGAGCAAGGAATCCATGTGGCACTCGTGCATGGCTCTGACCAGCCAGAAGCACATTCTGCTTCTGCAGGCCAGGCTTTATGAGACCCTGAACAGAGGCTGCAGCAGCCTGAGGAGAGCTGCCCTGCTCCTGTGGGAATCACAAATGGTTGCTGTAAGGGAGGGTATCTCCACTTTGTAAGACAGAAAAATGAAAAGTCAACATTATCAAATTCCAGCTCTGTAAAGTGCATGTGTGGAGACGGAATGGCTCTGGGTGGGATTCCTGGTGTGCTTTCTCACTGTCTGGGGTTAGCTTTCAATTCACTGAGCCAAGAGAGCCCTTCAGGGTGCAGGTATTGGTGCAGACCTTGTACAGTGGCTCCTCGCCTGCAAGCGTCACCACTTGGGAGATACTTATCTAGGTCTTTAAATGTGCTAAAAGCTTGAGAGTTGGAGGGACATGTACCTGAAGGGACAAAGACTGTGGAAGAGCCACACACCCACCATGAGAGTGCATGGCTAAAGCAGACACAGAGGAGAGAGGATGCTGCTGTACTGGGTTGAATGGCACCCTCCAAATTTCCATCACCTGGAAACTGGTCTTACTTGGAAACAGAAGTTTTGCAGTTTGGAGTTGAGGTAAGATGGTAGTATGCTGGATACAGGTGGAATTGAACCCAGTATCACTGGTGTCTGGAACTAGAGCCTGGAGTGGTGGTCATCAAGCCAAGGAGTGCCACACCAGAGGCCAGAAGGAAAGGTGCAGTGTGTGGCCTCCAGAACTGAGAGCAACTTGCTGTAAGCCTCTAGTGTGTACTTGTTACAGCAACCACAGAAACTGAATCAGCAGTTGTCAGGAGCACCCAGTCAGAAACAAATGAACACATTTCTGTCTCTCTGTGTCGGAATTTATTGAATAACAATTCACAAGGTACCACGGTTTCAGGGCAGAATTTACTAGATACACGTGCTTTCCCCATATAGCCCTGGATGAGGCAAAAACAGGTTCTTTTTTTTCTAATCTTAATTACTAATGTTAACTCAAATTACATATCACACAGTAAATACTTCTTTGTGCATTTAGGTTACAGAATTACAGCAAAGGGTTAAAGACTTCTGAAAGGCCAGAGCTGAGAAGTCTCTGCATTTCTAGGATAACCTGCTTCTGGAGGAGCTGCTGGCTGCGGAGTTGAGTCAGGTTGCCAAGGGTCAGAGCTGAGCTGCAGAAAGCTAGGTGAAGTGATGGCAGAACCTGGCCCCAGCAGACAGATGGATGGGAGGGCAGCAATTGAGTGGGCCACATCAACAGTGGTGATGAAGCCTTGCTATGCTTCCTAGGACATCGAAGTGGCTTGGTGCACACACCAGGTGGTGAGATGACAGGTGGGAGCTGTCACCATTGAACTACTAGGTGTCCACTTTACAGAGTCCAGGTGAAGAGTCACACCCTTTCCCTTGGTCTTGTGTGTTGGTAAGTTCTCAGGCCCAGTTTTCCTGATAAAATTTTAATGTGTCCATGTGCCCTTATGGTCTCAACTCACCCCAATAAATTTATAGGATGGCACCTTTTCTGCTCCCAGTAATGTCAGTCTGCTGGACAGATGGTGCCATTCACGTGTACACCTAGGTGCAGAGTTACCCTCCAGCATTAAAAGCTGCTTTTACGTGGACTCTCAGAGCAATGCAAAGTCTGAAAAACAGGTGTTTTTTTGTTTGTTTGTTTGTTTGGTTGGTTGGTTTTTTTTTTGAGGTAGGGTCTCACTCTAGCCCAGGCTGACCTGGATTTCACTCTGTATTCTCAGGGTGGCCTCAAACTCACAGCAATTGTCCTACTTCTGCCTCCCAAGTGCTGGGATTAAGAGCGTGCGCCACCACGCCTGGCTTGGAAAACAGTTTTATATCATGTGAAGTAATTTAGAGAAGGACACAGGCTGATTTGAATAACCATAAATGAAGATTTAATAGAAATTTTCTCTCTCAGTTCTGTGGGAAATCCAAAATGGGGGCTACACTCCCAGAGTTGGCAGGGCTGCCTCTAGAGGGCCTTGGGCAAACTTTTGGTGGTTTCTGAGGCCCCTGCGTTCCTCTCCTTCAGAGCCGAGACTGGGTCTTCCCCATACCCAATCTTTTTTTTATTTTTAATATAAATGTAATTTTTATTTATTTGCAAGGAGAGAGATTGTGTGTGTGAGAGAGAGAGTATGGACACATCAGGGCCTCCCGCCACTGCATATGAACTCCAGATGCATGCACCACTTTGTGCATCTGGCTTTACCCGGGTATATTAGGAAATCCAACCCAGGCCTTCAGGATTTACAAGCAAGCACTTTAACTGTTAAGCTCCCCACCCCAATTTTTGATCTGCCCTTTTTCCCTGTCCCACTTTAAAAGATCTTATGATTACAGGTGACATGCCTGCTGCCCCCAGAGTTGTGTGTGTGTCTTGGGGGTTGCCATTCCGTCTCCCACACTAGCACAGGGGCCAGTCTTGACTAGTTAGCAGCAGTCCTGGGGCATTGTTATCATTTGTGTGAGGCCTTGACAAGTCCATAACCAAAAGAACTGGCTTTCCCACAAAGTTAATACTAAGTGGTCTTCTTCAAGCAGCAGTACTAATGGCCACCAAGAAAAGGTTTGTGTATTGCTGCATAAATTCACTTGTCCCAGCACAGAGGTGGCCACAAACAAGATTTAGTTGGAGGAAAGTGGATTATGAAGAGTGCAGAGTCCTCCCACAAACACACACTATTAAGTCATCCACAAAGCCCAGCCACAGCATCTTGGCCAGAAGACAAGTACGGTCATACCACCCTATTTCTTTTTCATTTTTAATTCTGGACTTAATTTTCCTCCCTCTTCAACGTGGAAGCAATATGTTCCCAAAGTCAGAAAAGTGGCAATAGCCATTCATGCCTACTAGAAGTTAAACTTCGGCTTTGCATATCAACGCATTGGCACTCAGGGCCCATCCTGCCAGGCTGCATTCCCCTTCACACTGTAGTGCTGTATTCAGCACCTCCATGAGGCAGTGGCCCTCTGGAAAGCTGGGCAGAGCCAGCCAGAAAGGCAATGACAGAACAAAGAAGAGGGTCATGAGGGTCCTCTCACAGTTGATTCTGGGTGATCCTAGCCCAAAACATGCTCATCGCTGCACCCAGGCATGGCCTCCTTGGACTGCCTGCCACCAAAAACTTCAACCCCACATGACAGTCTAATGGCATTCACTTCCTTTTAATTATTTAAAATTTTTTTGTGTGTATATGTGGTGTGGTGTGGTGTGGTGTGTGGGTGTGCACATACCACAGTGCATGTGTGGAGGTCAGTGAACAACCTCAGGTTGTTCATTGCCTCCCACCTGGTTTGAGACAAGGTCTCTTGTTCCCACTGTGTACACACTGTACTATAGCCCATGACCACTTCCTGTCTACCTGTCATCAGTTGTAGGAACACGCTGAAACTACAGACGTGTGCTACCACATCCAGCTTTCCATACGTTCTGCGGATCTGAACTCAGGTCCTCACACAGCATACACTACCCATAGAGCCATTTCTCCATCCCTCTGTGTCTTTGACTCTCCCTTATGTTCTGTGCAACAATTTGTTGCTGGTGTGGTTGAAACCAAAAGGGCAAATAGTCGCTCTGTGGGAGCAGCTCTTATCTCAAGCCTCTGAGCCTGCCAGCTCTCTGACAAGGCAGATTCACCTCATTGGCATCTCCCTGCTGCCCTGATAAAGTTGGGGTACACCTGCAAAGAACTTGTCACTTACCGGAGCCCTTCCTTTTCAGAGAAGAAAGGGCACCAGGGCAACTAGCCAGTACCCTAGAGGGGTGGTTGAGCTTAGGGCCCACTTGGAATATTCCTGCTTCAGCACCCACAATGCAGCTGGTAACTTAGGCAGATTGTTTCTTAGTTTATTAATACTTAGTAATTATTATTTCAGTAGTATATTAATAAATTGTTTTGTTTTTTTCGAGGTAGGGTCTCACTGTAGCTCAGGCTGATCTGGAATTCATTATGTAGTCTCAGGTTGGCCTCAAACTGATGGCGATCCTCCTACCTCTGCCTCCCAAGTGCTGGGATTAAAGGCATGTGCCACCACACCCAGCTATTAATAAAGTTTTTATTACCTAATAAAAATACTACATTTTGAAATATGCACATTGCACAATGGCTGAATTAAGATAATCATGCATTTTATTTCACATACTAATTTTTGTTGTGAAAACACTTAAAGTCTTTCAGTAGTTTTCAAGAATATCACACGGTTATATCAGTTGTAATCGCCATGTCGAACAACACGTCTTTTGAAGTGAGTCCATTTTGTATTTTCTGTGTTAACATTGCAACAGTATTGTGGTAGGTTAACTAATGGCTCTTCCACTCAAAATGTTCACATCTTAATCTCTGGAATCTGTATGCAGTGCTTTATGTGACAAAGCAGTTAAATTAATGCTATTGAAATGAAGATATTTTCCTAGATTATCCAATGTGGAGAGGGAAGCAGAAGGCCCAAGAAAAAAAATGTGAGGGGGGCCGGGCGTGGTGGCATATGCCTTTAATCCCAGCACTTGGGAAGAAGAGGTAGGAGGATCGTCGTGAGTTCAAGGCCACCCTGAGACTAATGCCAGGTCAGCCTGGGCCAGAGTAAGACCCTACCTCAAAAAAAGAAAAAAAGAAATAAAAGAAAATGTGAGGGGGGAGCGGAGGCCCGAAGGGTGAGTGCTGAAGATTGAGGAAGGCCCACACACCTCTAGAAGCTCAACGAGGTAGGGAGCATTGTACCCTGGAGCCTCCAGAAGGAACCTGCCCTGTCTACTTGACTCTAGCTTAGTGTCTTGGTCTGTTTGGCCTGTTAGGACAGAACAGCCAAGCAGGAGCTCACATAGCTACTGTTCTTCACAGTTCCGGAGGCCCGGAAGGTCATGAGCAAGGAGTCAGCCAATTCTATTCCTGCTGTGTCCTCACAGGGCCCAAAGAGCTGTTTCTGTAATTCCACCACAGGGTCTCAACCCTCAACCTAATCCCCTCCAAACACCCTGCCACTGGAGCTTAGAGCTTCCACATACAGATGATGTGGATGGGTGGGACACTACACTGACTGTAGCACAGGAGTGCCACTTCAGACTTCCCACCTCCAGAAGTGCAAAGGAACATTTGTGTTTAAGTCATCGAGATCTTGATCATTTACTACAGCAACTGTAGCCAAGTAAGTGAGGGTATTTATTTGAATGTGGTAGACTTCCAGGCCACACTTGTGCCGTGTGATGTTTTCAGAATTATAGGAGTGAAGGGCATTTTGCTACTCCACGATGGCCTCACATCCCTTCCCAAGACCTTTGGGGAAACAGGGACTTTTCCCTACTCCATCTCCCCCCATGGGCAGTATAGCAATGCTGTTGTATCACCAGGGCAAGGATGGACACAAAAATTAGGAAAGTGCAAAAAATTATAGCTGTCAAGAAAAGTAATATTTTAATGTACTTTACAGAAGCAACGATGGATGAAATAGCCCAATTTTAAAGCAGCAGAGTTTGTCTCACCCCATCCTGACAGGAACACCTCACTTTCAAGTGTGCTAACTTGTTTCTTTCTCCTGCCCAGCATGTTGTATAGGCACTTGACTAATTGCTGACAATTGACTTATCTGTAGCAGCCTCAGTGAGTGGGATTTACAGCTGCACGTTTGTCTAAAGTCATTTGTCGTTTCTGAGTGGAAAGGAAAAGGTGCACTTCAGAAATGATCCCAGAATCCTCTCTGGATTTCCCCTCTGCATTGTAAATTTCAAGTTCATGCTCCCATGCTCAGTGGACACAGAGGACTTCTTGCTTATAGCTCTTTAGGGATGGGATATTTCACAGATAGGAACCAAATACTGTAGTTCAGCATTTTTCTAATACCTTGGGACACCATGCTGAATTCAACTCATTCACAAGGAGTGCTCATGCTATTAGAAACAGAAAAGTTAGAGGTGGAGATTCAGCCTGCTTGTTATGCATGCATTCATTCATTCATTCATTCATTTACTCAACAAGTACCCTTAGCTGCCTCCTAGGTCCTAAGCAGGGACTTGGACAATAGGAACAAGCAGTTTCCCGGAGCTCTCAGTTTATGAGGGTGATGGACAGTAAACACATTGGCATTTCATCCATGGAAAGAGTGAGGTTAGGGACAGGAGACGCCTTGCAGTGGAAAAGTGTTGCCCAGGAACACTTGAGATGATGAACGTTGAGCTGACACCCAGACATACCAGGGTCAGCTTGTAGGTGTCTTGAAGGGTAGAGGCTTGGGCAAGAAGCTCTACAATAAAAGCCAGAAGTCAGAGGAGAGCTCTGCATGTAAAAGGGCACAAGGAAGGCCCAGAGTGCATGTGGGGGATGACTGGGTGCCCAGCTGGACTGGAGAGCAGACCACCGAGCACAAGCCTCCTTACCATTGGCCAAGCAGCATGTGAGAAACTCAGCTGTCTTTACACAAACTGCTAAGGAATTTCTCAGAATGTCTCTAAAAGAAGGTTGTGTAGGAAAGAAAAATAGATGCCACCAAAAATGTGTCCAGAACATGATCACTCAAGTGATTTTGTCAAAACTTAGATTCAGAATCAATGATTACTGAATATTACTAGAGAATTACTTAATATTTGCTAGAACCAAATCAATAAGGTGCACTTTTCTTATGCTATGCTTGGTTTTCTCTGGCCCGTTTATAAAATGATAGATATACATCATTGCAGATTAGCTTACAGACCTAGGATCTGATGCCAGGCCCCTGGAGTTCAAGGCTGGTTGTTACAGTGTAGTAGTACTGAGCTTGCACCCCACTGGATGACAGCCCTAGGTGTGATGTAAGAGCAGAGACCAGGCAAGCATACAGAAGAGCAGGTGGTGGCACTCACAGGTGGGTCTAGGATTCTGGATCCTGAGCATTGAAGAGCATACCTCAGAACCATCTGGGTACACGAGGGAGAATTTGCCAATCACTCCCAGTCCCTTGTTTGTGTAGCATGCTTGGTGCCTGGAGCATTAATTGACCACCCCTAGGTCCTCCCAGCAGAGTGTCCCAATGAGATATAGAGCTATACCAACTGGCCAGAGTCTCAGAGAAACATCTCCCAGGACCACAGTCATCCTCATGAGGGAAGAACCTTATAGAGCATCTGTCATGTCAGAGGCACTTGCATGCATGCCTGCATATGCCCAAAGAGGAACTGTGACCACAGTTGGATGTCTTTGAGCACTACATGGATAACCCCTCTCCCAGCTCCAGGTCACTCCCAGGATGCTGTTCTGGAGTGGCCAGAGTTTCCCCTTTGGGCTTAGAAAGCCAGCTGTGGATTGTCATCCTGAGCATTGGGCCATTGCAGTGGGTAAGGAACCTGGCCTGCAAACAGAAGACTAAGGTCACTACCAGCCACCTGCTAGCTTTATCTGGCTGCAAGAACATGTCCAGCCCAGGAAATATTTTTTCAGCTGACCTCAGGCATCATTATGCACGTTCTGCTGAATCTTCAAATCCACACATACTTGGTTGCTAGAAACAGCCAGGATTTATCCCTCACTGGTCAGAAGTCTGAAATCAAGGTGGGTTGAGCACCCTCCATGGTTCTCAGAACATCCCCCTTTGCCTCCAGCTACGGCAGCTCCCACTGTCTTGACTGGTGGCAGCTTCCCACTTTCATCTCCCCATGGCCCCCTGCATGTCTGTATGGACGTTCCCTTTTCTGTTTCTTCTGGGGACACCCCCTCTGAATTTAGAACCCACCTACTCCTGGATAACCCCATCTCCTTCCTACCTTACTTGTATGTGCAAATTCTGTATTTCCAAGTCTACTCATTGACAGGCTCCATGTGGACTTGAACTTTTGAAGGAACACTATTCCAGCCACCAAACCCAACATGGCGAAGTCAGGAGGCTATATATATTTATAAAATTCCAAAGCCGGGCATGGTGGTGCACGCCTTTAATCCCAGCACTCGGGAGGCAGAGGTAGGAGGATCACTGAGTTCGAGGCCACCCTGAGACTACAGTGAATTCCAGGTCAACCTGGGCTAGAGTGAGACCCTACCTCAACCCCCCCCCCAAAAAAATTCCAGACTTCTGAAGACCTTAGGAAATTGGTTAAGATTTATTCCACCCCTGGGTACCTGGGAGCCAGTTAGTGACCCCTCCTTGGAGAGGAGCATCTTTTCTGAGTTCTCACGGTTCCAACTGGAGGGGACGTGCTTGTTTTCCTAGCTGGTTCATGCCCTCTCATTACCTGCTGGTGCCAGTGGTTGGCAGAGTGCTGAGTCAGCAGCTGCTTCTTTACAGCCATTCAGAATGGAGTGAAATTGCCTGACTGAAAAGCCCAGCAGCAGGGCAAGATTTTCACCTGCCTTTCTTCAGAGCTTGCATAATGGAAGGTCATGGGTTAGAGCTTAGCAGCTCTATGAATTTCTCTGTCTTATGCAGACAATTCATATTGCAGCAATTTATGTCATTCCAATTAAGCAGATCCATTATCCTATACCCATTAGTCCCAATGGTTCTTTCTTCATGGAGGGGCGGTCATCCAAGAGACAGCTTTTCTGTGGTCTTCTACCTGCAGTAAGAAGGGCTGTGAGTCCTGTTCCCTATGATCTTATGAAGGCTCAACAGCCCTGGAAGAAAGTCTATAGTCACTGGCTGTGAGCAGCAGAAATCCCGCTCAGTGACTTCAGCACAATAGGAAATTGGTTTAAATCTGTGGAAAGCCCACATGTGGATTTCTGATATGTTACCAGAACTCACTCTTCCCATCGTTCAGATATGGTTTTGTCTGTGTTGATGCCCCATGCTGCCATTTGTAGAGAGCTATCTTCTGGGCATAACAGTCATTACCATCAAAGCAGCTGCGACTTCTTGCAAAAGCCCCTTGAGGTTGGACCTGTTGATGTTCCCTCATCAAAGGAGTAGTTGGGAAGGATCACACACCTTCTCATGAGATTTTCATTGGTCCCTCGTGTGACTCCTGCACCTCCCTGCAGCTCTGTGTAGTTCTGCCCCAGCAGCATGTGATCCTGGAAGATGGCTAGAGAGCATGGAGTGTGGAAGGTTAACATCGATGCAGCTATGCATGCTGAGGTGAGACTTTTCAGTTATGTGGCTGCTTCGGGGTCACCTATATTTCTCCTATAAGTCACCCCTCACCCATGCTTTTGTAAACAGCCTAATAAACTCATTGGTTCCCCAAGATGGTCTTGGGTTAAATGGTTACTTGGTCTGTCATTGGTGCCCTGTCTGTGGGAGCAGACATTTGTGCACACCTCCTCAGTGAGATGTTTACCCCAAACCATTCTACTGGGTTTCTCTTCCCTCAAAGTTCCGATCTTTACAACTCATCTCATTGGCTCAAACCAGCAGGATCACAGTCACGTGCCTTGTATGTCAGCATGGCAAGGACTCTGCTGTGCTTTGACTAGGCAACAGAGACACTTGCTGCTGGAGGATAAAGACAAGGAGATTATGGTTCCCGTAGGAATTCTGAGGTATCTCCATGGGAAGGGGAAATATATAAACAAGTGAACATGTCTGTTCCTTAGAATGTTACTTGTATTAATTATGTGGTCTCTTTCCACTTGGTACCCTTCCCCCAAGTCCCAGACCCTCAGCAGATGAGCTCCTGAAATCTGCTGAAGGGCTCACCAGCTTCACAGGCTATTTTTGCCTATATTATTCTCCTACTCTAAGAAATTTTATTTTTGACAATTTCATGTATGGATATAATGTGTTTGATCATATTCACCCCCCCTTTACTCTCTGCCTCTGTCCCACTCCTGAAAAACCTTCTTTCCCCCAACAAATCCCCTTCCCACATTCATTAATTTTTTGTGTGTGATCTACTGGGTTTAGTTAGGGTTGCTTACCCTAATTAAATGTGCATGGTGGGGAGTTCTTTGCTGAAGACTGACTATACCATTGAAGAACATATTTCTCCTTCCCCAGCTAGCAACTGCCAAAAGCTCCTCAGATAGGGATGGGATCTCCTGAGCCCCTTCCCATTTTAAAGTGGTCTCTGGGTAGTCCAGACTAGCCTGAATCTCAGTATGTAGATCATGCTGTCCTCACAGTTGAGGAGATCCTCCTGTCTTTGCCTCCCAAGTGATGGGATCTGATAGACATGTGCCACCATTCCCAGCTGTTTTTCTACTTTTTTTAAAAAAATATTTCATTTATTTATTTGTTTCAAATCGGGGTGGGGAGAGGGCCCAAGAGAATGAGAATAGGTGCTCCAAGGCCTCTAGAACTCCAGATGCATGTGCCACTCTGTGTATCTGGCTTTACATGGGTACTGGGGAATTGAACCTGAGTCATTAGGCTTGGCAGGCAAGCACCTTACCTGCTGAGCCATCTCTCCAGTTTTCCTACTTTCTAAGCAAGGTGTTGTAGTTACCTTTGCTTTGCTGGTACAAACACTGGAAGAGAAGCAGCTGATGGAATAAAGGGGCTTATTTCAGGCTTATAGATTCTAGAAGAAACTCCATTATGGCAGAAGAAGCTGTCTCATTTTCATACATCCACAACAGAGAGAAAAGAGCCAACACAAGCTGACTCCAAACACAATTGGTAGGGCTGGATTTAAGATCTAC
Organism: Orientallactaga sibirica; assembly: GCA_036365145.1. NCBI lineage: Eukaryota > Metazoa > Chordata > Mammalia > Rodentia > Dipodidae > Orientallactaga > Orientallactaga sibirica. The sequence goes on along the minus strand of JAEOAD010000011.1, from coordinate 42,891,038 downwards.
CCCAGGACACCTCTTCCAGGAGGGCTCTGTGCTAAACACTAAGTAGAAGCTTAATCTTAATAAAAAAAAATACCCAAGACTATGGAGGACATACATGTTCATTCAAACCTCACTCTAAAATAAGTCTCCAAACCTAAAGCTCTCATCCCTCTCAGAGCTGTTGTCAATGCAATGTGATCTTTTTACTAAATGCCAAGCTCAGTGCTGGATACAACTCCAGGCTCCCTCAGTGGCAGTTCCTGAACCCAGGAGACAGTTTACCATCCACCCATCATTGGCTTCTAAGTGTGGATTTCAGACTCTACTCCTTTGCCAGGGCACTGACTTGGCAGTGGCCTTAGAACAAGCTCTGAATACCACAAAAGAGGTGATGGAGCTGAGACCTCTTATGGCCAGCTACAGGGTTCAGGTCCTAGAAAGGGGACTAGAGATACATAGACAAACTCACAACACTTAATTTGAAATACAGAAGTGGGGGAGCCAGGTGTGGTGGCAAATGCCTTTAATCCCAGCACTAGGGAGGCAGAGGTAGGAGGATTTCCATGAGTTCAAGGCCACCCTGAGACTACATAGCAAATTGCAGGTCAGCCTGGGCTAGAGCAAGACCCTACCTTGAAAAAAATAAAGTGGGGGACCAGGAGGCTCTCTGTCCTACCTGGGATCAGAGGGGCTGAATCTTGTTTTTATTCTTGGGCTTATGCATGAATAGCTTATGTATGTATCACAAATAAGTACCTTGACATAATACCAGAGAACTTCCTTGATTTATGGCATGTGCTTTAAAATAACAGGTTTGGGACTGGAGATGGCTTGGCGGTTAAGGCGCCTGCCTGCCAAGCCTAAGAACGCCAGTTCCAATCTCCAGGTCCTACATTCAGCCAGATGCAAAAAATTATGCAAGGGCGCAATGCCGCACTTGCCCACAAGGGGGCGCATGTGTCTGGGGTTTGTTCACAGCGGCTGAGAGGCTGCTGGCGCACCCATTCTCTCTCTCTCTCTCTCTCTCTCTCTCTCTCTCTCTCTAGCTCACTCTCTCTCTAGCTCTCTCAAATAAAAAAAAAACAAAATAAATAAACAGGTTTGTTTGCTAGGTATCTGGCTATGGTAAACAGAGCATGCATTTGTTACAAAGGAATGTGGCTAGGGTAAGCAGAGCATATGGCCTTGTTGTTAAGATTCAACTTATTTTATCTAATTTGAGGTAGGAGCAGCTGCATTCCTCAACTTGTGTCTGTATACATGTTTATCTGTCTTTGCCATCATAAATATTCTTGATGCTAGGTACATTTGTGCAATTTGTACATTTGTATTGTTGGCAATGTTGAGATATGACAAGACATTCTTGCTGGGGAACAGAAATCTGAAATCACAACGCCAACAGGGTCATCTCTCTGAAGGATGCAGGAGAGGAGTCTTTCTTGCCTCTCTCAGCTTATGGAGGAAGCTGGTGGTCCTTGGTGTTCTGTGGCTGGCAGAGCCATCACTCATCCCGGGCTCCATTTCCTCCTCCACCTGCCTCTGTCCTCTGCTTTTGTGTCTCCTCTTTTCTCCTTTCATAAGAACACTGATCATAGGGTTCAGAGTCCTTCCTCATGCCCTTGTGCTAACTGATCATAACTAGACCCTCTTCCCAGTACTGGCTTAGGACTTGGAAATGTGATTTGGGCGGGGGGGCATAAAAGTATTGCTTTCTCAATATTTTTTTCTGACTAATTTTTCCCCTAACCTGTATTGGAGGTCACACACAGAGAGCATGGGAGGGAGCCAGGGCTTGAGCGAAGATGGCCCCAGTGCTGAACGTGGCTCTTCTTCTGAACTGAGGGTGTAGTCAAGGCACTTCATCTTCCTGCACTTAGGACCTCAGCCTGTCTAATGAGAATAGCATTTGCCTCATCAAGTGCTCTTGGGAATGAAACCAGCTGGAATATGAAAAAGAACCTGCTGGAGTGGCAGACACAGAAGACAGGGCTATCATTGTCACTACATGGTGTCTTTTTTAAGTTTAATTTTCTGTTTTGAAAATTTCATACAAGTATATAATGTGTTTTTGATCTTATTCAACCCCCATTTCCCTCTTTTTTTAAAAATTTTTTTGGAGAGAGACAGAGAGAGAGGGAGACAGAGAATGTGCGCGCCAGCAGTCTCTAAGATGCTGAACGAAATCCAGATGCGTGTACCCCCTTGTGGTCAAGTGCGGCATTGCACCCTTGTGTCACTGCATCTGGCTAAACGTGGGACCTGGAGATTGGAACCACTGGAGATTGGAACTGGCGTTCTTAGGCTTAGGAGGCAGGCGCCTTAACCGCTAAGCCATCTCTGAAGCCCTTCCCTCTTTTTTTTTATCTCCATCCCATTCCCATGAAACCTTTTCTTTTCTTTTTTCTTTTTTTTTTTTTTTTTTTTTTTGGTTTTTTGAGGTAGGGTCTCACTCTGGTCCAGGCTGACCTAGAATTCACTATGTAGTCTCAGGGTGGCCTTGAACTCAAGGTGATCCTCCTACCTCTGCCTCCTGAAACCTTTTCTTCTTCCCAACTGGTGCCCTTCCTATTTCATGTCTTTGTGTGTGTGTCCCATTGAATTTAATTAGGGTGCTAGCATGAGCATAGGTTGTGGGTTATGTACCAGAGGGGGCAACTTACCAGTGGCTAAACCATTGAAGAAAATCTCCCCCCTCCCCAGTTACCATTAAGTGCCAATAGCTCCTCAGGGAAGGTTGGGGGGGTCTCATGACTTCCCCCACTGCCAATGACTGAATGACAATGGGCCCAATCTTGTGCAGGTAACCATAACTACTGTGAGTTCGTGGGTGAAATGTCCATGTCATGTCCAGAAGGCAGAGTTCTATAGCATTTCTCTCCATCCACCTCCTCTTTATTTTCAAAAACACATTTGATTACTTTAGGATAACTGTTCCACACAGTAGTAATATCAATAATCCCTTAAGGTATTGGTGCATTAGAGGAAAGAATAGACCACATCAGAGGATGGCAAAGTTATTCATGAATGAAGTTTAAGCTGTAATCAACATATTTTATACAGAAAGGCAGGATAAAGTGCCAGGAAGTATTATAAACTTTCTACCATGATTACTTTCAGTTTTTCAAATGCTTTGTATTTAAATCCCTGGAAAACATTTTTTATATGGAATATTTATTTCTTGAAATTCTAGGTAACATATTACTACAATCCAGGGCATATATAAGTATGATGCATTGTAAGAAACAAAACAATCATAAATTATTCAAATTTCTCTATGATAAATATAATTTTGCTCCTCCTCCTAATAATAAGTGTAATTTATTTCAATAATTTATTGTGCTTGAATGGCTTATAACTTGCTCTGATATTAGAATTTGATGGATGTGATATCACTAACCTAGAATAACAGTGCTGCCTTTCAGTGTTTCAAAGCTCTCCTCCCATCCTTTGGCTCTTACAATCTTTGTTGTTGTTGTTGTTATGTACATTCTCAGTGTGTAAACAGCACATGTTGGTACTATTCTTACCCTCATCCCTATCCCCCCAAGGGACCCTCCACATTGGGGATGCCATTTATCCCCATGGGGGTTGTGGGTCGTGTATTGTGGGGGTAGCCATCAGTTATGGAGAAGAGGCAATATCTCTGTGTGTAATATCCCAACTTGTGGCTCCAATGATCTTTCTGCCCCCTCTTCCAGTAATTTCCCTGAGCCACGTTGGGTTTGTTTTAGGTCTACTTCAGTGATGGGCTCTTAGGAGCATCCGTGTCTCTGGATCTCTGTTTTGGTAGGTGTTGAGTGTCCCCTGTGTCTATCTCCTTCACCTTGTGCTGATATCAGGTTCACCAAGAAAGCAGCACTCTTGCTCATTTCCCCAATTACTCTATGGTTTCAGCTGGGGCCCTGGTGAGGTGCGATGGACTGACTCTCTCCTCAGGTTCTACATCCACCTGAAAAAGAGAAGCTGATTCTCCAATGTAGAGTGAAGTCAGCACCAAATAAACGGGATAAACATTGTTAGTTTAGAAAGAATTTAATAGGTGTGGGCCCTCTTGTCTGCTCTTACATTCTTTCTTTTACTTTTTCTTTTTTATTTATTTGAGAGCAACAGACAAATAAAGAGGCAGAGAGAGAGAGAGAATGGGTGCACCAGAGCCTCCAGCCACTGCAAATGAACTCCAGTAACATGTGTTACCTTGTGTATATGGCTTACGTGGATACTGGGGAATCAAGCCTTGAACCGGGGTCCTTAGGCTTCACAGGCAAGTGCTTAACCGCTAAGCCATCTCCCCAGACCCACATTCTTTTTTTTTTAATTGACAACTTCTGTACTTACAGATAATAAACCATGTTATTTCCCTCCCCCACTTCATAACTCCACTCTCCACCATATTCCCTACCTCTCTCCATTAGTCTCTCTTTTATTTTGATGTCATCATCTTTTTTCTCCTATTCTGAGGGTCTTGTGAAGGTAGTGCTAGGCACTGCAAGGCCATGGATATCAAGGCCAATTTCTGTCTGGACAGTTGCATTGTAAGGAATGGTGCACTTCGTTTGGCTCTTACCTTCTTTCTTCCACCTCTCCGGCAATGGACCCTGAGCTTTGGAGGTGTGGTCAAGATGTTTCAGTGCTGCACACTCCTCCGTCCCTTCTTCTCGGCACTATGTTGCCTTTTGGGTCATCCCAGTGGTCATCACCATCTGAAAAGAGAAGCTTCTCAAAGCAAAATTGAGAGTAGCAATATATGAATATGAACATTAAGTGTAGTACAATCAGGGCAGAGAATAACAGATACATTTAGCCAGACAAGAGCCGACTTTATACCCCTAAGGTTCGTGACCTCTCCTGCCATAGAGTTTTGATTAGGTTTTTCAGTATCAGGCATGTATTCCCTCCCATAGGCAGGACTCTCCAGTCCAATTAGATAGCAGTTGGTTTCCTCCAGAGCAGTAATGCCACTATTGCACTTGTTTGGTCATTTGGCCTGGCTGACCAAACTGGAGGCTTCCAGTGTCCACTGTTTTCACTGCTGATGACTTCTGTCTCCCATAGGGCTGCATGCAGTGCAGCTTTTTCCAGCTTTCAGTTGGCTGGTCTACAGGGAGAAGGTTTTCTGCTCAGCATCAGCTTGCTTTCTCAGTGACCTTGCCACTTAGGCATGTGAAGTCTTCAGCAATAGGGTCTTACCATCTGTTTCTCAAGGGAAACCAAGGGCCTTGGCAATAGCCTATAATGTTTTGGAGGCAACAGGGACCTCCCTGGCCAACAACTCACTGGAAGGTACTCCATCCCTGGCACTAAAAATTTCTGGTAACAATCTATGGCTTCTGGATGTGCCATTATTCAAAAAAGTAGGTTTTCATATGTCTTATTTGGAATATCTTGAATTTTGATTAAACCTCTCTCCAGCCCTTCTTTTACACAATCTCTTCCCCTGGCCTTGCTTAGGCCTTTCCACTCCCTGTAATCTGTTCTTCTACTTACATATATACAATACCATCCCCTTAAGTCCTTCCCTCTCCTCCCTCTCTTATAGGCTTTGTCTAGCTTACTGGCCTCGGCTACCAATTTTTGGTTCCAGCTCACATACAAGTCTATATATTTGTAGCTAGGATTCACATATGAGAGACAACATGTGACTTTTGGCTTTTGGGGCCTGAGTTGCCTCAGTATAATCCTTTCCATATCCATCCATTTCCCTGCAAATTTCATAATTTCATTTTTCTTTACTGCTGAATAGAACTCCATTGTGTAAATGTACAACATCTTTATTATCCATTCATCTGTTGAGGGACATTTAGACTGGTTCCATTTCCTGGAATAGAGCAGCAGTAAACATGGTTGTGCAAGTATCTCTACAATAGTAAGAGTTGTGTTAGTCAGGGTTCTCTAGAGGAACAGAACCGATAGAGTGAATTGTATTAAAAGGGAATTTATTCGGATTAGTTTATGGGCATCCAACAATAGCAGGTTGCAGGCCTGAGAGTCAAGGTACCCAGTAGCTGCTCAGTCCATAAGGCTGGATGCCTCAGCATTCCCGATCGGCACTGAAGGCCTGGAGGCATCCTGGAGAGACACTGCTCTTCAGACCACACTGGTCTTCAGTCCACGCTGGAAAGCAGCAAGCTCCAAGCACCAAGCAGTGAACAGCAAGCAGCACTGGCAGCCAGCAGGGAGGAGGGAGAGCTTTCCTTCCCAGAGCTTCCTTAGATAAAGTCCCCCCTCCGAGGGGCCACCCACTCTGGAGGAAGGGCTCATCCTGGGGGAAGGATTCCTCCTTTGGTTAATCCTTCCTAGAAGCAACCTCAGAGACACTTATGAGGAATGTCTGTGGATTACTAAACAGATCAAGTTGACACAAACTTAAACATCACAAGAGTCATTTGGATATATGCCTAGGAGTGCTATAGTTAGATCATATGGTAAATCTATTTTTAGCTGTCTCAAAAACCTCCACACTGATTTCCACAATGGCTGTACCAGATTACATTCCCAGCAACAGTGTAGAAGAGTTCCCCCCCCCCCCCGCAAAGTCATGGATATTGAGGCCAATTTCTGTCTGGACAGTTGCATTGTAAGGAGTGATACCCTTCCTTTGGCTCTTACATTCTTTCCACCCCCTGTTCTACAATGGACCCTGAGCCTTGGAAGGTGTGACAGAGATGTTTCAGTGCTGGGCACTCCTCCATCCCTTCTCAGCACTGTGTTGCCTTTTGGGTCATCCCAGTGGTCATCACCATCTGAAAAGAGAAGCTTCTCTAACCAGAAGTGACAGTAGCATTAATATGTGAATATGAACATTAAGTGTAGTGCTTTCAGGGCAGTTTGGTGGGAATAATATATACATTTAGCCAGACAAGAGCAGGCTTTATACCCCTATGCTCTTACATTCTTTATCTCCTCTTCCACAATGCTCCCTGAACCTTGGAGGAAGTAATACAAGTGTCCTTTCAGGCTGTACACTTATTCTTAGCACTCTGACCAGTCATGAGTCTCTACAGCAACTGCTACCATTGCAAAAAGCTTCTCTAACTAAAGCTGAGAGCAGCACACCAAATATTTAGAAGGCAGTTTGACAGTGGCAAGTCCCCTTCCAGGGCCTATAACCTCCCCATTATGGGGTTTTGGCCTCATTTACAGTATATGGGTTATTGTAAAGGGACACAATATCACTGCCCCAAACAGGAAACCACCAATGGAAGATGTGGCAACATTTAAAGCCATGAAAACAGCTATACTCAGTGGGAAGCTGCAGACCGAGACCTTAAGAGAGAGAAATTAACCAGCCACGTGGCCCCTGATTTGAGTTCTTCTCCCTGACTCTCAAAGGAGGCTGAAAAGAGACACTTTCTCATTACCTGATTAGTGTTGTTTTTTGGCCTGGGCTGTGGGGTTCTGAACCATTTCCCCCTGCAACAGCATGTCCCACAGCCCTGGGAAACAGTGAAAGCAAGTTTCATCTGCATTCAGAGTCCAGTGGTGCACTGAGCTGCCAGCATGCTGCTTCCAGAGCTGGGAGGATGAGGGCATAGCCTTCTTACAGCTGGGAGACCAGCAGCCCATATGCCTGGCCATGTCAGCCATCTCCTCAGGACATGCTCGGCTGTCTAGGGAAAAGGTGACTTGGTTCACAGTTTCTGGAGTAAGATGGTTGAGTTTGGTCCCCAGTTCCCAGTGGCAGCCTGTGCTGTGTCAGCTGTTGCAGCCTTTAAACAAATGAAGCCTACTTCCTCTGCCTCCAGATTTTATAGTAAGACCTAGCAAGCACAAATCTAGCAGTCTACCCTGTGTACATACACGCACACATTCATATACACAAATATGATCACATAGGCTTGCACACAGGAAAGGAAGTATGCATACACTGCATCATATGCAAGAAGACATGCATACATATAGGCCCTCACATGATATCCAGCTAGTGGCAATTTGAGAATTGGAGCCTTGCTGGAAGAGGTGTGTTTTGGGGGTGTGGTCTTAAGGGTGTTATAACCAGCTCCTTTTGCCAGTGTTCAACTCCCTCTCTTGCTGCTGTGTTCCACCTACTGTGGCAGAGGTGATGTCCAGCCTGTGCTCATGTCACGCTTCCCTCTGCCATCATGGAGCTTCCCCTTGAGACTGTAATCAGCTGCTTCCCTTGAGACTGTGTGCCAGCAACAAGAAAAAACAAACATTACTTAGTTCATTTTTTTTTTTTTTTTTTTTTGTTTTGGTCAGGTGCTTGTGGTCCAGGCTGACCTGGAACAAGAAAATAACCTCCTACCTCTGCCATGCTGGGATTAAAAAGCCACCACGAAATTAGTTCACTTTTTAAACGTGTAAGTTAATAATGAAATATACAGTCCAACTATTTTTTACACATTCAGCCCCTTTGACTACCTTTTCAGAGGATCTCTCTTTGATGAATATTCTCACAGCACAAAACATATCAAATAAATGACTCCTTTTGGGGGTGTGATTTATTTATATAAAATTTAGATTCAGCAAAATTGCCAACTATATCTCACTTTGCTCTGACAAAGAATATGCTTGTCTAATGAAACGTAGTCTCTGCAACAACAAGTCTTGCTCCAGGTCAGCATGCTTCAAAGCCCTGCCCTAGGTGTCCGAATCAAACCCCATGATTGGTTCCTTTCTTCCTTTCCTCCTGAGCTTCTGTACGGAGAAGCTCTGATGCTTTCTGCAGTCCACTTTTTATTTACTATCACACACTGATTGTTCTAACAACTGCAAGTTGATAAAAGCTTAGAAAGTTGGGGCTGGTGAGTTCTGTTGTTTGCATATCCCAGTTAAAGATTCCCATTTGACTGAGCAGAATACAGCAAGAACATTTGGTTTTCTTTCAGTCCTGTGAAGCACTTAGATTTACATAGTAATTCGTCAAAGACTCAAACATTTCTAAAATCCAGTTGGATAAAGACAGTGAGTAAAAGGAGCATACTGTTTGATGAGTTTAATTTTTTTTTCTGGTATATGTGTGTATGTTGGAGTATGCACATATGTTGCAGATGCATGTGCCTCGTGCACATGTGTGGGCGGGGGCAGAGGAGAACATCAGGTGTCTTCCTTTATCACTTATCCATGTGTTTCCTTGAGATAGAGTCTCTCCCTCAGCCTGGAGCTGCTGGTTTTAGTTTGTGAGTACTAGTGATGCTCTGGTCTCTGCTTCCCACACGACTATAGTTACAGACTTGTATGGCCACACCCATATAAGAGAATCGAGCTCAGGAGGGTCAGGCCCTCATGCTTGAGGGAACAAGTGATCTTACCCACTGACCTATCTCCCCAGTCCCTCATTGAAGCATTTTGAAACCCATTTACCCTAAGTGTGTGGAAGTATATTTAAACTGTTTCAGCCAAAACTTTGTATTTACCCATCACTATGGAACAAACAACCCCACAGCTTAGCAACACATTTATTATGTCTCTTTTTCTGTGGGTTGAGCACCAAGGAGAGTTTAGCTGGGTGCTCTGGCCAGCTGTTGTGGGAACTGGCCACCATGTCTGGTTTCCTTGGGGAGGGATCCACCTCCAGGCTCAGCCCCCTCTGTGTGACAGCTCCTTACCACATGGCTTCTTCACTAGGACAGTCACAACATGACAGCTTATTTTCCACAGAGCTGTGGTTGAAAAGAGATACTGTAAGAGAACGGGAAATGGATGACATGAAATGGAAGAGTCTGTGAGTCACTAGAGACAGACCACTTTTTCTGCTGTGTTAGTACAGTGTTGCCTTTAGCCATGATTTTGCACTGTTATAATATGTGTTCACATAATTACTGAAAAATCAAATAATCATCTAACTTCAATGTTAATTTTTTCGAATTTACAATAGCTTTCACGATAATACCAAAGATTTTTTAAAAAACCCCATATGACAGAGTGTAGATTTGTGAAAGGAAAACTGAGGGAGGGGAGGGAATTATCATGGTTTATTGTCTGTAAGTATGGAAGCTGTCAATAAAAGGGGAAAAAACAAGCAGACAAACAACTCACAAATTAGATTTTAGCTGACTTCAGTAGCTGTGGTGGTTTGATTCAGGTGTCCCCCATACACTTAGGTGTTCTGAACGCTAGGTTCCCAGTTGATGACAATTTGGGAATTAATGCCTCCTGGAGGCAGTGTATTGTTGGGGGTGAGCTAATGGGTATTATAGCCAGTTTTCTCTTGCCAGTGTTTGGCACATTCTCCTGTTGCTATTGTCCTCCTGATGTTGGTGAGGAAATGATCTCCACCATCTATTCATGCCATCGTTTTCCTTGCTATCATGAAGCTTCCCCTCGAGTCTGTAAGCCAAAATAAGCCATTTTACACACACATACATACACACACACACCCCCAAAGACAGGCATGGCAGTGCACGCCTTTAGTCCCAGCACTTAGGAGGCAGAGATAGGAGACTCACTGAGACTACATAGTGAATTCCAGGTCAGCCTGGGCTAGAGCAAAGCCCTACCTCAAAAAAAAAAAAAAAAAAAAAAAAAAAAAAAAAAAAAAGCGCATAATAATACCAAAGATTTTGTAGTTAATTAAACAACTTTCCAAAATTTTGCTTGTTAAACAAATTCTAACCCCGATTGTAATAGCTGTTATTTTATTTAGCTTTGAATATAAAATATGTGCTATGGTTCTGTCTGAGAAGTAAATCTGCTAGCACAAGCAATGTGTCTCTCTTCTCTTGTACAAATAAGGAGTCAGCTGGGAGTAGCTCATGCCCATAGTTTCAGTCAGGGGGTTTTGCCACAAGTTTGAGGCTAGTGTGGGTTTAATAGTGAGTTAGAGTTCAGTCTTGACTACAGAACTACAGAATAAGTCCCTGTCTCAAGACAGTCAAAGGAATGAAAAATAGTTTTGGAATAGCAATTATTTAATCTGACAGAAAAGTCATTGTTGCTAGGCGTGGTGGCGCACACCTTTAATCCCAGCACTCGGGAGGCACAGGTAGGAGGATCGCTGTGAGTTTAAGGCCATCCTGAGACTACAGAGTGAATTCTAGGTCAGCCTGGGCCAGAGTGAGACCCTGCCTTGAAAACCCAAAAAAAAGAAAAGTCATTCTTTGCCCTAATATAAAAATGCACCTGGGGGCTAGACAGATGGCTTAGCAGTTAAGGTGCTTGCTTGCCAAGCCTAAGGACCCAGGTTTGACTCCCCAGAACCCACATAAGCCAGACCCAGAAGGTGATGCATGCACACAAGGTGGCACATGTGTCTGAATTTGACTTCAGTGGTTAGAGGCCCTGGCATGCCAATTCTTGCTCTTTTGCTGTCTTGCTCTCTCTCTCAAAAAAAAAAAAAAAAAAAAAAAAAAAGGACCTGGCACAGATCTGTGTATGAAGTTCTCACCCAAGCATGCAGATAATTATTTAAAGTTTTTTTGTTTCTTTATGTCATATATATATATATATATATATATATATATATATGCTAATATTTTTATAATTTATTTATTTGTAATGAAAGAGATGGATAAATAGAGATAGTGAGAGTGTGATAATGTGCTACTACAAACTCCAGACGTATGCACCATCTTATGCATCTTGCTTTATGGGGTACTGGCAATTTGAATCCAGGCCAGCAGGCTTTGCAAGTAGTAGCATCTTTTAAAAAATTTATTTATTTATTTGAAAGAGAAACATAAAGAGGAAGAGGCAGAGGCAGAGAGAGAGAGAGAGAACAGGCACACCAGGGCCTCTAACCACTACAAATTAACTCCAAACGCATGTGCCCTCCCAAGTGCTAGGATTAAAGGCATTCGCCACCACACCCGGCCTGGATTTTTTTTGTTTGTTTGTTTTCGAGGTAGGGTCTCACTCTCACTCAGGCTGATCTGCAATTCACTATGTAGTCTCAGGGTGGCCTCGAACTCACAGCAATTCTCCTACCTCTTCCTCCCAAGTGCTAGTATTGAAGGCATGCGCCACCATGCCCGGCTTTGGCTTGGATTCTTTATAAAGTACCTTCTGTAGCCCAGGCTAGACTCAACTTTGCTATATAGCAGAGAACCTAGAACTCCTGATTCTCCTGCCTCCAACTCCCAAGTGCTGGGATTATAATCATGCACCAACACACCTATACAAATATTTAAAAATTAAAAACCTCAGGGCTGGGGATGTAGCTCAGATGGTAGAGTACTTGCCTGGCATGAACAGAGCTCTGGGTTACATCGTAGAACTGCATAAACTGAGTGTGTTGGTGTAATTACAGTGCTCAGGACGTGTAGGCAGGAAGATCCGAAGTTTAAGCCTGGTCTACATAAGACTGCACAAAATATATGAAATAATAAAAATAAGTAAAACAAGATAATCCCATACAATCTAAATCCAAGTTCTGGATTAATATTGTTTGATTTATACTCTTGCCTGCTTCCTTCATCTACATAGTATTTTGCAGGAAATCCCAGACCTTGGGTCATAAACATTTTATATGTATCTATAAAAGATGGGGTCTCAGTTGGGCGTGGTGTGGCACGCCTTTAATCCCAGCACTCGGAGGCAGATGTAGGAGGATTGCTGTGAGTTTGAGGCCACCTTCAGACTGCATAGTGAATTCCAGGTCAGCCTTGGCTAGAGTGAGACCCTACCTCAAAAAAACAAAACAAAACAAAAAGATGGGGACTCTGGAAACTCCCCAATAATCCATGATTGCACCTAAATGAATTAACACAAGCTCCACAGTATCATAAAAAAAAACCTCAGGGCCCATTCTAATTTTCAGGTGACTCCTAAATGTTTTCTATATTTATTATTTCTGCATGTGCTTGTTTGAGTCAAGATCCAGACAAGCCCCACATTGTGATTGCATAATATGTAATCTCAGACTGTCCTCTATGGCTCCATAGTTCATGTGCCACAAACACTGTTCACCTGCTGTCACTGGCAAACTCGGGACTTCAGTGACATTTTTCTCTTCCTTCCTTCTGTCACCATATAGCCAGTGTTCTCCAAGGGCATCTTTTTCAGGCTCTGAGAGTTGGCAGGATGACTCCCTAGTGCTATGGTCTGGATCTGGACTCTTTCCCAAAGATGCATATCTAAAGGCTCAGTCGTCCCCTGCAGTGTTCTTGAAAGGCAATGGAACCTTTTGGAGGTGGGGCCAGTGGGAGAAAGGTCACTGGGGTCTGCCCTCGAAGGAGATATTGCAATCCCAGGCACCTTCCTCTCTCTTTGCTTCTCAGAAGCCATGAGGTAAGCACTTTCCTCTGCCACATACTCCTTCCACCATGTTCTCCCTCAATATAGGTCCACAGGGACAAAGCCAAGTGACCATGGACTGAAACCTTGAGCCCACATAAACCATGTTTTCCTGGTTTTCCCAGGTGCTTGTCATAGTGATAGAAAACTGGTCAACACCCTAGGTTTCTCATATCCTCCTGCCCCATGTTGAGCAGAAGAAGAGAAACGTTTTTCTTTGAGGAGTTCCTGATAAAGCGTTTTACTAGCTGCTTTCTTGTTGCTGTAATAAAATGCTTGACCAGAAGCAACTTAGAGACAAGGGTTTGCTCAAGGGGAAGTTTCTATCATGGCAGGGAAAGAAAGGTGGCAGGAGCTTGAAGACTAGCTGGTCACATTGTGTTCATAATCAGGAAGTGGAGCTGGGCTAAAAAACTTCATGGCTCATCCCTGCTGATCCATTTCCTCCAGCAAGGCTCAGCCTCATAAAGGCTTCACAACCTTTCTGAACAGTGCCACCAACTAGGGACCACGTTCAAGTACACATTTACACCACAAGAAACACTGAGTTTGGGAAAGATCTCCATGTCTCCTACTTCCCTCAGCCAGTCCAAGTGAGGGCAGCACCTGTGCCGCCTGGCTTGAAACAGTGGGACCCCATGATCCATCCTGGAAAGGCAGGTGCCCATCTGGGCTGAGGTCTGCAAACAAAAGTATCTTTTGGGCTGGAGAGAGGACTTAGTGATTAAGGCACTTGACTGCAAAGGCAAAGAACTCAGGTTCAATTCCCCAGTACTCAGGTAAACCAGATACACAAGGTGACACATGTGTCTGGAGTTCATTTGCAGTGGCTAGAGGCCCTGGCACACTCATTCTCTCTTTTTCTCTCTCAAATAAATAATTAGTAGTTTCTTTGAAAATCTTAAAAGTATCTTTTATGGGAACAAGAGGTAGATCCTCATATTCTCTGTGTGCTGCCCCTGTCCTCTGAGAGCAGGTCTTGTCACTCACACTGTTTGGCAGAGTTCTGGGCTGTCCCTGAGCTTGAACATCCTGCCCAGCCAGCCTTCTTCAGGCCAGCAAGACCAGCTTCCCTGCCCATCCCTGTAGAGGATGCGTCATCTTGGCATGTTTGTGTTTCCTTTCTGTGCTGTCTAAATATTGACTCTCTCTGGAAGTAGAAGATGCTAGAACAGCCTTCAGCAGTTTGTTTATTTGTTTTACAATCACTTCAGCCTAAGGAAGCCCCAGGAGGAGAGCAATATTCTGTTGAGAAGCATGAATGTCTGCCTGGCTGCTCCCAGGGTACTCAAGGCTGGGGCAGGGAGGCTGCACAGATTCAGACTATCCTTTGAACCATGAACCAAAACAAATCTTTCCTCAAGTTGTTTCTTTCAGGTTCCATTCCCTAGGACCCACATAAGCCAGATGCACAAGGTGGTGCATGCATCTGGAGCTCATCTGTGGTGGCTAGAGGCCCTGGTGCACCCATTCTCTCTCTCTCTCTCTCTAAAATAAATAAATAAATAAATTTAAAAATATAGTCAAGGGCTTAGGGAGGGGATAGTGGTCCTGCAGAAAACAAGGTCGATGTCAGGGTGGTTAGTGGTACGTGGGAAATTGAAAAATCAAGCAGACAAGATGGTGAGGTTAATGGGCCAGCTTTAGGTAAGAAGGAACATGTGAGCTAAGGCCTGAGGATTGAGTAGGGCCCACAAAATGTTGGCTAGTTTCCCTTCCCGTGGGAAGAGTTTGAAGGATAGTAAGTGAATGGGGCTCACAGAGAATAGGGATGAGGTGAGTGGTATGAACAGAGAGGAGGGCAAAGGGACTGCCACAGCTATCAGATGTGCTTTCTGTAGTCTGTTCAAATTCTGACCCACCATCAGTTGATGGAAATGCAAGTTCAGGCCATACTGAAATTCCACCTCACCCTAGTCAGACCAGCCATCATTGAGAAAACAAACAATAAATGCTGGTGAGGTTGCAGGGAAATGGAGCCCTTCAGCTGGTGGGAGTGCAAGAAACTGAAACTCCCTCAAAAACTACACATAGATTTGGAGTTTTTTTTTTTGATGAGGCAGCCTTGAGTGCTTGGGGCTGGGTATCTCCTCTCTTTGTGGGACTGGCCCACATGGTGTAGAGCATCTCACCAGGAACTCTAAAGATGACAAAGCTGAAGAGTTCCGTGCCCACTGCGATGATCCCACACTTCATATCACCCTATTTGTTTGGGAGCAGTCCTTCCAAGTGAAGGGGTGAGAGGCTCCTGTCTGGACTAGTGACCCCCAGAATACCTAGGGTGTTAGGAAAGACAGTGTCTACTTGCTTCCTTAATGTGTAACCTGGGCAGTTCTGGGGGGACAAGGCTGAGGGTGTTTGCCTGGAAGGCTTGCTCACTCCATTCTGATGATGCTGGCTGAGGGTAAAACCCTGATCCCCAACTGTTGCTCCCACAGAACTCAGGTTCCCTTTCCTCCCATTGGTGATGGCTGTCAGGGCAAGTGTCCCAGGAGAGAGCCATTCAGAAGCTGCATTGCCTTCTCTAGCCTCGCTTGGGACCCAGGCAGTGTCCTTCTGACTTAGCATGCTTAATAGAAGTGAGTAACACTGGCCCACATTGGAGCTGGAGAGGAACAGGAAGTAGATTTCACCTTTTGATGGGGGAGGTGTTGAAGTATCTGTGCACATGATCCCTCACAGCAGATACCAGTAAACCTCAGTCTGGCGGTGGCTGTATCCAGTAAAGCCCAGTGCTCATGCCACCATCCCCTGTGGGCTGCTGTACATGAGGTCTTTGCAGTATTGGGGACCCAGATGCTTCTGCCCCATGGCTTCATTAGCTGGGTTTTCACAGTTCCTTCCAGCTACCAGAATTCTGCACAGATACTTCATATCCCACATCATTTTAATGAGGAGCTGAGTCTCATGACCACACTTCAGTGCTAGGGATCCATGTATGCAGACTCTGTGTCCATGTTGTGGGTTGAAGATGGTGGAGAATATTTTGACAGCTACCTTCAAGGATCAGTCTCCCCTCACCTGGAATCTTGGCTGGTTTATATTTATTTAATCAAAGATCCTTTGTGGAGCAAACGCTGGGCTGCACAGCATGGGACTAGAAGGGCAATTTTCATCAAGGTCTTGTCAGTGCCCTGAGCCATCAAGAAAGAGTTCCACTGCTTTGGGGTCACCATGTGATAAGGGAGCTGAGGGAGAGAGACATGCTCAGCTCACCACCTCAGCCAGCTCAGCTCTGCTTCGTTGGGAATACCACAGACATGAGGTTCAGGGATAGTAAGTGGTGGGTTGAGGGCCTGTCATTTGGGGTGATTTGTTATGCCGCATCAGGTGACTCAAGGGAGAAGTGAGCATCAGTAGCAGTGGATGACACTGGGCTCGGCTTGACCCACTTTCCCTCTACCGTGGATAGGACAAGAATGCAGAAAGCCCTGTGACAGTACTCTCTTGGCAGTTTAATCAGCAGCTCTTGAGAGGAGGTGGGAAGTCCCATGAATGGCCATTGCCAGTGTCTGTAGTGTAAACACTGCCACCATGGCTGACATTAACCTACCAGTGTGGACTGGAGAACACACAGTCAGCTCTGGAACCAGCCTCCTTTTTTTTTTTGTTTTGTTTTTCGAGGTAGGGTCTCACTCTGGTCTAGGCTGACCTGGCATTAACTATGGAGTCTCAGGGTGGCCTCAAACTCTCAGCGATCCTCCTACCTCTGCCTCCCGAGTGCTGGGATTAAAGGCGTGCGCCACCATGCCCGGCGAGCCTCCTTTTTGAGTTACAAGGCCCCAGAACAGAAAGTGTGCTATGTTTCACACTTGGCAACACATACATATTGACATGGTCACTGTTGAAGTGAGGAACTCCTAGTTTCTGAGGGACACCTCTGGCACATGGCAGGAAGTGTCACAGAAGGAGAACTCTGCTCAGAGCCCTGCATGTCTGTGAGCTACAGATTTAATGCTCTTAGAGGCCCACATGATGCACCCTGTCACTTCTTAGCCTTCATCCTCCCTCACTCTGCTCCCATCTTACTGGCTTTGGGGATCCCTGGACCACACCAGGCATGGCCCTGCCTTGGGGCCTTTGCATTCACTGCTATTTCTTCTGGGCCGCATGCTTCCATCTAAGAGGTCTGCATGCCTCGCTCATGTTCTTCCAGGCTTTGCTGGAGTCATCTTCCCAGGGAGGCCTTCCCTAAAATTGTATGTTATTATAACGCTTGTCCCAGTGTGGAACGGCTCTCCTCCTCTCATGGTCATTTTCCCTGTAGCATTATGAACATAAACCTTATGCATGTTATACAGTTTTCTGCTTTATCAGTGATCCCCTCCCTCTAGTGGCCATAGGTGTTTGAACTTGGGACTGTGATCCACGGCCAGGTGACCTTCCTGCTTCTTCCTTTCAAGTCTATTTCCCAGAAAGAGCCTTCTTGGGAAGGGTTCAGTTCTGCAACACAGATCCACTGACCCATGTGGTCCTGAGGTAATCCAAGGGCAGAATGATGGATTCCTTCCTTGCTTTAGGTCTCAGAGATAAATATTCCTGCTCTACAAGCTCAGGAGAAACTCAGGAAGATGAAGCAAACAGCCTGCTTTTCAAAAGCTGGGCTGTATGGATTTGACAGATTGAAATAAATATTAAACAAACAACAAGAAGTGTTATCTCTTTCTTTTATGTTCAGACTCATACTTAATGGTCCCTGTGCAACCTTACCTTTCTCAGTCGGTTTCTGGTGCATTCCTGGGCCAGGTGCTTCGTGAAGCTCTTGCTGCAGGTAAGCAGTTTTGTAGTCAGCTGACACCCATCTTTGTTTTCTGCTTTAGGAAGCTGTGTGGGGAGCACAGGTGATAGCCATGCTCTTCACCTTGATGAGACAGCTAGAGGGATGTGGGCTTTGAGTTTTCTTAGATGCTGCTGAGGCCTAAGGATTGAGTCAGTGATGTGGGGGAGACCAGAAGGGTCCCTCCCAGGCTTAAGCCTGCAATGGCTCATGAGGAAAACCCCATAGGCAGAGCTTCTGCTGTGGGATGACATGGACAGGTTTGCACATGGCAGCTGTGATGACTATAGTTTCTATGGCTTCAGCCTGGAGACAGAGGGCTCGGGGAGGAGGAAGACTTAAGACCTGGCTCCTCTGTGAGTGTGCTACCTGTAAGCTCTCCTGAACCTCACTCAAAACTTCATGGAAGACCTTGGCTCTGATAGAAAGTGCCCTGTCCCCTTCCTCTTCCTCCCTCTTCTTCCCTGCATCTTCTTCCTTTCCTTCCCTTCCCTCCCTCCCTTGTCTTTCTTCCTTTCACTTTCTTTCTTTCTTTCCCCCTTCCTTTCTCTCTCTCCTGCCTGGCCCTCCCTGCTGCCTTGCTCACAGGGCTTGGCCAGTGCTTGTTTTTGTGGATCACTCTTTCCTGTCATCTGCTGTGCACATGCTTTGAAAAGGAACCTGGATCATGACTGGCAAGTCAACAAATGAACGTCAACAGAAACCCAGATGATTTTGAAATTAACAAGTTAACAACCAGCAGTCAACTGATATTAGCCATCATCCCTGTGAGATGCATCAATTCAACACTCCTGAGATGTGATATGCACCTGTTTGTCCAGTATAAGGTTCACGTACACTTATGTACCAATGTGAGGATCGTGTACACAGGCACTGTGTGGATCATGTACACACACTAGTGTGAGGATCATTTACACACTCTCCAGTGTGAGGATCATGTATACATGCACATTGTGAGGATTGTGTACATACTCCAGTGTGATGGTCGTGTACACACACCAATGTGGGGATCATATACACACACCAGTGTGAAGATCATGTACACACTCACCAGTGTGAGTATTGTGCACATGCATCATTGTGGGGATCGTGTACACATGCATTAGTGTGACAATCATGCACACATGTCCACCAGTGTAATGATTGTGTACACACATACACCTGCCAGCATTTCTCTACAGGTGTGTGGAGGACATTGACAATATGTTCAGTCATAAGCCTTGTCGACAGAGTGTATCTTGATCTCTTTTCTGAAGAGACACCAACAAGTATGTGCTCCCTGTCCCAGGCAAGGCACCCATGCAAGACTAGTTAAGATTCCACCTTAGTTCAGCTGTCAAACTAATGAGTTTGTAGGGTTTCTTTACAGAATGTGAGCAAGGGGTTACTCACAGGAGTGTGAAGACCTCAAAGCAGCCATAGAATTGAAAGGTGTCTTCCCAGCATTGATGATGACCTCCCCAAAGCTGCTTATAAATGGAATTCTCTGTTCCTGGATCTTCCACCCTCCATATACTCTACCTCTCTGAGACCATAAGACCTCTTGTGTCATTGCAGGAGAAGGAGGTGCCTGAAGTCTCAGGTGCAGGTCTCATGACTTCGCTTGCCCTCTCTTTCTATGGGGGAACATCAACAGGTCCAGTTTGAGAGTCTCTCATGCATGGTCATAGCTGCTCCCGATACAGACAGCAGTAGTTGGTTTTCTCACAAGACCATATCACACAACGATGGAGGCCTGTGGTTTTGAGAAGTCAAAGGCCAAGGCTCAAGGATGCTTGACTCAAAGCAGAGCTGAAGCTGAAACAAGTTTTTCTGACGCTACAACCCACTCATGTCTCTTAAATCACTTGCTCTCGGCTGCCAAGGGAATCTCTCTGTGAGGATGGGGCATGCCACCACCTGACACTGTCAGATGAGATGGACACTCACAGCTCAGGTATTCTATGTGCTACCTAGGGCCATGCAGAGGTTACCCTGGAGAGAATGTGAGCCAGTAAGGCTGCTAACATCAGGCTTTGCAGTGACAGGTCAAACTGGTCTTGGTTCCCATGGAGAATATGATGGGCTGGTACCCAGGGGCAGGAAAACATTGTGCTTGGCCTCCAAGATAAGGAGGTTGCTTGGCCAAGGGGCCTTATCTGTGGCTCAGAATGAGGAGGGAGACTTGTAGCAAGTTCATTAGAGCCCCCTCAGTTTACCCAGATGTCAAGGAAGCCCACGATACTGGGCCTCACACTCTGTGGTCCCACAATCACTCCCATCACTTCTTCCACCGGGCTCACAGGCTTGTGTCTGCTTCTGAATCACTCCCTGGGCCCTCCCCTGGATGTCTATGCTGCTCTGTGGAGTAGACTCCATGCAGCCGTGTGGAGTAGCCCTGCCAGCTGACCCACCCCACAGAAGGAGAAATGGAGTCTCGGGGCTTTAAGTAGCTTGCATATAGTATAGCATTAGTGGGGAAAGCAGATGTGGATTCTGCAGTTGGGCATGCTGGTAGGTCACCTGTGCCCTGTCATCCTTACATCTATCTCTTGCAGCTCAGCAATCAGTCACCATGTGGTCTCCTGGCATCCTCAGTCCACCCTGCACCTCATGGGCTTGGAGACAGAATCCCAAAGTCTCTGAAATGGAGATGCTTCACTCCAAATTGTCTGCTTCAGCTGAGCTGCACACCCGAGGCTGGAAAAATGAGCTTCGCTAAAGCAAAAAACGACTGAAGCAATCACTCAGACTTTAAGTGGAGCCTTAGCCTGGCCTTTAAACCACCCAGTTATTTTTTCTCACGTGGGGCTTACATTTCTACAGAACTGTCCATGTGTGAGCACTACTGGCCTCAGACCAGATGGGTTCATGTGTGTCAGGCATTGGAAATGCTCTTCCTACCTAGGTAAATGAGAATCTGTGCTCCTCTCTCGTCTGTCCCCCCCTCCCCTTGTCTAGCTCAGCAGTGGGTACAGGTGTATGGATGATGGGCCACCTGGAAATGGCTCTCGCTGCTCTTTGTGTGCTCTTTGGGCACTGGGATCTATCTGAGCTCTTTGCTGTGTGCCAACAGATTAAATTCTTTCATCAGGGCTGGAGAGATGGCTTAGCAGTTAAGGCGCCTGCCTGCTAAGCCTAAGAACCTGGTTCCAATCTCCAGGTCCCACGTTTAGCCAGATGCAAAGTGACGCAAGGGCGCAATGCAGCACTTGACCACAAGGGGGCGCACGCATCTGGATTTTGTTCTCAGCAGCTGAGACACTGCTGGCGCGCCCATCTCTGTCTTCCTCTCCCTCTCTCTCTGTCTCTTTCTGTGCCTCTCTCCAAAATAATGGAAAAAAATTTTAAATTCTTTCATCAGCTTGAGAGGTAAGTCCTCTTATACACATTTTTCCATCAGGGGAAACTGAGGCACCAAGGATCAACTCAGCCCTCACCACCTCCTAGGGTTGAGCCACACATTTCATTCTGAGTAGATTTCCCCCATATAGAGCTCTGTCTGCATGTCTGCCAATTTTAGGAGACAGATGGGCCATGTCCAGCAACTGAGGTTGAGGTGGGCTGGGTGTCTGTTGGAGCCTGTGTCTAGATTCTGTATTCAGAGACTCTGGAAGGTGGTGATGAAGAAATGGCCCAGGAGTTCCTACAACAAAAAAAGTCTCCCAGAATATCCCACAAATCAGCTTTAATAATCCTCAAGGCTTTTCAAATACCAGATGGTTGGCAAAATTATGCACTTTCTGCAAGCTGTTAGCTGAAGTCACTCTGGAATAAGTTGCCTAGACAAGAGGTGCCGGAATGAGGAAGGGCAGCCTACTAGGTCAGAGGAAGGAGTGGGACCAGCCAGGCTGCACCATCCTCCCAGACATGTCCCTGGGTCTTGAATTCTTCTTTTGGCATCTTGCCACCATTAGCAGGAAAGTGGGTCTCAAGCAGAGGGCCCACAAGGTGGGATTCTGAACAGTTCTGTTATGAGTCTGAGCTTTCAGTCAGTGAAATGGATACAGCAAACATCTGCTCCCCTAGGATTACTGTGCAATTAGATCAGGGATTAGCAAATTATTTCTGGTGCATGCACTGTGCCAGGGTTGGGGATGGGATGGTGTGCACAGTGGGAAATAAAGCAGGATTTGTGAGCCACATGTTCTCTGTGGCATAAACTCAGCATCATCATGGCAGCATGAAAGAAGCCATGAACAATGTGCAAATTAATGGGTGGCCTGAGTCCCAATAAAACTTTATTTATAAAGACAAGCAGTCTGCCCACTTGGCTCATGGGCTGCAGTTTGCAGACTGATATGGCAAAAATGTCAAGATGAGGTAGACGTTGGCTCTGTATGTCTTTCCTGGCATTTTGGGATGACAGCCCTTAGGTTAGCTTTATACAATCACATTTCTTCAGTGGACAACCCCAGTGACTTCCTGTATCCATTTCAAAAATGTGCTTTCTTTTTGAAAAATGGACACCTGATGGGAGCAGAACATAGAGAAATTAAGTTGGAGCTGAGGTTCCAGGTTTCTTCTGGCTAACTTTCATAGTTTCAGAAGGTGCTATGCAGCAGGCTGCTGACAGAGAACACTCATCAACATTCCACCCAGAAAGGAATCCTGCATTCTCAATATCGACCCACCAGGCAAGAGGTACCTTCAATGCAATAGGCCATTGGCTCTATGATTAGATGTGAGGCCCATTGCACAGGAGGTAACACACACCTGACAGTGAATACCAGATCAAAGGCCCATGACTGAGGAGGAGAAGGTAGGCCCTAGGAAAGAACCTACTATTGCTGTACTACTAAGTGGATATGTTGTTAAACTAGGTCCTAAATGTTTATAGCCACAGATCAACTCTGGTCTCTGTAGAAAAGCTTCTATTTTGTGTGAGGAGGGCAGTGGGAGGTGGTCAATGGAGAGAATCCTAACTGGCCAAGTGCTGAAAATAAGTGAGTGATGAGTGCTCAGCCCTCAATGAGACACACTCATCTTCCACGCCAGGGTTCAATGAACATGACATAAGATGGGATGGCCGGTGAGAGCTGGAGGATGGGGAGAAGCACGAGGAACTCTGGCATCTAGACAGGACAAACCACAGCACTCATGGACTCACACCAGGTGTGGTCACCTGCACAAGGCCTGCACATGATGAGGCCAGCCAACATTCTGTCATGGAGAGGGGAGGGGCTTGCGAGGCCACTCTCCTCTCTGATGAGCTAATGACAGTCTCCTCTCCTCTCTTCTGTGGCACAGACAATAATAAGTGACAAGAAGGAGCACAGTGAGACTCAGCGAGCTAAGGGAGGGTAATGTGGAGTAAGTATATATGATCAAAATATATCTTGTAGCAGTTAACTTCTCATTGCTGGGATAAAACACCTGACCAGAAGTAGCGTGTGGGAGGAAAAAGTTACTTTTGGCTTATAGTTTCAAAGGGAAGTTTTATCGTGATGTGGAAAGCATGACAGAGCTGGCATGATGTCTTCACCTCACTGGGAGAAAGCAGCCAAAGTGGGCTCGTCACCATCACATGTTCACAGCAGCAAGAAGGAAGTAGTCTGAGCTTTGGGCTGTATTACCCCAAAGCTCATCCCTAGCTACCTGCCTCGTCTAGCAAGGATCTACCTTTCAAAGGCCCCACAACTTTCCAAATTGTCACAGGCTGGGGTCAACTTATACAGGCCATATGAGCATATCATTAAAACCATCACACATGTATAAAATGTTTTTAAAAAGGGGGGAAGAAACCTGAGAAAGTACTCTGGGGAGGGCTGGAGAGATAGCTCAGTAGTTAAGTGTACTTTCTGTGCCAGCATGAGGGCTAGAGAAGGCCCAAGATGGTGCCACCTTAATTCCCCAGCATCCATACAAGCACCTAGATTTTGCCACACACATCTGTAACCTCTAGTCCTGTTGGGACCAGAGACACCAGAGAATCATTGGGGTGCATGAAAAATGGCAAGTTCTGTAATCACTAAGAGACTCTGTCTCTAGGAAAAACAGATGGGTGAGTGATGGAAGGGGACACCCAATGTTCTCTGGCCTTTGCAGGTGTATGCAAAGGGCACCACACCAGCACATACACATGTATATGCCACACATATTGTAGTCAGGTTCACACTGCTGGAAGAAATCACCCAACCAAGTGCAACTTGTGGGGGAAAAAAGGTTTATTTTGGCTTATAGACTTGAGGGGAAGCTCCATGAAGGCAGGGGAAAACAATGGCATGAGCAGAAGGTGGACATCACCCCCTGGCCAACATCAGGTGGCCAAGAGCTACAGGAGAGTGTGCCCAACACCGGCATGGGGAAACTGGCTATAACACCCATTGGCCCGCCCCCAACAACACATTGCCTTCAAGAGGCGTTAATTCCCAAATCTCTGTCAGCTGGGAACCTAGCATTCAGAACATCCACGTTTATAGGGGACACCTGAATCAAACCACCACACATAGGAGGTACACACACAGAACAACTGGGCAGTTTTAGGGGAGACAGAGACACCTAAGGTATATGGGCAGAACAAAAGCCCCTTCCACCATGGGTGGTGGGGTGATGCCATATATATAGACCTGGGCTTCAGCTGATAAGACTTAAAGGGCTGTTACAGAGGTGACCACCTGTATGTTGTGTAGTGATAATCAATCATATGTCACATGGTTCATATAATCCAGCTGTGAAGAACACTGCTTGTCCCATACTGAGTGGGGATGTGAGTGGGAAACTCATCTAGGCTGCACTAAGCCACCAAGATGTGAGGGATTGCCCAAAGCACTATTCCATGCTTTGCTCTAGAAATGACCCTTCATGCTGAGTGACATTTATTAAGACCAAGAGGCTCACTTAGAGTAGCTTTCCCAGAATCACAAATGTCTAAGGGTATTTCTAAGGAAACACATTTTGTGCATAAATCATGGATAAAACATTACAGTTAGGGCCTGAGAGATATCTCCGTGGTTCAAGTGTTTGGTGAGCAAGCCTGCCAACCAGAGTTTAGATCACCAACACCTTTGTCAAGTCAGACGTGCAGTATTGCATCAGTCTGTAATGCCAGCATGCCAGTGGCAATGGAGGCAGCATCAGGAGATTCCCAAAGCTCTCAGACCATCTCTAGTCTGTCCTGTGCAGTAGCAAAAAACAAGAAGATCCTTGAGCTGGAGAGATGGCTTAGCGGTTAAGGTGCCTGCCTCCTAAGCCTAAGAACGCTGGTTCCAATCTCCAGCGGTTCCAATCTCCAAGTCCCATGTTTAGCCAGATGCAAAGTGACGCAATGGTGCAATGCTGCACTTGACCACAAGGGGGCGCATTCATCTAGATTTCGTTCGCAGCAGCTGAGAGGCTGCTGGCGCGCCCATCTCTACCTGTCTTCCTCTCTCTCTCCCTCTGTCTCTCTCCAAAAAACACCAAAAACAAAATAAGAAGACCCTGTATTAAGGTGGAGGGAGAGTCCCAGCACCCCAAGGTTGTCCTCTGACCTCCAAAAACACACAAACATGTCAATACATACATACATACATGCATACATGTGTGTATATATACACAGAGAAATAACTACAAAATTGTAGCTAGGGGCTGGAGAGATTGCTTAGTGGTTAAGGCACTTGCCTGCAAAGCCCAAGGACCTAGGTTTGATTCCCCAGTACCCACATCAATCTGGATACAAAAGGTGGTGCATGCATCTGGAGTTCTTTTGCAGTGGCTAAAGGCACTGATACCCATTCTGTGTGTGTGTGTGTGTGTCTCTCAAATAAATAAATAAATAAATAAATAAATAAATAAATAAATAAATAAATAAAATATTTTTAAAACAATTGCAGCCAGGCCTGGTGGCTCACGCCTTTAATCCCAGCACTTGGAAGGCAGAGGGAGGAGGATCTTCATGAGTTCGAGGCCACTCTGAGACTACATAGTGAATTCCAGGTCAGCCTGAGCTAGAGTGAGACCCTACCTAGGAAAACCAAAAAAACAAACAAACCAACCAACAACAAAAAACACAATTGCAGCTAGAAAAGAATAGTAACCTCAAACTGAATCTACTGTCCAAAGTATTGAAGGACACAGCTAATTCTGCATTGCATGGTTGATGCAAATAGATGTTCTTCCATGTTGCCCCACTTATAGCAAGGCAGCCCTGAGATGCCTGTGCTTGCTTGGGCATGAAGCTCAATCTCTTCCCTATGATAATCACAACTCCTTTCTAATATCCATTTTACTGATCACCATATCAATATCTCTTTTTTTCCTTCCTGTGAAGGAATATCCAGGTCTTCTTTGGCTGATAAATCACCTGGCTGTCCCCACTGCTGGGAACTATTGTCTGAGGTTCTCCTTCACATCCTAATTATTTCCCCAATATTACATGATTCTTAATTATCTTTCCATTGATTTCTCTCCCTGGGGGCTGGTTGCAGCTAAGGATAAGCTCAAGGCTGATGGAAAATTCTATCTGCTTCCCATGTGCTCCATTCCTGCTAGGGACTCGACTACATAAAAAAGTGTTACCATTTGGATATAAAAGCTAAGCAATGGAGAAGCCTGTAGGCATCTGAATAAAGTGGCAAAATGCTGACGATAGTCAAATGTTCTTAGATGTCAGTCAGGAAAAGCAATTGGAGTCACCAGTTGGAAAGGAAGGCTTAGGAGGTGTGGCTTGCAGAAGTCTCAGCAGAGCTGACCACTACCTAGCTCTCCCGGGTTTGCTCTGTGAGAGACTTATCCCCCTGAAGTGGGATCACGTGCTCTGCACACCCTTACCTCTCAGGACTATCAGAACTGCCTCAGAGACATGGTAAAAAGCCCACTCTAGGCTCTCCTTCTCTCTGGGCATTAAGGTTCAATTCTGGAGTGGTCTCTAGAAACTCAAGTGTTGACGGTTTGGCACCCTGCAGATGGAGCTGTTGAGAGGTGATTGCATTATGAGAATATGGAGTTTCCTCATCAAGAGTGAGTTCATAGTCTGATGGGCTATTAGAAGATTGTACTTGTTGATAAAGTAGGCCACTTTCTTGTCTTGTCTCTGGATCTTTGCCTCCTGCATACCCTGAGATGAGCAATTTCCTCTGTTGCACATTCTTGCTACCAGGATGCTCTGCCTCACCACAAGCCCATGGCAACAAGATCTAGCCAACCACAGGCTGAAACCCCTGAAACCATGAGCCAACCTAAATCTTCTCCCCCTTAAGGTTTTTTGTTTGTTTGTTTGTTTGTTTGTTTGTTTTTCAAGGTACGGTTTCATTCTAGCCCAGGCTGTCCTAGAATTCACTAGGTAGTCTCTGGCTGGCCTCAGACTCACAGGGATCCTCCTTCCCCTGCCTCCAAGTGCTGGAATTAAAGGTGTGTGCTACCATACACAGCCCTTAAGTTGTTTTGCTCTGGTATTTTTGTTTGTTTTAATTAATTTAAATTTAATTAATTTAATTTTAATTAATTTAATTAATGTTTAAAATTTTATTTATTTATTTATTTGAGAGATAGATTAACAGAGAGAGAGAGAGGACTTCCCTGCCCTGCAAATGAACTCCAGATGCATGTGCCACCTTGTACATCTGGCCTACGTGGGTCCTTTGGCTTTACAGGCAAGTGCCTTAACTGCTAAGCCAACTCTCCAGCCCCTGTTGTAGTTAATTTTTTAATTGACAACTCGATAATTGTAGACAATAACCCATGATAATTCCCTCCCTCTCCCTACTTTCCCCTTTGCAGCTCCATTGTCCATCATACCCCTTCCCCCTCTCAATCTTTTATTTTGATGTCATCATCTTTTCCTCCTATTATGATGGTCTTGCATAGGTAGTGTCAGGCACTGCAAGGTCATGGATATTCAGGCCATTTGGTGTCTGGAGGAGCGTGTTGTAAGGCATCCAACCCGTCCTTTGGCTCTTACATTCTTTCTGCCACCTCTTCTGCAATGGACCCTGAGCCTTGGAAGATGTGATAGAGATGTTTCAGTGCTGAGCACTCCTCTGTCATTTCTTCTCAGCACCATGGTGCCTTTTGAGTCATCGCAAGGTCACCATCTGAAAAGAGAAGTTTCTCTAACCAAAAGTGAGAGTAGCATTAATATATGGGTGTGGACATTAAGAGAAGTACTTAATGGTCAGTTCAGTGAACATAATATATATATTTAGCCAGACACCAGCAGATGTTACACCCCTAGGGCTCATGACTACCCCTGTTTCCCCCATGGAGTAGACCTTCAGTCCAATTAGAGAGTGATTGGTTTCCCCCATAATAGACATGCCACTATTGCACCCATTGGCTCATTTGGCCTGGCTGACCAAATTTAAGGCTTGCAGTGTCCACTGTTAAGTATCTCCATGGTGATTTCTCTCTCTCCCATTGAACTGCATGCAGCACAGCTTTTTCCAGCTTTCTGTTGGCTGGTCTTTACAGAGGAGGTTTTTAGCTCAGATTCAGCAGGATTTCTCAGTGACCTTGCAGCCCAAGTATGTGGCATCTTCTTGCTCAGGTATGTTGTCACAGCAATGCAAGCTGACTAACACAGCAAGCTAAATCTTGCACCTCATACAGAGGCACACACTTCCTTAAGCTGGCCAAGGGAATTTCATTTGAATTAACAGGAGCTGATTGGGAAAGGAAGTGCAAAACAATCCTGGCCAAAGGAAGGCCATGCGAGAACACCTGGGGACCCTGGAGAACTCTCCTGTATCTAGGGAGCAGCACACAGGAATAAGCAGTCTGCTTCAGGTGTGTCCCTCTCAATGCCTGGTACTATGGCTGCCACCCTGGGACTGCAGAGGAGACTTCAGAAAGGAGATTCATGCTTTGGGAACTCAGAGGAGAGAGATGAAAGGTCCACCTCCTCAAGGGACTGCTCCACTGAGGGTCTGAGTCAAGTACCCCACGGACATCCATATCTCAGTCTTTACTTAGAGGCAGGAATTCACCTTCCTGTTGCTCAGTCCATTTTGAGTTGTAGGGTGCTGGAAGGTTTTGCCCCTTCATGGGGACCCTTCCTTCTGACTCTTCCTTGCATGTTGTGACCAGCTAGAAGATAAGATTTAGTCATCTTCTTAACTGAAAACTCTTGGAGAGGAGGAGAGAGTAGTGGCCCTTTGGTCCCATGTGGATGGGCAGCACCAGGTGAAGATGGCCCAAGGTGCCCTTCTGTCATCTGAGGCAAGATCTGAGCATGGCAGTCACTGTAGTTTTATGACAGCCTACCATTAGAAGTGGCACCAAACAACTAGCAGTTATGTTCACAGCTTTGTCAGTCAGCAACTTACACAGAAGAAGTGGGTGCAGCATCCTGTTCTATAAAGTCTTAAGGGGATAATTCAGATCTGGGGACTAAAGGACTCTGCAGGTTCTTTGCTTACATATCTGAAGGCTAGAGCTGACTGGTGGCTGTGGGCCTCAGACCTATGTGTGGGGCCTCTACATGTAGTCTCTCTGTGAGTGTCACCGTGTAGATCTCTAGTTGGTGTGACCTTTCCATGGAGTCTCCCCATGTGGTCCCTCCATTGCTGTCTGCAACTCTGTGTGGTCTCTCTGCATGGTTTCATCATGGGCTCTCTATCTTTCCATATGTCTCCCTATGTGATCTCTCCAGGCAGACCTCTGTGGTCTCCTTGTGTGATCCTTCCATACTCTCTTTTTTTTTTTTTTTTTTTGGTTTTGCGAGGTAGGGTCTCACTCTGGCCCAGGCTGACCTGGAATTAACTATGTAGTCTCAGGGTGGCCTCGAACTCTCGGCGATCCTCCTACCTCCTTCCATACTCTCTATTGAGTATTCCTGTGTGACTCTCTATGGGGTCCCCACACATTGCCTCTCCATGTAGATTTCTATGTGGTCCCCCCTCATGGCCACTCTCCATGAAGACAGATCTTTCTGTGATCTCCCTATGTGTTCTCTGCATGGGCTGTCTCCACTTATACCATGGTTGTCTTTCCCCAGAGCAGGCATTATGCAAAAAGAGCCAGGCCAGAGCTGTGTACTGTAAGTGTATGTATGTGTGCATGAATTGACTAAGTAGCAGCTGTGGGGACAAAATCTGAGGGCATAGTCACTCATTTTCTATCTAATCCAGCTCCTTACTTAAAGAGCCCCTGCAAGCCACAGCTGTGGTGAGTGATCTCCCTGCAATCCAAGACTTCATTGTCCTTGACCAAAAGAATAATCCCTTCCCCAATATTAACAACATCTTTTTGTCATCCCAGACCAAATTGCTTCATAATAAAAAAGGAAATTACTTTATTGTATGCCTACTGCAAGTTATTCACTTCCATCCCTCAAAAAATTTTATGTGCTCTTAATGTATGGAAAGCAGGCATCAATGGCCCATAGTCCCTTAAAATGAGAAATCATATATTTTCTTTCCTATGATAAAAGGCTCATCTCTGTGAGAAGGGTGAGCTGGCTACTTTCCTTTAGTCATCACAGTGAAGGTCACTTTCCCACTTGTGAAAGGGCATATGGACGTGTAGGAAGAGGGGAGCTGGGGATGAGCAGAACCTGGGGACAGGAAGGGTCAGGACCATTGCGGGGGGGGTAGACCAAAAACTTCTCTAAAGCCTGATTGTCTTTCTTCTTTTACCTATGTTAACCCAAATAATACTGATCCAGGAGTGAGAGGAAAAAGACTATTTGGGAATTGAAGAACTACACTCTGGCCCTGGGTGGTCCTGATGGTGTCCCTGAAGGCAGGTGCAGTAGAAGGATTTTACAGGGATTTCCAACTCATTGTGACTGGCTGGTTGGTTAGGATGCTCCAGCTGGGAAATTCTGACTTCAGGTATTCACTCTAGTCCACTGGGACCTTCTGGGCTATAATAGGTGGGGAGACTAGTTTCTAATAAGTAATCTCCACTTGCACTTTGTAGTGTAGCCTAGATCACTGCATTGTCTTTCACACCTGTCCCCTTTCTCCCCACAACCTTTGTCTCTTTCCACTTTGGTCCCCAGGTGGGCCAAGGATCTGTTTTCTTCTCTAGCAACTGGCTACATGGTTTGTTGTAAAGGATCTATGTTTTAAACAATAAAATACCACAATACCACGGTGTAAGAAAGAGCCATGATGTAAAACAGAACCACACTCTCATTTTCTGGAGGCTGCAAGTTGGAAGTGAAGGTTCAGCCCATGTCTCTGGCATGTGGACATATAACTCACGTGTCTCCTTCTGCTTCTTATGTGTTCTGCTGTGCCTCTCTGACTCTGTATGTCTCTGTTCTCAGGACATCTGCCACAGGTTAGATAGGGATCACCTAGTCAAGTATGAACTCGTCTGATGTGAGAATATCTGGAAAGATCCTCTTCTCAGTTTGTGTTCTGGGATTCTAATTGAATATGAAGATCAGCCAACATAGCCATGGTTGTATAGACAATGCAGGAAGCAAAAACCATGCATAGTGAATGTGACTTTTGGAAGAGGCAAAAGACCTCTGTGTGCAAGTCTTTTAAGAAGGTAGAAACTCAGACACACCACTCAGTAGAACCCTTTTTTGTTATACCACAACTGTGTCACCCACCTCGCCCTGAGCCAGTTGTAGGCACCGAGAAGAGGATTGCTGGGCGTGGTTTGAGCTTTTGGTTAACTCTCTGGGCTGGGCATGTTATCACCTACACAGAATTAATACAAGCAGAAGGTGATAAATTAGAGTGCATTGCTTGGTAGCAGGTTTGCAAAATTAGTGTTAGTCCTTTTGTATCTTTACTCCTAACATGATGGATTTTAGGCCCCTCAATAAGGAAGTAGCCTTCATCTTAACAGTGTACCCCCTTCTTAAGTGTAAGACGTTATGTCATGGGATCTCTGTGGTGATAAAAAGAATGAATATTCATTCATGCTACATTGAAGATGCAATTATGATATTGAAAATACTGCTGAGCAAAAGAAGCCAGGCACAAAGACTTCCTGTGGTGGCTTGAATATAAAATGACCCCTTTGCTGTCGTGTGTTTTAGTACTTAATCTCAGGTAGTGGCACAGTTTGAGAAGATTGTAGAACCTTTAGGAAGTGGATCCTTGCTGGAGGAAGTATGTCAGTGGGGGCACAACTTGAGCTGTAACAGCCCAGACCTGCTTGCTCCTCTAATTCTTCCTGCAGATGTG
Organism: Orientallactaga sibirica; assembly: GCA_036365145.1. NCBI lineage: Eukaryota > Metazoa > Chordata > Mammalia > Rodentia > Dipodidae > Orientallactaga > Orientallactaga sibirica. The sequence goes on along the minus strand of JAEOAD010000011.1, from coordinate 42,859,043 downwards.
ACTATGTGACACCATATTCCTGTTCTTGCTATGTCTCCCAATCATGACAAAACTTTCAGCCAAAATAAACCCTTTCCTTCTTAAGTTGCTTCTTATTGAGTAATTTTGTTCCGACAATGAGAAATAAGTGATCTAGAAAACTGATACCAAGAGTGAGGCTGTTGTTGTAAGAAGTCTGACCATATGTTTGTTGGTCTTTTAGAACTTGCTTGCAGGAGGAATGTGAAAGAATTTGTAGATCTGCACTAGATAAGCTTTACAATGCTGCAATCAGAGCTTTCTGGGTCATTCTGGTGGAAGAGGTTTGAAAGACCAGAAAGCTGAGAGAAATTTGGTCTGTGGAGGTTTGGTTTATGAAGGTTCAGGAGGGAACAAGGGTGGCTGCCTTCTGCTCATGTCCCAAGAACTTGAACAAAATTGAACTTAAAATTAATTGATTTATGTGTTTGGTGGAAGAAATTTAAAGACAGAAAAACCTTGAGCCTATAGTTTGGCTTCACTTTGCTGCTCTTATTCAGATTTACAGTGAAAGAAACACAGAGCAGAAAGTTATGAAAAATATAATACAAAGTCTGGTATGGAAATAAATGTAAACAAATTTAAAGTCCTAGGCCCAGAGACTGCAGCCATCTCAATGGCAGGTGTAAGAGATTATCACCATAAGGATAAGCCAACTGCTTTGTGCTAGGGTACCAGAAAAGATGCTCCAAGGACAAGACCCAACCGACTGAAGACTCAACATAGGAAAAGTGCAAATTCTTTTGAAAGGAAATGGCATGAAAGAAGAATGCTGAAGGAGATCTCTGCTCCTCAGCATACAGAGGCTGCTACAACTGAACTCTAACACCAGGCTTCATCCTGATCTGGCCATAGGAGTTGGCAGTGTCATCCATGTGGAGAAATTAAAGATTCACCATAGGCTATATATCACAGTTCCACAGAGCCACTGAAGCTAAGCAATGTGAGACAGATTTGAAGTCTCTGCAAGGAGGTCCACAAGTGCAAACCTATAAAAATGAACCTCAAGTTGTAATGGAGGCCCTGGAATGTTGAAGATGCCAGAAGCATAGAACAACGAAGAAAGCGGCCAGATTAAGGATGATCTGGCCCACAAGAGGTCTATAGACAACACAGGTCACTGGGGGCTGGGGAAGTAGGGCTACTCAAGTCTTTTGGAGCTCACATAATTTCATGAGTTCAAGATAGTGGATATACAGTTTTACGATTTGATGTTTGCCCTTTGGTTTTTGGTTTTTGTTTTGGTCCAATTTTCTTTGCTATGTCCCCATTCCTCCCTTATGGAATGGGAATGTTGACACTGTGCCATTATATGTTGGAAGTGTGTAACTTGTGTTTTGATTTTACAAATCAAACACCAGAACTTCTAAAATTATTCCATAAAATAGGAAAGGAAGCAAAGACTTTTTTATGAAGCCAGTATTACCCTGATAACAAAACCAGATAATAATACAAATGATAATGATAAAATTACAGATCAATCTCCTTCATGAACACAGAATAAAAAATTCTCAACAAAATGCTTGTCCTGACAGAAATTGACCTTGACATCCATAATCTCGCAGTGCCTAACAATGCCTTCACAAGACCCTCATAATAGAAGAAAAAGATGATGACACCAAATTAAAAGAGACTAATGGAGAGAAAGAGGGGATATGATGGAGAGTAGAGTTCTAAAGAGGAATGAGGGGAGGGGAGGGAAATATCATGGTTTATTGTCTGGCAGTATAGAAATTGTCAACAAAAAAATTAAATTAAGTTAAAAAATGTTTAAAAAAAGAATACAGGAATACATAAAAACATATCATCCTGTCTGATAAAGTTGGTTTTACTTTAGATATGCAGGGATGGTTCAACATACACATATCAATATATGTAATACACAATGTAAATGGACTCCAGGAAAAAAAAATCACATAATCTCAACAGATGTAGAAAATGCACTGGACAAAATCCAACATCCCTTCATAATAAAAGTTCTGAAGAAACACAATAAAGGCTATATGCAACAAACTTATAGTCAACATTATATTAAATGGGGGGAAACATCAAAACATTTCCACTAAAATCAGGAACAAGAGTGTCTACTTTCTCTGTGCTTTTGTTCAATAGAGGACTGGAAGTCTTAGCTACAGCAAACAAGAGACACAAATAAAAGGGATACAAATACGAAAAAAAGAAGTCACATAATTGTTATTTGCAGATTATATGATTCTATATCTAAGGGACCCTAAAGAATACCAGAAAACCGTGAGATCTGATAAATACTTTCAGCAAACTAGCAGGATATAAACCTAACACAAAGGAATCAGTAACCTGCCTATATATCAATAACAGATGTGCTGAGGATGAAATCCAGGAAATAGTCCCTTCATGACTGCCTCAACAAACAACATAACTGGGAATAAACCTAACCAAGGATGCAAAAGACCTCTACAATGAAAACTTTAGAATGCTCAAGAGAGAAATTGATGAAGACACTAGGAAATATACCATCCCATGTTAATGGATTGGAAGAATCAATATTGTGAAAATGGATATCTTACCAAAAGCAATCCATCAAAATTCCAATGGCATTCTTCACTAAAATAGAAAAAAAAATCAATCCTAAAAATCATTTGCAAGCACAGAAAATCCTTAGATAGCCAAAGCAATCCTGAGCAGCAAAAATAATGCTAGAGGTCTCAGCATACCTGATTTAAAAGTGTATTACAAAGCTATAGTAACAATAGCATGGTACTGGCACAAACACAGGGATCAAGGGAATAGAATAGAGGACCAAGCAGCTTTAGCTATCTGATTTTTGACAAAAATGCCTGTGGGAATGACCTATAAGAACAAACTGTAGAAATGAATTATAAGAATGAAATATGGGGGCTGGAGAGATGGCTTAGAGGTTAAGGTGCTTGCCTGCAAAGCCTAAGGATCATGGTTCGATTCCCCAGGTCCCACATAAGTCAGATGCATAAGGTGGCACAAACATCTGGAATTCATTTGCAGTGGCTGGAGGCCCTGGCATGCCCATTCTCTCTCTCTCTGTGTCTGTCTCAAATAAATAAATAAATAAATAAATAAATAAATAAATAAATAAATGTATTTTTTTTTTAAACAAGTTAGAAAAAGAATGAAATATGGGAACATTCATATGAGGATATTTCTTATGACCCTTACAAACAGCTTTTCTGAGTATATTGCTGTGAGATCCTTTCCTGCTAACTTCCTGACTTTTAACTTGCCCTGAAATTATTCTTTCAACCACATAATCCACCCACTGAAAGCAATGTAACCAGGTTTCCTTTGCCTTGGTGTACCTGTGACCTGACCAGCAGAGGTGACCAACATTGATAAACAGTGTTTAGAGATGCTTATTAATCTTAAGCTGTGCTCTTTGCCCAATTTCCCCAGTGCCCTGGTTGGACTGTTGACCCAGAACAAACATACATGCATAAGAAGTGCTGATCATAGCACTGAAGACAATGAGGTTAGTAACAAAGTGCCTACAGAGCTGCCACAGATATGTTTGAAATAACAGGTGGGCTTACTGTGATGACATTTATGAACAGCACAGTACAACAGTCACACCTCTAAATCCCTTCCTTTAATAAGTGTTTAAGGATTTTTCAAAGTCAAAAGTTTCCTATCCTTTGCTCATGCAGTGTTCTACTTGTTTAAGTATTACTGTGTTTTGGCTGTTCAACAAAAATGTCAATGAGGGCTGGAGAGATGGCTTAGTGGTTAAGGTGCCTGCCTCCTACGCCTAAGAACGCCGGTTCCAATCTCCAAGTCCCACTTTTAGCCAGATGCAAAATGATGCAAGGGCACAATGCCACACTTGACCACAAGGGGGCGCATGCATCTGATTTCATTCGCAGCAGCTGAGAGGCTGCTGGAGTGCCCATCTCTATCTGTCTCCTTCTCCCTCTATCTCTCTCTGTGTCTCTCTCTAAAAAAAAAAAAAAAAAAAAAAAAAAAGTGCCTGTGAGTGGAAGCTACAATCACAAGATCTGAGTAGTGACGACTTCAGATTTGGTAGGTTCACCTTTTGGCTTAAACTTCAAGAATCAGTTTCTTATTTATTTATTTTTTTTATTTATTTATTTATATTTATTTATTTATTTTATATTTTTTATTTTCTGTTTTTTTGAGGTAGGGTCTCACTCTAGTTCAGGCTAACCTGGAATTCACTATTAGTCTCAGGGTGGCCTTGAAATCTCAGCAATCCTCCTACCTCTGCCTCCCGAGTGTTGGGATTAAAGCCGTGCGCCACCACGCCCAGCAAGGGTCAGTTTCTTGTTCCTCATGTTGCTGCTAGAGGCAGCTAGCCCACTCTTGAGTAACTTAAAGGTTAGTTCTCTTATTTTCAGGCTCTGCTCCTCTTAGATAAAACCCTAAGTGTTGGTTGCTGTAATTTCAGGGTTGTGCCCTCCAAAAGGGCAAATACCAAAAAATATTTACTTGAGAAGAGAGCCTTTTTAACAGATGATCCTGGAAAAACTGGATATCTATATGTAAAAGAATGAAGTTCTCCATGTCTAAGCATCAACTTCAAGTGTATCAAAAACCTTCACATCAGACCTGGAACTCTGAAACTGCTGGAGGAAACACATATAGGCATAGGCAAGGACTTTCTGAATAGAACCCCAGGTGCTCAAGAAGCAAGATAGCTAATCAATTAATGGGACCCTATGAAAAGCTTTTGTATAGTAAAGGATAGATACTGTGAACAAAGCAAGAAGGCAGTGTACGAATTGGAGAAAATCTTTACCAGCTCTACATCTAACAGAGGATGAATATCTAGAATATACAAAGAACTAAAAAAACTGATAATAAGAAATCAAACAACCTAATCAAAGAAAGCTCACAGAACTGCATAGAGAGTTCTCAAAAGAAGAAACACAAATGGCCAATAAATATTTTTAAAAATGTTCTATACCCTTATCCATCAGAGAAATGCAATTTAAAACCACTTAGAGATTCTATTTCATTCCTATCAGAATGGCTATCATGAAGAAATCAAATGACAGTAAGTGCTGGCAAGAATGAGAGGAAAGAGGAACACGTCTTCATTGTTGGTGGGAATGTAATCTAGTACAGCCAGTGTGTAAATCAGTGTGGAGGTGCCTGAGATAGCTAAAAAGAGATCTAACAAATGATCTGGCTATACCAGTCTTTGGCATATACACTACAGACTACACATTACTATAGAGATACTTGCTCCTCCCTGTTTATTGCTGCTCTATTTTTTTTTTTTTTTTTTTAATAACAGGAAATGAATGTAGTCTCAGGGTGGCCTTGAACTCCTCCTCCTAGATGCCCATAAATGGATGAATCCAGCCTAGATGCCCATAAATGGATGAATGGATAATGATAATGTGTTACATGCACACAATAGAGTTTTATTCAGCTATTAAGAAAAACTAAATAATGGGATTTGTAGGATCTGGAAAAGATTATACTAAGTGAGGTAACCTAGGCTCGAAAGGTCAAACACAGCTTTTTCTCTCTCATATGTGGCTCCTAGATTCAAATTTTTGTATTGGCATGTGAGTTGCAGTAAAAGCCAATAGTAGAGGCCAGGGAGCTAGAAAGGCACCATGGGGAAGGTTGGAGAGGGGAGGGTTTAAGGGGAAGGTTTGATTGACATATAAGGAGAAGGGTAGAATACTTGGGGTGAAATGGTCTCAGTGGGTCAGGGAGGGGTGGAAAAGGAGAGTGGGAGAACAGCTAACCAAAATTAAGGATATTATGAATGAACCATATGAAAACCTACTTCTCTGCTAGCTAAAATATATATGTTAAAAAACAGCAGAGTTTGGGAAGAAGTACCCTGTGGGGTGGGTAATGCTGCACTCAGATGCCACAGATTGTTACAAGAAAATTCCAGTGCTAGACGTGGGATACTTTTCAATGAGTTGTTGGCCAGGGAGGCCCCTGGTGCCCCCAAAACATTACAGGCTATTTCCAAGGCTCTGGGTTGCTACCAGAGCTAGGTGGTAATACCCTCCTGCTAAAGACTCCACACGCCTGGGCTACAGGTCACTGGGAAATCAAGCTGGAGCTGAGCTGAAGCCTGTTGAGGAAGAAAATGGTCTTAACCAGCAGTGGACCCTGCAAGCTATATGTTTGGCCAGCCAGGCCAAAAGTGCAATTGGTGCAAAGGTGGCATGTCTGTTACGGGAGAAACCAACTGATTGGATCTTAGACCCACTCTATAGGAGGGAATTCACCCTAGTACTGAAAAGCTAATCAAAAGCCTATGGCTGGGAAGTCAGAAGCCTTAGGAGGGAAACTATTACCATTGTTTGGTTTCATACATATGCCCACCAAGTTTCCCTCTAAATATTTATGTTTATGCCCATATATTAATGCTACTGTCACTTTTGGTTAAACGAACTTCTCTTTGCAGAAGGCAGTGACTACTAGAGAGGCTGAAAATTCATAAAAGTTCTGAGAAGTAGCAGTCAAATGTTCAACAGTAAGTGAGACATTCTTTCACACCCTGGGCTAAGGCTCAGGAACCATTGTGGAAAAGGTGGTAGAAAAACGTAAAAACCAAAGAAAGGGGAGGGGTGTTTTGGAATAATCTGGCCATTGCATTTATATGACATCACAGCAGCTGAGGCAACCTGCACAAGACCTGCATAACATGAGGGAAAAGAGAACTGGTCACATCAAAGTAGAAATGAGAGTAGTTTATAGAAGAAGGGGTTTAGTGAAGGAGGATGAGAGAGAAGAGACAAAAGAGTGCAGTGGGAGGGGATTATGATCAGGGTACATTGTGTATACGAATGGAGGTTGGTCAATTAAAAGTTAAAAATAACCAGGTGTGCTGAGCATCATGGTGCACACCTTTAATTCCAGGACTTGGGATGCAGAAGTAGGAGGATTGCCATGAGTTTGAGGCCAGCCTGAGACTACACAGTGAATTCCAGGTCAGCCTGAGCTAGATATTCAGGTGAGGTGGCATATGCCTTTAATCACAGTACTTGAGAGGCAGAGGTAAGAGGATCACTGTGAGTTCAAGGACAGCATGGGACTACAGAGTGAGTGCCAGGTCAGCCTGAGTTACAGTGAGACCCTACCTGAAGTAGAGTTAAAACACACCCACCATGGCTCAAGAAATTTTGTGGAAGAGGGGGCAGAAAGATTGTAAGAGCCACAGGCATTCCCCAGTCCCAATGACTGACTGCTGCTCTCACAAGGCATAACCCACAACCCCAAGGGGAATCCAGTAACCCCACTGAGCTGGGCCCTCAGTGGATTGGGGGCAGGGAGGACAGAAATGATGGTATCGACACATGATGTGTCCATAAAATGCACATTCTTTATTTCTTTCTTTCTTTATTTATTGACAACTTCTTTAATTGTAGACAATATCCCTTGGTACTTCCTTCCCTCACGCCCCCCACTTTCCCCTTTGAAACTTCATTCCCCATCATATCCCCTCCCCTGTCAATCAGTCCCTCTTTTCAGTTTGATGTCATGATCTTTTCCTCCTATTATGATGGTCTTGTGTAGGTAGTGTCAGGCACTGTGAGGTGATGGATATCCAGGCCATTTTGTGTCTGGAGGAGCACTTTGTAAGGAGTCCTACTCTTCCTTTGGCTCTTACATTCTTTCCGCCCCCTCTTCTGCAATGGACCCTGAGCCTTGGAAGGTGGGTTTGAGATGTTTCATTGCTGAGCACTCCTCTGTCCCTTCTTCTCAGCACCATGGTGCCTTCTGAGTCATCCCAAGGTCACCAGCATATGAAAAGAGAAGCTTCTCTAAACAAAAGTTAGAGTAGCATTAATATATGGGTGTGGACATTAAGAGAAGTGCTTACTGGGCAGTTTGGTGAGCATAGTATATACATTTAGCATGACACCAGCAGATGTTACACCCCTAGGGCTCATTACTACCCCTGTCATAGGTTTTCAGTATCAGGGATGTATTCCCTTCCATGGAACAGGCCTCCAGTCCAATTAGAGAGAGGTTGGTTTCCCCTATAAAAGACATGCCACTATTGTACCCATTGGCTCATTTGGCCTGGCTGGCCAAATTTAAAGCTTGCAGTGTTCACTGTTGAGTACCTTCACTGGTGTTTTATCTCTCCCATTGAACTGCATGCAGTGTAGCTTTTTCCAACTTTCTGTCAGCTGGTCCACATGAAGGAGGCTTTCAGCTCAGCTCCTGCAGGTTTTCTCAGTGACCTTGCCACCCAAGTATGTGGAGTCTTCAGCAATAGGGTCTTAGCATCTATTCCTGGTGGGAAACCAAGGGCCTTGGCAATGGCCCATAATGTTTTGGGGGTATCTGAGACCTCCATGGCCAACAACTTACTGGAAGGTATCCCATCCCTGCCACTGAAAATTTTCTAGTAACAATCTATGGCTTCTGAGTGTTCCATTGTCCAGAAAAGTAGGTTTCCATATGATTTATTTATACCCTCTTAGATTTTGATTAGCCCTCCCTCCACCTTTCCTTTACTCAATCTCTTCCCCTGACCTCACTTAGGCCTTTTCACCCCCATTAATCTGTTCTTCTATTTACATATATACAATACCATCCTATTAAGTCCCCCCTCCCTCCCTTTCTATTCCCTTTATATCCCCTTTCTAGCTGACTGGCTTCTGCTACTGAGTTTTATTTTTACTTACATAGAAGTCCAATCATTTGTAGCTAGAATCCACATATGAGAGAGAAGATGTAATGTTTAGCTTTCTGGGCCTGGGTTACCTCACTAAGTATATTCCTTTCCAGATCCATCCATTTTCCAGCAAATTTAATAACTTCATTTTTCTTTAGCACTGAGTAGAACTCCATTGTGTAAATGTGCCACATCTTCATTATCCATTCATCTGTGGAGAGACATCTAGGCTGGTTCCATTTCCTAGCTATTGTGAATAGAGCGGCAATAAACATGGTTGAGCAAGTATCTCTAAGGTAGTGAAGTGAGTCCTTAGAATATATGCCTAGAAGTGGTATAGCTGGGTCATATGGTAGATCTATATTTAGCTGTCTCAAGAACCTCCACACTGACTTCCACAATGGCTGGTCCAGATTGCATTCCCACCAACAGTGTAGAAGGGTTCCTCTTTTTCTGCATCCTCACCAGCATTTATGGTCATTTGTTTTCATGATGGTAGCCAATCTGACAGGAGTGAGATGGAATCTCAACATAGTATTAATCTGCATTTCCCTGATGACTAGGGATATAGAACGTTTTTTAGATGTTTATATGCCATCTGTATTTCCTCTTCTGAGAACTCTCTATTTAGTTCCATATCCCATTTTTAATTGGGTTGTTTGATTTCTTATTATTTAATTTTTTGAGTTCTTTGTATATCCTAGATATTAATCCTCTGTCAGATGTATAGCTAGCAAAGATTTTCTCCCATCCTGTAGGTTGCCTCTTTGCTCTATTCACAGTGTCCTTAGCTGTACAAAAGCTTTGTAATTTCATCAAGGCATATTCTTTTTTTTGTTTGGTTGGTTGGTTTTTCGAGGTAGGGTCTCGCTCTAGCCCAGGCTGACCTGGAATTCACTATGTAGTCTCAGGGTGCCCTCGAACTCAGAGCGATCCTCCTACCTCTGCCTCCCAAGTGCTGGGATTAAAGGCGTGCGCCACCACGCCCGGCTTTAAGGCATATTCTTAATAAAAAAATAAAAATATGTAGATCTTTAATAATGATGTTAAAAATTGTCAATACCACCATGTGCCCATTAATCCCAGCACTTAGAAGGCTGAGATTAGGAGGATCTCTGTGAACTCCAGGGCAGCCTGGGCTACAGTGAGATAACCAACAACATTTGGTTCAGAGATGGCTTTATGACTTGATTTAAGCTAAAGAAGAGGCAGAGGTGGCCTCCAGAATGAATGCCCTTCCTCGGCATGCTTCAGGCCCCATGTGTACAAGTCCAGGCTAGCTTTGCTGGAACATAGGCATTGGCTGGTCACACTGATTATCCCAGTGGACTTAAAACCTATTGCCAGGCCCAACCAGTCCTTCTAGATTACTCATTTTTAGTCATCTCTTTGACAACCAAAGCCTTTAACAGCAGCCTATGCAGCCACACCATCAGCTGACCCACCACTTGGAGCAGGAATTGGCATTTCTTGCTAAGTCATTACCTCTGGAAACAGCATGTGATCCACAAAAAACACCCACCTGACCTCATGGCCTCATTGAGATGAGATGCACACTGTGACCTGGTGGTTTTTCAGTATATTCATAGGTGTGTGTCCATTACAGTCAACTTTAGGAGATTTTCATCACTCAAAAAAAAAAAAAAAAGCTTTGTTTTTCTCCACTACCAGACATTCCTTCTGCCTCTCCCCACCAGGTCCTAGAAACCACAGGTCTAGCTTCTGTCTCTCTGTATGTGCCTATTGTGAGCATTGCAATGAATGAAATCACTCAAACAACGATTTTCTGTGCCAAGCTTCCTTTCACTTAGCATGTTTTCCAAGTTTCTTGCACAGTGCAGCACAGAACCATACTCTCATGAATAGCATTATTCGTTTATTTGTTTCTGCACTCCATACTTGGGCCAGTACTTGTCTTATTCTCTGCAGCTTCCCTACTACAGAGTTGAGCTTTCCATAGAAAATGCTCCTGGAATGAATGAATGAGGATACCATTGTTTCCCTTCTTTTACTAAAACAATTGAGTTATAATGTAACTTATGATGGAAGAGCCAGGACGTCTCAGGACACCATCATCACATTGGTTCATGCAGGACACAGACCTGAGCTACCTCCTCAGGTTGTTTGGCACCTCCACCAAGTCATGGCTCAGCTGCTACCTCCTCCAGCTGTGTTCATGTTAGTTCCAGAGCTCAGCAAAGCATTTCGACACGAGCATGTCTTCTTTTGCTTCTGGTGTAATGACTGTGCTAACTGCAGAAGACAGGGGCACTTCCTTACCTGACAGTGTACTACTTTGGCCCAGGGGACAATGTCTCCCAGACTTCACTTGCACTTTTCCTGTCAGCATGATGAACAAGATTGAGTGAAGGCCATACTCCTTGCCATCTGTGCATGTGTTTGCCTTAATTCTCAGGCTCTGGGTAGCAATGAGTTATAAGGTTATTTAAACCTGTTTTCCTACAAACCTTTCACTTAAAGAAAAAAAAAAGTCCTTCATTTTTGAAGTTCTTTGTTGGCTGGGGCAGGTACAGCTTGCAATTTGTTAACACTACAGCAGTCCGTTCCCCAGGAGATTGCAAAGAGTTTTATTGGCATTTCTTTGTTGGGCTGGGACAGAAAGAGGGCCTGGTACAAATCACCCAGACAAGACCCTAGTTATAGGGCCTAATCACACTTGAACCACCCTCAGGGCCAGCAGAATGCCTCTGACCCCTTCCAGTACTTCCAGCGAACTTTTGAAAGACAGAGCCTGTCTGCTGAGGCTTGTCTGTGTGGCAAAGAGCAAGTGCTTTAGGGAGAGTAATAGTTTCCGACCTCAGGAGGCCCATTTCGGGCTTTGACTGTGATTTACCAAAAGGGTTTGTAATGAATGCACCTAAGTCAGACCTTCTGTAAAACTTCTTTGGCATGAGGGCAAAAAGGACATGACACAAAGAAATGTGGGCCAGCAAGCAGCTGGTAATTCACCCAACTTGATGTCAGCTCCCAACCATGGAGGATTTGAGGAAGGAGAAAGGAAAGAGGCGTGCAGGCTAGTCTTCTGGCCTGTGTTAATTCCCTCCAACCTCATAAGTGTGTGTGTGTGTGTGTGTGTGTGTGTGTGTGTGTAGTCCTGCTGAGAGGACACAAGAATGCCCCTGAAGGGCTATTCTTTATTTTATGGAACGGAAAGAATTACTTATTCCCAAAAGTTTGCTGGGAGTATTGGGAGGTGTCTGGCTGTTGAGGCCCTGCCTATGTCGCCGAGAATGACTTTGAACACATGTTCCTCCTGCCTCCACCTTGTGAGTGCTGGAATTACAGATATATACCTAGGTGTCTGCAAGAATTATTTGCTTCTATTACTTCTATTATTTTGTTTAAACATAGCACCTATTTGTAAAAACTCAAAACAATTAAAAAATACATGAAGCAGAAAGTGGAATTCACTCCCAGGCCTGCAGGCAAAAGCATAGCCCCTGGATGCTGCCTAGGACTGGGCTTTTGTCAGTATGTGTGCTTAACTTGTGCTTGCATAGTATGCATTATTATTCAGTTATAGTGGGATCACAGTCTCCATACTGATAGTTGCCTTAGCTTTAAATGATTGTGCTTCTTGTCAGTTTTCACACCACATGAAGTTGTGGTCTGATGTTCTGCCATCCATCACTCTACTTCTAGTGACCAGTACCCTGCATGCTTATCTTACCCACTATGCTTCTCTCTTTATAAAAATTTAAATTTTTAAAAAATTTTATTTATTTGAGAGAGAGAGGGAAGGAGTGAATAGATGTGCCAGGGCTTTCAGCCATTGCAAACAAACTCCAGATATATTCATCACCTTGTGCATCTGGCTTATGTCCTGGAGCATTGAACTTGGGTCCTTTGGCTTTGCAGGCAAGTGCCTTAACCACTAGGCCATCTCTCCATCCTTATAAAACCTTTTTTTCATAATTTTCATACATGTATATAATGCATTTTGACCACAATGCCCTCCCATTACCTTCTTTTGTCCCCTCCATTCTGAACCCCTTCTTTTTTTCAACTAGTTCCTCTTCTATTTTTTATATTTTGGTGGCCTTTTTTTTTTTTTGCCTTCCTCGATCATTCATGCTGACACACTGATGTGCAGCATATTGTGCAGATCTTGTGTCAGTAATGACAACATGCTTCTCTCTTTAGAAACGTCATATTTCAGAAGCTTTTATTTACAAGGTAGAGAATGTATTCTCAGCCTTCATGTGCTCCCCATCCAGTTCTAGCAGCTTTTTTCTGGAGCCATTCCCAAACTCCTGCAGCTCAGCCTCTACCCATAACTTCACTAGGCATTTGCTACTTCACCTACCCACTTCTTTCTCTTTTTTGTTCTTTAATAACAGTTAAAGTAACAGCAGCCTTACCGAGATTCTATTCATGCACCATACAAATACTCCTTCTGTTAGGTGCTTTGTTGGGGGATGTTTGAGAAGGAGGGGCAGATACCAGTGTACTTTAGTAATCAAAGTATGACTCAGGGGCTGGAGATGGCTCAGGAGTTAAGACACTTGCCTACAAAGCCTAACAACCCAAGTTTGATTCCCCAGGACCCACGTAAAGCCAGATGCACAAAGTGGCACATGCATCTAGAGTCTGTTTGCAGTGGCTAAAAGCCCTGGCATGCCCATTCTTTCTGTCTTTATTTGATCTTGCAAATAAATAATCAACATACTTTAGTAATCTGTCCCAGATTGGAGCAGCTTATAGTTTTAGGGGTAGGGGAAGGAGGCAAGAAGGAGTTGTGGAAGCAAGTGTGTGATGTTGTGGCCACACCAGTTGAGACCTGTGGGTCCCAGCTGTTGCTTTTAGGGAGAAGAGAGAAAAGAGGGGAGTCTAGACGTGGGTCCAGTGCCACTAGTGCTGTGTTCTCCTATGGGGTGGCGAGAGTCTTGGAGTGCTGAGTCACTGGGTGGGCCTGTTAGGAAACTGGCCCAGGAACCTGTGGCATAGCAAGAGAGTCTGCTGGAAAGGAGACTGTGAGTGGAGAAGGGGGTGGGCAAGAGGAGTGTGAGAGAGGATGCCCTCACAGCTGGATGAAGGGTACAGCAGGAGGGAAGGCTGAGGTAGAGACAAGGAGCATTGTGTGGGTACACATGCTATAGGATATCTGTGTGTGTGTGTGTGTGTGTGTGTGTGTGTGTGTGTGAGAGAGAGAGAGAGAGAGAGAGAGAGAGAATTTGAGATGTGAACTAAAATCCTCAGAAAACAACTACCTTCTGCACCTACTTCCAGAAAGGCAGAATGGACTGATGAAGCTTCTGTGATCATAGAGAGATGGAATGTTGCAAGTCAGAGCCTAATCACCTTGGGCTACCTTTAGCCCCTAATAGCCATTTATTGCCCACCTCTGTGTCTGAACTAACATCCTGGTGACTATCAGTTGATCAGGTGTAATCCTTTTCAGAATGCAAGAACAGACCCCAGCTTCCACCAACCCAAGGGCTAAGAATGTCATCAGACAGCATCTGAGGCCTATGGTGGAGATTTCCCCGCTTTGTAATAACCTGCCTACCTGATGGTCAGCCAGTGTATTAAAAAGTGCCTTGAATTACACTTAATGTTCATATTCACATATTAATGCTACTCTCACTTCTAGTTAGAGAAGCTTCACTTTTCAGATGGCGATGACCACTGGGATGACCCAAAAGGCAACATAATGCTGAGAAGAAGGGATGGAGAAGTGTCCAGCACTGAAACATCTCTGTCACACCCTCCAAGGCTCAGGGACCATTGCGGAAGAGGGGGCGGATAGAATGGAAGAGCCAAAGGAAGGGTATGACCTCTTACAATGCAACTGCCCAGACAGAAATTGGCCTCAATAGCCATGACCTTGCAATGCCTAGCAATACCTTCGCAAGACCCTCAAAATAGAAGGAAAAGATGATGACATCAAATTAAAAGAGAGACTAATGGAGAGAGGGAGGGGATATGATGGAGATTGGAGTTCTACAGTGGAATGGGGGAGGGGAGGGAAATATGTGTTTTTTGTATGTAAGTATAGAAGTTGTCAATAAAAAAATAATAATTTTAAAAGTGCCTTAATTTATGCCTTTCCTTTGTTCTATAACTATGAAACCTTCATGAAATTGTTAACATGTTGGAACATGGAATTTGGGATAACCGAAATCTGAGTTCTCTGGCCATGTTCGCTCATGTTTGACTCCAGAATAAACTATCTCTTATCCCATTTGAGGTGAGAGCTGTGTTTTTTCATAGACAGAGATAAAGAGGGAAGAACAGATGCACATGTGGGCAGGGGATAAGACAGAATTATATATACCTGGGGTCAGAAGGGACTGGAGAAGAGAGCAAAGCTGTCCTGTGGGAGAGCTTAGAGATTTTTTTTTTTTTTTTTTTTTTTTCGGTTTTCTTCACTCTAGCTCAGGCTGACCTGGAACTCACTATTGTCTCAGGATGGCCTTGATGGGTGCTGGGAGAAGGGTCTTTATGTCCATTGGGATATGGGTGCTGGTCAATAGGAGGTGGTCCATGGAGGTGTAGATTGTAAGGTTCGTGAATGACCAAAGACCATGCAGGACACTCTGAGGCAGAGAAAAAGCTATTTGTTGGGGCCTGAGCTGCTGGGCTGTCTCACAGGAGACAGAGAGAACAGCCAGCGTGACTATACTGTGGGTTTTTATAGAATTTTTCCTTTTGGGAGGGGAGAAGAAAAAGGGCTGGGGACTGCAGGAACAGCAGAGACCAAAGGGAGAAGCTAGATACCCAGAGGGACAGAGATCAAATGGAGGAGGAGGAGATGCCACCAGGAGAGGGGCCAAGCTGTCTCTGAGATAAGATCAGCAGGAAACTAGGGCTGAGGGCATTGTTAAGTCAATGGAACAGGGCAATATAAACACTAAAGTTGTATCAATCAGCCTGCTGTTGTTCTCTTTCTTCATTTCAACTTCATCTTGGGATTCTTGTCCTACCGAACATGGTCATATCTCTCAGTACTGCTTTCTTCTGTGAGGGGACGTGGTCAGGTGTTTAAGGGGATGCTGGTGTTGACAGCTGGCAAGTCCCCTGTAAGCAGGTGACAGAGACTTGAGTCTGAGGAGACTAAAAGTTGGTATTGAGTGGGAGAGAGATAGGTTAATAAAAGTTGGTTGAACAAGTGATGTGTGAGATTTCATACCTGGTTTTGGAAATATTTCTAAAAACAAGGGGCTATCAAGAGCAATAGAAATATCCCCATTAATAGTAGTCAAGGCTAAATAGTTCCAAAGATATCCTATAGTCCTGAGGACAGTGGGGTGTCAAGATATAGACTCTGTTGGTCAGAGCTTAGAGATTTTTTTATTTTTTTTATTTTATTTTTTTGGTTTTTTTGAGGTAGGGTCTCACTCTAGCTCAGGCTGACCTGAAATTCACTATGTAGTCTCAGGGTGGCCTTGAACTCATGGTGATCCACCTACCTCTGCCTCCCGAGTGCTGGGATTAAAGGCATGCATCACCACACCCGCCCGGCTTGAGATTTTTTATCTCTAATTTTACATTACCTGATTTGTTTATATGATAACAACAGTCTTTGTTTATGAAGAGACAATTTCCTCCCTTCTCAGCTGTGATGAGGTTGAGGCCTCGATGGTTCTGAAGGATTACTGATGCCAGTGAGGTGAGCTGCTGCTGTAGTAGGTGAAGGGCCATAGCAGAGTCTTTAATGGCTGTACTCAGCTCTGTTGAAACTGTTGATAAGACATTAGGCTGTGTCCCAGCCCACCTGCAACCAGTCCTGTTGCTGTTATAGAGGAGGCAAGGCTTATTTTTATTAGTACAGGTAAATGGATTGTGACAAGCTCAGCCTTTTGGAATGTACTTCCCTTAGATAAGGGGCCAGTATCTATTATCTAATCATCTGAAACAATAGCATATCTTGTTGTTAGGGACCCCTGTGGGATGGTAGAAAAGCTTCTGTCTGTATACCAAGTGTGGTTAGGGTTAGGGAGGGGAGACTGAAATCCTGGGGTTGTGGTAGGTTGAAGTAGAAGGGTAGCTTGTTAGGTGGGAGCCAGGAGCCTGAAGTAATGTTTGTTTTCTAGAAAGGTAACATGAAAAAGTTGAAGTTTGGATGGGGTTGTAAGGTTCGGGAGTGGCCACGACCACGCAAACCACTCTGAGGCAAAAATGAAAGCTTTTATTTCGGCAAAGCACGAGCTGCCAGGGCTGGCTCACAAGAGAGGAGCACAGCTCACGTGAGTTCCTCAGGTAGTGGGCTTTATAGGGTCAGGTGGGGGAAGGTGAGGAAAAGAACTCCTTTGTTCTTTACATTAGCCATTTCAAAAAGCTAGGGTGTGAGACCAGAACAGTGACCAGGGGACTTATGAGATAAGGGGGCAGGAAACCATGACCCAGGCCATTGTTAGGCAAGGAAGGGATAATGACTGGGCTGGTTCTTGAGGAATGTGGGTAATCCACTTCCTTATGTCTCTGTCCCATCCTGCTGTCCTTGACTCCATTTTGGGACCTGTCTGACCTAACAGGGTTAGGGTTTAAGTAGCCTCTATTCTAACCCACAGCTTTCATTAGCGTTTGAGGCCTTGAAGGGGACCAGGGGTTCCAGGTAGATGAAGTTGGATTGTCACAGAAACATCTGAGTGAGCTAACTGTAGAGAGCAGCTACAAGATTAAGTTTGTAGTTAAATACACAATCCCAAAATTAACAGAATTATTACTGGAAATGACAGTCATGATCATCATGAAGATCTAGAAATTCACAAACTGGTGTGGTTTATATCTGTTCTCATTACAGTGAGCATGTCTACCTAAGTTATAGTCTGGGCTGTGATGACTAAATCTTTTAAGATATACCTTACTTTTGGGCTGTATTTTTCTATTGAATGTTTAAGACCAAGTAGGTGGCCAAAGTTTATTTTTTGTGGCTCTTTAAGGGAGACTTTCAGGGACCTGGGAGGAGCTCTATGGCTCTCAGCATTTGTGTCATCTTCTGGGATGAGTCATGGCCATGCTGACCATGTGGCCTCCCTTCCCTTGGAAGCATTAAGGGTTTTTCCCCCTTTGTTCTGACTCTCCTTCTGCAGACTGGATAGTGAATGGAATCCATTTTTGATGTCTCCATGTCTTGTCTGATCAAGAAGATAGGTGACTTGCCAAGAGCTTTAGGATCCTCTAGAGAAAGAAGTGTCCCATTGTCTCTTGAGCCCTTCTGACTTGGAGGTGCTGGGACCAAAATATCGGGTACCCTTTTAACCCCAAAGTCCTCATTGATTCTGGCCACTACATCTGGTTTTTAAGCACCCAGGAGAAAAATGGGAATATAGCATATGTCAGTATCTTTTGTCTTCAACAAAACAGATCTAGTTAAAACAGTATTAAAAACCTTAACATTTTGTTGTAACATTTCACTTATGTTGTCTGATGACATGGTGAGCCATATCTGAAAAAATAGGAAACATGTACATATAATTTAACATTTGTAAGTGCATACAAATCATGTTAACAATCCTGGAGAAAATTTTCATTAACAAAAATATAAATATTAACTTTGACTTTTAGTTTTTGGTGACAGCCAGTTTTGTTTTTACATATGAGGATCTGAACTTGAATGTGAGAGAAATCTACCAACAAACTCAAATCAAGCAATATGTCAGAAATTAAGTTAAATTTTTACCTTTCAATTGAGTCTGTCAATCTAAAATCAGAGTTGAATTTTGGAATATTTTTACTTAAAAACCTGTGGCTATTGTAGCAGATATAAACAAGATCTTTGGTTTTAACGTTGAAAGCCTGGATGTCTGTCTTTTAAAAGTATGGATTTGGCTGGGCATGGTGGAACACACCTTTAATCCCAGCACTGGGGAGGCAGAGGTAGGAGGATTGCCATGAGTTCGAGGTCACCCTGAGAATAAAGAGTGAATTCCAGGTCAGCCTGGGCTAGAGTGAGACCCTACCTCAAAAAAATATATATATGGATTTGTAAATGTAGGTAAAACTTGAAAGATAAAACTTGGAGATAATATAACTTGGAAATGGAGAGAGAAACAAATGACAAATCTGAACTACATTTATGATATAATAAATTAAGATTATCTGTTTATAGTGAACTTATACAAGAGAGAAATCAAGAGAGAATCAAATGACAAATCTGAACTGTATTTATGATATAACAGATTAAGATTATTCCTTTACAGTGAACTTACACAAGAGAGAAATTGAGTGAGAATAAAATGACAAGTCTGAATTACATTTATGATATAACAAATTAAGATTATTTGTTCATAGTGATCTTACACAAGAGAGAAATTGGGAGAGAATCAAAATTATATGTTGTTTGTCATTTTCCCTTTTCTTGTCCAGAAGCAATAGGCCAATTTGCCTAAGGACAAGGTGTGGATGATACATGGTTTTAAATGTGCTTGGGGTCTAAGTTAGGGGGGCCAACCCATTTTTCAGAATCCAGATTACCATGAATTTAAATAGCATATCATAATTAATATAATTTACATTACAGTGAAGTGGAAACAATCATTAAAAAAAAAAAAAAAAAAACTCTAAACATTGAGAAAACCTACCAGTTCCTAGGTGTTTGACCTTTAGCCTTTACTTGGCAGTCTTTAGGATCTAACTTTTTTAAGTGAGTAGGGCAAGCAGAGCAGAGAGAAGGACGGGAGTGTAGAGCAAAAAAAAAAAAAAAAAAAAAAAAGATTAGATATAGGGAATTTTGGACCATTTTTCAGTGTTTTGGCAGAAATTTTATAAATCAGAAAGAATGTGGAAATCAAAAGTGGCATTTTCAGGCCATGTGGATCCATTGTCTAATTTATATTGAGGCCAGGCCGTGTGGTAATAAAAGATTGATATCATCTTGGAGCCCTAACTTTTTAAAGTTTTTAAGTAGACAGCCAGAGGGTGATAGGGACAGTTTGGGGAGTCTTATTTCCCATCTCAGAGGAGAGGAAGAAGGAAAGGGTGTAGGAGGAGTGCACAAGATAAGAAGTCAAGGATTTT
Source organism: Orientallactaga sibirica (assembly GCA_036365145.1). Classification (NCBI taxonomy): domain Eukaryota; kingdom Metazoa; phylum Chordata; class Mammalia; order Rodentia; family Dipodidae; genus Orientallactaga; species Orientallactaga sibirica. The sequence goes on along the minus strand of JAEOAD010000011.1, from coordinate 42,839,413 downwards.
GAAGATGGGGGTCAAAACTAGGGACAGTTTTGGAAGTCTTATTTCCTATCTCAGATGTGAGGGAGAAGGAAAGGGTGTAGGAGGAGACTCTTGTAAGGAAGAGAGAAGGAGAAAAGTAAGGAGCAATTAGTAGTTTTGAAGAATGAGATCTCAGGAGGAGGGAAGGGGAGGCGCAGTTGGGGGCGTGCAGCCCAGAGTGGCTTGGGAGATTAAGCTTCAGGCCAGCGGGAGCATTTATATTGGTACATTACAGTGGATCAGTGGCTGAGAAACCCAGCAGAGAGGAGGACAGAGAGAGAGAGAGAGAAAGAGAGAGAGGGAAAAGGAAAAGAAGGAAGGGGCGAGTTTGTCCCCCTTTGAGAGTGGCTGATGAAGTTCGCTAGATGATGGTAGGAGAGGCAGGAGCTGCCAGCTCCTCTCTGGGCAAAGGGAGTTTTGTGCGAAAAGGAGGGGGAAGTGTCCCTAGGCCAGCAAACCCAGAATACTGTAATTTGGTTTATACAAAGTCATTGATGTTTGGCTATCAATAAGCAAAACTATTCAGCTGAACCAATCAATAGTAATAGAATATAAAAGAAAATGAAAACTTTTAGATCTTATGTTTCATTTGCTTAATGTTAATGTTATATTTGGCCAGTCAGATAATTGAAAAACATTGAAAATTAAAGTTTTTCTTAATGTATTTTTTCCTCTTGGAAAAAAATTAAAGGCTAGGGTAATTTTTATTTATTTATTTATTTTTAAATATTTTATTTTTTATTTATTTGAGAGAGAGAGAGAGATACAGAAATAGGCAGGTAGAGAGAGAGAGATGGCCTGGGCTCGAGTCCCCAGTACCATATGGGCCTCCCAATGGAGCATGCTTTGGTTAATTGTTTGCAGTGACAAATGGCCCGGGCCACTGCAAACAAACTCAGATGTGTGTGCCCCTTGCTCATCTGGCTTACAACACTGGGTTCTGGAAAATTGAGCCTTGAACCAGGTCCTTAGGCTTCAGAGGCAAAATATTTAACAAGCTAATATCAGAATCTCTCCAGCCCTTTATTTACTTTTTTCATTTGCTTAATGAGGTAGGGAAAAACCTTGACACTCTTGGAGTCTCTAGGTAATTTTTATTTATTTACTGTAGTCCCAGGCTGGCCTCAAACTCAGAGTGATCCTACCTCTGCCTCCCAAGTGCTGGGATTAAAGGTGATTAAAGGTATGCACCACCATGCCTGGCTAAAACCTTGTAATTTTAAGATGGTTCCTGTTTTGTTCATGCTGGTTTCACTGGGTGGTTATCACTGAGGTTATAATCTAAGTCTTATAAAAGGTGATTTGTTCATTGTGACTTTGTTATTAGGAAAACTGAGGAAGTTCCCCATGTCTTAGGGAAATCTGCTGTGTACAGACAGTGTTAATACAGTTTGTCTAAGCTTTATCTTTTCTAAGTCATAAATATTTTTATGTTAAGTTATAAAATTAAGCTGGGCATGGTGGTGCTCACCTTTAATCCCAGCACTTGGGAAGCAGAAGTAATAGGATCACCCTAAGTTCAAGGCCACCCTGAGAATACATAGTGAATTCCAGGTCAGCCTGGACTAGAGCAAAACCCTATCTCAAAAAGCCTTAAAAAAAAAAAAAAAGAAGAAGAAGATATAAAATTATTAAATGGTAAAATGTACTTGCTTAAGAAATTACTTTGTGTCTGTCCGAATATCTCTAATGTATATTTAAAATCAAGCTAGTTCAGCTCAACAATACCAGGTTTGATTTTACTCTTTTTTTTTTTTTTTTGGTTTTTCGAGGTAGGGTCTCACTCTAGTCCAGGCTGACCTGGAATTCACTATGTAGTCTCAGGGTGGCCTTGAACTCATGGCGATCCTCCTACTTCTGCCTCCTGAGTGCTGGGATTAAAGGCATGTGCCACCACACCCGGATTTAATTTCTAGTATCTTAATTTCATTGCTTATAGAGATATTGATACTTAGACATGATTCCTGCCCTAGAAAAATAATCTTAAACTGCTGTTCTGCTTTCATTTTTTTGTGATAATTGGTACTTGAATAGGTATACAGAGTAGCCAAAGTTGTTTTCAAACACAGATGCCAAGTTTTAATATTGTCTTATCTTTTCCTGACATACAATTTCTAAATTAAATCAGTTGGCTTAAATTTATTGATAAAATAATTGGTAAAATATTGTTTTTAGGGCTACTAAAATGTTCTGCCTGCACTTATAACTGACAGATACTTAAAAGACAAAATGTGTATGTTTTCTATGTTCCACATATAGCTTACACTGTCACCTGACAACTAAACTTAAATGCCAATCAGAGTGATTTTAAACTATTGTGTCATTCTCTAACCAGATCTGCTTTACTAACCAGATATGTTCTGCACCTTTTAAAAATTAAATCTGTTTTGCTAATCAGATATGTACAGTCTCTCTGAGTGATTAATAACCATATGTAGAAGCCAAAATCAATTGGAAACATTGTTGTTAAAAGGATAACCAATATTTTGATTCCTGCTCCTTGGTCAGAAGACTACAGGAGATGATGGGACACTTGCTAACTTCTAGCCTCTGGTAAGTTACCTGTCTTCTTGATCAGAGGAGATATGGAGACCAGAGATGAATTCCAAGTCAGTGTATCTGCTGCAACAGGGGAGTCACATCAGAAGAAAATCAGTCCTCCAGGCTTCCCAAAAGAGGGAGGGCCACTTGGTCAGCATGACCTTGACTTATACTAGCAGGTGACAATGCTGAGAGTCATAGAACTCCTCACAGGTCCCTCAAAGTCTCTCCTACAGCACCACCATTTACCTCCAAAATATTTAGTTAATTCTGGCAGCCTGCATGGTCTTAATCACCCAGTATGAAAAATATAATTACAAAATATTACAATATAAACAAAGATTCAGACCAATAAGCTCTCCTGTCTGATGCTGGCTTATAATACTAAACTATCATTAACTCATGCCTTCTCTTCTGCCTGTCACTGATTAGTCAGCCACTATAGTCTTTAAATAAAAATTCCAAAAATTGTCCTCACTGGTTATGTTCACCTGACAGTTTTTGATTTGTATTAGTCCAATCTCTCCTTCATATGTCTTATTAAAGGAGGAATATCACTAAGGACAGATCTCAGACCCCCATCCTAACAGGTAAAAATGATTCAGAGTTCTGGCTGTTTGTACTTGCTGATGTGGGTGGTGCTGGTTGTTGGCAGGTGTCTCTTTGCTCAGATTATAGAGGTAAACCAGACTCTCCTGCAATTGGTGGTGCTCCCTCAAATTTGTAACACAAAGGGGACCCACATACCCCCAGGAAATTGGGCCCCTACCCATCAGCCCATGGGTATAGATTCATCACACCAGAGTCAAGGGGACAGATTACCAGGAACACAGAGGGTCCCTTCCAGGTCACCCCTGGAGGACACCTGCCTGTGACAGGGAGACTACAACCCTGCTCTAGTCACTCCAGAAGTTGACTAGTCTATGCATGGGGGATTCAACATGACATATAAAAATGTTTTGAATCATGTAGACAACACAGCTAACTGTCCTGTCCCACTGCTGTCAGCCAGCTTTCTCCTTGCTTATATGAAAATTTGTTTTCTTGGTCACCTTGGCTCACCACTCAGATTTCCACCATCTCTGGACCCATAGTTCTGTTACTTTTAGGGTTGATTGTAGACCCCTGCATTTTAAATGCTTTAATCAAGTTTATCCAGCAGAGAATTTCCTCAGTAAAATTAGTGATCATTAGATTCCCAATACCAGCCAGTTCCCATGGGAGAGTCCAAGGTTTGACTTGATATGCCAACTCAAGGGGGGAATGTGGTGGATAAGGGAATAAGGGAATCTAATGGATAAGGAAATGTTACCTTTGTCATGCAGGATGTACCAGGCCATCTGCTTGAGTGAGATATACGTTAATCATTTTTTTCTCCACTTTTGTAACTATGCTCGACTTGTGATTGTTGTCATATAGACATGTTTAACAATGTGATGTAGACTTTGTCTTTATAACCCCTGACCAGGGGGAACTTGGGGCTGCACTCTTGAGTTCCTGGCTTGAAGTGTAGTCCTGGCCAGAAAGAAATGCCTCTATTTTATTAATATCATATTTGTGTTGGACTAGAGAATCTCTGAGTGACCCCAGACCCATTACACAGACTCTCAGACCAGTGTGGGTTACAAATCAAGGGTACTTAATAAAGTATAATAATTCAGCTCCAAGAGGACTAGTGCTGTAGCTTTAAGAGGGTGGGGGTCAGAAAGGTGTTTGTAAAAGCCTCTGGAGGAGACATGAACACTGCCCCTGGGAATTGGTTAAAGGGAGGGGGAAAGGTGAGGAAAGCTGGGAGGGGGGAAGCAGAGAAGACAGGCAGAGGGAGTCTGCAAGCAGCTGTCCAATGTCCACTCTAAGCTGCTGGTACATGGCCTACAAGCCAGGTGCAGAAGGGAATGGGAGAGAGAGAGAGGGGAGAGATATGAGAAAATAAAGACAAAAAGCGCCTATGTGAACAGAATGGGAGGTTGGGGGAGGATAGGCAGAAATATACACAGCTGAGGGGGCATCAGAAGGACAGAGAAAAGAAAGTGAGGCTAATAGTGCCTTTGGCATGGCCTGGGTCAGCCAGGAGAGGGGGTTTGTGGAGGTGCTAGTTCAAGGAGCTATGTTGTCTGGGTTCCTCCTGGAGGGGAGAGCAGACCCTCTGAAGGAAAGCTTGAGTCTCACAGTTGGGAAGGGGCAGAGCTCTGAGACTGACACCCTTGATTTTTGTCCTGCATAGGTGACAATCTAGCTGGCCTGTGTGCTTCTATAATCTCCTGGCAATTGCTTCCTGTTGATGTAGGCATAATGGGATTACAGACTTGTGCTCCATTTATATCTGGCTTTACATGGGTCTGTGAATCCAAACTCAGACCACCAAGCTTCCGAACAAGCGTCTAACTGATGAGCCATATCCCCATCCCTGAGTTCAGGTTTTATGTAGACTTGTGCTTTGTTTCTCTCACATATGTACCTAGAGGGGGAACTACTGAGCCACTTGATAACTCTTTGAGGAACACCTGACTTTTCTACAGAAACTGCACCATTTGACATTCTCACTAACACTGTGTGAGACCTATCTTTCCCCCATAGCTTCAATACTTGTTATGATCTGTCATTTAAGGGAGGGGATAGGATGGAGATTTGTGTTCTAAAGTGGAATGGGGGGACGGGAGGGGAGGGAAATATCATATGTTTTTTGTATGTAACTATAGAAGGTGTCAATAAAACATTAATAATTAAAAAAATAAAATAAAGTCATGGACTGGAGAGATGACTTAGCGGTTAAGTGCTGGCCTGTGAAGTCTAAGGACCTTGGTTTGACATTCAATTCCACAGGACCCACGTAAGCCAGATGCACAAGATGGCACATGTGTCTGGTTCATTTGCACTGGCCAGAGGCCCTTCTCTCTCTCCATTCTCTCTCTCTCTCTCAGTCTGCCTCTTTCTCAGACTGTCACTCTCACACAAAAATTAATTAATTAGTTAATTAATTAATTAAAGTCATGCTGAGGCATATTAAAGGAGAAATGGGAGAAAGCATCTTTTAGGCAGTTTCAGTAAGAAATTGAGACCCAGAGAGAACCAGAAGATGCTACCACACATGCCAACCCTCCTTGGAATGAATGGAACTTGTGTCTGATCAAGATTCATCTACAAAGCTGGGCATTGTGTCACATACCTTTAATCCTAGCACTTGGGAGGCAGAGGTAGGAGGATTGTGATGAGTTTGAGGACAGTCTGAGACTGCATAGTGAATTCCAGGTCATCGTGGACTAGAGCAAGACAAGACCCTATCTCAAAAAAAGAGGGGAGGGGACTGGAGAGATGGCTTAGCAGTTAAGGTGTTTTGCCTGCAAAGCCTAGGGACCCTGGTTCGATTCTCCAGGTCCCATGTAAGCCAGATACATATGGTGGTGCATGAGTCTGGAGTTCATTTGCAGTGGCTAGAGATCCTGGCATGACCATTCTCACTCTTTCTCTCTTCCTCTCTCTGTCTTTAGTAAATAAATAAATAAATAATGTAAAAACCTCATCTACAACTATACAACTGGTTACAGTGTTCCCTGCTACCCACAGTCTAGCATGTTACCTAGGTGGGCTGGCTCTGGGGTCCACCCTCCAAATCTACAGTTTAATCAGGTCTTCCCCTTATATACCTGAATCTGATGAAGTTATACATTTTCTTCTTCTTCTTTTTTTAATTTTTAAAAATTATTTTATTTATTTTTGGAGAGAGACACATAGCGAGACAGACAGAGAGGGAGAGGGAGACAGATAGAGATGGGTGCGCCAGCAGTCTCTCAGCTGCTGTGAACGAAATCCAGATGCGTGCGCCCCCTTGTGGCCAAGTGCGGCATTGTGCACTTGCGTCACTTTGCATCTGGCTAAACGTGGGACCTGGAGATTGGAACCGGGTTCTTAGGCTTAGCAGGCAGGCACCTTAACTGCTAAGCCATCTCTCCAGCCCACATTTTCTTCTTTTTAAAAAATATTTTGAATCTTTTATTTATTTATTTGGGAGAGAGGCAGCTGTGCCAGGGCCTCTGGACACTAAAAACGAGCTCCAGATGCCTGTGCATCTGGTTTACATGGGTACTGGGGAATTGAACCTAGGTCCTTAGGCTTTGCAGGCAAGTGTGTTAACCATTGAGCTATCTCTCTGGCCCATGGAATACATTTTCTATACTATAAAGGCTGCAGCCCTCTTCCTGTCACTCTCTCACTTCTTCTCCAAACTCTGGCCCCAGGGACACATGTGAATCTGGCCTCTTCCACCACTGACCCTGACTGGGTGGTGGGAGAAGAGCATAATACTACTTCTGGGTCTGGGGGAACTTTTCTGCTTGCCTCTGCTTTATAGTTTGAGAAACTTCTCACTTTAATTACATGAATGATTGTCCTCTGGTCTCTAAATCCTACCACTTATGTATTTCCCTTACACTCCAGATCTACCCTGTAGATGCTTTCACTAGCTCTAGGCCTTACCTGTGTAACTTCTCTAAACTTGGGGTAGCCATGAGTACAACTCCCTTTACTTCTCATTTCTCATATAAATTTCTTGGTCTTTGCTTTGATATTTTCCCTCTGCTATTATTTTTCTTTTGAGCTATAGAGAGAGAAACAGACAGAGAATGGGCATGCCAGCAGCTTCTCAGCCACTGTGAATGAACTCCAGATGTGTGCGCCCCCTTGTGGGCAAGTGCGGCATTGCACCCTTGTGTCACTTTGCATCTGGCTAAACGTGGGACCTGGAGAATAGAACAGGCATTCTTAGGCTTTGCAGGCAGGCGCCTTAGTGGCTAAGCCATCTCTCCAGCCCTCTTTTTTTTTTTTTAAAGATAATTATGTATTTATTTGAGGGAGAGACAGACAGACAGACAGACAGACACACACACACACACACACACACACACAGAGAGAGAGAGAGAGAGAGAGAGAGAGAGAGAGAGAGAGGAAGAGGCAGATAGAGAGAGAGAGAATGGGTGCACCAGGGCCTCCAGCCACTGCAAAGGAACTCCAAACACATGTGCCACTTGTGCACCTGGCTTATGTGGGTACTGGGGAATTGAATCTGAGTCCTTAGACTTCACAGGAAAGTGCTTTAATCGCTGAGCTCCTTGCTGTTCTTTAATCTTCCACTGTTTGCCCTCTTAATTTCCTTCCATAGGGAATCACAAGGCTGATGCTATGTGTGTTTCTTCTAAATCTCCATTCATATACACCTAAGTTCTATCTTACACATGCTTATGGTCTACTCTAGTCTTTTCTTGAAAGTCACAATTTCTCTTAAATGAGACTTATGAACTATTTTCCACCTAGTTGTGGCTTTACCAATCTTTCCTTAAAACCTTCAGATTCTCTCAAATAAGCTTTATGAACAATGCAGTGTTTTCTAATGGAGAGTATGTTTCCTACTTTCCATGTGCTTATGACTCTGCTCTAACCCTCTTCCTAGATCCCAATTTCCCTTAAATAAACACCACAATTTGTGATTTCTCCCTAAATAAACTTAATAATTCTTAATTTATCCTCGAGTCCATCATTATCAATTCTTTGCTAAAGGTAGGATGTTGGGCATTGCTAAAAATGGGCTGGGACTGTGAGGAGGCTTGGCCTGAACTGTTGGACATGGCTGGGGACCTTGGGCTGTGGGGTTGCAGCTGGCCCTATCATCTGGAGTCCCTGATGACAGTGACTGGCCTTCCCTAGAATGGGCAGAACTGGTGCCGTCTTCCCCCTGGACCCCAAAAGGCTCTGACCACTCCATAAGTCAGGCTTTGCCCCCACGGTTCCTGACCTTGTGGCTAGCTGCCCAAGAGACCCTTATGTGGCTGAAGTCACGTAGCCTTTCCACCATCTCTCTCACTCCCACAGCTTTGAAGTCACATAGCCTTCCACCATTTCTCTTATTTTCTCTCAACTCCTCCCCCCACAGCTTTGAAGTTACTAGTTCTTCCGCCACTTAGATTGCAGCCCATAAACTATGCACCCGATCTCCATATAGTCTGTATGTGCCATCTCAACCTTCCCCAAGTGTTTATAAACCCACTCCCCTTTTGAATAAATGAGTGCTGTCCATCAGACGGTCTCCTAGGTGTTCATTTTCTGTATGTCATTCACACTCACCCTCTGCTCCAGGATGGACCCTGCTTCCCCACCCCCACCTCCTCCTTTCCTTGCCTGGGACGTTGGTAGCCAATGACCCCAGGAAACGGTAAAGACCCACAGTAGGACAGGACTCAAAATTGGGGTTCATAAACTTGGGGGACATCCACAGAACCCCAAAATCATGCATCAATACGATGGAATAAATAAATGTTCTTTTAATTTACTGACTTGTCATGGAACTACTAACAGGTCAGTATATCTGTAAAAAATTTATTTAATAAATGCACATTAATACATTACATAAATGTACCATAGTCAATCCGTTCATCACCCTTTTGGGTAAGCATTTAAGTGATTTCCAGGTTATCAGAACAAGACAAATTTTGGAGTCTACAGTTTTCCAACCCCAGTTCCTACGATTATCAAACCTTCTTTCCATAAGGAATCCCTGAATGATTTTTTTTCCTAGGTATCTAGAATACTTTTTTAGAAAAAAAAATTTTTATTGACAATTTTCATGCATGTACATAATGTATTTTGATCAGAATGCCCTCTCATTACTTCTTTAGTCTCCCCTCCTCTGCCCCTTCCTCTGAACCCCTTTTTTCCAATTAATCCCTCTTACACTTTGATATCTTTTGAATATTTGTCCTCCTCCACCATCCATGACAGAATGTTCATGGGCCCAATATGCAAGTCTTGTGCAGGTAATGAAAGATGCTCTGAGGACATCCATGCAGCACCACTTCGTCTCCAGCACTTCAAAGCACTCATCCCCGCCCTCTGGCTCTTCCCGTGTTTCCATGCTGTCTTCTGAAGTGTTCCTCGAGCCTTGGAGGGGGTAACAGAGATGGAGAATGATACTACTTTTGTCAAAATCCTTGGGAGAATAGATGAGTCATGTAGCCATGTTTTGCATTCTGTGAATCAAGAGAGTCACTGAGGTTGAGTTGAATTTGAATATGAGTACTCTGTTTCCACCAGGAACTATTCTATAATTGCCCTCCAAACTGAGGTGATTCCCACCATTACAAGCGAATTTGAATATGCCTGAGTATTGTGTTTCCACAAAGGAACTTTTTTCTAAAGTGTTTTAACTTGTTTTCCACCCCATCTTTTAGTGCAATTGAAAATTCTGTTCCAAGGTTTAATAACCATTACTATACTTCTGCACTTGAGGAGTTATAAATGTTAGAATTTAGAATGATTGCTCCATAGGGAGGCAGATAGCTCCAAAGTCCTAAAGGTTCTTCAAAATTAATTCAGGACAAATTCTATCCACTGGGTAAAAGATGGCACCAAATGTGTCAGTTGATAGCACACAGGTACTATGAAGTTGGTGTGACAACTCTAAATTATGTGACTCCTGACATTTTAAAATATTGTTTTACTTCAGAGAGAAAGAGAGAGACAGAGACAGAGGCACAGTGGGGCCTTAGCCACTGCAATTGAACTCCAATGCCCATGCCACCTAATGGGCACGCACAAGCCCATGTTTGCTCCACCTTTGTGCGTCTGGGTTATGTGGGATCTGTAGAGCTGAACATAGGTTCTTAGGCTTTGCAGGTAAGTGATAAGCCAACATCTCTCTAGCCCAACCTCCTGGCAATTTTTAAAAAATGTTTTATTTATTTGAGAGAGAGAAAGGAAGACAGAGAGAGAGAGGGGGGAGGGGAATTGGCATGCCAGGTCCTCTAGCCACTACAAACAAACTGCAGATGCATGTATTACCTTGTGTGTCTGGCTTTATGTGGTTCTAAGGAATTGAACTGAGGCTGCCAGGCTTTGCAAGCAATTGTCCTTAACTACTGAGGAATCTCCCCAGCCCCTGATCTTTTTTTTTTTTTTTTATTTAAGCAATTCCTATTGCTATAATTTTTCTGATAATTGGGCTATATAACCTTTTACCCTACATTCATGTAGTAACTAAATTACATCAGTTCCAACCCAAACTCTAGATCTAATAAAACTAGAGGCTTGTGAAACCCAGTGGGAACACAGATGAGCTGGTTTTCTCTCCATCATTCCATCACAGGCAGCTCTTTATTTTCCTACCCAATATGTGAAAATGTGCTGAAAAGTCAAAATTCAGCTGAGTGTGGGGGTTTATCCTTTAATCTCAGCATACAGGAAGCTGAGTTACTCATGGATCACCATGAGTGCAAGGCCAGCCTAGTCTAGAGTAAAAATCTGCCTCAAAAACAATCAAACAAACAAAAAGAACAAAACAAGAGAAGTCAAGCAATAAGTGAATAAGTGAGGCCCCGAGCCCCAGGCAGTGCTTAATCTCATTAGAAAATCACCACAGAACATTGGAACACCTGGAGCTATTATTCACCTCTCAGCTACAATCTCCATGCTATATTTTTAGCAAACATTCATTTCTCAGCATCTCAGTTGTTATTTATTTATTTAAACATTTTATCTCTGTCTCTGTGTGTGTGTAAATGTCTATGAGTTCAGGCATATGCACCATGACACACACACAGAGGTCAGAGGCTAACCTTGAACCCTCACCCTCATCTTACTCCTTGTTTGAGGCAGGGTCTATTGTTTACTGCTGTGAACTCCAGGCTGGCTAGGCCATGAGCTTCTGCGAGTCTCTTGTCTTTACCTCTATCTCACAATAGAAGAGCTGGGATTATAAATGCCCACTATTGCAGCCAGATTTGTGTGGGTTTTGGGGAATCTAAATTCAGGTCATCCAGCTTTTGCAGCAATTTCTAACCACTGTTGTAGTTAACCTTCTCATCCCTGGGACAAAGCACTCAATCCAAAGCAGCTGATGGAGGGAAAGTTGTTTATTTTGGTTTATAGTCTCAAAGGGAAGCTCCATGATGGAATGAGCAGAGGCTAGAAATCATCACCATGCCAAGCAGGTAGACAATAGTGGCAGGAGAGTGAGACAACTAATATTGGTAATCCAGGGATAATAAACATCAAGGTCAGGCTAGAGAGATGGCTTAGTGGTTAAAGTGCTTGCCTGCTAATCCTAAAGACCCATGTTTGATTCCTCCATACCCATGTAAGCAGATGCACGGATGGCGCATGCATCTGGAGTTTGTTTGCAGTAACTGGAGGCCCTGGTGCACCCATTCTCTTTCTCTATCTGCCTGTCTCTCTCTCTCAAATAAGTAAAATAAATAAATAAATAAATAAATAAATAAATAAATAAATAAATAAATAAACCTTAAGGTCCACCCCCACTGACACACCTCCTCCAGCAAGGCTCCACCTCCCAAATTGTCACCAGCTAGGGACTAAGCATTCAGAACACATAAGTTCATGGGTGACATCTAGTTCAAACAACCACACCCACTGAGCCATTGCCTCAGCCTCCTTCTCAGTTTTGTTAACAAGTACCCATTTTATAACCATATAGTAATAATATTTTAATTTAAATTTTTTCCATTTCATAAAGGTAAAATATAGAATTAAATTTTAAAATAGTTGTTTTCATCTTATATGAATTACTTTTCTCACCACTGTGACCAAATACCTGAAAATAAGGAAATTGTAGAAGACTTTATTTTGAAGATGTTTGGTCAGTCATGGTTGGGAAAGCATGACAGCAGGCAACTGTGCATGTGGCAGCAGGAACATGAGGCTGCTTGCTCACATCTTGGTGGACAGGAAACACAGAGAGGGAAATGCTAATTGCTGGCTATCTCCTTTTCTCCACCCTCCCCTCCCGTTTTTTTGGGTTTGTTTTTCAAAGGTAGGGTCTCAGTCTAGTCCAGGCTGATCAGGAACTCACTCTGTAGTCCCAGGCTGGCTTTGAACTCACAGTGTTCCTTTGCCTCTCAAGTGCTGGGATTAAAGGTGTGCACCACCACACCTGGCTCTTTCCTCCACTTTTATTCAGTATGGGACCCCAACTCAAAGGATAGAACCACCCACATTCAGGACAGGTTTGTCTACCTCAGGTAACCTCTCTAGAAACATCTTTTCTCTTAGGAGGTTTGTTTCTTGGGTAATTCTAACCTCAGTCAAGTTGAACATAACATATTTCAACCCTACCAATAAGGAATTTTGTTTTTGTTCACCCCATCATCTTCCAGGTATGAACAGTCTTTTAATTTTTATTTATAAGAAACAGAAAGAAAGAAAGAAAGAAAGAAAGAAAGAAAGAAAGAAAGAAAGAAAAAAGAAAGAAAGAGAGAGAGAGAAATAATGGGCATGTCAGGGCCTATAGCCACTGCAAATGAACTTATGACACATGAACCACCTTATGCATCTGGCTTATGTGGGTACTGGGGAATTGAGCTTTGCAGGTCCTTAGGCTTTGCAGGCAAGTGCCTTAACCATTAAGCAATCTCTCCAGCAAGTTCTGTTTTTCTAAATGAATTTCTAATGACATCTGAAGATTGGCTGGAAAGGAGCATGAAAGGTGGAAGGTATGGAGGAGGAGGCTGAGTGGAAACAACCGAGTGGTAATCACTGTGTCTGTGAAGAAGTACAGTGCTGGAGGAGATGGAGCACGGCTGAGCCTGAGGGATGGAGCCCTCTTCACTTGGGTCTGCTCTAGTGCTTCTCTCTGTAGAAGGCAGCAGTGCTTACAAAATGATGTTGCTGTTCTACGCTGGAGCCCTGCATAGTAGTACCTGTGCCTGCTCTGTCCAATGCTTGTCTTGTCTTACGCGTGATCTCTGGAAGGTCCTTTCCCACTTAGGCGTGTATTTAGTCTCATATTGCTACTATAACAAATTATCACAAACACAATGGCTTAAGACACCATATTAGTTTACAGTTCTGTAAGTCAGGAGTTTGAATGACTGGCTTATGGTGGAGGTGCCAGTGGGCTGCACTTCTTTTGTATTCTACCTCAGTAGGGAGATTCTCACAGCATGAGCCTCGTGTTCCCATTTTAGGAGACAGTGTTGGCACCTCTTAGCTTTAAGCGGCTGCTCACATCTCTTAGTTTCTAGATCCTTCTTCCATCTTCAACACCAGCAAAGTTGCACCATTCAGAGAGACGATGTATGTATGCATGTTTGTATATGTGTGTCATGTTTGTGCCACAGCATAGGTATAGAGGTCAAACAACAACTTTGGGTGTTGGCCTTGTTTTGAGGCAGTTTCTTTGTTGTTCATGAGTTTCTGCCTCCTTTCTCAACAAGGGCAGGCTAGGATTATAGACATCCATTATAGCACCTGGATTTTATGTAGGTGCTGGGGAGTCTGGTCAGGTTCTCATGCTTGTGTAGCAAGTACTTTATCCACTCAGCCTTCTCTGCAGCCCTAGTCATCTTCCCATGTTGGTTATATATTCCTGCAATGGTTGCTCATGAGCACAAGAGGCTCAAGAACCACCACAGCCATCTCTCCCTGCAGCCATAAGATGCTCAAGGACCACCTCAGGCATCTCTCCCTGCAGCCACAGGATGTTCAAGGGCTGCCTCAGAAGTTTCTCATGGCAAACACAAGATACTCAAGGACCCCCTCAGACATCTCTCGCTGTAGCTACAAGATGCTGACAGACCACCATTGCTACCTCTACCTACAGCCGAAAGACTCTCAAAGAGTGCCTTAGATGCCTCTCCCTGCAGTCAGAATCTCTAGTTGAATTTGTGGGATCCTAGGAGATGAGACTAGTCCAGGGAACCAGTATAAGAACAAAGCAGAGGGCTGTCATCCTTGCTGGTCCCACTGAATGAAGAGGAGTTTGGCTTCTTGTGGTGGGAGACACCATGTCCTTTCTTAGCTGTCCTCCATGGATTTGTGGTCCTGAGGTGGTTTAACGGTGTGAAGTGGGTCTTCATACTCAGATGAGGGGCCTTCTGTCTGCTCCACAAGTCAGAAATATCTGTTGGCCTTCCTCTTTAGGCCAGGCACACATGTGATTTTTAAAAAGATCCTGGAAGTATAGCCTCAATGTCAGTTCTCCACCCAGGCCAAAGAGCCCACTGTTATGTTTTTAGATATAAAAGACTTTTATGTCAAAGGCTGAATTCTGCAGCTGGTCATGCGATTGAGAAGTGATTGAATCAGGGTCAGGGGCACTGGTTAGTGGATAATGCACATGCTGCTTAAGCATGAGGGCCAGAGTTTGGATCCCCAGCATCCACAGGAATGCTGAGGGGACATGGTGACCCTCCCGAAGTGAAGATAGAGGATTCTCAGAGAAAGTTATCTAGTTAGACTAGTTGAATTGATGTGCTCTGAGTTCAAGTAAGAGACCCCACTGTAAGGTTTGGGACTGAGCAAGACCATGCAAACCACTCTGAGGCAAAGATGAAAGCTTTTATTCAGGAAAAGCATGAGCTGCCAGTGGAGCACAGCCAACCTGAGTGTTTAGGTAGTGGGCTTTGTAGGGTTTTTTCAGTTGGGGGAAGGTGAGGAAGGGAAAAGAACTCCTTTGTTAAGTTGAATTTAAAAAGTTCCTTTAGCTGGGCGTGGTGGCGCATGCCTTTAATCTCAGCACTTGGGAGGCAGAGGTAGGAGTATCGCTGTGAGTTCGAGGCCATTCTGAGAATACAGAGTGAATTCCAGGTTAGCCTGGGTTAGAGTGAGACCTACCTCCAAAACAACAACAAACAAACAAACAAACAAACAAAAAAAGTTCCTTTAGGGGAGATGTAAGATAGCCAGGGTGTGAGACAAGAACAGTGACCAGGCACTTATGAGATAAGGGGCAGGAAACCATGACCTGGGGCATTGTTAGGCAAAGAAGGGATAGTGGCTGGGTGGTTTCTTGAGGAATGTGGATAATTCACTTCTTTATGCCTCTGTCACCATTCTGCTGTCCTTGGTGACTCCATTTTGGGAGCCTGTCCTGACCTGACACCTGCATCAATAAATCAAGTGGAGAATGATGAGTGAGAAACTTGGTAATGGGGTGCTAGAGGTCCAGGAAAGTCCTTGAACCCCAAACCCTAGGTTTCACTTCTAATTTTAATCAAAGAATAAATAAAAAAGAAGACTGAGAAGGATAATTATTAAATTATTATATTTGTTGAGCAAGTACAGAGCCAAGGAAAGGCACCCATGTGGCTAGGGATCCCACGTGGAGGACCTGGAAAAAAGCATGGACAGAAAGAGAAAAGAAAGTTCAAGGAGCTCCTGCCATGTGGGGAGGAGGAGGGGATAAAGAACCCATGTGGAGAATAAGGCTGGGGGGCCCTTCTGGCCCAGGGAAATACCCCCACAGCTGGAAGTTCCCAAGTGATCAGAGAGAGCCTGCCCACCCCTTGCAAAGGTATTTATAACCTTTTAGTGGAGGCGGACTGTCTTCCAGCTCAGTTGAACCAGTGGGCCAGCGGGTTGGTTAGGGCTAGGGGCTGTTTCAGGAAGAGGTTAGCCCTGGCACCAAGTTCTAGGGGCTGAACTTGACTAATGTTTAAATCCTATGAAAGACCTCCCTCCCAGGAGAGGTCCTGGCTATTTGTGGAAAAACAGGTCTGGGGAACTAGGCAAGAGAAATAAGAAATCATATCATCTTTGATTTGAGTAAGTGCAAAATTTCCTGCCTTTTTTTCCTTCAGGGGTCCAGTCATCTTAACTGTACCCCACTCTCAACATTAACCTCTGGCCTCCATGCACACCGGAGAACATGTGAATGCTCCTACATACACATGCATGCACAACACACAAATATACATGCAGAGAAAAGCAATGGGTCATGAGGGGTTTTGACCCAACCAATGGATCAATCCCCCGACAGATTCATAATCTGGTGGTGCTTTAGGACATTGGTGGAAACTAGGTATGGCCTGTTTGGAGGATGTAGTTCACTCATCAGAGTACCTTGAAGGGTATACTCTGCCCCTCCCTCCTTTTCCTGCTATGCTTTCTGACCACCACAAAGTGAGAAGGTTTTCTTGACCACACATTTTTTCTGCCATGATGTTCTTTAGCCTCAGACCCAAGCTGATAAGGTCAAGTGACCATATTCTGAAGCCTCTGAAACCATAAGCCACATTAAGTGCCTTTCTTTTTTTTTTTTTTCTTTTAACTTTTTCTTTTTGGTTTTTGGGAAACCTTGTAGGTGTTTCAGATCAACAGTTTCACTCTAGTCCAAGCTGACTTGGAATTCACTATGTTGTCTCAGTGTGGCCTTGAACTCACGGTGATCCTTCTACCTCTGCCTCCGAAGTGCTGGGATTAAAGGCATGTGCCACCATGCCCAGCTAAAAGTTTTATTTTCCTTCCTTCCCTTCCTTCCTTCCTTCCTTCCTTCCTTCCTTCCTTCCTGGTTTCCTTAGGAGTGACAGATATAAACCCTCCCTCCTCCCTCCCAAATTTCCTCCCCTTTCTTCCTTCCTTCCTTCCTTTGAGAGACAGAAAGAGGCAGAGAGAGATAGAGAGAATGGGTGCACCAGGGCTCCCAGCCACCACAAACGAACTCCAGATACATGTGCCACCTTGTGCACCTGGCTTAAGTGGGTCCTGGGGAATCGAATTGAGGTCCTTTGGCTTTGCAGGCAAACGCCTTAATTACTAAGAAGCCCCTTTCTTTCTTTCAGTTATCTCTCAAGTAAAACTCCACTCCCTAGTATTCTTAAAAGAGACTTTTCTCAACTTCATAGTATCAACTCTGATGTGTGCTACTAAATGTTCTGACTCTAACTAAAGCTGTTCTTTTTTAGTGCACATGCATCAGCAATCAGTGTATACATGTGTGCAGATGTGTGTCACATGTGAATGAAGGCCAGAGGAGGTCATCATGTACGCTCCTCTATCAACTTCTACCTTATTTCCCTGAGATAGTCTCTTCCTGAACCCAGAGCTCCCTGTTTTTAGGTGAGACTGCCTGGCTAGGGAGCCCCAGTGACTCTCCTGTCTCTGCCCCACTCGGTTACAGACATATACTGCCAACTGTGCCTGGTTTTTATGTGCTGGGGATTGAATTCAGGTCCTCGTGCTTGCTCAGCAAGTGTTCTTACCTGCCGAGATATTGCCTTATACTTAGTGAAGCTATTAAGATGTTACTCTTAACTACAGTTGTTTTCTCTCATGTATTTCTGGCCACATGGCTCTACAGAGGTTGAGCTGGCAGGTCCTGGAATCCGTGTGTATCTATTTCAAAAAGGAAATCCCTGAGAAGTTAGGTGGTATGGTAGTTTGAATAGACGGCCCCCAATATACTCAGTGTTTTATGAGTTTGTTGTTTGCATCTGCAAAGGCATGTGCCACCATGCCCAGCTAAAAGTTTTTTTTTTCCTTCCTTCCCTTCCTTCCTTCCTTCCTTCCTTCCTTCCTTCCTTCCTTCCTCCTCCCTCCTCCCTCCCTCCTCCTTCCCTCCCCCTTCTTGGCTGGAGGCAGTGTCACTGGGCGGATGGGTGTGGTGGTGGGTTTAGGATTTCAAACTAAAGATATGCAAAGTGTGCCTAGCTGGAGTTCCTGAGCTGTGTTATGAGGCTTTTGGCTGTGGTTTTGCTCTCTGTGTTTGGTCCTGTGAAAGCAGGCCAGCTTCTTCTGCCATTATAGAACTTCCCTTGGATTTGTAAGCTTCAATAAATAAATCCCTTCCTCCATGACTTTGCCTGGTCTGGAAGTTCATCTCAGCAAACCTGAAGCTGTCTGCTACAGGTGGGTTTTCAATAATTTGGTTTCCAACATAGTATGATGTGTCTCAAAGCCTTGCTATGCAATATTTGTTCATTCATTCATTCATGCTAGGGATGAAACCTTCCTCCATAACTTTGCCTGGTCTGGATTCATCTCAGCTGAGGCAAGTGCTTTTGGTTTCCACTGAGTTGCAACTCTAGTTCCAAAGCATTTTCATAAATTCATCTGTATCTGTGGAGCAAGGTGGGCTCTTCTCCAAAAGGAACCATTTCCTCTGCTAACTCCTCTAAGCCTATGACTGCAGAAATGTAAAAGGTAATGAAAGAAGTATGGTATTAACAATGTCTGTCTCTGAACCAAGATGGCCCTGCCACCACCTCTATTGATTTGCTTTCTGTTCAGAGTGGTGTTATCCACTGTGATGAGAGCTGAACACCACTTGATAAGTTTCTCCAGTGCTGCCAGGCCAGCAAGCATGGACCTTCCATCCTGCTGATCTGATGACATCCTGGAACTGTCCATCTCAGAGTCCTAGGTATTTATTCCACCAAAGGCCTTGTTATCTACACTAAGCACCTGTGGCTGGAATAGAACTTGGTGGGGAATGGGTGAGTGAGTTGAGGGGAAGAAAAGGAGACACATTTGCTATTTTCTTAAGGAGATGGCAAATCCATGAAGATATTAACCACTGTGAGAAACAACATCAAAATGTATTTTCAACTGTTCAGCTCCCACTGAACCCTCTTTCCAGATAAACAGCATTGTTTGTGTAGTGCCAGAAGAAGTGTGGGAAGATTTTGTACTTCCATTCTGCCCAGGGCTTGCCAAAAAGGGGCAGAAAACACAGCTGTAGCAATTCACAAATAGTCGTGTTCCTGTGCACAGTGTTGTGACCCCAGCACACACCTGTTCTATGGGAGCTGAGGTGTTTGGTAGAAGCCATGCATTCTTTGCGTTCCCCTCCAAGTCCTGAATCCAGTCTGTTTCTGGCAATTAAAATCATATAGTGCTTTGGTAAATGCCTCCCCTCCCCTTTCAGTCCACAGGTTTACTTTGGCTGTGGAAGGTGACATGTGACCTCAGCCATCAGGATGCAGTGGTTCAGGTATTCAATTCCAAGAATGGCTCTGTCACCAGAGTTACAAGAGGTCATGATCTCCCTCATGCCAGCCTTGGAGCAGAGTTAAGGTGGAAGTTGATAGAGGAGGGTACATGACAACTCCTCTGGCCTTCACACTGGACACACAACAACTCTGTTGTTAACAGAGTTAACAGCAAAGGCATACTTGGGAGACATCTAATCAAGACCTCATATGCAGGTTGGTGTGATAGCTCAGTTCCCATGCAAGCAGAGAGGCAGATCTCCAGCACTCATGTAAATGCTGGGCAAATGCTGGGCAGCCTTTGGAGATGTAGACAGGCAAATCCCCAAGGCAATCTGGCTGGCTGAACTGTTGAATCAGCAAGCCTCTGTGTTCAGTAGAGACCCCATCTCAACAAACAAGAAGAGCAATTGAGGAAGACACCCAGGGTCAACCCCTGCCTTCACATATGCACATGTGTCCCTCCCACATATGTATCCACATGCACATGGATTGCATAAACACATGCACATATACTGTACACACATAAAACACACACACACACACACACACACACACACACACACCTTGTATAAGTGCCTGAACCTGTTCTACCTGAAGCTTCCTGAATGTGGATCTTAACTATGCTAGGCAAATTTGCCATGGTTGAGTTACATCCCTAGTCCTTTGTCTTTAAAACTTTTTATTGAGAACCTTCACACATATATACAATATACCATGGTCATAATCTCTTCCCATCATTCCCCCTTTCCTTCCTCCTTTATCCTCCCTCCACTGAACCCCTTCCTAACTAGTCTCTCTTCTATTTTGATGTCATCATTTTGTCCCTCCTGTTATGAAAGTCTTCTGTACTTTGTGTCATCTACTATGAGGTCATGAGTGCCACAGACACTTTTTGTCTGGAAGACAGTATTATAAAGAACTCTTCCCCTTCCTTTGGCTCTTATATTTTTTTCTGCCTCCACTTCCACAATGGTCCCTGAACCTTGTGGTGTATGATAGACATGTCTCACTTAGTGTTGAATATTCCACTGTCATTTTTTTCTCAGCACTTTGGTGAGTTCTGAGTCTCCCCAGTGGTCACCACCATCTGAAAAGAGAAGCTTCTCTAACCAAAAGTGAGAGTGGCATAAACATAAGTGTTTAGAGGGCAGTTTGTTAGACAGAATATATCCATTTAGCCAGACAACAGTAGTTTCCCCCCAGGGGCTTATGACCAGGGGCTTATGAGAGAGACAGAGAGAGAGGGAGAGGAAGACAGAGCTGGGCACGCCAGCAGTCTCTCAGCTGCTGCAAATGAAATCCAGATGCATGCGCCCCCTTGTGGTCAAGTGAGATATTGCGCCCTTGCATCACTTTGCATCTGGCTAAACGTGGGACCTGGAGATTGGAACCACTGGAGATTGGAACCAGCGTTCTTAAGCTTAGGAGGCAGGCGCCTTAACCACTAAGCCATCTCTCCAGCCCACCATCGACTTTTGATTAGGTTTTCAGTATCAGATATAAATTCCCTCCCATGGAGTGAGCCTTAAATCCAATTTCTCCCATAACAGACATATTACCATTACATTAGTTGTCACACTGGCCTGACTGGCCAGCTATAAAATTTGTAGAGTTCACTGATGGTTAAGACTGTTAATGACTTTTCCCAGCATCCTGACAGCTAGTCAATAGGGTGGAGGTTTTCAACTCAGCTCCAGCTTGATTTCACAACAACCTGCAGCTAAAACTTGTGGAGTCTTCAGCAATGGGGTCTTATTATCCAGTTCTGGTGGGATACCAGGAGTCTGTAATGTCTTGGGAGCATCAGGGGCCTCCTTGACCAAGGACTCATTGGAAAGTATCCCACTCCTCACACTGAAATTTTCTTGTAACAATCTATCAACTCTTTTCCACTTAAAAAATTAATTTTTATTTGTTTATTTGAGAGAGAGGGAGGCAGGGAGAGAAAGAGAGAGAGATTGGGGGGGGGGAGGAAGAATGGGTGTACCAGGGCCGACAGCCACTGTAAATGAAGTCCAGATGCATGCGCCACCTTGTGCAGCTGGCTTACATGGGTCCTGGGGAATTGAACTGAGGTCCTATGACTTTGTAGACAAGTGCCTTAACCACTAGGCTATCTCTCCAGCCCCACTTTTCCACTTTTTATTTTGAGACAGGATCTTGCTAGGTTATCCAGGCAGGTCTTGAACCTGTGATCATGGTGCGTTAGACTCCTAAGCAGCTGGGATGATTGGCCTGTGCCATCTGGCCTGGTGCTTCCTAAACACTAAATCTGAGCCAGTCACTCCCTCAACTCCCAATGTCTTTTTTAAATTATATTTTTGATGATTTCATATAAATATATAATGTATTTTGATAGCATTTATGCCAATTACCCCTCTTATGTGCCTCCCACTCCCATTAAATCCCTTCTTCTTCCCACCATGTTTTTTGTTTTTGAGTTGTATTTCTTACTTCTTGGAACCCAAAGCATTCTGATTCACAGAGAAATCATGGAGCTCTTTCTCTCTTTTTTTCTTCCCTTAACCCCTTTGGTCTACTTTTCTATGTAATGTTACTCTTTTCTTTTCTTTTCTTTCTTTCTTTCTTTCTTTCTTTCTTTCTTTCTTTCTTTCTTTCTTTCTTTCTCTCTTTTTGAGGTAGAGTCTCACGCTAGCTAAGGCTGACCTGGAATTCACTCTGTAGTCTCAGGGTGGCCTTGAACTCATGGTGATCCTCCTACCTCTGCCTCTCGAGTGCTGGGATTAAAAGCGTGCGCCACCACGGCCGGCCATAATGTTACTCTTTCATTCAACTGTTCTGATCCGTTTTCCCTCCCACTTAGCTTCCTACCAGTCACACGACCATGCTTCTTTTGGAGCACTGGCCATCCAACAGTTTTAATTATGTTCTTTATAATTTTATATTAACATTTTTAAAAAGGATCAATAAATTTTTACCAGCTATTTTCAAGAGCAAAAGTTAAGTGTGAGTTTGTTGGAAATAGAGGCCGATAAGGTTCAGTTTCTTGTAGTCTGCCACTTTCCTGGTAGAGAGTTGAGCCAGCACTAGCTGATATTGCTTGTACACTTCCCATAGTATTAAATGAAGATACACTGGGAATGATCCTGGGTAAGAAGGTCATGTTAGAGTCCATGTTTTAAACATGAATGTTTCCTTTTGAAATTTGACTTCCCTTGCACAGAGGGGCATGGACTGAAGGACACTGTGAGAACTGGAATTGGCTTCAGTTTTTCTAGCTCCCCAAGGGTTAGTATTTATGCTCATCTACACTCTAAGGACATCACTATTCTCACTAACTGCCTGAACTCCTGAATGAAATGGACTTACAGTATGTTACCCAGAAGCCACCCACCCTTCTGAGCGAAGGGATTCTTGCAACATTCCTGGCATTTGTGCAGTAAATGTCCTGCTGGAAAAAAATAAGGATGTCTTGGTCCATTCTCTCTCCTCCCTTGTCACAATGGAAAACCACAAGGAAGCCCCTGAACTTGTAGCTTGCTCCAGGTGTCAGATGGGCAGTCCATGTCTACGCTTCTTTTTCCTGAGAAGGAAGAAAGAATTTTGACCCTGTGCTGGGGAGCCAAGCCCATGAACCTACTGTGAATTTGTCTCTAAAAAAGGCACAATGGTCTTTTAAACACAAGGGAGAACTGTACGTGAAGAACAATCACAGGGGTAGTGGCTTTGGAATAATTAGGACACATTTTATGAAATATAAATATGGACATAATGGCTGAGAAGCAGCTGATGGTGGACCACAAAAGCTGAAAGGAGTTTCCATAGCAACACTACTGTATAGCCTAACTGTTGACATCACAAATTAGAGCCACTCCTTCAGGGAGACCCACCTCCCCAATTGACATCTGTTTTTTTTAAAATATTTTATTTTTATTTATTTTTTTGACAGAGAGAGAGAGTGGGGGGGGAGAGACAGAGGGAGCGAGCCAGGGCCTCCAGCCACTGCAAATGAACTCCAGACGCATGTGCCCCCTTGTGCATTTGACTAACATGGGTCCTGGGGAATTGAACCTGGGTCCTTTGGCTTTGCAGGCAAATGCCTTAACCTCCAAGGCATCCTTCCAGCCCCTGATTGACATCTCTTTACCTTGCTTTGCTTCTGGATCCCCAATCCGCCTCTTCAAATGCACCTTCACAAACATCATTCGTGACTTATACATGGCAGGCTGACTTTCCTGCAAAGAACCTTGTGGAAGGCAACTGGAAAGGACCCTGCTATTGTATGTCCTAGTCCTGATACTCACCATCAGCAGCAGAAAATGAACATGTTTCCACAAATGGCCAGGGGAGCCCCAAGGTCCCATGTTGGTTGGATGCCATTGGCCTCACATCCAGCATTTGCGGGCCTGAAGCTAGAGCATGAGGAGATCGCCATAGTACATGGGCAGATGCTTTAAGGCTATGACCCAGGGTAGTCTTGAAGTGACCTTGACACCACACTTACATAACAATCCAGAAAGCCAAATGTTACTGGTGAGTTTTCACAGACATGGCACAACAGGAAGTAGCAGCCTCCTGTGTCTGGCCACTGGTCGACCTTTTTTCCACCCTCCCAAACCTTTCTCCTATGCATGGACAAAGTGCATTGGTGTGCACGTGGACATCCACCTCCTGCAAAGGTCAGCTCTTCTCAGATAGCTGCAAACAGCTACATTCAGGACTCTCTCCATACCTGGACCAAGCATTCAGGTTTCATGCTCTTAAAAGATAAGTCTCAAGGAAGCAACCCTCTACTGGCCCGCGATAGGCTTGGGACCATTGTACAGTGAATTCTGGGTCCAGACATCTGCAGGGTGGTGGAGCAAAACACACACACAAGCCTGATGGGCATGTCCTGTGAATTCTGAGTCCGCTGCTGGCACTGCTATAACAAAAGACTGCACATTGAGAAGATTAATCAGAAGAAATGTCTTCTCTCAAAGTTCTGGAGGCCAAGGGTCCGAGATCAATGTGTCAGCAGCTTGGGTGCCTCTGGAAGCATCTCTCCTCGGGTCCAGATGGTGTTTGCTTGCTGCATTCTTACCTGATGCTTCCTACTGATGTATCTGTGTTTGTCGACATTTCTTCTTCTTCTTTTTTTTTTTTTTTTTTTGGTTTTTTTTTCTTCTCACTGTGGCCCAGGCTGACCTGGAATTATCTGGGTGGCCTTGAACTCATTTCTTCTGCCTCCCGAGTGCCGGGATTATACTCCCGGACTTATCTGGTCACTTAGCTGGGGACTATATCAGTTGCTTTTGTAAAAATATATTTTTATTTATTTATTTGCAAGTGGAGAGAGATAGAGAGAGGGAGACAGACAGAAAATGGGCTCACCAGGGCCTCTAGCCACTGCAAATGGTCTCCAGACACATGTGCCACTTTGTGCAAGTAGCTTTATGTGGGTACTGGGGAATTGAACTCAGGTCATTAGACTCTGCAGGTAGGCATCTTAACTGCTGAGCCATCTTTCCAGATCCTAGTTGCTTTTTAAAAAAGTATTTTATTTTTACTTATTTATTTATTTGACAGAGAAAGAGGGAGAGAAATGGGTATGCCAGAGCCTTCAGCCACTGCAAACAAACTCCAGATGCATGTGCCCCCTTGTGCATCTGGCTAATGTGGGTCCTGGGAAATCAAACCTGGGTCCTTTGATTTTTCAGGCAAACATCTTAACTGCTAAGCCATCCCTCCAGCCCCCTGGTTGCTTTTTTCATTGATGCCATCAAATGCCCGAGAAGAACCAACTTAAGGTAGTATTGCAGTCAGCTTCACATTGCTGTCAGAACCCGACCAAGAGCAGCTTGTGGGAGGAAAGAGTTTATTTTGGCTTACAGACTCTAGGGGAAGCTCCATGATGGCAAGGGAAAATGATGGCATGAGCGAGGGTGGACATCACCTCCTAGCCAACATCAGGTGGACAACAGCAGCAGGAGAAGGTGTCAAACACTGGCAAGAGCAAGCTGGATAAAACACCCATAAGCCCGCCCCCAACAATACATCACCTCCAGGAGACTCCAGTTCCCAAACTGCCACCAGCTGGGGACCTAGCTTTCAGAACACATAAGTTTAAGGTGGACGGATGAATCAAACCACCACAGGAAGGCAGGGTTTCTTTTGGCTCACAGTTAAAGAATGGATACAGTCCATCATGGTGGGGAAGGCATGGTGGTAGGATCCTGAGGTGGCTGATCACATTGCTTCTACAGCCAGGGATCAGAGAATGAACAGGAAATAAAGTGTCTATAAAGCCTCAAGTACTGCCCCCACCACTCCAGCAAGGCCCCACCTCCAAAACAATACCACCATCTGAGGATTTCTTGTTCAAACAGGTAAGTCTTTAGGGGACATTTCAATTTGAACCACAACAGAGTTACCTGAATGTCCTCCTGTTCATGTAACTGGCTCTTTCAAAGGCCCTATCTTAAGATGTATTCTATGATTCTATAGTTAGGGTTTCAGCTTAAGAGTTGTGAGGGGTACAATTTGGCCACCACTCACTTTCACAGGCAGGGGCACAGGTAAGTCATGGAGGAGAGCAGAGCAAGGCTTCTGACATTTGGGCCCAGACAGGTGCCTACTGTGCTCAGGTGGATAGGCACCCCATCACCTCTGAAGATAATGGTCTGCTCTGCTCTCAGTCACCTCTTTTTATCACAGAGCCACATAAACGATATTCTTAGATTGTATTTGATGAAGAACACGGTCATATCTTCCTGTCACACATATTTTAGGATGAGCGTAGCTCTGCATAAACCACAAAGCTCTTTTCACAGGTCCCCTAGTGCAACAAAGGCATTTTGCCAACATTAATGGGCTATCAGGACAATTGAGCATGGCTGGCTCATAGAAAAATCACCCACTCTGTTGCTAGATTAATCATTTTCAGAACCAAAGAAAGAAAGGCTGAAATTCTTCCAATGATATTGATAGGAAAAGCAGAGTTCCAGCAGTTTCCAAAAGAGGACATTTTCTTCAAAAAGAAAATGCAGACTGCTGTCATGTTTGATGGAAAAGCCTCTAGATTGATCAAAAGAGTCAGCACTCACAGTTTGGGCCCAGGGTGGTTGATTTTCTTCTCATTTCTCTTGAGAGCCAAGTTTGATTGTTCGGTGGTATGGGAACATTAGCAAAGAGTCAATTTCCTTTTTAGGTGCTGAGTAAAGTGGACATGGGTCCAGAGAGCCACAATGACTTCGTCAGTCCTGCCTGGTCTCCCGCCCCTTGCTTAATCTTTCTTCCTGGCAGCAAAGACCAAAGGAGAACTTGCTGACTGTGGCACTCGGCTCCCATCCTGTGTTCCTCAGGTTCAGTGTCAGGGCTGCAAGGCCAGTCAAAAGAGAACAAGAAAGAACAAAGAAATTAGATTGACCCTCCCCTTGCCCTTCTTTTATGCATTCTCTACCCATGGCCTTGGTTAGGCCATTCCCCTCCTTGTAATCAGTCCTTCCACTTACATATGTGCAATACCATACACTCTCCTTCCCTTTCCTCCGTCCCCTTATAGCCTTTTACCAGCTCTTTTCTGGTACCTGGGTTCCAGTTCAAAGTCTGTCTACCAAAGGGATCCACATATGAAACATGTGCTGACTGAGCCTGGCACTTAGTATAATCCTTTCCAGATCCATCCATTTCCCTGTCTTAT